>JAWWEW010000078.1:15017300-15132377 GCA_035583185.1 Anabacerthia variegaticeps | reverse complement strand
CCCTTCCCTTCCCGTCCCGTCCCTTCCCTTCCCTTCCCTTCCCTTCCCTTCCCTTCCCTTCCCTTCCCTTCCCTTCCGTTCCTTTTTTTCTATTACCTTTATTTGCAATACTGATCTACCAAACTGACAACCTGTTCACATTCGTGGGACCGTGTAAGACCCAGTTTTCCTACAATGTCTATGAAAGGAGCTGCTAAAAAATCACTCATCTAAATTAAAGCTTTAGGTACTTCCTTCATTTGGATTTTCCATATGCCTGTGTGCTCCGGCTTTATATTTGAACTGTTTAGTCTCTAGTGGTATGTCCTACTTTTTATGCCTTGGGAAAAGTTGAAAGGAATAAGTGATTAATAATAAACTTTTTAAAGCCATAATCTAACAGTATAGCTCCAGTGAAGAAAAAGCTTTCTCCTTTTGTTTACATAAGAAGTTTCTGATCAGGAAAGGTGAGAGATACTAGTGAAAGAATGTCTGGAGTTGAGATGTCACACTGACTTGCCAGAACCTTCACTACCCACAGCCAGCAGCGACCCCAGCGGGAGATGGGAATGGACTGAAACGGAGCCTTCCTGCTTGTGATTTCCAGTGTGTTTTGGTTCTGTGTCTGAGGAGACACTTGCAAAACCCCAGGATCCCTCTGTCCTTTCTGTAGTTTCCACTGATGATGAACAGAGCATGGAGGCTGATGGAGCCTGGACAAGGGTCCCCCATTTGACATCAGACTGTTCCAGGGCAAGTGGGAGCAAGCGGAGATGGAGTCCCCTCAGTTCACATATCCCACCATTGTGCAATCAATGATATGCTCCTCTCATTTTATGTGCAAGACACGGGAGCAAAGTGCATTTGAAGAAAGGAAAGAAAATTTTAAAAGAAATAGAGAGGACTCCCAGCTTGTCTCAAGGAGGTGCCTTATCCTGATGTAAGCAGGTAGAGCCACACCACTTTCCTGAATGGGCATGAAATACTTGTGCACAGCAGGGCAAAGGCCACCAAGAGGGAGTTTGCAGGGAAGTCACAGAGACAGCAGCACTGCCCAGGCTCAGAGGGATTGTTTTAGAGTGAAACTACACACACTCTGCCCAAAGCAGTGTTCTTGTCTGGCCCAATTATGACAACTTTAATAAAGGAAAGTTCAAAGGTGAAATCTCAACACCTAAAATTCATCTATCTGTAGCCATGTTTAGAGAAGTCTTGGTGGATTAGCTGATATTGGGCTCTCCAAGCTCCCACAAACCCTCAATCTTTAGCATTCAATGACAGAAAATCCCTGAGCTTGACTGAAAAATGGGACTGAAACACTAGGAACAGTTAGCACAGTGGTTTCTAGCTCGTCTTTCCTTTCTGAACACAAGGGCTTCCTGTGCACAGGAATGCAGCAGTCACAGACAGGGAAAACAGAGAGTGTCAGCTCATCTGCTCACCAAGGACTGCTTTTCCAGGCAGTTTTAGCTACTGTCCACATAGTCTTTGTTGTCTCATTTCCAGGTAGCTTCTAGAGCTGGCAGGCTTAGAGACCAGCTTGGAGAGGGTGAGGCAAAGCAGCAAGGAGGTTCTGTGTGGGAGAAGGTAGAGAGGACAGCCTCTCTGCTGCCTGGGTGTTTGCAAACTGAAAGGCTGGTTTAGAAATCCAAAATGGTTATGGAAACTTTTATTTCAGCTTACACCTAAAAAAAGAACCCAACTCTCTGAAGCTCAACTTCTATTCTCAGTGACGTTTCTTGCACAATCATTAAAAACGTGTACTGTTTGAACTCTTAAGCAACAAACCTGCTGTAATTACTTGTGCAAACTGAGTATAAGTGAAGATTTGCTTCCCTCAGGGGTCTGTGTCTCATGCAGAGTTGAAGAGGGACCAGCAGAGAGGAGATGAGCACGCCAGCCCTGCAACCTTCTGCACGTCATGGGGCCACCTCACCAGGACAGCAGGGATGTGAGACAAACACCACTGAATATAGGAGGAGAATATTTTTTACTGGCAAACTCAATATATTTTTTAACTAGCTTCAGGAGTGTTGCAGACAAATCTGGTGGAACAGATCCCACCCCGCCATTTTGTTTCTCCACCTTAGATCAACATCTGATCTGCCACTCAGGTTTTATACCCAGAAAAGTGAGGAACTAACTGGCCATATAGCACTAACTGCTAATTTTAATAACAAGCAGCTAACTGAAAATGACATGAGCAAAATTAATTACTTCATTTTCCAAGATCTACTGACTAGGAATACATGTTGAAGGAAATCTACCATGGATATCTTATAGACACTCACATTCCCAACATTCTGAAAACTTCTGCCCAATTTCCAAGACTAATGTCATATTTACTCCTTCTCCCATATATTCCTGGATCCACAACAAGTATAAATAAGATGCTTTCACCTTCATCTTTGGACAGGATCTGCAAAACTCATCCCACCAATTCAACCTTTGTGCTCTCTCTGGCCACCACCCACTGACTTACTATCACTGCCCTGTCCTGAGGGACACATGAACACTATGTTTTTTTTTTTCCTTTTGGGAATGATCTCTGTGCTCCATTTACAGACTATCTTCCTTAGGCTTTTTTTCACTTCTTATTCAGGTCTCTATCTCTTAGATTTCATCCTTCCCTGTTCTCACACCGTAGGCTGGAAGCAGAGATGGGTGGTCCGATGCTCACCTGGAGGGTGGTTTCCCTTGGGTGTCCAGAGGACCAGGGCTTCCTCAGCAAGGTTTTCTAGAAGGAGACCCAGGACTTGAAGTTTCAGTATTACATCCCCTTCTGTGTGTTTTCCAATATCACAAACATTATTCTGTAATTAACCCTAACCTACTGAATTCCAAACATTTAATCTTGAGAAAATAACTGTTAGGATTCAGTATTAAAGGATCATGGTAGATTTATAACCATCCAGAATATTTAAGGCATCTGGAATCCAGAGTATCTTAGTGCTCAGTGCTTTGGCCTTTATTCCATCAGTTAGGGGAGATTAACTGAACTAAGTGAGGTGACTTGGATTTCCTCTTCCTTGTTTCACAGAGGTGATTGGACCCTGACAGGTCTTTCCATGAACAGATGTGACTGGTCACAGAACACAGAGGCCATTACTTTATAGTTCTATGTTGATTTTTTATTTTTTTTTTCATTTCCCCTTGGAAGAAGTTTGGGACATGATACTCTTTTTGCTTCAGCCAGCCATGACTTTTGGAGATATATCTGCATTTTAAAAAGGTGGTAAATAATTTTTCTGTGGAGGTGACTGTCTTCTGGTTACACACTAAGTTGTTTTAAATATGTTCCTTAACATCTGTGTAACCAGCTGACCTTGACAGAGCTCAGAGTAAGGACCCAGAGCTGAAACTTCTGCTGGGAAATCTGCAACCCCCTGCTTGGGTACAGGGACACATTCACTGAGCTGTGGTCTCTGTAGTGGGTTACACTGTCCCTCTGTTCTATTGTCACTAGGACTCAAAATAGGATAAAACCAAACCCAAAGATTTTTAGTTTTATTTCCAAAGCTTGAAAAACCTGGATTCACAGAGCAATTTTCATTGTGGCATCACTGTGAGATTGTGTTTGGCAGGAAGAATTGTTTTCATCTCCTTACAGACCCTAAGCTAACAGACAACACATTTTAAGACACATTTGAGCAGGACAACCACTCCATCTCAATTCCCACCAGGCTTCCTGGGACAGGATATGGCATTGCTGGAAGGGGAGATAGAGACATCTTGACACGTAGAGAGTGTTTCTATTCCTTCCCTTTATATTGCTGCTGTCAGGCACATTCTCTAATTGCGGAAAAAAAATACAGCCTGGCATACCACCTTCCTGATTTCTGCTTCGTGGGTTTCATTGCAGGGAGTCTGGAGGTGTTGCAGCTACACCCATTGTGGTGGCATTGAAACACATTGCAGAGACCAAGAAACATCACGGTGTACATCCATAGTAAACAAGGCATCCTAAAATCTGTTTCAGAAAACAATTGCACACCATATAGTGCGATGCATGCTATTTTCTTTTAAAGTTAAGGAAGTAATATGCTAGTAATGACTCCTGTAAAGTTCTTTGTAAAATGAGTTAAAAAAGGATGCTGGTGCCTCATTGTTCCTATTTTCATGATTCTACAGGCACAGCCTCCCTCAGCAGTGAGGTCTTCTCTGGCTTTTATCATCCAAGATTACCCTAGTGCTGATGACTTAACAAGATCTAACAAGATCACAGCACAGGGCAGTATACCTGCAGGTAAAACAAAGGTCGCTTTGGAGTAATTTTCTGACAGTCCGGAACACATAAATGTTCAACTCTTAGAACTTCTTCAGTGGCAGGGTAGACTAGTAGCCTAATAAATGCAGTTGCATCTGTTTGATGGAGGTTCACTTGGATCTATTCCATGGGCTGCTGGTGATTTATAGAACATCAGCAGCACTAAGCCTATGTGATTGTGTTGGCAAATGAGCTAGTTGCTAAGATAATTTAGTAACCAGCTGTCAGATGCAGAAGAAGCAAGCACAAAACCAAGTCCTTCTTGTAGACCAAAAAGCAGTGGGAACTTAGCCTGTTTTAAACTGCATGGTCCACCATGACACACTGTGATGGGAAACAGTTGCCTGTACACCTGGGAAGAGTGTTGCTCTCCCCTCCTTCTTGTCTCCACGAGAGCTACGAGGGCTCATGCACTGTGGTTGGATCATGTATCTTCAGAGGAGGACATAGGCTCCATTATGGATTTATGTATATGCATGGTCTGATTTTACACTGCTTGTCCCTGTTTACATTCCCTCAAAGAACAACTCTACTGTGTTCATCCTTGCTAATGTCCTCTATCATTGATGTCCATTTTATTTCAGTCCCCTGATAAGGCTCTGCCATAGGTCAGAACTTCTTATGATCATCTTTGGGTCAGATGCCTCTGCTTATATTGCAGGAGGGTTGGACTAGATGACCTTTAAAGGTCCCTTTCATCCAGACCATTCTACGATTCTATGATAAGGTGTGCTCTCATTTAATTTTCTCTCCCAGATATTGCATCTGTGCTTGCACAGTGAAAGAATACATTAAAATAATCACAAAAAAAGGCAAAAGTCAGTCAGTTACACTCAGTCTAGGTAATGTAAACCCCTTTTCCTTCACTTGCTGGGAGCACTAGGAAGAGAGATGTATAACAGTCATGCCACCAACTTCTTTACAGACCACCTGGCCACTGTCCCTTCTACACCCAGCAAGCCTCACCTCTCTTTTAGACAACAAACTGTTTTGAACCCAGATAGCAGCTGTTCTGTCCCAGTGTGCCACAGCCAAGCAAACAGCACAAACACTAGTAAGTTTAACATGTTTTATTTCTGGAGTTTTTTCTATGACTTTCCATAAATCTTGACTATGATTTTCTGAGCTCTTCCTGTCAACTGGAGACTTTTGTTTGTCATGCAGAGGGGCAGACTGTGAAAATACAGGACCTATTTTCTTGAGACAAAAGCTGAATGCAGATAAGCCACCCTCACAAGTGCCCAGTCACAGTGCAGAAAAATAGCACCATAAAGACTGGGACCCATCTGTCCAGATGAGCCCAGGGTACATGTCTGGGCAGGGCTCCAGGGAGGAATGCCTGTGTCACAGGCAGGGGTGATGGCCCTCAGCAGAAACTCTGGACCCAGCCGTGCTGGAGGGGGAGGCACAGTCTTCCTGAAGTGAGAGTCAGCCACTGGCAGCATGAGAATTGCCTTAGAGAGACCAAAAGTGTAGGAGGGATTTTCTTACCCCTTTACTAGGCTCTGCAGAGCCATCAAGCCTGCCTGAGTGGGGCAGTGGGTGTGTTCTGGTGCATGAGAGCTGTGTGCATTCTGGCAAAAGTTCTGCGATAGAGTCTTGTAAGAGAGACAAAATAAAGCCAAACTGCGTGTTAGGATGGTTGCTGCAGTATGCTTTATCTACGTCATCTTTCTCCAGTGTAGAGAAGTGGAACTTCCTCATGTGACCGATTCTATTATTATTAGAACATCCAGGGCACTGGCAGTTTGGATCACCCCATCCCAGGGTTTTAGGAGGCGTGCAAGCACTGTGAAGGTGCAGCCTACCCTAAGGAGCCCATGTTATAAAACACGGTAATGGGTAGATAAAACAAGGAGATTGGGAGGTGGGAAGAGAAACCAGTGGGGCAGGTTTGGGAAGCACGTCAGCCAGTAATGGCAGCTCACCAGTGTAATTCTGCATGAGTTGTACTGGTAGAGGCGTGATTTGAGAGAGGTTAGCTTTGGGCTGTTTCTAATGGGGGCTCCTCCTGTACTGAGAGACAGTCCAGGAGGGAAGAAGCAAGTTGCTGCCAGAAAATGTTCTTGGGCTTTGCTGCGTGGTGGGGGAGTTGGCAGTACAGTGGCATCTGGGAGATGAGATGCTCTGAAGTCCTTGGAAGCCAAGACAAATAGATACAAGCAAATTCCCATGCAGTGCCCTGCCTAATAGATCTCTTTTCACTTGGAGGATCCAGAGTGTCTGACTCCAGCAATCTGCAGAGCCATAACATTGACCGCAGTTTCCCCCTCCCTCTCTCCTTTAATTTTCCTTCCTTCCTTTGTGCAAATAAAGAAAATGCACTGGGAATTCTTTTGAAGACAGTAGCGTTGGGGTTTGTGCTAGAATTTCATAAGGAAGCTTATGAGATGTTATAAGATGTCTTTAGAAAAAGACTCTTTGAACCTTTTATCTTAATGTATTTACCTCTAGAATACACAGACTTTGTATTCAAGAAAAGCACTTTACAGGGAGAAAATTAAATGCATAATGACTTGCAGGAGACCAGCAGACTATATCCTGAGATATTTTACTGTGGCTTAGCACCAGGGAAATTAAACCACTGACATGCTCTTGACCTTGATTTTGGTATTTCCGTTCCATGACATAAACCAATCAAGTTAGTAGAAATATTTTATTATTGTCCCCTATAAATAAAACTAGAAGAAGGATGCTGCAGATAAGTATCACTCATAGTGGTGTAGTTGGTGGAAAATTCTACTTCAATATTTCATTTCAGTTATAGGAGCTCATATTGCCTTAGGTGACTGTGGTAAAAAAAAAAATCACATAATAGCAGGTTATTGTGTAATGCACGGTAAAAACATCAGGCAAAGGTGTAAGCTTTTTATTTTTTAAGTGAAAACCAACTGAATAAAGTGCCTGAAGTAATTTCTGTTACTTTTCTGGCATTCCTCTGGTTACTTTCTGATATATGCTGAAGACATGCTGTAACTTCAATTATCAAAGTTCTGTAGACTTATATGAAATAAAGAAAATTATTATGTACAATTGGATGAATCACCTTACTTAGGAAGGCAGGAGACTTCAAATACAATATGTCCTTCTGGCAACAACATACATCAAAATGAAATAGTTAGCACTGAGGCATGTGTTTCATGGAGAAAGTGGCTACTGAGAGAGCCGGTGGTGTTTTCCTTATGCTCATGTAGCAATGTGACAGCACTAGCATGGTGTTGGCTAAACAATTATTAAACTAATGAAGCTGTGTCTAGAAAAGAGAAGACTGCATTAGGTTGGTCTAAGGCCCCTAAGGCCTGTGGATCCAAGGGCACAGGAGTACAGTGCATGTTCCAAAACCTGTCTCACCAAAGCACAACCAAACTGCAGAGCAGATGTTGGCATAAGGCATCCTTGAGATCTTCTTTGACGCTCTGAACAGATGAGGATGTTTAGTACTTGTTACAATGGAATTTTGGAGAGCAAATGGACAGGCATGTACTCTGACAGCCAGATAATTACACACAAAAGATGCTCTAAAATCTCTGGCTTCAGGGGCTTCTTGATAGATTCAGGGCTACACATCAAATTAAATTACTTAAAAAGCATACTGCTGCAGAATGCAGTCCGAATTCAATGCAGGCATTGCACTGCCCACCTTCAATCACCTATGGATATTTCACCTGTACCTACCATGAGTGGAATAGTGCTATAGGATTTCTTTGTCTTTTTTACTGTCATGCTATCCCTATAGCCCAGGGGAAGGCATGATGACTGAAATTATGGGAAATAGTTACCGAGGTAGGTCATGGATAAGGTCATCTTCCCTATTTTGTCTTTACAAGGAGAAATGTGTCCAAAACTACTGGGAAATAAAGGGAGACCAGGATGAGCCCTGATCTTAAAGGTGATCCCTCCAGGATACCTACCCAAAGAGCAACTGTAGTCATGCAACCATGTCTGGAGTAAATGGATTTCCTAGAAATACAACAGAAAAGATATTTACTGGTTTGCAATTGCACAGAGTAGTACAATAATAATATGAATTTGCCATGAAATTAATTATGGGTTAAAGTTCTGTGCGAATTTGTGCCTCATAAAATAATGGAAAGAGCACTGAGGCAACGGCTCCGTCTCTTCTGAGTCACTTCTTCAACTATTACATTTCTGAATATTGTGAATCAGAAATTACATTGAGATTTAGGACTTTAGCAAGACTGGTGTTCCTGTCTCTAGTTGCTATCATGCCAGACTCATGCTTCTCTGTCGGAACACGTTTCATGAGGTCTTGCTTTAACATCTGTACAACCAGTTCCTATGCAAAATCTCGAGTTATAAATAAAACATGTAATACATACACGTGTGTGTGTGTGTGTGTGTGTGTAGACTTATATGTGTCCGTATAGATTTTGCTATCTTGTGAATTCCTAAACGCTTTTAGAGGCAGACTGCTTTGCTTCTGCAGCATATGCTGCAGGCAGACAAATCTATGATGAAAGACGAGGAGTGATTCCCGCAGCTCTGTGTTACAATCTGTGCAGGTGCAATTCCTGCCTGCTGAAGGGGGTGATTGCACATAGTCTGCTTCTCCCTGAGTGGAATTAAGGAGTGAGATGGCATACCAGCTTCTTCCTATTGACTGATGGCTGCCATCATTTAATCTTTTTTCCTCCCCACTGTTTATGATGTGTTTTATTTTGTTGTTAATGTTTCTCACCTGATGTTCAGATTCACTTCTGTGGTAGAATCACAGCACCCAACCTCTGATCCTTGCCACATGTCTGTCAGCAGCCAAACCAGACAAGCCAGATGGCTTAGAGCTAACGGAGAGACTAGTTCCATTATGACTAGCGCCTGTGGTAGATGAATGGAGTCAAAAATGGAGTGTTAGCTAAGATGCAAAATTCTGCATTTAGCTAGATGTATCTCCCAGCGGGTACTTAGTTCTCTGCTCTGAATTGTATTGATTTTTCCTGATACATTCTTTCTTATCTGAACTTTATAAATGCTTCCCAGTACCAGTGGATATGCTTTTACCTTCCACTGACAGAATCCTCTTTGGGCAGCCTGTGACTGTGAAGGTCCCAAGTCTCACCATGGAAAGAGACAGTGAGAGCAAACTTGCTTGTACAGCAAAGTGCTCCCTTAAATAGCATGCTTATTTGGTAAAGGGTGGTTTTGTTAGGCAGGGAAGGGAGAGACATTTAATGGCAATTTTGTATCACTAGATATTTAGGTTCAGAAATATCTTTATCCGCTTTGGGAATGCACTTCCTGTTTTGACTTGCACTCTAAATATATATAATTTTTAAATTACAGGTTTACGTCAAGACAACAATTTAGTCAAGTATTACTTTCTTTGGAGAATACATCCTTGTTGTTACTCATAAATTAAGGCATGCATTCAGGCATAAAGTATGTAGGGGTATATTAATCAAAAACCATGATCCACATTATGGGTTTTCTACTGGAAACAGCTCTTCTGGACATGGATGCAATTGATACAAAGCTGGCAAAATGAATGGCAAAGGGTGTCTCATTAGACATGAGGGGAATTACTGGTCAGGAAAGACATTGCAGAGCAAGAGGACATGATAGAGGTTTTGGAGGATCCAGTTCATGCCTTGACATTTGCCTGTGTGCACAGCCCAGCTGAGGTGGCCCACAGTCAGGGTGTGCTCTTCTGAGCAGAAGTGCTCTTACACTGTCAGCTGAGGAAACAAAGCAGTAACCTCACAGGGTGCAGCAAAATCCACCAAAGTTCAGCATCATTCAGCCACCCCACCAGCTGAAAACTAGAAATTTGTCCTTTGCTACTGGGCTGTCTCTGTGGCGAATCCTTGGATTGCAAAGAACCAAGTGGAAAGATGCCCCACATTGTGCATGTCCTTGCTAAGGAAACTTTCCTGTCCAGAGGCACCCAATTCAAGCTGTTTTTTTGTTATTTCGTTATTGCACCGAGATTAAATAATTTTAAGGATCGGGATGTCTGAAACTCTGCTAGGGAAGCAGGGGTTGAGCCAGTAAGGAAACCAGGTCTCACTGTGTGTGATGTGTGTACCTGTGATGGGGCCTTGGTCCCAGCTTAGGCAGTGCAAGTGTGACTGCCAGAGTGGCTCCTGGATGATTGAATAGGGAAGTTTCCTTAATATACTGGCATTCCAACTAGATTTGTGGCACATAATACTGTAAGACTCAGGTTTACTCACCAGGAGCGTTGCCTTGACAATATTTGCAACCTGCACTTCATTCAAAGGGTAGAAGTTTGCTGTCTGATTCCTAGACAAGGACAGGGCAGTTCAGGGATGAAGTGGTGCTGGGATTTTGTTCAAGGAGCAGCCCGTTGCAGTAAGAGTAAGAAATGTACAACTAGAGTAAGCGATACTCCAGTTCACATCTATGAGAGCTGCAGGAAGGATGTAGGTAGCCCAGACAGTTCTGAGGTGACTTCTTTTCAGAAGCCCAGCAGGCAGGAAGAGATCCTGAACTTTGTTCCAAGATTTTTCTACAGTCAAAAATTTGGACATATTTGTTTTATGGGGAGTTTACCCCAACAGCTCTAATGGATGAGAATAATTCAGAGAAGAATGTCCCCCTAAAAACAATTTTGCACGTGTTTTCCAGTGACTGTTGTACTTTTTGAGGTTTATAGTGATCCATAAGCAATGTGATACTTTGTCATAAAATGCAAGCACAGTGTTTGATTGCATTAAAAGAATTATCATGTGCAAAATAGCATAATTACACACTCTTCTGAATATTGAATAAGGCTTATCTGTATCCAATTAAAAATATCATACTTGAAAAAAAGGTGTGTTTGTCTCCCATGTGAATTACCTTAATAAAAGATGAACTTGTCCCAAGGGACATCTGCTTGTGTTAGTACCATGTCCACCAGCAAAAGACCAGTGCCAAGACTCTGAATGCAATCTCTGCCTTTGTTTGGGGCTGGGAAAGGGACTTTAGTTATACCCCTCTGGAAGACTAATTCTTCTAAGCTTTGACCTTCCTGCTGCACCTCCTCCCATGGAAGTCATCTTCTAACTTATACAAATGGCCTTGTTGTGTCATTCTGCTGTAACAGAAGCCTTGTGGAAGGAAGACAGTTAATTCATATATATACTGCTTTTGCTCAGAGCATTTTATGAGATAAAAATCTGAGAAAGAACCATCCCTCCTACCCACCCCCATACACACGCACACACACACAGAGCTGCATTTTATGTAGCCTGGACAGTGATGTGTTTTGGTGTCACACTGGCCAATGTCACACCGTGCAAGTTTTAGATGGAATCTGAGTGTTCCATGTGACAAATCCAAATGCTCACGTCCACTGCATACATCCTTAACTGTCAGCCTTTCCGTAATTTTAGAGCAAGCTGCACATCCTACACAAACCTGCCCCAAGGAATATTTGGTTCCCTGTATAGAGGATAACAACATCTCTTTATGACCACTGTGGTAAAGAGAAATTGCAATGAGAGTTTGGCAATGAGGTTTGAGTTTTCCCCATTAAGCTGATTCAGCAAAGCTAAAATGAAATGGCCTGTCAGAGCATGCCAAAGGGAACCATTTACTGCTCAGAGAGCTCTCAAAGTGTCTCTTTGTTTGTTTTCCCCAATATCTCAACCCCAAAGCTTTCAGGAAAACAATAAACAACGCCTCATTATGTTTATGTAAAGAAATTGAAATTACTGTGCATAGCTATCAGTCACTAGCCAGGCTTCATCCCAAAATGATTTTGGCGAAAGAAACCTTTGCAGTGAACATACGCAGACTCTTGCTCCACAGTGCTGTGAAATCTTTGAACCAGGGTCACTGTATCACTGGTAGGACAGGATGTGCTGAGACCCTTTGTGAGCCCACCCACACTGCAGCAGTTTTGCATTTAGAAGATCCCCCAACTTCCTCCACTTACTTAATCTTTCTCATATCATTATACATCCCCTTCGGAGCCAAGTTCCAAAACAATGCCCACCCTTTCCTTTTCATATTGGTAATGTTCTTTTGTCCAGCACATACATAGATACACACACACAGAGAATGATTCCAGCTGTTATAAATTATAGCACAGAAACTGCTCTTTCCTTAAAAAAAGAAAAAGGAAGAAGTGAATGGAAGATCAACACACAATCCTGATAGTGAATGAGTAGATGTTTCTCATTAGTAACTAGATCCTTCACATGTTTTCCTGCTTACTTGTGTTCTTTGGTTATTTACTTGCTCTCAGTTGACTTGGGTTGGACTGGAACGCTTGTTGTCATTTTTTAGAGAATCTTGATCTTCTGTGAAGACTTCTTGATTATTTTTTTTTTGTTTGAAAGTTGAACTTTATGACCTCTAATCTTGCCTGGAAATAACATTTAGGTCCACATCTTTGGCCTGAATCTTGGGTTAGCTCAGTAACATTTATAGAAGCAACAATGCCTCTCTTCTTGAAGGCTGGCACCAAAACCTCTCACCAAGTCTCAAAAGGAAGGCATAAGTGATGCAAAAAGGCTATCTGAGACTTTTGCTGTCCTAAATAGTATCAGTCCTGACTATTTTTCCTTGGGACATATTCAGGTTTGTATTAAGGTATTTCATATGTAGAACAAATGGTGTTTCTTTTCTATAAGTATGTAAATCACTCAAGAGGTCAAAGAAATGTTGTTCTTTGAGTATTCAAAAAGATTACAGTGGCCAGAGAAAATAAATTCATTCTTATCTTGTTGGACTGTTCTACTCCTGCATGATGGCAAGCTTTTGATACCATTGATCTGTTTGAAATGTGTTATGGATTTCTGTATCTAATAATAAGCAGCCTAAGTGTTGAATACCAGATGGGATAGAGGCAGACCTGGTACAGACCTACCAGAGAGGAAAATATGTCATTCACAAAATATGAAATCCATGCCTACTGACAGCTGGTTGCATTTCTCCCATTATTGGTCCCCAGCTTTCAAACCTGTCTTTTGTTCATTGAAATATCTCATCTGACAGGCTGATTCGTGCTGCTGCTCAGGCAATGTAACAAACAGTAAAATGAAGTCAAGTGCTAGGAATATATTAGAACTGTTGCCAAAATGTGCTGAGAAAAAACTGCTAAAATTAATATGTGTATTGTTTTCCTCGAAAACATTATCTGTTCTGAAAATAAAGTTCAAAACAGTCATGTTTAAACCTATAGGCTTGGGCCAATTTCTAATCTTGTTTATGCTGATGTAATTGACATCAGAAGTTGGCTTATGGTGTGCTTACGCTATGCCTCGATGCCATTAGCAGTAACTGCAACAGAACTGAGGGCAATTTTTGAGTATGTTCTACTTTACATCATATATCAATGACAATGTCTCTTAGCAAATGAGAGATTTCTTCTGTCTGCAGAAAAGGTATAGATCAAATTAACCCCCAGCCAGAAGTAAGTTAACAGACTTCACAGCTGAATTTTAAAGTATTCCATTGGCCAAAGTTTTTCTTTGCAAGAAACATTGCACTGTCTGTAAGTAATTTTTCCTTCAACCACAAAGAATACATTGGTGCACAGAAAATTTCTTTCAGGAATGGCTTGTTAACCTAGCAATTTAAAACTGCTCTGAGTGTAGAGTGTGGGAACAGTAAATAACCTTGGTTTCTGCTTTTCTAAGCCTGTTACAGAAAAGCTCTATGATCTGTTAACTCCTTATTCTGTGTATAACACTGGAGTTCTGTGGAGACAAGACTGAGGGCTTCTAATGTCTTCTGCTAATGCCATACTCCAAGCCTAGTTACTAAGGCCAGACAAACAAACGATGGACTCAGGCAACACATGCCAGAGGGTCCCAGTCTGCTTGTGTGCAAACTGGCAGGAGTTTTTTAATGGTATTATAAATAAAAATTCTGGGACTTAGGAAAACAACATAATGGCTGAGGCTGAAGACCATGTAACCTGAGAAACCAGACTTTTCTCAAACATCACTCAACTTTCTGTACATTTGTTGTTCCGGCCAGCTCACTGTTAGGCATCCAGCAGCATCTCCAGCAGTACTGCAAGGCAGTAAACACAGAGGTCTGTGGAGGCAAAAAAACCACCTTGGGTCTTTCCTGGCCTTAACAATTCTATGATTCTATAATTCTGTGCTCTACACATGTGCATGCATTTCAGTGTTCATGCACTTTTATTTGTGCCAGGGAGGTTTAGACTGGATATTAGGAAAAAATTGTTCACTGAAAGGACTGTCAAGCACTGGAGTAAGCACAGGGAAGTGGTGGAGTCACCATCCCTGGAGGTATTTAAAAGATATGTAGATGTGGCACTTAGGGACATGGCAGACTTGGCACTGCTGGGTTAATGGTTGGACTTGATGATCTCATGGGTCTTTTCCAAACTAAGCTATTCTATGATTCTAAGTGTGCTCACTCACTGATGGGCCCACCACAGAGCACCACTGCTGATTCACTGGCAGAACTTCACCCCATTCTTGCTTACCAGTTTTCATGCGTTCTCCGAGCCAAATGCCAAACATATTTGGCTCTGTTTTGCTGTGAGGTCTGATGAGCTCAGAGAAAGGAAAATGCCCTCAAGACATTGCAATAGAAATTAACCAAAATACTTCCTCTTAGCAGGCATGAATCAAATGTCAGCAACATGTAGACTGAAGAAAGTCCTTCCAATCCAGTGCCATATATGGATCATAATCAGCAGGATGATCCCAATCTGGATCAAAATCAACATAAGCAAGGAAAAGAGCTTTCTGGAACTGAATGTGAATGTACAGGTTGGGAGATAAAAGTTTTCAGTCTCCATTTGGAGTCCACACATTGTGTGCTGGTTATCTGTTCATTTAATTTCATTTGGGTTTTTTTAGTTCGTTTCACACACAAAGCTTTCATGTGGAAATATCCATGACTAGTGCTTTCCCTTTTCTCCTCTCAGCCATGAGATGGCCATTCTGTTATCTTCCAGGAGTCACCAACCTCACAAATCATAACTTAGTGGTGACTGAACCTGTCAAGCCTCCTATTTGCACTGTGTATCTGGACCTGAAGCCTTCAGCTGCTTGGAATTATCAGCTAGCAGTAAGTAGCGTGAGCTACTGTGAACTCAAGAACAAACATTATTTTGCCTTAGTGCTCGCTATCAAGTCATATGTATAATCCTGGGTGCAGGGATCCCAAGCTCCGACTGAGGACTCTGATGAATACCACAATTTCTTTGGCACAGTTAACTTTCTGTATGTGTGTGAGAAGCAGAACTTTCTGGGGAGAAAACTTTAGCAGAACACTCCTGCTTTTTTGTGAAGGTGCACTTCTGTGACCTAACAAGCACATTGAGCAACAGGTGGTAAAAAGAAATGCAAACACACACACAACTGCTTTTTCTCCTGAGGGAAAGGATGAAAGATGCTGACCCTTGTGAGGTATGGTGTTTGTATCACACAGCACAGGCAAGCCCAGTATGTCGGTCCTGCAGTGGTGAGGGCAGTACAGCAACCATGAGGAACAGAAACCAGTAAAATAGAGCAGCCCTTCTCACACTTCATGGCTTTTGATAGTGACTTGAGGAATGTCCTGTTTGTGAGAAGAAGTGAAAGCAGCATGCTGATGCATGCCAAGCACAAGACTTTGCCTTGTGCAAGTCATGGGTGTTACCATTAGAGACCATTAGAGACCTCACTGTCTCCCCTGAGAGTGGCCCAAGCCATGGTCCCATGTGGGCTGAATGGGAAGACCTGGGATGCAGCACCAGTTTCAGCAGTTGAGCAGCATGGGCAAGCTGTTGGGAAAGGGCAACACTAAAGGTAGGGCAGAGCATGTCACATACAAAGTCTCGTGGCATCAGTGGGACATCAGGGGACTGGATTTTGTGGGAAAATTTTTATGGGGAAATCTAGCAAGTTGAGACACTGTGAATAGAGAAAACAGAAGTAAGACAAAACTTGTGAGCACGAGTAACCTTCTCATGAGCTTGTGGTGTGAGGTAAAGAGAAGGAATGACTGTGTGCATTGGCAGTATGACACAGAAGAAGGTGCAGTGTACAGGCATTATGTAAGAACCAACACCACCATCAATAAGCCACAGCTTTAAAAAATTTATCTCCTAACTACAGCAGGTAACTTGGATGCTGTGTTTAAAAGCCCAACCTCCTGATGCCCCAGCAACATCCATGAGCACGGAAGAGAAGCTGGGGAAGGTGGAGGTCAGCTCTCCATGCCCTGTGCGGAAACCTGCTGGATTGAATGTCTGTGGTTCATCAGGATGAACATCCTTTCTCCATCAGGGACAAATACCACTTTCCCCGCAGAAGGGAGGACCTCCAGTCCCTCTGTAATACTGTGTGAGGCCCCCAGTCCAGCACACTGCTATGCACATATGCCCACTGCTGGCCCCAGCCATAAACTTCATCTAGCATTTCTCCCCCAGTGATAGTTAATGCGGAATATGCATCCCATACCATAAATGGGGAGTATATATCTACATATAACCTGTTTCCCTGAGCAGAGTTTTCTTTATGTCCTAAAGGACCAAGTAATCAGAAAAATTGAAAGCTGAACTGTTATTAAATACATAGCAGCAATATCCAGCTCCTGTGGCCAGCATATCCCCCTCAAAAGCCTCCAAATCTTCAACAATGCAAAAATGTTGGGCAATTCCCCTCCTCTGGCATAATGTCTCTCAGCAACACCTGCAAAAACTTTGTAAGTCTGCAATGCAAAACAAGGTTATGATTGTTAAAATAACAGAAATTTAAAGTTAAGGTGTTACTTCTATTTGCATCTCACAGTGATGAGCCTAAATTTAAAGCTGCAATGTGCATTATGAAGTTAAATTAAAAAATCACAGGACCTTTCTACTATTTTGGAAATCGTTTATTTTATTGGAGATCAATCCTTTAGACCCCTATTTTGTTTGGCTTTTTTTGGTGACCCAGTCCTCAGATTTAGAATCAAATGTTGCTTTTAATTAATTATTGGATAATGGGAATTGTGTTCTCACAGAATGGACTGTCAGCCCTTGCAATTCAGTAAAGGGATGTCATCTGCAGAAGCAGCAATCTTGCTGCTGCAAGTCTCAAACACCTCACCTTTAATAATGCCATACTTCCCTGGATATAGTGTGGTCACTAGGGGATAAATACTGTAATACTGTATGGCAACAGTTCCTTCCATTTCTGTTAAAAGCTGCAGTATCATATTCTGCCACTTTTGGTAAAATAATTAAGCTTCTACAGAGATTTCTGATGTGGAGGCACCAGCAAGCCACAACAATGAATTTGTTACAATCTAGTTGGTAAAGATTGTATGTTTCCTGTGTCTTTAAATATATTGTCTGGGATACTGTGAAAAATACCTTACATTAAATTATCCTCTATTTCTTACAGACTTCCCTCATCTCTCCTTCTCCCCCACAGCATGGTGCAACAGTACAATAATGGGACACTGAAGAAAAAAAGACATCTGTCATGGATTTGGCCAGATGGCATATTTCTGAGTAATAATGTATTTGCTAAAAATTGCAGTTTTTGAAACCAATCAGGTTGTGAATTGGGATAAAATTAAAAGAGCACTTTTGAACAAAAATGGAGATTAGAGAGAGAAAATGAGAAAAGTCAAAGCTTTTTGTTATGACGTTATTAAAATGAAACAGCATTTTTCTTTCAAAAACTCATTTTGAAAGCCAGCAAAATTATTTTTAAAAGGTCTTATCTCATGAAAAGTAAATGAAATGTCTCATATTGGGTCAAATAAAATGGTTGCATGAACAAAGCTGGGGGTTTTTTTGGGTTTTTTAAATTTTTTTTGAGTATGTAGTTATGCAACTATAGCAACCATGCAATTATTTAAATTGAAGTAATCTTGCTCTGATCTATAAAACTATAGACCAAGACTAATTTCTTTAATACTCATCCACTTACTTTGGAATAATATCAAAGTATCTGGACTAGTATCCAAAAATTCGATCAACATCAGAGCATAAAATGCAGTTTTATGCACTCTAGCTGAGGCAATGAAAAAGTACTTATAATTAAATCCTTCCTTTGAGCAATATTTTCTTTTTATTGAATACTTTCTTAAAACAGGAAGATAGACAAGAAACAGGAACTGGACATTATTACATCTCATGCAAGACTGATTGTTAAATAAATGCATAATTCTGTTCATTGTTGTTCAGAGAACTGATGAGAACCTTCCTTCATTGTTTCAAACAATCTGTACACCATGGCCAAAATTCAAGTGACGTGCCTTGGTACTGTCAGCACAGTGGTAAAAGGTGTGCTGGGATCCCCTGGGGTCCTCCTGGTTGCAGGCGGGTGGAAGACTCAGGGAGGTGCTGGGCACAAATGACATGCAATTGCTGGTAGAATGACCAAAGGGGTGACCACAGGTGGAGCTCAAGATGGCTTGGAGTACAACCTTTGCCAGGCTGAGGGACGTGCCGAGGTGCCATCCCATTTGCTGCTGCTGACTGCAGGTGACATCTCTGGGGCACTCTCTCCAGCTGGACAGCTTTGTGCTTCATTTCAGTAAGACACAGCCGGCCAGGCTGCCTCTGTTGCCTCTGAGGCACATGCAGGCTCTGAGCTCCTGCTCCTGGGACAGGTTTCCATGTGGTTATGGCTCCTGGAGCAGCTCCCAAAACATCCTGAGTGGCTGGAATTTTGTGCTTCCCCAGCTCCTGTGTGTCATCTGATTGCATGGTGCCCACCTCACCCTTTTCATCCCACTTCTCAGCAGGAGGCACCCTGAATGTTCTTTGGCTTTTGCACTCAGCTGGCACCTTTTTGTTGAGCCTTGATCAACAAATATAGGCACAGCACCATCCTGTTTCCTAGAGTTCTGGTACATGCTTTGAACCCATGTTTTCTCATTTGGTACTTCAGAAATAGGCTCTCAAGGTGCTGAACACGTGGTTGTCACAGCTGGCATTGCCAACATGGCCCTGCAGCCACTCAAAAATTGCCAAGGGCTCCAAACCTCATGACAGCCTGTTTTGGTATTGAAATCAGGGAATGAAACTTATGACTGTATACAAGTAATATGGGTTCAAAACATGTCTTTGAATCCCAATCACTGTGTTTATGGTTTTATACACATTTGCAGAGATACTTCCTTTCAAACTGCTAAGGCTGCTGCAGCTTTTCTAAGACGACATACCTTATGAATATTATGGTATTCTCTTGTGAAAGGTAGGAAAACCTTCAACATATTTTTCCCTTGGCAAAGAGTTTCTCTCTAAAGCACTTCATGCCAAGCTACTGCTGAAAGAACACATTTGGCTTGCATCTCTGATGTTATAGGCTACATGACAACAGTGATATGTGTGATATATCTTGAAATAGGAAAATATTAAGAAACACTACACATACTGCATTCAACAAATCTGCCTGTCAAGGCAGACCCCTTAATGGCAACATTTACTACACAAAACAACATTTAAAGACTGTTTTCATTTTAGCCTTTGATTCTCCCTCAAATGGTCGGAAATACTCTGTGTGTGCAACTGAAATCTGTGTTAAATTAGGCTTAGAGTGCATAAATGTGAGGGCTCATATTTACTCGGTTGGGATCACTAAATCAAGTTGAATTCTAGCCTGTGATGAAAAAAAAAATCTCCTCATTAAATGATAATAAAACACAGAATAATTTGATCTTTCCATATAATTATGTCAAGCAACTTTGTTTGCAGTTAAGAAGAGACCAGAAATAAATGCAATCTTTGAGACCACAACATAAAGTCCCTCTAATTTCAGGAGATATTGCTAGCACACATCAAACTATACATATAGAATTACAAGCTACTAGAAATGATGAGCATCATCTCTTTTCTGTGAAAAGTGACCTCCAGTCTAAGAATTCCATCCAGAAATAGAATGACTTTGAATTACTAATCATATTTAGGATTCAGCAATGAAACTAGCCAGCTAATCCTATTACTCCTTTTTTTCACATTTTGCTTTAGAAAAGCGTTAGACACTAGCTTGGTATACTGCCATGACAACCAGACAGAAGTTCCCTGCTGGAAACACACCCTTTTTCCTTCCTTTGTGGGAGCCCTTTAGAGGAGGAGAGCCTGGTACAGGGTTTTTAAGCCTAGCACAACTTGACAGGATGTGATCATCTGCTGGGCAGGTTGGCTTAAGGCCCTGCAAAAGGCACTCGTCATCATTGTCTGATGATGCTTACCAGCCTTTCCTAGAAGAGGATATCCTCATGTTGATACAGTCCTTCAGCCTCAGAGGTTTGGTTTCATTGATAGAAGCAGTGACTCAAGGGAATCTGAATCAGTCTTGAGCAATCTGATGTGCAGCTTCATCTCCTGACTACCAGTGATGCCAATCACCTTTAAGCAATTCCTCCCCTTTCTTAGAGTCCCTTGCCAGCTGTTGCCATGCCAGGTTTAAAATGGGTTATGAATTCTGGCCCTTCCTCTAATCTAGGCCCTTCAGTACCTCTTCAACAGTACAGAAAAAAATCTAAACATTTTTCTTTTCTTTTTTTTTATTCCTTTTTCTTAGCAATACTTGTGAGAATAGAGAAGGTCATTTCTCTTGTATCTTTTCTGTCAGCTACTGACATTCATCCTGACTATACTTTCTTTTATTTCACCTTTCCCTTCTGTGCCCCCTTTTGTCCATGCTCTCTTCTGCCATTTACTGCCTGTATGAATAAGTGGGTGGCTCTTGTGAGGGACCTCAGTTTATCCTCCAGCTCACTGGAACATATCAGGGTGCACCACTCAGCTGCCATGGGCTGGGTTTTAGGAAGCGGAGCTCAGAGTACCCAGGCCAAGTGGGAGCCTGTCAAGCCTCAGCCAGTCCCTCTGGCAGCAGGATTGCCAGCCAGAGCTCTGGGGTGCTCTGCTGTATAAACCTGCTGCAGAGTTTTTATACAGGCTAGTATATGACCCATCAGATGTGATGGCTGAAACTACAGGATTGGGTGGGAAAGATCTGCCTTGAGCGTTTGTCTTTATTGCACCTTTCAGCAGGTCAGTACCAAAAGCCTTTTCTCCTGCTACTCCCAGCCAGCAAGATATTCTTGGTCAGTTTGGCTGGTCTCTTTGTATCACATCACTCAGGGAGCTGACGGATCCCAGAGTGACACCCGTAACATGACAGCTGAAGGAGTGGGTATTTCCAGCCCACAAATAATTTTGTCCAAATCATTTTGTTTCTGGGAAGGGAAAGGAATTCTGGGGAAGCAAGACTTCATCACGTCATCAAGGGTTTAGATTTGCAGCACCCACTCTGCTGGATTTGCAGATGGAGGCTAGTTTGCTCCCTTAATTCATTAAAGTGCCTAATCCTTCTTAAGCACTACTGAAATTATACACAGCTATGCCCCAAATCACTGTATGAACCCCAGGTCTCAGGTCTTCTGCTAATCTGCATTTTTGGTCCACAGCTGGTTGGGCATCTGGTGTGTTAAGAAGAAAGGGCAGATACAACTTCCTCCTGAGGCATAAGAAACACCTCTGCCTCTACCACTGACCTTTTATTTTCCTCATTATCTGGACCATGTGCCACATGATCTTGTTCTCTGAGTTAGTCTCCCTCAAAATCTCAAGAGAACACAGGGATGTGCAGGAGGTCAAGGAAGGGAAGGGTCTGAACTGGAAATCCAAACCAAAAGTGTGAGTGAATAATACCTGGCTATGTTGCAGAGGACCCAGGAATGAGTCATGTGAAAGAAAGATCATGGGATGTCATCAGGTGGTGCAGTATGTCCAAGAGAGAGGGGTAAGGGGGGCAGCAGCATTTTTGCAGACTGATGAGAGAGAAATGTGTGCCAAGAGACACAAGAGTAGGGACTTGTAGCAATCAAACTGGGAGAGACTGTGATTTAAATCTAATTGTTGTAGGGTTGGAGGGAGAGGAACACTAATGTAATTTTTCTAAATCCCAGACTAAGAACAAGATCCCTTGAGAAAGCCTTTGGATTAACTGATAGTACCATATAAAATACGCAGAAATAACTTACATTTTTCTCAGGCTATAACTACACTAATATCTCAGATAATAGAGAGATATCAGAAAAATTGAAACACCCGGAAGACTTCGGAATTTGAAAACCTCTCCCAGAACTTAATTAGACCTAGTTATTGAATTTAGAAAATTATTTCACTACTGGCTCTCATTTTCTTCATTGTTTCTTTAACCTGCTGTGCTCCATACTGGAGTTCACACTCTCCTATGGGAGCCACAGGATCCCCTCCATGGGGCAAGAGCACCAAGTCTAGCATGTTATCTTTTGCCAGAAGTTCCAAGGAAGGTATGCTGTTCTCTAGGACTGTAGCACAGTGGATCAGCTAGACTAGACTTAGCTGCACAATGTGGCTGTCAAACTCCATGCCTGGCCTCTGTAACACAAAGTATTCTACCCAATCAATCAGACTGACAAACATTTAGGAACTAAGCAGATTAACATGTCCCATAAAGACAGTTATAACACCCCGTAAGATTTTACTCCCAAATTCATCCCTAGTTCTTTCTGTGGAGAAATGGATTGGAAAACAACCAAAGCAAGAGCCACCATTTTGTGCCACATGATGCTTTTTCAATTATACCAAATCACTTCAAGAAACATTTTCTTGAGTTACCATTTCTCTTTCTTAAGGGGAAGAATAACAAGGAAAACACCTCACTAATTTTAATAGTCAATAGTAAATTGACCATCAGATAACTCCACGTGAAATGTTCTTTTTTTACATTTTTATGAATAAGATGTTGCAAAAAGGGTAGAGTGGTGCTCCTAATAGGAGCAAACAGGACCAGAAGATCAGTAAGTGAAAATATAAAGTGAATTTCTGCTTTCCAAACACCTGTAGTCATAGATTACTTTCCAAACCCCAGCAGATTCAAGAAAGCTCAATGTATCTGGAAGACCACTCATGGAAGACCCCACAGGAGGTGAAGGAGCTGTGGTCACAGACTGAATGCTGAAGTATCAAGCAAGCAGCTCAAGTCTCCTGCTTTCTTCAGCCCTACAAGTCCTCATCCTGCCTGTGTGCCTAGGGAAAGCATGCAAGAGGAACAGATCTGCCACTCCTGACAAGTCACAATTTTAACTGCAAGGAAAATTTAACAGGAAGGGCAACAGAGTGATGGCTTTGAGGTGCCCTGTGCCCTGTACAGCAGAGGCTACCTGATGATTCTTATCAGGAGGTCATTTCAAACACTGACTACATGTCCAGACTCCATCACTCTGATCATCTGTCTTGAAACAGGGGGCAGAAGGGAGAGAACAACCATCCCTCAAGATGACTGACTGCTGCTGTCTAGGTATTCTTGATCCTTGACATAGGGATTGCATCTTTAAAATTCATAATACCCCTCCTCCCTTCTCCTCCTAGGGATTTCAGAGTACCCTGGCCTGTGAGTTCAGGTGTCTCCACTCTTCTGCATATTTAGACCATGCATGTCTTTGTCCTCCTCTCCTGCAAGTGTACTGGCTGTATTATCCCTCTTTCCTAGCAAATGTGAGATGCCTGCAGATATGCTTTCTGCAGTCAGGTGTGAACATCCTGACCACCTCATAACTTCACTTCACTATGGCATTAAGCTCCTTTTCTGTCTCTGTCCATCATTCCTGAGACTACTGCTGTTGATGCCTTTAGTGGCAACAATCAAATACTTCATGCCATATTTTCTGCAGTTCCACAGAGATCCCCCAGCACTTGGGGCAGAGTCAGACCCTGTCCCACCCCAGACATTACCATGGGGCTGGGCCTTGTGTCCAGCCTGGCTCAGGCTACCTCTCTACAGCAGGACAGATGGAAGCTATATGACCCAAGCACACAGCATCAGAGACAGGAGCTCTTCAGCTGAGCTCATCACCTTTAGCTTCATTTAGGAGCAAAGGGGAGGGAGATGTGCCCACACAGTATAATTCAACTAATCTCATTTATGCATCTGCTTTAGGATGGAATGAATTGTGCCCCGGATTCACTGACTCCAGATACTCGGATTGTGGTGACCACTTCAGATAAAGATGTCTACAAGACTGCCAGAGGAACCACACCCTGTGAGACAAGTCACTCTGAATGTGTGTGGTTAACTCAGCAATCTCCTGAAACAGGTCTTTTTCTGCTTCACTATATATGAGCTCAAGGCAGTTTGATAATAAATTGAAATATATTCTTAAATTAAATAAGAATATTCATGAAACACACAGCACCAGGCTGAACTGAACTGGTACATATTCTTATGTAGAAAAGGTGCGTGGTGATATATTTGATCTATTATTATGAACAACTGATTAGACTGAAGTAACCTTTTTGTAATTAACAGAAACCTACTTGAGTAATCGAAGAATTCTCTTTTCTAAGACTGTCACAGTATCAATGCCAGTCTGTTCAATGCTCATAATTAACCAAGGATTTCCTCATGTTGCTTTTTGCCCCTTTGTTTTTTAAACTTTTTTGCTTGATCTGGAACAGTTCATTCCCCATTTATTATTCACAGTGGAAATCTGGAGCCATATCAGTTACCCCAGAAATGCTCCAGTTATCTCTGTGCTGACACTTCTCTAGCCAGAAGGGCAACGAGGAGCAGTCAGTCTGGATATGATATGTATATGACATGTATAGAATAGGTTAGAGGAAAGTCAAGGACTAAAGGATTTTAGAAAATATTGAATGCTTTCTTTACAGGCCACACTGCTGTCACAAGAATGCAGTTTCTGGGGACAAATCAAGTTAATTCAAGGCTTAGGAAAGAGTATAGACTTGTTATCTAAACCAAATCTATTAGCCTCAAAGCTCGCAAAATCTCCCTTGCTGTGAAAGCTCAGGTCAAATTCAAGTGACTTCGCTATAAAATGAGAATGATGCAACTGATGAAATGCACAAAAGAGGTTGATCTGTGTGAACTCCCACCTCAGTGTACTGAGTTCACAGAGCAGTGCACAGTAGTGGAGGGATCTGAAAGGACCATGTTCACAGAGTTACATGGATGCCTTTTCAAAGAGCAGGCTGAAAACTGGCTAAAATATGAGAATTGTGCTGAAAGACTGAATTCTGAAAGGAATCTCCATCACCTGAGCCAGGCAGGTTGAATCTGTTTTCCCCATATCCGCCCTAGTAGCTGCTTTCACCATCCTCTGAAACACTGAACACAATGCCCTGTCCGAAGTTCAGCATTTTGACACTTTCTGCTCCTCTGCAAACTTGTAAGCAACAGACAGGGCTGATTCAGGTCTTCAGACACGGAGGGCAATGGCAGCAAGGCACAGGACTGACAGCAGCAGGATAAAAGTCTGGGCTGCATATTAGAATCCTTATAAGCAAGCCTCTGGGGAATAATCTCATTATAGGTTACTATAGCCTAATTATCTCACTATATAATTTACCCCCTGAGTATTATCTCACTAGTTTTTGTGTGCTGTGAACCTGTTGTTTCTGTGGTGGCCTTTTGCCTTACACTTCAATTAGAACTAGTTTTGGGCAGGCACCCTCTTGTGAAGATGTTTGTCTGGAGGAACCTGCTCTGCAGCTGGGTCTTGGAAGTGCTGCTATATTGCAGGCAGAAAACTGCCATCCTGTCCTTCCTAAGAAGTCCTGGGCTCTGCAGGTGCCTGGTCAAACTGTGAAGTGCCCCTTGCTGAGGCAGCTCACACACAGGGTACAGGCGTGACAGTAAGGGACAAACAAAACCAGCACAGGCTTCCAAGAAGAAAAGGCTCAATCACAGAGATACAGGCAATAATAAAGATCAAGCTGGTAAGAGGACATGGCAAAAGGATGTGTGAGAAAAGCTTGAACCTGATAAAAGAGAGGCAGACAGCAGAGAGACTGCCTGGCTCTCAGTGCTATGGGTGTGTAGTCTGTGAGTGACAGCTGCAAGACAATTCCAACATCACTTTCCATGATGGCAAGTAGAGAGACAGTAGGAACATGGAGCTTATTTTTGAGGAGGATGCAACCTACTTTTTAATCTGCAACATAAAAAAAACCCCCACAGTTCAAAGGGATTAAAGAAGAGGGAAAGAAGGACCAGAATGGAAGGAATAAGAGACAGTGAGGATCTTAGTGGAGCACTAAGATCTGCAGATGATTAAGAGAAGGACAGCTTCCAACCCTGTTAAAAAAGTGCCATCATCACCATCCCACTGACAGATTTTTTTCTTTGAGCAGTATTATCTATAAAAATGAGTATTTCACTAGGATAGGTTTTCTTCCTCTTCTTTTGTCACTAGAGACCTCAAACAAATGAAGACAAAGGGCAAAGTACATAACTCAGGCTATATGGAAAGAACACGCAGTTATCCCCAAAATCAGACCTATAAAGACAGACAGTCCTTGGAAGTAAGCAGGAGATTTCCAGGAGATTTCCTGGGAAAGACAATTTTATGCTACCAAGAATGATCATAAATACACTTAATCAATGCAAGGGTAATCATGTCCGAATGTTCCCCAGCTACTAGATTAACTGGATTGGTTTTAATTAAAGGGAAAGGTAGACAGAGACAAAGAGCATGAAGAGTTGATATGCACACAGCCTTCTAGGCAGAGTAAGACTTCCAGTTCACCTGGGGACACATCAGGGTCCTGGCAGGGACCTGGCAGCGCTGACAGCCCAGACTCCATGCAGGAGAATGGTCATTCCCTTACTCCTCATACAGCCTGCTAGGCATACTAATGACATTTCATGCAATATATGAACAGTCTGGCACAGGCTAGAGCAAATACACACCAGCAGAGGGATTCAGCTAGACCTCAAAGGTGTGGGAAACTTTTCCAAGCACCCTCATATTACAGTTCATGGTGGGAGAAAGAGACATGCTCAAAAAATGATAGTCCTTTGCCTTAAGGCTCCTTCTCAGGGGCACGTAGGCTGCAGGAGACTGACAACTAGTCTCTCAAGGGCAAATGGAGATCCTTGATCCCCGAAGTGGACATTTCTTACCGTCACTGGTCAAGCAAGAAGCTAGAAAAGACCCTGCAGTGTCACTGCTAGGGATTACCAAAGAACAGTTTTCTGTTTGAATGCATGTTCATAGCATAAGGCTATTGAAGAAGCCTTATGGCAATGAAATCTAAATGTTTCATTAATGAAAGAACAGCAGATGAATAATCACAATAAAAGTGTCTGTTACCATGGGACAGGGAAATAGAAACACAATGGGCACTTGATGAGTGGTGATTAGTCTGGCTCCACAGACTATTTGGGAAATGGAGTAAAAGAATGGATTGTATTAAATGCCAAATTCAAAAGACACAATTGGGAAGCTTAGGTCAAAGAAATTAAGGGTAGCTACACCAAAATGAGATGCTGTCTCTGTGGATCTATGGTTGAAGTGAAACTTTTGAGTACAAGTTATGTCTATGAGCCTATAATTATAGGGTGTCAAGCATCACCGGGATGCAGAGGGGCTGAGCTCAGACTATGCATGCCTCCCACATGGTGTTTTCTGACTTTGTGCAATTCCTCAACCTTATTGTTTTCTTAGCACATTCCCCAAACCCTGCCCAGATATTCCCAACTCAGAAATCGCTGTGACACTCACTGCCTGAGGGGGACTCAGTAGCTGATGCAGAGCTAACTTGCCCTGTGTTAAGTCTTACACAGCAGTGTGGCTGGCTGGCTGGCTGGCTGCTCCAGGAGTGACTGGAGTCCTTCTGAGGTCCCCCTGAATGCTAGGTCCCTCCTGACCTAGCAACAGTCAAGGAAGAAACAAAAGAAAAAGGAAATAGATGTGACAGTGCCAAGTCACACCTAGACCACCCATGCGGACACAACTGGGAAAACCTAAGAGAAGACCATGATTATGAAGAAAAGTACTGCAGTAAATACATCTCTTTGGAGAGGCAGTTGCTCATCAGTGGAGTGGGTAGAGTGTGACACGGGCTTTGGAGGAAAAACCGTGGTAACACAAAGTCTCATTTCAGGCTACTGTGCTCTGTTGGGGAGATAGGCAAACTACAAGATGGAAGCAAAAACAAATGGAAAGAGGCAGAACAGGTAATACCATCATTTGATAAAAAATGACTGTTCATTCTATATGGGACTGTAATTAAAGGCAGCAGAACCATCATACCTGAAGCACTATGCAAAAAATTACACTGGAAGTAATCCAGGAAGATCATTTGCCTAAGAAAAGGGACAGAGGCATTTTATACTACTTCAAAGGAAAGGGACACCAAAGAAGATGTTAAAGCTTTTCCATGTATGCCAGGCAGACGGACAATTCAAATGAAACTATCCATATAAGCAGCACAGAGAAAATTGTCCTTTCTCTCTACAGGAACAGATTTGTTCAAGCTGCTGAGGAATCATGCTCCTTCACCACTGCAATGAACTTTATATTATAATTCTTATGAGCTTTAGCAAAGATTGGTAGAAAAACAAGATATCTAGAACACATCTTTCAGTAGATATATTAACAATAAAATGATGTATAACAGTGAGCCACACTTTACTGGATATGATTGGGATTTTTTTAATGGACTACACCCAATTATCATCTCTGTGGGAAGCAGTCTAACCAACAAAGCCATTACTGAAGTATGCACCAAACACTGATCAATACAGTACTATTACTTTTTATAGCAGTGATCCATGCGCGGTCAATATACCAATATTGGGCTAGAAACTGGCAATATCTGCTTGATAAGAAAAATAGTTTAGATCAAACAAACACAGAAATTGTTTAGAATTTGTAAAAAAAGAAAAAGGCAAGAAAATATAAAATATTAGGAGACTCAATCTGAAACTTTTGATTTAACACCTAATGGAACACTTCATTTCAGAGCATTTAATCCCTGAAAATGTTTGTGCTTCTTTTTGAAGTACTTTGATGAAAAAAGTTTCTGATTAAAAGAATAAACAAAGTTCTGTTTAAAACATCAAACCAGAAAGTTCTTCATCTTGTTTTCTCAAGGATATCAGACTGTCAGAAAGAGAACTTTCTCCAAGAACAAAAGTACTTCTTAATAATTTACCCGATCTAAATTCATCAAACCATTCATCTTTCTAAGCCCCATCCTTAGAACAATATCCTGTACATAAAGGAAAAAAAACCTTCATTCTAGTTAAACCATTCTATCATTTTTTGAGAAAGCTGATAAACAGGGCTTGGTCTCTATCAAAAACTCATGTCAGAGAAGCTGTAGATACAGAAAAAAGAAGAGAAGGGACAACAAAGTAGTGAAAAGCCTGAGAGCGAAAAGCATCTACAGAAGCAGCAGCAGCCTGGGGGCCACTCGAGGTATAAATCCCCCCATGCTGGGTGACTTGCAGACACAACCTCTCTTCTTGGTGCCAGGGAGCACATGCACATGGGCACAGCAGTAGCAGTGGTGCCTGCAGAGGTACCAGAAGAAATAGCTCTGTCAGGCTGGGAAAGCTGGTGCTCAGCTTTTGGCTTTTGTGAACTTCAACAGCATTGGAACTGCTGTGTAGGTGCCTGGGAGATGGCTGATTATAAGCAATAAGCCTTTGCTGGCTGTGGGTTTTTACTTTTGCTGTATTTGACTGGGAAAATATGGGGCAAACACCACTTTAGAGGGCTTGGGATAATGCCAGGTTTTATTCAGGGACACATGATGGGAAAATATGGTCCCTGGAGCTCAGTGGATTACTTGTGTGCTTTCCTCAGCTCCACATGATGTATGGACTACTCACTCCTGTCCTGAACCCCTCATGCCATAAGCAGATAGCAGCATGGCAGCTCCAGCTTTGGTTCTGCAAGTCCAAGTGAAGTGCTGGGATTCACAGGGGTGTGCAAGGTCCACTCCTTCTCCTGGGCTCAGATGGAACCTCTGCAGGCTCAAGATCTGGTGTTTCATATTACATATGGGTGCTATTTTCATTCTTCTCAGGAAGTCTTTATTCTCAGTGTGCTGTCTACAGACTCATTCGAAGTAAGGAGTGCAAGCTGATCCCTGAGCTCTCTGTGCTGGGAATGCTTAATCACATCCCACTCTAAAAGGAACCATCTGATGTCAAGATTTGGATGATAAGAATATGGGACACATTAGTCATGGAGGAGCTGACATACAAAGAGCAACAACAACAAGATTACCTTGATATGGCTTCCCTTCTCAGGATATATGGATGAGGAGAACTTTTAATACTTAAAAACCAGAGACTTAATTCCTTTTGTTTCCACTAATAAATGTCCTGTCCTTTGCTATATGAGAGCACCACACTCTGCAGCAAATGTATACCATACAATCATAAAAAAAACATAAGAAAGCTGCAGTAAAAGACTGTATAGATCATTGCCTCAACTCAAAAGGTCCTGCCTTTCAAACCATTTTGGTTTTGTTGTTAAAGATAGTTGTATTCTCCACTGTTTGTAAACAAACACTGCAAAACCTCATGGAGTACACATATGAAAAACTGAATAATTTTTAATTAAATCGGTTCTTAGATGAGCAGTAAAAGTCTTAATCTGGCAAAGTGACCAACAGCATTTCCAGGGTGAAGTGTGTGAATAGTTCCAGCAAAATCTGTTGGCAGGATAAATTAAAACCAGGTTAATGAGCCTGGCTGTGCCAAGGTAGGACTTGGAGCATGAGAAGGTTTTAAATGATGCAATCAATTTGAGAAAATCATCTTAAACATCAAGAATACCCCCCACCCTCACCCCTCCTAAGAAAATAAAACAAACCAAAACCAATCCAAAACACTTGTACAAGGTGACTTGAACATGTACCCTTTTGCCTTCTGTCAGGGGTGCTCTCCAAATATCAGCATGGCCTGGAAAAAGATGGGATTTCCTGAGAAATCTTAGAGGTATGAGGTGGTGTGCTCTCACCATGGCAATGCTACTGGGGAGGATGGAGCTTTCTCTCTTTTCAAAGAAACTTTATCAGCTCAGAACAAGCACTTTCGTTTTCATTTTTCCTAAAGAATCCAATGCATATTGCCCTTCCTTTTTTCTTGGGTGATGGAAAAGGGGCATTTCCCCAGACCTATGCATCAGTGCTGATAACACCACTTTGAAATTCACCAACAAGCCATTAGGTCATAAAATTTGCCTTCTACATTCTAAAAATATTTTAAGATGCAAATACTCCAGATAGCTAAAGGTGTCAGGACTCAGAAACCAGCAGGAGTTCTGTAAAATGCAACAAGTCCTGCATTTGTAAAAGTTGACTCAAAAACACAAGGGAAAGAGATCCTATAAGAGACCTTGATGCAAGCATTCTTTGTACAAGAATCTCAGAGAAAACTGATTATGTCTTCCTTGGCAGGTACCTGTACTGCATACTCTAACATATGAAAAGAATCTTGAATTAAATACTGTCATTTAGAGTGCTTTAATTTATTTTCATAGGAACTGATTTTGAAAGCCTGATCAATGATAATGTGAGCACTTTGCTCCCTTCTCCCCTTTATACCATACTCAATAATCAGTAAAAATTTAACTCAATATTACACAGGACAGTCCTGAATTAGGCATTAGATTCTTGAAGATCTCAGGACTTTCAGCAAGTACTGCCAACTCGGAGCATTTAATGTTTTCTCCGTTAATACCCAGATCCTGAATTTATGCAATTAATTGAGAATATTTGTTTTCTCCATCCCTCAAAATTATTTTAAGCTGGAAACCTTGCAGTTGAAAAAATACAAAAGTAGAAGGCAATAACAAATAATATATAAGTTAGCAATCTTAAAAATTTCATGAGGTTTTGGTGCACTTCCCAATTTCTTAATGCCTACCTGGGAATGCCTTCCCTGGCACTTGATAGCACTTGCTAGGTCAGGGAAACCAAGCTATTCTCTGCTAGCCAATACAAAAGTGTCTTATTGCAGAGTATGGATATGCTTTAGTTTAATATCCAGAAGAAAGCTGTATGAAAGATGGGTTTGCTTGGGCCCTGAAAGGCATGAGGTGATGATAAGCGATGCCTGCACACCAGGACTCTGCTCCAGCCCAAAAGCCAGCTGATGCACAAACTTTGTCCTTTCCATATAATTCCTCTGCAACTAAACATTTAAAAAGCATTAAAGTGATTTTTTGTCTTCTGAACTACCCAAGAAAATCAGGTTATGGGCTTGTTCTGGTCATGAGTGTGTTTCTTATGTCTCGCTACACACAGACAGAGCACAGATGCCTAAATAGCCTCATTCATAACAAGGGCATCACATTTCAAAGCAAGTGAGGCACAGATGATTTTTTTAAATTCAATTCCCCCCTGTGCGTCTCCCTCAGGTGCTTGTATGAATTAAGCCCCTAACCTTCTGAGCTTTGTCCACCATATACTATTAGAGCAAATGATTTTTGCAGTGATATCTTTGATTTCATTAAAATAGCCAGCAGTCAGAATTGTTCTTTAAGGACTCTGACTGTGATGGGCTGTTCCTTCATTGTTACCTCCTTAACAAAAATCCTTAAATTTGCAGGTAGGAGATCCAGCCCATTCTCCAGCAAACTTCTTTCTCCAAAGCCACCTATCAGTTTGTAGCAAGTCGCTCATACTATGGAAATGAAACGAAAAGTGAGATGAAGTAGTATAAGACGTTGCTTAGGAGATACCACAGCAGCGGGGCCACTGACCACCCCAGGGTCCACCCATGTCACCTCCCATCCCAGCCCTCACCCTTCCCTGTGCAGGACATTTGTACACCAGGAGCACGGCCAGGCCGATGCTGGGAGAGGGCTCGTGCCCTGGGCTGGGACAGGCACCTTAGTTAACAAACAGTTTTGCATGACCACCAGAACTAACAAGGTTTTAGTGAACAAAATTTTGTAGAAACTGCAATGCTGCACTTTGTTCCACAAAGTTTATAGTTCCTCACCTCTGGCCCCTTTTAATGCTATAATTACTCTCTTAAATTTCTCTTTATTCAACGTCACCCAGTCTGACTTCTTTTGTTACCATTTATTTAACTAAAACAGGCAGAGGCTGATATTGAAGGCAGGAATGGAGCCAGCATGTTAAAACCTGCTTTTAATTTAAGGTTCTGGGGCTAGTTTCCTGGCCATTACCACATTTCAGAGAAAATGAATTTTCTTTCTCTCTGTCAAATGACGGCTGATCTAGATCTAATTAGGGTCAGTTTCACCTAAAGATGAGTCATTTACATTCTGAATACATGGCTTCCAAATTATCATTTTGTTTTAACATCAGACATGAGTGAACCCCATGCATATCTTTTTTAGATGGCATTGAAGATAAAAATCAATGGCTTTTCTTCCACAAATACCTTTCGTAGCAAAAGATGGCATCTGGATGAAGGAAAAAAGATACAGTTCAGGATAAGAACAAATAAAATTAAGGGTAGTTGCAGAATATAGTTTTCTGAACTGCAGAAAAAGTGGTCTTTTTAAGAATGACCAGAAAAAAAGTAGCTCTGAATGTTCACACAATTAAAGGTTAATTTTTTTGACAGAAAAATCTGCTTATGCAGGGCTACAGCACATTTTTTGAGCATAATATGGGAGGCTATTGGCATACGGGAATGAATACAGAAGCAAAACAGATTGCAATGGAAGCAACTGAAAAAAAAATCATACAACACTGCAATTCTTTAGCAGTATTGGCAAACACTAAACACAGTGAAGAGAAAAACTCTTCTTGTTAAACATGTCAAAATCCCATTGCCTTTTCAGCTGGGACCCATTTGTGTAATCAGTATGTCTTGTAGCAAAATTAAAAGAACAAAACTCAATAACAGGGCATCTTGTTGCCTTACTTTGCCAGGAAAGCCTTGGAAACAAGAATTTCTGTCATCATTCTCACTTACACGCTGCACATCTCCTTGGCCTCCGTTACCTGCTACTTCCACTATTCCACTATTTCGCTGGATGACCAAGAATTAGCGGTGGAGACACATAATCTCCTGTCCTCTGCTCTGAGGCCTGGCCCATTCCCAGGATAGCACCAAGGCATTCAGCTGCAACTAATGGAGACAGCTGAGACATAAGCACTTCAGTATTAGGAAATAATAAGATCACTGAAATACACTGTGGAAATTAAATCTCATAGTGCTTCTTATAAGAGCCAATAATATGTAACATAACCCCATTATTTTGTGTTTTAAATAACTAGAGTCAGCTGAGGAACTATTGTTTTGTCAGTATTTGCTTCCTCAGAGGAGGCGTTATCAGTAAGTTCAAAAGTAAGTGCTCATCAGAAGTGCAGATGACACCAACCCTCTGCTGTTCAGTGGGATTAAACAAAGCAGATCTCTGCTATCAGTAAGGGGAAGCTGAGTTATTTAGGGCAGCCTATAAATCAGTCAAACACCAGGACTATCTGGCATAGGTGGGATCCTGAAGATTTTGGAGATCCTTTCACCACTGCAGAACAGCAGCACCGGTATCTTTTCATGAGTCTGCCAGATTCAGAGCATCTTCCATACATGAGCTCTTGGGACTGAGATGGGTTTTTCTCTCACCTCAAAAAAAGACTCATAATCATTACACTGGTTTTGGTGGAGATTCAAAGGAACAGAATGAATCGCAAAACTCAGAGATGCAATGGCATTGTTTGTTTGTTGCCTCACAAAGAAACACGGATAGTCCAAGGTTATACTTCCTACATAACATTGAATCACTAAATTTTTGCTAAGGTCTGAAGTTTTTTTGTTTAAGAACCCAGAAAAATCAGTACTTTTGTATTTGGATTATTTCTGTGATCTCTGAAACCCCGAGTTCCACCACACACAGTCCCTACCCAGCAAAGCATCAGCAATGTACACAGCTTGTGCAGTAGATACAGCAGTGAAACTGCCAGGTGTGTCTACAAGCAGCTCAGGATCAGGTTCTTGCAGGATGAAACCCACGAGGCCAGGATTTGCTTATGCTAAGAACACAGATAGTTTTCAGCTGCTCTATTTTAACCTTTACCAAACTGTAATAGCAAACCAAGAGAAACAGTATTTTGATCAAAACTGAAAATATTCATCCCCTTGTCTGGAAGATGAAGATGAGTGTTTCCACCTTCTACAGGCACACGGCAGTGGGAGACAAGAGCCCCTGTAAAGTAGCTGGGAGAGCAGCAGCAGCATGGTTTCCAGTGCAGAGGAAGGCATGCACAGTAGTCTAATTGAAGCCTTCTGAGAGTGAATGGCTGTGGAAATTCAGTTATAGTTTTCAGCAGGATGGTTATCTTACTTTAATCAACTGGAAGCAATCACTGTCTAAACTAGCCACTGTTAACTTTGCATGCAGTTCCCATTCACAACAACCAAACTCCTGCTTGGAGCCTCAGCAATTTGAGTCAACCATACTTCAGTAACAATAATTTCAACATTATGCCACAACTTACCCAAGACCAAAAAATTCACCTCATGCCAAACTCGTCCTTGATTCACCACTAAACTCCATGAAGTTATTCCAGCCATGGTCTTGACACAGAAGTGGTTTAAGTTTCCAGGCTGGTCCAATTTACTGCGATGTCTGATATTCTGTTTCACATATATTGAGTACTTCTCTCTTTGATCTCCTGAGTTGTTTATTTTATATCTGCCTTGTTATTATGGTTCTTATTTGCAAGCTGCAGCCTGGCACTGTAGTAATTGCACACACACACGCCCAGGCATACACAGAGGCACAGACCAGATCATTGCTGGACTTGATGAACTTTTACTTCTGAGGACTTTTCTCTCTTCTTTCACAAGTGTTGTCTACTTCAAACAAGCACTGCAGTTTACAGAAAAACTGTTAAGAAACTAAATATTAGGCTCAAATTCTGCATCTTCACCTAAGGCATGCATGGAAATACAGTCAGCTTTTGTCAAACAGAAAAGACAGAAATGTACTTTAGAAAAAAAGAACAAAAACCAAAAACAAAACAGAAACACTCAAAACCAAAAAGCCCATGGAGGGAAAAAAAAGGACAAAAGTCTGACAATAGAACACTAACTAGGTGCAAGAATTGAAACAATTTAAAAATCTTATAAACACATAAAAAAGAAGATTTCTAGAGGCAATAGTCCTTTAAATGATAACTTCATAATAATAAACAAATGTCAGAAGTTTGTAATTAGATGGTGCCTTTCATCTGGGACATTCATCAGCTCTTAGCCATTACTAACTATTAATTTGACACCACTTCTTCTCACGAGTGTAGAGCTGCTGTTTTTGAAGGAGGGGAGATAGGGGAATTGTGTGCCTAGGAATAACATATCTGAACTGCAGTTATTCAGACTTCTAAGGAAAGCTCACTAGGGTTTAAATATCTGCCCCTAAGCTGAATTGAAACAAATATCTGCAATCCAAAACTCTTCGCTGCTTACTCATTTGTGTTGTTAAAAATGCCCATACTTTCAGGCACCTTCTAACTCCCACTCACTTGCCTAAAACCAGAGTGATAACACGGGTGTGGAAAGGGATGTTATGGCTGTGAGTTTAATTGTAATTCAAATATACCTGAATATCAGAGCAGCTTTTGATCTGGAGGTAAATACAAGCAAATTGCTTTACCTGACTTAAGTGCATTTTAGACACGTAGCTGCATGAATGGATAGGAAAGTGACTTCTCTTGAAAGGATATTAGTGGTATAAGATGTGTGATGAGATCCCAACAAACTTCACGTGCACGGAGGTATGGCCAGTTAAACCATCATCCAGGCATTTCCTGCATGCCCTGTCTTTACGAGGCTCTTCAAAGGTTCCTTGCAGGCATCTCTCTCACACTCACTCGGGAGTGCTGTCTGGGCATGGAAGCCATTAGCATGAGAGGCAATGAAGTCTAGTGAATTATTTTGGGGAGCCAGGGCCTCTCAGTGCACATCCTTGGGCTGCCACTGATTCACCTGGAAATGTTAAGCAAATGCCTTTGCCTACCCATTTGGGATAATGAGTACCTTTGTCAGACAACTGTCAGCAAACTTAACTCAGGGCTTTGAAGCCAAATCATGCTAAATAGGCATTGATTTTTAGTCAACTCCTCATCAGCTGGGGAAATACAGGTCCCTGGTACTGTAAAACTCCTAAAGCATGATGCCCAGATACCTGAGTAACTTGACAGAGATTCAGCTTTGATCCAGCCAGGTTCGTTTCTGCAGAAACCCTTTGCTCCTGTGCACCTGGTTGTTGCAGGGCAAATTCACTGGGACTCAAGCCCGGGCTGCTTCCACAGGCAGGCGCTATTCCATGGCACTGCAGGAGGATTTCTGGCACCCTGGAGCATGAAACATTGAGCATGATGGTTCCAGGTGCTGCCTCCACCTCTCTCCCACCCCCCAGGGCTGATGCCAGCAGCTCTGACGTGATTGACTTGAGTTGATCTTACATTTAGGTATCTTTTTATCATACTTCAGATCCTGCAAAATGCCATGCAGTGATACCAGATTGGTCAGGCACGTAATCATTGCCCATCCTCCAGCTTTTAGTAGGGCTACTCCAGGCCAGATTTGAAGTGATGCAGCTTCCAGACTCTAAACATGGGGTCTGAGAGTTGCTTGCTTCTCTTTTGTTTTATTCTTAATCTTTTGGGCTGGACTGTGAATGAGAAACAGTGTATGGAGCACCAAGACATAGAGTCAAGAGAAGAATGGAGAAGCCAAACTAAACACATGCTGCCCATCTCTTCTAGACACATATATCAAATTCTGGGGCACAGAAAGGGGCAAAGCAGCTTGTCAGAAAATGTGTGGCTGCTCTAACAGTGTCCAGACCAAGCAAACACGCCTTGCTGAGAAGCTAAATGAGGCAATGAGGATTATATATATGGATCACTTCACAGTGCCAAGGAGGTGAGTGCATGCCTCTAGCCTGTGGCTGCCTTCAAGACTTTCCTTTTGCTTCTGTGTGTCTGTCCACCCCCAAATAACCACTCAACAATGTTTTGTGCATGTGGATCCATGGATTTGTTTGCAAATATAAGACAGTACATGAAATCGTCTTACTGCTCAGTTTTTTGAGACAAAAACTATTCTTCACCATGCTGACGTGTTCAGCTTGACCTATTTATGGGAATGTGCTTTCACAGTTCTTTCTTGTGTCAGAAACATGGGTGAGTCTCATAATGTTAAAGTGATTAATCAGCATCATGGTCCAGACTTGACCTTCAATGTATGACCTTCATTGGTCTGTGGAGGAGCTATGGGGAAAGGGTCACACATATTCCTAGACCCCAGGACTTAAAGCCTCAAGTTTAATAGGCTGTGTATGTGTGTGCATGTGTCTGACTTCATCCAGACTCTGTCCTGAAAGAGTTAAGAAACCTTAATTTACTGTTAAAGCCATCAGAAGCCATGACCACCTAGCACACTGTGTGCTTTGCAGTCCTGTGTGCCCCAATTTAGAACTTGTGCTATCTAAAAAAAATAAAATGCTTAATCCCAGCTCAGAGAAATGGAGACAGGCACTGTTGGCAAGGGCTGCCAAAAATAGAGAAGAATCCACTCTTGTCATGTGATGACAGATGTCTGAGAACTCATCATATACCTTTGTAGATCTGTGCCCAGTAGAGTCAAAGGCAAGAACCTGAACAGTATTTCCCAGCCTGTAGGAAAAACTCAGTGCCATTTCAGATTAATCCACAAAAATTCACTGGAAAGGTTGATAAATCATAAAAAGGCTCAATAAATTCTATATTCCCATGTAGGAATTTAGTGCTTGTCTCAGGGCTGCACAGGAAGAACCAGTGCCCACTATGGTTGGTATAGTAGGGTCCCTCACAAGCTGGAGTGGAAGGAATTCTCACTCCTCCCAAGAAAACCCTAGTAATCATGCTCCAGAGCAACTGTTGTAGGGCATTTCCATCCTTCTGCTCCTGAAGGTGGCCACGACACAGCCAAGGACAGAGGAGTCACTGAACAAAAGAAAACAAGCAAGAGTCCTGATTCTGTATCCTGTCAGAGCACTGGGATACCTGGGCTCTTGCTCCTCTCTACCTGATGTTTGTGTGATGAGGTGAAAAGCTAAGAGACTTGGAGATAAAAATGAGGAGTTCAGGGAGTTCACTAGAGCAAGAGCTTCAGTTCAGCCACTTGAATTCTGCTTGCCTCCTGCTTCAGGCATCTCAACACCATCCCTGAGGATCTCCCACTGCATTCCTTGCCAGTTTGTCTTCTTACTGACTTTCCATTAAATCAGTTCAGTGTGTTTTCATACATTCTTGCCTCAAGATGCTAGTGATCTTGCCCATGCATTTACTCATCTCAGGGTCTGAGAAGAAGTAGAAAAAATACCCCAGTCAGTTTAAGACTGTAGGATCTTGATTTCTAAAGGAGTTTTCCTGCTGCTAGCTGAGCCCCCAACTTCATTAGTAAGGTAGGATGATGATTCAGGTAAACCCAAGTGTTCTGCTTACCTGTTATACCAGCTCATGTTTCTATGCTGTGGCTTTCCAAGTTGCCTGACTGGACAGGTACTAGCTCACACCAGCTTCCTTTGAAGCTTTAATTTGCAGCCTGGATGCACAACTACACCCAGGACCACAACTGGATTTACTAGGCCTGGGAAAAGGCTGTAGAAGTGCATGTACTTTGCTCCCCTCCCACATATCCTGCAGAGCTCAGGGCTACAGTTTAGCACTGGCAAGTGTGAATTTGGTCCATCTGAACAGCCTGAGTGATCAAAGCTCTGGGTGGGAATCTGCAGGTCAGGTTGGGTTGGAGCGTGCTAAGAACAAGAATAGGGAACTTTAATGCTGACTTTATCAAGTGGCATATGCATTCAAATCTCTAATCCCTTTTTCCCCAGCCTCTCCTGGCAACCACAGGAAACTTTTACCTCACATACCCTGGCTTCCCATTCCTTCACAGCTGATATTCACTAACAGGAGAAGGTAGGAAGAAAAGTAAAACAAAATCTGCATTTTCTTATCACCAGTTGCCTCCAGGACAACACCTCTCCATTCTGTCATCTCTGCTGCTCAGATGTGCTGCCGGATGTCCCTGGTACACAACTGGCAAATAGGCACTTTTCCTATGATAACCTGTGCTTTCCTGTAATGTGGCCAGGTCTCTGCTGTACAAATCTGCTTAGGATTTTACAAATTTGGCTGCTGATCAGTCTGATGTGACCTGAAGATGGGTATGAAACAACTGTTTAGTGTTTTTTCAGTAAGTTTCAATTGAACAAAAAAATCAAGATTATTTCAATTAATCTAATGCAACATTCAGGACATTTTGAGTCTCTCCAGTGTCTTCTGCATTTTTGCCATTAAAAACAGCTCTGTGATGATGTTTTCCAATGATGTCATATTGAGGAGGCAAACTGTAGCTCTTAGAAACCCCACTGCTGCATCTTTCTTCTTCTCTAGTGTGGAGCAGCTTTAGTAAAACTCAGCTAAATGGTCACATACAGCTGATGCTTCCATAAAGAAACTTATTTAAACTAAAGTCAAAGGTATATTCAGGAAGGTCTCATGCTCCTTGTCAGAAGCTGATTTGGATGAAATGCTGAAAGCCAATATCTAACCAATAAAATCAACTCCAAAATCCCATGGGCTGAAATAGAGCAACTTGGGATTGAAGACCCATTTCAGTTACCTGACATCAACCCTTCCATTGACTACAGTCAGGCTTGCATCAGACACCCTTCTTACCTTGCCTTTATGTCTCAACATGCGATATGTGAAAGCTGTCAGAGTCTGAACATGATGTTGTGCCTGATTGCAATAAAACCTGCAATGAGAGCTTTGTGGTATCTCTTGCACAATGCTTGGCTTTAAACAATACATTCAAGGAGGACTTTTTAACTCCATTCTGTAGGAAGCAGGTATTAAAGTGGTTTGCAAGACTTCTGTTAGACAAGGAGTTTGAGGGGGTGGAACTAATAAAGCTGAGCTTCATAAGTGTGGGTCCATGACTACAGAGGAACCTACATTTCAGGTGTAGTGTGCAGATAAGGCTCCTTGGCAGGGCTGCAAGACAGATCTTTGCTTCTTCTGGAAAACAAATGTATTATTAACAACAGTTCTAAAAGAGGAGAAGGAGAAGAAGGAGGAGAAGGTGTAGGAGGAGGGAAGAACCACCAAAGAGCTAAAGTTTTTAGCCAGCAAGGGAGATGCATTTCCTGTGTAGTACAGAAGCTGCTATGTTCTGGCTTCCTCTCATCGTATTGGCCAGAAGCGCTTTTGTAAAGCTGGTAAGGCAGATTTCCACATCCCATTGCAAGAGACACGAAACAAAAACCCCAGGCAGATTTCCACTGGCAAGCAAGCCAAATGCAGCAGAGAAATAAATAAATAAATAAATCACCATGAAATCATGCTGGGAAGAATATCACAGCTTGGCATGCAGACAGCTCTGTCTAGAGGAGCCAATGCTTGTCAAGTGGAAACACAAGGGGAAGAAGAAATTCCCTACCTAACCTGCTATTAGGAGCTAGTTATCACAGTAGCAAGGGCCAAGAAGGATGGAACAAGCTAAGTAACATTTCTAAAAGCTTGAGCAAACTGTCTCACCCTGTTGGACAACATTGCATCTAGACCCCACTTCCAGAAAAGCCTTCAGTGTTTTGGATCTGTCAACAGCAAAGCTTCAGGAGCCTAAGATCTAGGGTTGAAATCTCTTCCCCTAAGTTGGGAATAGTTTGATCCAATTTCTGATGTTGGCTGTCTCTACCTCAAACAAATACCTACTGTGTGCTGAGATATGCACCCTGTTGTGATCTCAGCCCTGTGGTTAGGCACGTAATACGAAAATACTTCTTCCAATGAGATGCTCTTTATATAGCACCCTGCCCTCATGTATAGAATGATAGAGCTGTGAACATTCCATGGTGCTATTCCTGTGAAATCCTTTTTAAAAGCCAGTTTTTGTGTTCCTAAACAATTTAATAAACATAACTTTTCAGAGCTTTTGTACTTCAATAGCAGAACCCCTGCTGGGCCTGTTAAATTTTGATGCTGTTTCATAAGAAAGAAAGAATAAATATCAAAGAGGTGGCAGTAAATGCTCAGGAGGGATTTTATTCATGTGTGTGAATACCTGATGGGGATAGTAAGGAAGTCTGAGACAGACTTTTCTCATCAGTGCCCAGTGTCCATCACTGCTTATAGGACAAAAGGTAATGGACAGGAATGAAAATATGAGTAATTTCATTTAAATTTCAAAGAAAACCTTTTTTACCGTGGAATTGGTCAAACACTGGAGCAGATTGTTTGGGGAAGTTGAAGAATCTCTGTTCTTGGAGATAAGCAAACCCTAACTGGACATGGTCCCAGACAATGTGCTCCAGCTGACCGTGGTGTGAGCAGGTTGCTGGACTGGATGATCTCCAGGGTTGCCTTCCAACCTCAACTGTTCTGTGCTTCCATGATTTTTTGATGTGTGAGATGCTGACCTCTGCAGAGCCATTGGCAGGCTGTATTTACTGTGCAGCTCAACCAACAGCCCACAGGTTTGCTTTCTCATGTAAAGTCTGTCTGACCCAGTGAGGCTCCTGTGAGAAGCCAGGAATGGCTTTCGAAGAGGCCAAGCTCTGGCTCTTTTTCCTTGGCAAAGGAGCACAAGCCTCCAGAAAACTGGCCTACTGCATCAGGGTGCTGGCAAGGGTTCCCAGCCTTGCACCCGAGGCAGTTTGAGCACCAGCTTTCAAGATGAAACTGGCAGGGCAGAGCTCACCCCGCCTGCCCGGGCACAGCCATGCCTTGCCCTGCAGCCCTCTCCCCAGGAGGGGCAGCCGGGATGGGGCAGCTGAGGCAGCTGCAGGCAGATGCTGCTCGTGACCCAGGAGAAACACCATCCAGGAGTGCCATCTGCTGGGTCCCGGGTATGCAGTGATGGGAGCTCCTGTAGTTTCCCTCACACATGTGTCAGGAGGCAATGAAGACCTTCAGGTCCCAGCAGTGTTTCTCCTCTCTCTCCAGGCTGGGTCTCTGCCAAGAGCCATGAGGGAGGCTGTGCCAAGGAAGATCTTGCTGGTTTTACACAACCTGATAGTCAATGAAATGGGAAATAGCAAGAGAGTTGGAGGAAGGTATGCTTTTTAAATGCGAGCCTCGTCATTACTCCCTCTTGCTTTTCCATGGGACTCAGAAACTCACCCCAGGGGCTCTCAGCTTCTCCCAAGTGTGTGGTGAGATGATAGAGCAGGAGCACTCTGCAGTGCTAATCCTGTGAAGTCCAGTTTTCAGGTTCATAAACAATTTAAATATCTGTAACATTTCCAAGGGTGTTGTATTTCTATAGCAGGATCCACACAGGGCACAGTAATGGGGTCCCTTCTGATGTGATGCTCTAGAAAGTATCAGATTTCCCATTTCTCCTCCCAATCATTGCATCCCCAGGCCAGGCGTTGTCAGTGGTGGGTCTTGGTCAGGGAATGAATGCATCATGAAGGCCACGGAGTGGGGAAGAAATCCTCCAAGTTTGCTGCCTGGAGGCAGGGGAAGCTCACAAGTGAAATCTCTGGCAATTATCAGTGATCTGCAGTTTGATCAGCTTGTGCACCATCCAAGCTGGTGTTTCAGCCCCTTCTGGTTTTAAGTCACAATATCTAAGGAGTGTGTTGGGATGCAGGGATGATATTCAGGACAAATCTCTGATTCTGAGCCTTGTTGCATCTCCTTCCATTACATGCAGCCCTGCACCTGTAGGCTGATGCACTGGGAACAGTCACAGGAGTAGCAAGAGAAATGCAAAGAAGTCTCTAGTGGCAAAAAGAGCATCTCTTCAATGGGGAGCGGAGCATGTCTGATAGCCTACATCACAGTCTGCTGTGCCATGGCTTCCCTGGGCCAGGTGTGTTACATCCTTATGGTGACTGCTTTCCAGACAGGACAGGGACACTCCATCCATCCAGCCTTGCAGCTCTGGTGACAAGCTCTCTACAAGATTTATACCACTGGTAATCATTTTGCTATTAGTTTGCATGCAACTTCATTTCATTTCTGATTGCAAGCTATTCTGCCATCAAGCCCTGGTCTTCATAACACCTAAAGTGATCAAGTGAGTGAAGAAGTCTTGTGGATCTTTTTCTTGATAACGCAATCCTGGTTACACTCTAAGCTGTAGATGTGTGGTTCTTGAACAGTGACTGTGATCCTAAAGAGTTAAGGGTTGGGTTCACTAAGCCATCTGCTTTCTCCTTTGCTAAGGAGATGCTCAGAAGATTACAACTCCCTGAATCTCTCTTTCTAGATGGATTTCACTTGGCCTATCTACTGCTATCTTCTGAGACCACAGTACTTTCCAGAGAATCTGGATCCTGCTGAGCTTGGCAGTATTTTAAAATTCCAGGATGTGCAAGAAATTAGGGACAGAGAATGAAACATCTGGAGAGGTCCCTATGCCACTCCATGCGGCCACATGAATTGGTTGCTGTATTAGCCAGTAGCATTCACACACTGATACCCCAGGCAGCCTTTCTGCTGCTCTGTGAATCAGTGATGGTTCAATAAAGTCACTTTCCCTGGCAACTAAAGACAACATGGTAGAAACACAGGATGGAATTTTCCTACAGTGTTTCTGATGAACAGGCTCCTACAGTGCTTCACAGAGTGAGTCAGTCCTCTGAGGAGATTTAAACAGGTTATAGATGGGATTTAAAGGGAGATTTTCTTGATTTCCTTTTGTGAAACTCTCCCTTCTGAAGCCTCCACCCAAAGGTAAAGAGTGACCAACTGAGTAAACGAGGAGGGAAGCTGCATAAGGATGGAGAGTAGTGTTACCAGGGTGGAGAGTCAATACTACTAATCTTCCAGGTGCCAAGCATTGAGGAAGCATTAAACAGTAATGGAAGCTAGACAGTGGTTTGGATCAATCTGCAGTACTTGATTTGTCAGCACTACCTTGGCCACATGGTTTAACTGCTAAGAGAAGTTCTTTTAATGAGAAACATGACCATTTTGGTCCATTTGGTCCCAAATTCTGTGGCTCATTCCACGGACAGTCTGTGACTTTACTGTCTGCAGTTCTTTTACAGCAAGTCTGGGTCTCAGATTGGCATTTGCCCCTGTGCTTGGAGATATTTTCTTGGGGAAAAAAAAGAAATAAAAAAGAATTTGTGCTGTTGCAGAGGGAAAGGTCATCTAGTCCAACACCCAAATAAATTACTGCTGGGGACATGGTATGCATCTCCCCACTGGTGAGCCTCCATTCATCTGTGTGTAGCCAGGCATAGAGACCTGAACAAAGCTCTGCAGCCTGCTGCCAGCCCTTTGCCATCACCACTGTCACATCCCCAGAACAAGAATTGAGGGACCCCTTTTCACCAGCTCAGGCTCATAGGAAGTAACCCTCAGCCTATCCCAACACCCTGGGACAATATGAGCTGGGGAAGGGAACTGCTAAATCTTTCTGAGGGCAAGAAACAAGAGTTTTTGTGCTCTCTTTGAGGAGTACATGAGAGACACTGTGGTGGTCTACACATGAGTGTCCCCACCCCTGAGACCATGGGACTCACACAGCAAAAACCCTGACTGTATGTAAAGGGTATTTCCAAAACAATAAATGAATAATAGAATCCATTTGAAGATGATGTTTAATTAGAACATTTTAGCAAGGTATTAAAGCAATGTGGCTTTGGGCAAATGTGCACCAGCAACATATAAGCAGTGTCTGGATTAATGGCAAAATTACAGGGAATATTCTCCCATACACTACCTAAATAAGTCTATTTAGTTAATATCTTGAGTACTAAGCTACTGTGCACACCTTCTTATGACTTTTGCCACCAAAATTTTTCTTCTATTGATACAGCTCATTTCAAGCAAAAAAAAGTCCATTCTTGACTACCTGCTTTTATTATTTTATAGAAATTAGACCTGTGAAATTACAGTTCCAATTTTTAAAGAAATTAAAAATTCCACACTTAAATGAATAGTCTGAACTGGTTTGTGCTGATGCAATCCAGACTGAATCCTGTGTTTATAGAAGCTCAGTGACACGCTTTCTTGTACCGGACATTGAAATAGGATCTCCCTTTGGTTATTGGTTTCAGTATCCCACCCTCAAGTCAATTAGTGGTGGGTGGGCACCAGACTGTAATACGCACCAAAAAGACCTTGATACAGTAATGCTTTAGGATCTAGGTACGCTTATGCTTGCTTTTCTGATTGCAGAAAATGTGTGGCAAGGTGTTTTACCAAATTGGACCCCAAATAAACTTTTCAAGAGAAGAGGTACAGCACAAACAAATGAGTATAGGTGAAAGAGAATTCTACCCTTGTTTTCTATAGGATTTATGGGGACATAGTTTATATATGATCCAAAAGTTCCCCAGCTGGGGGGAAGGTGATCAGTGCTGGCACAGAGGACTGGTGTCATCAGCCCAGAGCTTGGCTGCACAAGGACAAAGCCTGGCTCTCACCCACGGTTGGAGCTGAGGCACTGTACAAACTAGGTTGCAGGGCTGATGGGGGCACTGAAAATGAGAAGGGTGCCTGGCACCTCAGACTCGGAGCCAGTCTTGTTCTGCCATGGGAATCAGCAGCAATTCTTCTGCATCTGCTGAAGTGCTCTCATGAGAATCATCAGGCACTGTGTGGATTAGGGGCTTCTGCTCTGAGCCAAGGAGCTGGCAATGCAAGAAAGTGCTAAGGAGAGTCAAAGATTTTAACTCCACCTATGTTCTCATTTGAAAGTGTGGGTTTTATAATGGCTGTCTTCCCTTCCCACAATGTACCTTATTTGGAGGGACACCCTCCAAAAACCCCCTTGCACGTAACTCATAAAATAAAAGCCTTGACCTTGAGTAGACATATTCTTTGCTGAATAGAGTGCTGATGAATTTTGTTTTCCATTTTCCATCCTGCTCTGAATAATGCTCATGTTCCTGGCATTACCAGACATTTTTCCCACCTCTCCTCTTTGAGGGTAGAAAGAGATTTTAGGGCAGGAAATTTTTAGAGCCAGAGTTTCTAGGCAAGCACAAATATTACTGGAAGACACAGTGGGCTTGTATAAAAGTGCTTCAGCTTAACATCCCTTGGCTTTCCCACTGTATCACAGAACAGCACCTGATTAGCAGAGCTTCCACATGATGCAGGAATAATTTCTGAGCTCCTGGACCTGGCACCTGGCCATGGTACAGTGGAAAGAATGTTAATGACAAAATGGGAACACATAAGCATGAATATATTACAACCATTTTCTGCAACGTGTCTTAAAGAAATACTCCATGCTTAAAAATGTTTTTAAAATGTAAAAATGGATTTGCAGCTAAATTGACATCCCCAGCAGAACAGTATAATGTGCTGTCAGAGTTGCAAATAAAAAGTGTTACTTTATAGAATAGTGGATTTGTTTGCTGGTTTTGCATACTCTGCTTAACACAGTCCTTTTGGTGAGTGTTTTCTGATAGTCATGCAACTTCCTGGCGACATTTTTTGTTGTTGTTTTTCTTCTTTTAAATAAATCAACAGTGAGGCTACTGTCCCCGTCCTCTGGAACAAAGCTGAATGCTCTGAGTTGGTCCCTGGGCTGTTTACAGGAGTGACTTCAGAGGAAATGTTCTCACGTTGGCATTGATGGAACCACAAAGGTTCATTGAGATCAGACTGAAAAGTGGACACTGTGAAGCCTCCTCCAGCTGTCCCTCTGGCACCATTAGGAAGAGCGCTTCCGCACTGCCTATGAAGATCTAGCAGACGGAGTCAAAGGAAGGCTAAATTTTCCTGATCTGACTCCATATGCTTTGTTAATACAATTCCCTAAAAGTCCCCTTGAGAAGATCCAACAACTGTAATCTCTAAACCAGTCTGCCCACCCCAGAAGATACATGGACAGTTTGGCTGCATTAATCCTGCCACCCAAATAGGTTTCATGGAGGTGACTGGGAAGGAGTGGGAAGATTGTTGGAATGGGCTGAAGCACAGACTACGCACACACTTCAAACACAAAGCTAAGCAAGGCGAGTATTGGGCTCAGAACAAAGTGTTTCCAAGTTCTTCTGACTTTACCTTGCATGTAATGAAGCTGTTATTCCTACACGTATCCAGATGTTTATTTTGCAAGTTGCCCCTTCAGAAAAGCTTAGCCCTGCTGAGTTCTATGAAGTATACAATGTGCAGAGGTGCACAAGGTATAAATCAGGGATTAATTCACCCCTTTCTTCCTCTCCTCATGAAAATGCTGAGTCTAACCCTCTTTTTTCCCAGTCAGACTTTATTCAAATGAGAAACAACCGGGACTGGAAGCGAGAGTGCTGCAGGTAACAACAGTACCTGAGCTACCCCAGCATTGCCTGTTGAGAAAGTGGCAGAATTTCCTTTGTGGTTCTGAAGGCAGCCAGGGTGCTGCTGTTCCCACACCATCACAGCTTTGTACGTCCTGAGTCCCAGGGCTGAACAAATATTCATCCCTTGGGTCCAGCTACCTCTCCTGAGGCCAGGGAGATACCCTCACTGTCTCTGAAGGTTATTTATGTCTTCTGTGTAGCAGTGTGTTGATTAATAGGAAAAGGTTATGTGTGCTGGGAAAACAGAATCATATTGCAGTCAAATCACCTGAGAAGGAGACTTGAATCCTTTTTGTCTTTCTGTTTGATACTTTTGTGACAGTGTTCTTCTGGTTCTCCAGCTGTTTGGAGTGCTTAACACAGCTCCAGGGGAGAGAAACAAGGCCTCTGAAAGCAGATTCTGCAAAAATTACATGTATGCAGGGAACCAGAAAGCCAGCACCACCAAGCCCCTTGGAGCAGCCCCTAAGGAGAATAAACAGCTGCAGGTATGTGGCTATGGCACAAGAAAAAGGCATGCCCCTCAGCCCACAGTTCCCTGACCCTTGGGTGCTGCTGTGCCTCACTATACCTGGAAATAATATCAATACTATTTTAACTTTGCTAAGTCCACCACAGTACCAGGACCTCGAAGGAGGTAAACATCAGGTACCTCGCTTTCCTCTGGGGTCCATGAGGAACCCCCAGAAGTTGGCCTGATACATGTGTTTTGAGTGTACAGGCCCGGGGTCCAAAGCTTTTGTTTGAACTGCCAGCCATTACATCAGAGGATGACAGGATAAAACAACCACGCAGCCAGAGACAGGGATTTTTATGCAATCTCAGATACTGTGGCACAGCACACCAAGGTGAGCTCATCAAACATTCTCATCTTGCCAAAATACAGTTTCCTAGTAATGCAGATATTTTTCTTAAAGTATATGACCCAGTCAGATTTTCCTTTGAAGAAGCAAATTTGGGAATTAGGAGTCAGACTGGCCCAGAGCCTGCACAAATGGCAGGGTTCCTGCCACACTCTGCAGGTGGCTCTGGGGTAACGGGGAGGTTTAGTTAAGCCAAAGCTCCGCTCAGTTTACATTATGCCTCCCACGGTATCTCTCTATACTGCAGTTGAAAATACTATCCTTGAGAAGAACTTATTGATTTGGCAGAGGATTAGAAGATGAGGCAGCATACCTACATCCTGACTCACCAATGTGGCAGAAATCTTGAGTTTCCTATGAGACTCGCTATGAATGCAGAATAGGTCAGTTGACATTTTAGCTGCTGAAGACTCCTTCACAGCTCCCAGTGTCTTTTTGACACACTGATGTAATACTGCCCTTCAGACAAGCACAATTTACAGCACCTACAGCTCATAAATCACTGGTATGAGAATTATTAGTTGGGAGACCTCCTAGAGGACCAAATATCCAGGAAAATACCTGCTATATCTCTATTTGCCTGCAACCATGAACAATTTTTTTTTCTACATAGTTGAAATACTCCAAATGTTTCAACCTGGCAGCAGGTGACATATGGTAGACACGTAGACACATTTAATGTCAGTACAGATTTAATGCTGTGTCCAGATTTCAGATTTGAACTTCTGCTGTCTTATATCTTCAGTAATATTTTTCTCAGGCAAACTAGAGGCCACGTCTACCATCTGGAAAACCCTAAGTATCTGCCAAGTGTAACATGGATGAGAAAATAATTGGTTGCCAAGAGAAATTGGGAAGTAACGTCAGCTAATCCAGAAAGTTTCTTGGGAGATTTGTTCCCTCACTGACAAGCTCTGTAGCATACTGAACAGTGGCTGAAGTGGAAATGTGAAAGGCTCAGCAGCCCCCTACATTGGTGCATGTGAAGGACAATGTGGGTTACAGTCACAGGCTGGTCCACCTTGACTAATGGGGTGCAGCTTTTTATTTTGATTTTCTTGTACCAGCTAAGCAAAAAGAAAGCAAACAAGCTGGTGGACATCTCAAGTAAAAGCAGAAATTAAAGGACTCTCCAGACCTCAGAACAGAGATCTCTGTTGTATTTTCTTGCAAGACTGTTATTTTTCCAGATGAAACAGTGCATGAGACTTTCCCTGTCAAGGTGCTTGTGAAACAAGTTCGTGTTTTGTGCTTCATTTTGCAGAAGTTATTAGAAGAAGGGTTGTGTTAGCCCTTCCTCACTCTCTACCTCAAAAAGAAATTGGTTGGTTTGTAATGGTTTTGTTGTTTTATTTCCTGGGGAGAGGAGTGTTGCAGGGGAGAGATTAGTGAAAACCACAGTGATCTTGGAAAAAGTCTCTTTGTGTATCTGGTGTCTATACATGGAGCAAACCAGATGCCGTCAGACTTTCCCAATTAGGCCCGTGACATGGGTGAAATAAGCAATTCTTCTTTCTCACAGATAGCTGTAGCCCCAGTTCATTAATCAGCCATCACTCAGACAGGCTCCAGCGAGGAATGCTGATAGCATCGCGGCCGGAGCGGGGCGGCTGCGGCGGGGAGCGCGATGCTGACAGCACCCTGTGCCGCAGCTCCCACCGCGGGGGCGACCAGCGCCAAACCCTGCCATGTCTCAGCACTTTTCTATATCCTAAAGGTGAACTACAGGCAATCTCAGATCTGGCTCTGAACTTTGAAACAAAGGGACCTTTAATGTCTCAACAGGACAGAGCCAGGAGCCCCTCCAACCTATATGAAAGGCTGTCATAATTAAAACCAAACAGAAACTGTCTGAATTCCTTATTAAGGACGCTTACTAGAACAATTTTAACCCCTGAGTAGCCTAGAAAGCTTTTAATGTTTACAGATATTGATAGGAGTGTGTATGCAAATGCTTTCTTCCTTCGTGCCAAGGGGCCAAATTCATGGCTGGTGTAAACTGAAGGGTGGGATGCTGTGCCTGACATAAACACATGGTTTCTTGTGCTTTTCTTTGATAATTTTTTTTCAGTGCCATCCTTTGTCACCGAAATAGAAGTGAAAAAGAAAATGAAAAAAACCCACCCCAACCAAACAAAAATTTGAGATCTTTTTCCATATTTACAAATTAGCTTTCTGCGTTTTTCCTCAATCACCAGAATTGGATAAACTCCAGAAATAATTATCTTCATCTTTCTATTGGGTAAAAAAATTGTAGGAGGACATCCTGTCACATTTTTTGTGGTATTAACAGATTTGATGCAGTTAAATCATGTGGTATTCATGGTTAAACAGAAATAAACATTTAGTCTCCAAAATTACTAAATTCCCTTATAAATAGGAAAAAAAATTACATTAAAACATTATTTTCTCCATTACCAAACCACAAATAAATTTAAATACCCTTCTATGCCAATAACATTTCCAGTACTCTCTTGAATATGAAATTTCGGCATCAGGAACAGTCACAGTAAGGCATAGTCAGTGATTGTCTTAGGCATGAAGGCAGTTAAAAAAACTTTGTTCAAGAAAAACTTGATCCATTAATCAATTGAGAATGTGAGGGTGTCATTAATTCCAGAGAATCCATAGCTCATTTCTTTTTCTCCGTATTTTCAGCAGTAGGAAACAGTTTGAATTGAAAATATAGAAAGATTTTGTGTGTGTACATATATGCCTGCCTGCACATATGCAAATATTCCTAGTTTCTTATATTAAGATTTTTAGTTGCATAACTTCCATTGAAGAAAATTAAGTAGTAGTAATAATAATAAAGCAACATCTGTTTGTCAGCTAAAACCAACTGTGCATGAACTTCCTTTCTGAAGTTATATCTGAAAATCCCCTTCAGATATAAACCAAAATGCTGTCTTTAACCTCTACATCAAAATGACTTGAGTTCAGACAAGCACCAACAATTCTTCCACAACTAAAGCATAGTTCTTAAGAGATAAGGACATGCATGAAACAGACTGTTGTGACTAGAAAAAAATCCTGACACCACAGAAAAAATGCCAAGGCATTTACAGAAAATAAAATTCAAGGCAAAGCCAAAGTGTGGCTGTCAGCATAGATCATTTCCAAGTAACAAGCTTCAGTGCCATTGCCATTATATGCTGTTGAAACCAATGTCATCCCCCAAATATTTATAGTGCATGAAGGAGAATTGATGTAGGCCAGAAAAAAAGTCACTTTTAGGCAAGAGGTGCAATTATGCCTTTTGCAAACCTTTTGCACTGCCTGTGTGCTGGTGCCTTGCAAATGCATCAAGAGTTTGGTGCTGGCCTGGTGCAGAGTGGTGCCAAGCAGGAGTCCCTGCTCCAAATAAAAGGGTGCAGCAGCTGACACCTGCACCTGGTGCCTGTGCTCCTGACCAGTGTGCTGTGCTCCAGTCGACATGAAAGGGCACTTCTAAAAGCACAGACTCATTGTTTCCTGGTTGTGCACGCCTGCATGACGCAGGTCTACACATTCCCTGGAAAAGGGCAAATGGCATCTACCCCTTGGCACAGGTTGCACGGGACTGTCTGCATAGGGATTCCCCACTGCCATGGGGACATAAACCCCCAGCCCACACAGGACCCACCAGTCTCTCCGTGCTTTGGGCTGAGTTAGCACCTTCTTCAAAGACTGAGCTGCTGCTTCAGAAGGTCTCAACAGATGCAGACTGACTTCAAGGACCCACTGAAAATGTCATCACATAATACCTATTTTTAGGCTGTCAGTGTACTGTGATGCCATCTAACCAGCTTCAGTGCAAGCAAGACCTGCTATTATCAGTTTCCAAGCATGCTGACACATTTAGAGATGTTGACGTCATGAGACTGAAATGATGGGGAAGATTTGGGTCTTGATGTCTGACACACACTGGAAATATGCTTTCTCTTCCCAGAAGTGATAGGGTGCCTATACCCTTGAGATTTTCCTCAGAGAACACAACTGGTGTCCTCAGGACCAATTCAGCTTACTCACTGCTCAGCTGGAAACAGGATGGTGATGAGTCCTCATCTGAGTCCTCAGAAAAGTTGCATAGCTGAGATACCTCCACAAAGCTGACATGGCCCCAGTAGCAACTGGCAGCCTATCCCTGCCCCTTTCATCCAGCTGGCCACCTCTGATCAGAGCTCTTTGTGCCAGATTGTGGTATTAGTCCATGTCAAAGGGACATACCTCTTCCTCAGTTAGACAGACACAAAGGCTCCCCGTGGTACCCCAAGGACAAGCTCTGTTCCACAGTGTCTGCACACCACCATTGCTAGGCATAGTGGGAAAAATATTCCCATAGCGTGTGGAAGACTGCTTAAAGTGGCCACAGTGATACATTTCATCGTAAAACAGAAATTAAAGGAAGAGCTTAGAGTTCAGAAATAGTATAATTAACCTAAATCCTTTATTTTGCTTTAGTTGTAAGAAGCTCTGGATTCTTTGCTATTTTTTCTTGCCAAACGAAATCTTTCTTGCTGCTTCATTACTGACCCAGAAAAGTTAAGTGGTGTCATTTTTATTGAAAAAACATGGTCAAGTGTGTCACAAACTGAGAAGCAGTAACGTAATTTGCTACTGCTCTGCTTCAAGCTCTAAGAGAGAACACAAACAAGTTCTGTTGAAAAATGAAGACTGCCAAAAGCTATGTTTCTGTTCTGTATTGAGTGAGGTTTGGAGATGAAAGAGAGAGAACACTGTATTTTGAAACCAAAAAGGCTTACAAATCAAATCTGCCTACTGTGAAGCATTTAGTTAGTACTTTCCTGAATCGGTTGTTGTGCGGGCTCTGTCACAGGGCCGATCTTTTAATTTTGTTTATATTTTCCTAATGCAAATTGTGACTTCTACCCTGGGAACATGACACAATCTTTCTTCACAAATGCAAAGAAGACAGGAAACTCATGGTTCCCACAAAGCAGCTTTGACTCTGACTAGATGTGATAATTTCATTAGTGGGATCCCAGACATCAGAGCATGGATCAGTGAGCCAGACTAATAAGCCATAGAGGCTCCTGTCCACCCATGGAAAGTGGTTCATCTGAACAGGGTCCAGTCTGCTCTTTGTCATCCTGGGACAAACTGTACCGTTTTAACTTGGCTGGTGTTTCACAGAAGCAGATACAGGATCTTCACCATTGTTCCACCATTGGGAACCCCAAAATAAGACTACTGGTCACTGTCTCCAGTTGATACCAGTTGACACATCAGCTTGTGCAGCTGGCTGCTCAGCCTCCTCTGTGTGCCTGCAGAGTGGCGCAGACACCCACAGCCAGCTGGGGTATCAGCAGCAGCCATGGCAGCAGCACCATCCTCTGCAGAGCAAACCAGTGGCATATTTACCCAGCTTCTTGGGTTGGTTTTGCATCTGATGGAGTTTTATGCTTTCCTGAGTTGCCTGGTTTCAAGCACACCAAGGTTTATCTGCTGTGTGTAGCAATGATGGCAGCCACCAGAGTTCGACAAAGCCTTCAGCCATTCCAAAGAGCACATTTCCTTGTGATGCTACCACAGTGCATTTGCTGGTATCTCTCTTTTAAATCAGGCCCTCAGACCCTGGAGTTGTATAATTACATGTCCCCCCCCATGCCAAATTCCAGCCCTTAATCTCTCATTACTGGTGACAGATGATGCTACGAAGCCTCAAGCTGAAGCAGTGCTGTGGTTGACAACTGGGTACCAAAAGAAGAACACTCAAATAAGGTGCTTTGTAATGAAGGAATTGATGAGTTTTATGGCTAACATGTTGGGTGCTGAGCCCTTCTAAACCAAGGAAAGAAAAACACATCCAAGGCAGAGTAGTCAAGTCTGGATGTACTGTGATATGGGACCTGCCAGTGGTTCAGCTTTTCTTCTGGCACATGATGGTGTGTTTCATAAAAATGTCCAGAATTACCTTCTCCATGGCCACCTACTCACTGATTCTGAGAGTGATGCCTATGGGCTAACAGGTGACAGGTTTTACTGAGTGGGTCAAACAAAAACAGGAGCCTGGAAATTTTCTTAGGAACAAATTGTCCTCTGTCCAGAGTCAGAGTGAGCCAAGATAGAAGTAAAATCTGAATTTCAAGTCAATGGGCCTTGATCTGCACCTAGTTTTGTCAGTCAGAGGAGCTCAGCTCTTAGTGCTTGCCTTTGCTTCATGCCTCAGTTTCACTGTGGATGGACATGGGTAAATTGCTCCAGCAACATGCAAAACCATGGAGGTTTTTTTAAAAACTCTGATCATTAGATGAAGAAAATGGAGAGGTTGGTGGAATGGGACCTAATTAATTTTATCTATCATACATGGAAGAAGTAAAATGGAAAAGTGAATTGCTGAAATGAACAATAAAGTGAACTTTTGTTCAGGATTAGAAACAGGCCATTGGAACCTAATTATACAGTGCAATTTCTGAGTAAGGGAATCCTGCAGGAATAAATGTTGTGAAAAAATAAATCTGTTACATAGAAAGCAATATATGAGTTAGAACACAAAGGATTTGGACTCCTAACAAAAAGGTATTTAGAGACTAATTCCAGTGTTGGCTGTCATTCAAAGCCTACCCATTGAATAGAAAATAATACTAGATTAATAACATGAAACATTACCGAGCAGATGATGCCAGTAGGACTGGGAACAAGGAAATGTCACTGGTCTGCTCTCCTGCAGGAGGGCTCTGATGCCCATTATGGGCTGCCAGAGGGCAGATTCCACATGAGGCTTGGGATTCCAAACACCCTCCTTATCCCATCTGTGCTGGGAGCTGAGGTGAGATGGTGCCAGGCTGCATGATGAAAGAGCAGCTGGTACCTCCCTAACAGTGATAGTACTTGGCTTCAGGAAGCTGAGGCTGGAGGTGCCCAGGGTGGGCTGTACTCCCCAGCACTCAGCCTGGGGCTGGTACAGTGCACAGCAGCTCCTGCCCAGCTGGAGCTTCCTCCTTCCACCAATGAACACTGAAGCCTGAGTTTGGGAGACACTGGCAGAGACTGGCAGCTTGAGGAACTTTGAGCCTCTGACATTCTTTCTGCATGGGACAAATGCATGGAGGACTCCCCGGTTGCCTTTCACAAATTTAAATCTAGTCTTGTTGTATTTCAATGCCTACAGAAGAAGAAAGAAAGAGGGATATCTTTTGTCAGTTCGTTCCCAGGCTCTTAAGTCATGGGGTTAGGGCTGCAGTACCAGGCAGCCGACATTTCTGCAGCAGCAAAGATGAAAGTCAGACAAAATAATCCAAAGAAGTGCTTAACTGTGACTATTAAGTCCCAAAGGATTTATCAGAGTTTACTTTCCTCTGACTTCTAGGAGAGACTTCAACTGAAGTCCATTAAGCAAATTAAAAAGCAGAAGGAAAATAAACACAGATTAATGGAGATAGGAATTTTATGAAGAAAAGGAAACAGCCAGACCTTGTGACAAAGCTCCTAGCCTGCTATTCAGGTTTTAAGGGCTTCAGACCTTATAAATGGAGGAGATTATTCTCTTCACGTTGCCCTGCTGGTAGTCGTAAAATAGAGTTAATAGAATTTTTTTTCCCCCACTGAGAAGTCCTGTAGAAACTCGAGTAATAATATAATCCACAATGTTTCAGTTCAGTGCGTGACATGCAGCTATTTGTTCCTTTGTTTCCAGGCAGGGAATCAGGCCGTAAATCTTGTGGTGACACAGATACTGTACTGGCTCTGTGGCATTTTATCTCCTGCTGAAACTAAAACCCATCTGAGCAGCTTCCCACACAATTAGGGATTTGCATGTCTGAAAAACTGGGCAGGATTTCTGTATTTATTACTTTGGCGTAACTATTAATATTTAATCCAGAGGAGATATCACAGATACGTTTGAAACCTCAATTTGCTTGTTAAAAAATACTTTGAGACCAAGAAGATGAGAAAATAATGTAATCATGGAGCACTGTTATTATCTTTATATAGTTTGCATTAAAGCAAATGGTTCCATAAACTGGAGGTTCCTTTTGTTGCTCCTCTTCTAGCTGATTTTCCAATTTTCATTGAGTTTGTTAGTGTTCATGTCCAAAAAGAAAGAGATAGCAGAATGGTAAAATGAGAGCAAATAAACACTTTCACCATGCTGTGTGGTCGGGCCCAGGTTCATCTTTGTGGTGGTATCAGCCCTTGGGGCAGAAGTGGTTTTCATTGACTCAGCTGGAGATGCTGACACATCAGGAGCAAGCACTGACCACTCTGGGGTGTACAGGAACCTCTTCGGGGTCCTGCCACAAACCTGACTGAACTGGAAGATCTTCTTGCTAATTGTCCTTACAACATCTAACCCAGTACAAATGTGTAATTAATCTCTTGCCTCTGCTCATCAATTGATCTGTGTGATAATTCTTTGTTTGACACTTACTCGAAGGCAATCCTCTGTAGAAATTAAAAACATTTGGTTCATGGGATCCAGTCTCTGTCTGACTAGAGGCATTGGAAACTATTCTGCTATTATTCTCAGTGAGAAAGTGATATTTCTCTCTGCAAATATCGTGCAATAGGAGCTTAATATATACCCCTGCTGGTAGACCCACTTGTTGAATTAGTTTTCAGGTGATAAAGAGCACCAAAGGGCTGTCCCTGAAAAGCACAGCCACAGCTGTAATGCTCCCTAGCTGTGCTGGATCCCATGGTGTGGAGCAGGACTCGTGGAGCTTCATCCCTTGGTGACAGGGCAGAGGGATTCTGGAAGGGTGATCAGTAGCCAGGGTACACCCCTCTGGGATGCCCACCCCAGGCCTGGTGCTGAGCTACACTGCTGGAGGTACTGGTATACATGGCTTTTTTATTAAGCAGCCCCTACTGACCTTGCCCACAGAGGATAATTGCCAGAATCAGCCCTGAAGGCACCCCTTCCCTATACCCCCTGCTGCAAACTACTCTGCAGGGCTGCAAATGGCCTGGGGTGCACAGACACCCGGACACATCCTGCTGGACCTGTGGGGCTGCTCTGTGCTGCATGGCCAAGGGCAGATGTCTAGCGGGTGAGGAAAGGAAGAAAGTAGGGCTGAGAAAGGAATAACCTCAAGGAAAGGATTTTAATTCTGTTTGTTAACTTCAGACTTGAAGCATTCTCTCAGACAAACCCCCTGGACTCGTAGGATGTGGCTTACTGTGCATGCAGGAGATCACATAAAAGGTGAAGGGAGCAAAGCAGGGCTGAGGGTTAGTGCTCATCATGGCTCCTGTTCAAAGGTAGACCAACACCAGGGTAAGAGGTTGAGATGTCTGAGCAGCTAAAGCATGTAGCCCTTCCCCTAGTGGGTCCCATTTGTCAGCTTTCCAGTTCCCATGGGACCTCTGACCTCTTGCCACTAACATCAGAAAGCTGCCAAATGGCAGTGCCTGAAGCTCTGTGTTCTCCACGTCTGCACTGATAAAGCCTGCCTGTGGCCAGGGCTGTCCAGCACAGACACTGTGTACGTGCGTGCCTCTGTGCACACCCCGGCAGCCAGTGGGAGCAGCCCAGGGTCACTGCCTGCTGGGGAGCTGGCCCTGGATGTCTGACTCTGCTTCACTGCCTTCTTACACTTTGTTTTTACCTTCCACTCTGGATATCCCAGTGTGTGAGGACCAGCAGGAATAGGGTTTCCCTGCTGCTGGCCAGAGGTGTTCATTCAGTGTGAGCTGGATGCTCCAGGGTGAGAGGATGGAAGGCTACAGTGTTTGGTACTTGAAAAGTCTCTCCTTGCTTCTTCTGTCCTCAGGCAAGGCTGGACAACACACTGCAAGGGATGAGACCTGTCTGAGTGGGTGGAAGGATGTGATCTGCTCTGCTGTGCTGACAGGGACTGCCTCTGCTCTCCTGCAAGGGGAGAGCTTTCCCCTCACAGCACAACACTTCTCAGTGTTTGCAAACCCAATGCATTCCCAAAAGGTCTAAAACAACTTTAAAAATATAACTTTTTTTTTTTTTTTTAAATTAACTTGACTTTCCATTTGCACATGTGATTTAGGGTCCAGCTTCAAAAGATTTTCCCCAGGGTCTCTTTTGTGCATGTTTGAATGGGGCAGGGGGTTGAGGGTCAGGAGCTGGGTAGATAGCAATACTCTTGGACACAGCTGATTTATCTTGAATTTTCAAAGAAACTGAAAAAGGGAAGACCTCAAAACCAGATGCAAATCTGCAAGCTTTCCAATTCCTCTTGCTTATGTATTTGTAATAAAAACACAACAAAACATAGCCCAGAATCTTGCTAGGTAAAACTTGTATCCGCTTAGTAGTGCAAGCTGTCCCTGTGGAAGTACAAAGTGCTGAACACACATAAAATGTTTCTCCACTATGTAAAGGCCACAGTGCCATGGAAAGAGATGTCTGCTGTGGGAGTGGCTGCAACTCACAGCTGGGAGGACTCGAGGCAGGGACATAGAGGGTTAAAGAGAAACAGTGGTGGAAGTGGCTGTCAACACAGATGAGCATTAGCTCTGTCATTTTCTTTGAATGCTTGGGAAAGTACAAAATTACAAAGGAGTATTTTTTTATTATGCTGTGGTGGCTGTTCTTGTGTTTAAAAGGAGAAAAGAGAAAAAAAAAAACCAAAACAGAGCAACCTATTTGTTGTCAGTAGATGGAGTCTGAATCAAAATCTTACCTTCTAACACTGCCAAGCTTTGAAATCCAAGCCTAGGTCTAGAGATGTATGCCAAGAACAGACGTTTTAAATGTGTGATGATCCTCACTTCCCCAAAAACATTTCATTCAGATAAAATGCAAGTTCTTAACAGAAACATACTTTAATCTTCACAAGATTCTATTTGTTCCTGTTCTAAGGAAAATGTGGGCATTTTCTATACAGTACCAGGAATCTGTGACTTAGATGCACATTTTGTGTTTTTTTCTGGAGATGGTGGGTATCTCAAATAGTTGAATGGTAGCTGGAGTTCTGGAGCAAGTATGGAAATGCAAGCGAACTGTGTTCACTTCTAGATGCGATTGATCATGTCCCATAGGAGCTCCGTAGATTCCTCAGCAAAAAACGTATTTGACTCATAGCAGAGCTTTGAGGACAGAGGGCAACAGCCTTGTACAAGGTATAGCCTGTCCTTCCATCTGCATTGTGGATGCAAGAGACATCCCAGAGCACCAACACAACCATGCCAAAGGTACCCCTGTAAACTCAGTTTCTCTGCTTATGTTGCTACTGGCCAAATGTCATTACCTTCTTCCAATTTCAGTACATAGAAAGATTTTTTTGATCCTACAGATTCTATTTATTAGAAGAAACAGAAGATGAATTTAGTTATTTCCTCAATGCAATCCCCTCCCTTTACAGACTTACAGAGAGTGTATTGGGCACAGGATGACTCATGCAACCAGGGACAATTATTTGCTCCCAATTCAAAATGAAATTTCTTACTGTGCCCTCCCAAATTGTTCCTTCTGTCAAAGCCACTCTGTGTGGTCTGGCATGCCAGCTGTCAGCCTGCTTCTCCTCTGCATCTGCTTCTGGGCTCCCTGCATCTCTCTTTTACAGAGCCAGATGCACACCCACCACCAGTGGTCCCCTGTGTGTGCAGGCTAAGGACAGGTACCCAACATCAGCCACGGAGCAGATCCTCTCCAAGCTGTGTGCTCCCTGCCTGCTGGAGTCCTGCTGTTACAGCTACTGATCCTGGAGCTTACATAAAGAAACAAAACTGTTTACACACAGATCCTGAGGGAGAAGCTGGAAGCTTCAGTGTAATTTAATCTAAACCAGGATAAGACAGTAAATATTGTTGTGTTTGCAAAAGGATGAAGAAGGGTGAACAAAGTAGAAGTAAAGGGAAAATAAACACCTACATAATTCACAAAGGGGGGAAATAGTGAAAAGTCACAAAGTTTTGCAGTTTGTCTTCACTGAAAAGAAAAAAACATGTTACAGAGACCGGGGAATCTTTTTGATCCTTTCAAACAGTTTAATCTCCAAGCAATCACACATATTCATGGCCTGTGCTCCTGTGTCAGTAATGTTAAACAGGGGAACCTGGTCTCATGCATTCAGCTGTGTGTGGAGCCAGTCTAGCACAAAATTAGTGTTTCTGTTCAGCACTTCTATCTCTGAGATATCTCTCTGGGACTGAGGAGCTCAGCTTGGTGGCCTGATCAAAAAGATCAAGGGATGATGTGATTACAAAGCATAAATACCATCATGGGCAGAAATTCTGAGCACAGCCGAGCTCTTTAATCCAGGGAAGAAAAGCATAACAAGAACTGATAGCCTGGACTTAACTCCAGGCAAATTCAACTGAGAAATGAGTTATAAACTTTTAATCAGTGAAAGGAGATTAACAACCAGAATAAACAAGTAAAAGAAATGGTGGCTTCTCTGGCTCCTGACATCCCCCAACAGAGTCCAGATGCTTTTCTGGGTCTGCAGTGGTGGAAGGCAGCTCCTGGGGCTCTGGCAAAGTGGATGTGGGTGAAATCCTGTAGCTGGGGCTCAGCAATGGCAACTCACTCACCCTCAGGCTGGATCAGGACCTGATTTTACCCTGCCCTGGATCAGCTTTGCAACACTTGCCATACCTCTGGGGATGAGATGACTTGCCACTACCAGCTCTGGTCCACAGCTTATAGCTCCATCCCCAGTGCCTACTGCATGTCCTGCCTTAATGAAGCAGGGCTTCAACAGGGGCGAACCTGTCACTTTGCCTCTTGCTGCTCTCCATGATCCCTCTGCTCACCATCCACAGAGAAAGGGAGAGATGGTCAGTTCTGCTGATGCTGAGAGGGTCCCATGAACTCCTAAGAGGGATAGGGGAGGGGAGAGGGCAGAGGGGAAAGCCATCCTGGACTTCTAACAGGTGGAATGAGGGAAGTCTTAAGGCTCCATGGTTCAGAGCTTTGTTTCCTAACTTGCATGGCAGTAGGAAGTATCCTTCATGTTTTAGATCTCAGACATTGCAATTGGATTTCGATGGTTATTAGATACCGGGTGAGTGTGGTTTTACCACAAGAGTCTTCAAATTGAACCTGGCCCTTTTCTCCTTAGTGTCAGTGCCCTGCTGAAAACATAGACTTTCTAACAGCAGGGGGTGTGCCACCATGTAGTTCTCAAAAGGTATTTGAAAATCACATTTGGCCTTCAATGAGGAAAAGATGATCTAATGGACTCTTCTGGCCTGATGTCTATGAATCCTTTCACAGTTTCCCAGGACACCCAGTCTGTTTGCTCATGACACTTCTGCAGCAGTGGTGGGGCAGTGGCTCCTGTTCCTGTGAGGAGCATCACCCCTGTTTGCCTGCATCCCATCCCACTCTCCTGCCAAGGTGCTGATTCCCACTTGACTGGATCATGACCTGGCTTCCTCTAGCTGAAACCCCCCTGGGCTAGTGCAGCTAGGGCTGCTGCAAACCATCTCAGTGAAATTACTTCAGATTTGTGCCAGACTCATTTCTCCCTCAAGGCCACAGGACACTTTTTGTCCTGAATTTCTTCTTTCCACATACTGATCTTTTTTCAAATGGGCTGATGTCATCCATGCTTGTCTCAGCTACAGAAGTGATCTTTGTGGAAACTTTGAACAAAATCCCCTCAGCACCTTTCAAATGGCGGAAAAGTGGTAAAATAGACTTCTATCATTGTTAAAAGTATAATCAGTCCTTTTGGCAAAGCTACAAGAAAATAGATGATATTGAAAAGTTAGCAGTAAGGCAACCTTTTTGAGGGGTTTGTACTGTTATTGGCTGAAGGAATTAAAAAAATAACAACATGAGATCTACCATGGCCTGGCATTTGCTCTAACCTTTAATTAAAGACAAAGAAACTCTACTCATAAAGCAGCATTGCTGTATAGCTTTACTGGATTTTACATTAGACAACAGCTCTGTTATGGTTCGTTTGGATCATTTTCATAAAGGAGTTTGTAAATGGAATAACAATCAAACACACTTCTAGAAAAATGTCCAAACCACAAAAGTAATCAAAATCCCAAGCATCAACCTCATTCTCTGAATTGTATCATGTTAGGCTACAAGCAAATCCATACGGAAAACAGTAAAGAGAATTTACAGGTGAGATTCTCAGAAAGCCTGAATGATATTTTTTTTTTTTTCACTCTTCTATACAGTCTGTGCTGGTATCATGTGCTAACCAGATCCCTTTGTAAGCATCCTGACTTTGCATTGCACGCTGGTACTAGCTAAGTAACAGCCCCATGGAAGATAAAACTAATCTCATTCACATAATTCACAGACAACTTTGTTCTTTAAAACTGCAAAATGTAGTGTAGGCAAACCAGAAAAAAAAAATCAGAATGTGCCATAATTGATCTCCACAATTAAAATATCAAAGCAAAGGACAAAATACATTGCTGTTGCAGCACATGTCATAGCAGCAGTGAACATGGCACTTTAATTTTTATGGTTAAATCCATAATAGTAAACTTTTTGTTGGAAGAACTATTATCTAGAGCTTAAAATGTTCTGGTAATGCCTTCACGTCCGCATTTTCTGACTATAGCAATTTCATTGTGTTGCTCAAAGTTGGCAATATTTGGTATTTGAGTTCTGCTACTATGAGTTTTGCCTGTGTTTTACTAAAGAGCAGTATAACACAGGCCTCAGGGGAAATTCCATTCCCCTTATTAAAAAATTGTGGCTATTTTATTTTCCTTATCTCTGCCATCCATTTCCTTTTGTTTCTCAATGCATTGCTGCAAATCACTAAGACATTTCCTTGTCTGCTTTACTTTGGACCCCTTTAATGAAAGCTCCTACATAATCAAAGTCACAGGATTCATTTCATGAGGTGAACTGGTTTTGCTGAAGGGTCGCAGTTGGAGATTTAGCATTTCAGAAAAGCAAAAGATCTAAAGGCAGGAGAAAGGGACAACAGTTTTTACAAGATATCAGATAAACATTCAGTAACGGAGAATGAAGTTCAGCTCTTACAAAGCAGAACAGCTCAGTGTGATCTGTTTTAACTACAACCAGGTGATTGGAGCCAGCCTCCCTGCAGAAAAGTGAACCTCGCTTCCTTTGCCTCATTAGTCTGTTTGCTGTGGTGTGATGTCACAGCCAGGAGGTACTTTGTACTCACTAATGCAGGGCTACAAGGAGTGGTGTAACTTAAGAGAGAGAAAAGCATGAGAGCAAAAACATTGCCCTGTTCCCTTGTTTGTAGATATTACTCAGGCTGCTGCTCAGTAGGCAGCAGTAGCTCAGACTCTCTGACCCTGAGAAACAGTGGTCATTGATCGTTTGCTCTCCTCAGGAGTGAAAAGCTCAAATAGCCAAAGTTTCTCAAGAAATAGAAAGTTCTGATAATATCTGTGTAAAATACATTTTTCTGATGTTGCCAATGCAAAGTCTTTTGACATTCTTAAAACAAAAGACTATGTTTGGCTTGTTCCCTTGTGGTGGTGGTGCTGCTGCTGCTAGGACCTACCACTGAGATTCCTTGTGTCCTTGGCTCCCATTTGAGGGACAGGCTCCTCACCAGGGAATACATCCACATGTGTGCTGTGACCAAACAGCTCCCAGAAAGCTGCCCCCTTGGAGGAGCTGCAATGGTGCTGGAAGAGATCTTCCAGGAAGCATCTTCATCCACCTCATCATCAAGCAGGCTCAAGGCACACAACCCACTACAGGTCCAACAGGCTGAAAAATATTGTTCTTAAGAAGACTGAAGTGAAATGCTTTATGTTATTGCCCACACAAATTCAAAGTGCTCACCAGTACCACCTTTTTGGCCCTAGGATCCAGGCTGCTGTAAAGGGACACAATCTGGGGTGCCTGCATCTCAAGAGGAGGTAGCTCAGGGAGCAGAAGATAAGCAGTGGGGTTATTGGTGTCAGTCTTAGACGTTTTCATGTGAATTGCAATGTATTTTCAGGCAGAGCTAAACACTGAGTGTGGGATTCAGCTCACCTTAAAGTAGATACCTCTTGCCTGTCAGCTGTAGGATACACAGAGCATCTTGGACTCAATTTAGTGCATAAACACAGGCATCAAGAGACAGTGAGGGTACCAGGAGGTTTCCTGATATGGTTTTCAGAGGTTTCCTGGTGTGGTCTCCAGATGCAGGTCTGTGATTATGTCCTCCATGAGTCTGGCACGATGCTGCCCAGACAGCACAGGCACCCCAATATCCTAGATCATCTCTGATGGCAATAGCTGCTCGTATTTAGGCAACTGACTCAAACTCTCCAGGCCACATTGACTGGTTCTCCATTGCCTGTAAGAAGACCTTAGATATCTAGTGTTCAGACATATACATTTAACTGTTTGCATGTGGGCGGCTAAATCCTTTGCTAAACTCTGGAGTGACTGTACAGGCAAATAGTCAGTAACACAAACCACTCCAAGAAGAATATTTGAAAATTCAACAGTGACTTGAATAAGATGCTGTCACTCTCCCCAAAGCAAAGAGCTGTTCCTGGATTTTGTTTCGTTTTTGTCACCCAAAGGACCTCTTGGATTCTCCTGTGGGGTTTTTTTGTACAAGTTATACAGAAGAGGGTTTTAGTAAGGGTTTGAACCTCATGGGACTCTGACTGCCTTAATCAGTTCCCTGTTCAACGTGCCATGCCTTTCAAAATGAGTATGCAGGGTTGTGAGAGGCATACCTCTGGCATGAAATTAATCAAATCTGAGGCCAAGTCCTTCAAAAGCAAGTAGTTCCCTCAAAACATACCTTCTAGTCTTCATCATTCTTGCCATAATTTCTGAAGTTTGGACTTCTCAAAATTTGCCATGACTAACTTACATTTACACTATTCAGTGCATAAGTCAAAAAATTAGCAATTTTCTCCTCCAAGACAGATGTAAGCAGTGAATGAACTGCTAACATCTCATTACATGCAACGATGTCATTATGTGGAAAAAAACACAACAGGGATGCCTGAAGCAAGATTTTTAGCCACTGAGATCTGAGAACTTGGTCATAACTACTGACTCAAATTGAAACATTTAGGGTGAAATTCCGTGTCTTAATACCAGCAACTCTGACACTACTATGCTGTATGGGCTTGTCATTCTCCTTTTTTTCTTTAATGTACTTAAATTATGTTGAGGTAATGGGAGTGGCATGTTTGGGAAATTCAGACCTGTTTTAATTCAATTGTAGCCTTGGCAAACCTTTACATTTTAACAGGTCCTACAGTAACATGCTTCAAAACCCCATAGGAGCCTGCTAAACTTTGTAGGGCTTGCCTTAGATGAAAATATACTCAGACAGGTAGTTAATGGAATGGCTTATTCTTGTTTTGAATCACTCAGACTTTGGCACATACTGAAGTTCATCCCTCATAAACCTACAATACTGTAAATTCTGAAAACCCTGGACAGCTAGAGAAGAAACCTGGGCACACGTAGGCACCATATAACCTCAACTACTGTGTGCTTTCTTCTGCTCCATTGGAAGGAAAGAACTGAGGAGAAGTGATGTTGGATAGAACCAAAGATAGCTGTATGCTGTGTGACAATGCAAGGATGTGAAACCAGCTCTACACAGCAAACTGCTCTGGCTGCTGGAACACTCATCTTCTTTTATTTTATCTGTGTTCTCTTAAGATTTTATGTGAGGCAGAAGATGGGGTTGTCTGGGTCTCTGGAGGGAGCTGCAGAGGGGCAGTTCAGGTGAATGAAATTCCCAAGCCAGTTAAAATCTCACAGGGCGAAACACAATCCTCTCCTGCTCTAAGCCACTCCTCATTCTTAGACTGTCCCACTTTCTCCTGGAAGAGCTACTGTCATCCTCAGACTGAGGCCAGCACTCTTAAGTTGTTCCAGCAGTTGGAGAGAGAAAAACTCAGCCACTGCCTAAGCACAATAAAACACAGCACTAAAGGAATGGGAACAGATTTGCTGTCATATAACCCCTTGGGTGGGAACAGCTTGAGATGCTGCCCCCATGGTAGCAGGGGTCTTTGTAGCTTCAAGGATGGACTTCTGCTTTTTCTCAGGGAAGATTTTTTGAGTGTGTGTAGCTGGACCCAAAGGGTGGCCAACCCCTGTCCAGACAGTAAGGGCTGCCACCACAACCAACATCCTCCTGGGACCTTTGCAGTTGAGCAAGAGAGAAATATTTACTGCTCCTTGTCACAAAGGATTCAGGCAGGGGATGACATGGAAAATAAATGAACGCTTTATGCTTCTCCCTGTGACTGCTGTTTAGGCAGGGAACTTGTGGATGGGGTAGGAGTGCTGTTTATGGAGTGGCTTGCAGACACAAAACACAGATTTTTAAAGGAGCTGCCTTTCCCCTGCAGACCCATAGGGCCAGGGTTTCTGGACACTTTGCTTACATAGGAGCCAAACCCTGGGAAGGGAGATGGAGGCAGTGTCCCAGTGCACCAAGCCTTGTCCTGTGAGATAGCTTTGCAGCTGGGGTGGCACCGCCTATGGTGGCTGCTTTCCTCATCTCACCACACACGATCCACAGGGGTGCAAAAGCCCAGAAATGGCTAAAATGATGAAGCATTTCTGAGCAAAACTCCACATTTTTGAGGACAGGAGACAGGCAGGCAGCAGGTAGACCTTCAGCCCTTTCCCCATGCATCCTTCCTTCACACATATGCAAAATTCATTGTTATAAAGGGAGAAATCACAAATATCTCTATCTGCTACAGAAAGAGCATATATGAAACAAAGTCTGAACTCAGAGAGTAATCAGAATTACTTTTCAAAACAGTCTCTTGTTACTGGCTAAAACCAACAGCATAGTTATCACCAGGAGAACTGCCGGGCAGCACAGGAGGGCAGACCACAAAAGATTAAATAGTTGTCCAAGGGAAAAAAAGGAAGGAAAACGGTTCTTTCTACAAAAGTCTGCCTCAGATACAAATTAAAATGAGTGAAGTGGGAGAAGGTGTATTACTCTCCTAATTCAGCAATTAATCCCAAGAGGAGAAAGGGAAAAAGATGTGCTGCGCTGTCCATGGGTGCGTCGATGATGGCCATGGGGCGAGGGCTGTCACCGTCCCAGCCAGCCTGCACTTTTGAACCGAGCCATTGAGTCAGGCCCTGAGGACCCACGGGAAGATGGAAACAGGATGACTGGACCTTTGATGTTGCCAGGGTGTAATAGCGAGAGGAGACGAGAGAGCCTGCGTTCACAGTAACCCACTGTCTCTCATCATCGGCAGCACATTAATTTGCCAAGCGAGGATCATGCGGCAGAAGCAACGGAGCAGCTTGTCAGGGAAAAAAGCAACAGGGAGGGGAGGGAGGGAACCAGGGGCCAGAGGGGGAGGGTGGGAAGGGGAGTTTGGAGAAAATTGCTCGAAATTACAGTATTCAGCTTTTGGTGACAGTATATCAAAGCCCAGCTTCTGCCTTTATGATATTTAAATCCCTGCCGCTTCCATAGCAAAACAGCATTGGCACAATAGAAACATTATGTGCTGGTGTGGGGAGGGGGAGCACCACTGAAACAGGACTCGCTTCGGGTTGGGATGCTGAGAGGGACTTGGAGGGACTGATGGCTCCACCTCAGGGACAAACAAAATGCCCGTCTGCAGCGACAATGTCCTGAGGAGGCACTTTGAATTCATCTCCTGTTACATGGTTTGAAGCACACACACTCTCTCTCTCTCTCGCACACACACTCTCACACAAACACACACACAGAGCCACACACTCACACACTGTCAACGCACACACACACACACTCACCCCTTCCCTCCCAAGGGAAATGGCCCAGTCACTGCACAGGGTAGGAGCATTGAAGATGCAGCACCATTAAAATTAAACTGGATGATAAATCATAGCTGATAGCTCAGTAAGAGGATTAAAGCTGCTGCCAGGGATTTATGCCTTCTCCTTCTTACAAAGCTATGGTCTCCCTTGTGGGATTGGCAGTGTCTTCACTGGCCGTGCCAAGTGCAACTCCAAAATTACCATACTCTTTCCTTAGCCAGCAGCTCCCACAGGCCATACAGGAACAAGAGAGGACACAAATCCCTGGAGATGGGTCTGGGGAGATTGGCAGAGACCCTCACCATGCCAGAAGGAGGGGAACTGCAGGAGAAGGACAGGGAGACTGCAGCCAGTGCCTGGGAGAGGTCAGGGTCCTGAGAAGAGCTGGCATGGCAGCCTCAGAGCAGGTTTCACGTCCACCCACATGTTCATGACGGGACACTGGCTGCCAGGAAGAAGCAGTGTCAGAACTCCTGGCTGAAATCAAGTCACAACCAAGTCCCACTGAAACCCTGAGCCAAGTGGTTAGCCAGAGGTGTGCCTCTGAGGAGCAGAGCCAAGGGGCTGAGGGGAAAGCCATTCCTCCTGGCACAGGTTTGACATTGGGCTGGAGCTGCCTGCACTGCCCACACTTAATTCTGCCCACAGGGATGGAACAAGTTAGCAAATGTTAGCTGGTAAATAAGTTATCTTCAAAGAACTGTGTAAACATAAGTGCAGCTCTGCAAGGTCCTGTGAGGGAGGCAGTTATCTCCCCCTCTCCAGATGGCTGGAAGAGTTTGGAGTGCTCTCATGGCTGCCATCGGGGCAGCTTATATGCACTGAGGGAGTCTCTGCTGGAGCATGGCTCACCCAATATTTGCTGCCAACCCCCAGACAAGAGCTCAGCCCATGAAAACATCTATTATCTTTAAGGCAACATTTGCCAAGTAACAACATCAAAGGCCTTTGTGTTCATAAACCTAAACTGTCTCTTTATGAAAAGAATAACAGGTCTATCATTTGAGCCATGTGCAGACAGACTTGCTTTGCCACCTCCTTCCTGCCCCTGTGCTCCCAGGTTGGTGACACCTTTCTTTCCCAGGATATGTATGGAGGACCAGGGGATGTTAAGGAATTAGGCTGGAAGCCAAAAGCACTGCCCGCTCTGTGAGCAAATCCTGCAACAGCCTCCTGGAGGAAATGAAAGCTTCTTTCATTAGGAAAGCCAGCGAGGTTACACTGAGAGTACATTTGGCCCCAAGATCAAAGGCTAGGCATGTATTTTACACTTCATTGTGTTTTACAGGTATAGCTAGAAGTCACAGAGATAGAGATAGCTGTGACTTATCCCCTTGGAGATGCATGGCAGGTTAACCCCTCCTGTCACTTGCAAGGGGACAAGCACACCCAGGTGCTCCTAACACATGAATCATGAGGAAGCCTGACACCAAAAACCCTGCTTAAAGGCAGCATAACCTTGCAAAGCAGGCACAGCATTAGTTTCTCAGTCCTTTGGCCAAATGAATCCGAAGAAGGATAATATGACAGAGTAGACTGCCAACAGTAAGGGCAGCACCCAAGCGCTGGCCTGAGGAACCATTAGGAAATACAAAAGTATCTCAGCAAGACCAGAACAGGAAACCTTCTCCCACACCACATTTCATCATTCCTATATGTTCAAAGGAAGCTGCATTTCTATGAATGTTTGCCTTGGAAAAATAATCTTTTTCTGCCTCTGGATTGTGAAACCAGCAGAAGGCAGCCAATCTGGCTCCATTTCCACTCACATGAAGGGATGGGGAGTCTTCTTCAAGACTACCAAGAAGGTATTTCCAGAAGACATTTGTGACAGCCCAGCTGATGGTCCATGGGTGGCACAATGCATGGTGAAACTTACAGGAAGGCATCAGCTCGGGGACCTTCTCTTTTGGAAATAGCATGCCTCCAGCTGGAGATGCTCAGTCAGGAGCAATAAGCTATCTGGAGCATACCTAGGAGGCTTATTAGAGAAAGATTTTTGTCCAACAACATTGCTGTTTCTGTTCAATTCTTTAAAAAATAACACAGTGATAAGAAGAAATCTGATTCTCATGAGGGATGGGCAGTAAACGGGTATTTCTTCTGCACTGTTTCAGCCCAGCAGCACATCTCCTGCAGTGAGATCTCCTCCCTGTGCTCCTGCAGAACCTGGTGCTCACACAGTGCCAGGGAACAGGATGAGAGCAGAACCAGCAAGTACTGACACAGCCTCTGAACACTCCCCTGACATCCAGCAGTTCATAGCAAAGGGGCTTTCTGAGCATGATACAGGATCTTTTGCTGCCATTTCTAGATTTTTCTTCTTTTAATTTGCCATTTGGAGGCCATGCAATATTTTAGCACACAGAAATTCTTTTGGTAAGGGCTTTCAGTTTCACTACACTTTTTTGTTTGTACGAGATGAGACTGGTGCACAAATGATAGCATGCCCTAATACTATCACCAGGACAAAGCCAAAGTCTATTTGCCTTTCCTAGAAGGTCCACTAAGGTTAGGATTCAAACCTCTAACATCCTTTCCATTTAAAACTTGGTTTCCATACGGTAGGACTTCATTTTTTAAATTGTTATTGAGATTTTATAGATCAAATTAATTTGTGGGGAAAAAACAGAAGGTGGAAGAAGTATTAAATTATACAGCAGCGTGAGCACGTACAATGGATTTGTGACAGCATTTACCTTTGCACTTTTCCTGTGCCCGGAGGCTAGAGAAGTAAGGCCTGCATTTCCGTACATCCTGCATGAAGCTAGAAGAGAGATGGAAAGCATTTTTCAACCACTAATTCCTAAATTTGTTTGTGTAGACAGGGAGAAGAGCTGATCTTCCACACAGCTGTCATGTGGCTCCAAGTGCATGTAAGAGCACACTGAGCACATTGGCTGGAATTGGTCCAGAAGATCTGAGCATTGTTCTGTGGTTTCTTCTCTCTCCAAGCATCTTTTCTTCCCTGATTTCTGGCCAGGAACACAACCTGGAGTGCCCAAGGGCTGTGGCAAAGCCAGCTGTCATGACATTTCCAACCCAAGCAGAAGTGCAGGAAATATCCCAAGAAAGCTTGTTTTTATAGGCTCCCACAAGGCTTGCATATGTCAGATATGCTTATCCAGACCAAACCCAGCCTTCCTGAAATTCATCTCTCACTAACATTAATGCTTTTTTCCATGTCAATTTGAGTGGTGTGAGATTTTTGGCAATCAGGGAGTAGTAAAGATTTTTTTACTGCTGTTTTGTAATGGATGCTAGTTTGTTTACTACAATTCATGCCAAAGAAATATTTCATAACAAGTAATATATTTCAATTTATTCATTTTTTGCACGATTTTCATTTACTGTAGGGTTTTTTTTTTTCTCAAAAACTTGTGTTGTTCAGCACTGGCAAACCACACAAAGCAAAAGGATGAGAGAAAAATACAATTTTGTTAGATGCTATCCCTCTCTTGAGATTTCAAATGTAAAATCTCAGACTGCTGCACAGCAGTTCAAAAACAAGGGAGGATTGTTAATCTGTCATCTTTCCTGACTACTTTCAAGTATCGAAGTTTTACAGAAGTGGTGACTCAATCTAAAACCTTTGGCTGATTTTATCAAATAACCTTGTTTCTTGGCCCTTCTACTTTAAGTGAACATTTTTAATTGTGCTTCCAGTGCAAATATGCACTGCAAGAAAGTTGAAATGAGTTTTCCATTACCACTTAGCTATCATCAGGCTTAAATAGTTTCTGCAAATTTTGATTGTTCAGAAGTGCACAAAAATACCTTTCAAGGATTTTCAATGCCTGACATTAATTTCCTTAAATATGTAAATATTAACCAAATATTTTTGTAGGGTTCTCTGTTCTGAGGCAGTAGGAGGTTGAATAAGTATTAAGCCCCCAGGTAAGATTCCTTGTCTAATGCAAAATAAAGCCACATGGGCCCACTGTTAATACAGAAGGCACAATTTCCCCCCCCCAAAAAAAAAAGAAAAAAAAGAAAAAAAAAAAGTTTGTTATGCATTCCTTTGTATGTGAAGTTTTCTAAAGTCAGCAAAGCTTGTGTCCTTGGTAAAATACCCAGAATTGGAAGATCTGCTGAGAGCTGCAGAACTCATCTCAGAAATGCAGTTCTCTAGGCCTCATTGTCATTATCTGATCTAGAATGCAAGATATATCCTGCATAGGAAGATACAATCTACATTTCCCAGTGTGTTAATAACTTGACCCCCTCCAAAGGTCCTGCTGTGTGTATTGAAGCTGTCTATTAATTCCCTTGGGGACTGCTGGTTTTGGTATTTAATCTCCAGGAGGAATTTAAGAAGGTCAAAGTCCCCTTCTTTGAGGAATGCCATACAAGTAATAAAACAAAGTACATTTGCCCCTCAAAGAGCTAGAAGTCTGGGAGCTGTGTTGACAAGAGACCTTTGGACTATTTATACCACCATTAGAAAGAGGGGGAAGGGCAGGGAGATATATACTGTAGTTTAATAAGTATGGGAAGATGGTTAATATACATGGAGTTTCAGCCCCACTGTGACATTTGATTTATGTTAAATATAGTGGAGAGGTCAAGGTCTCTTTTCACACCACTGCAATCCTATGGACCCCCTTGGTCTGTGTATGGTGGCTAGAATTTGGAAGATGCTTGATTTCTTGGAGTAAAGAAGTTTAGGATGTAATAAAAACTCAGCAAAGTTCGCAAAGAGGGATCTGCTCACAGACCATCTGTGCAGATAGGATATCAGCACAAAACATCACTAACCCCAAGGACCAAACAGAAAAATCCATAAGAGGTGTACTTTACAGCACTGGCTCAATCCTAAATCTCACCATCAAGCAGACATTCCCCTGTCTACAAAGGACTTCCAAGATTGCAGAATAAGGGTCTTCCCACTGCTGAGAGAAAAAAACAAAACAAATCCCACACCGAAACATTCAAGGACTAGAATTTATAAAGTTATAGCACAGAGGCTCCTTGGCTGGAGATCCACTGGGCATTTTATACCATTGTCTCACAACTGCCTTGAAGATATGGCCAAAACTTTCAAAGGTCATTTCAAAACATTCATCTGTTGTGGTGACTCTGGGCACATTTGAGGTTGCTGCACGTGCAGACAAGATCTTGGTGCTCGTACAACACCCGTGAATGATTCCTGCCTGGCAAAGCAGGGCCAGCATTGGTTGCCAATGTTACATGGTATTACCCCAGATTTCTGATTAGTTTACTGGAGTTTCTGGCTCAGCTTTCCAAGAAAAATAGAGTAAATATGATAGCACTGTTCATTTATGTGTTTGTCTATCCATCTGTCCCTTCGAGTCTGCTGGCCAATTCCAATTAATTTTTGGCAGTAAAAGGTGCTTCAAGGGATTGCATTCCTGCAAGCTGATTTAAAGTGCATGAGGTACAGAGAGCCTATAAATACCTCTGCAAAGTAAAAGCTGCTACGTAACCTCAACCTATTCAAATCCAGGAAATGCACAAGGGAAGGACACCAGAACTGAGACTTTCTTTACTTCCGTGGCTTGTGAAGGTACTCCCCATGGACACTGCAGGCCAGGGAAAGCAGTAGTGAGCAGCCTTGTGAGAGCCGGCAAATCCTTCTAAAATAGCTGTAATGTCATTTACCCATTAACCTGGGAAGAAAACACCTTTTCAGCCCAGCTTTCATAGGGAGATGAAAGTTCAGAGTGTGAATTCTGCACTATAGATACAACGCCCAGTGCATGGTCAGTCGAGGATGCAGTGTGTGCTCCCTGGAGCTGGGGGGCAATGCTCCCCTGCACCTCAGGACAGGCAGCCTCCTCCCCTCCAGATGCCCTCAGACACTGCTGGGTGCTGTCTCCACTCAGAACCTTTGCAGCCCAGGTGTGGGCAGATAATGGCTCGGACTTCCCTTTTACTGCTGCTTTTATTTTATCTGCACTGAGATACCATCAGTGACAAGGCAAGTGTGGGGAGATTTCTTTGACAGTCCTCTCAGACATCTGATTACAAACGGCCTGGGCTTATCCAACGCCTCTCTGAGCTGATTACTTCAAAGGGACTGGCTCTCCCTTCTCTTGCTTCAGCTGCCCAAATAGCTCCTTTTCCAGGGCTCTGGTTTTGGCCAGGCTTTTTACAAAATGCATCAGTGTCACTGTGTGCTCAGGGCTGGATCTGAGGAGGAATCTGTACTTCTGGCCTGACAAGCCCAAACTTGGATGGGCAAATCTGCTGAAAATTGAGGTTTTATGAGCTTTTCGAATTATTTTTTTGTGTTCATGGAGTTCAAAAATTGGATCAAGGTCACGAACCTTTCCCCTCCTCTTCCTGTCATTTGAAACTGGTTGGGCTTTTTTCCAAGAATGATTAGTTCCATTAAAAGAGCATTTTCCGAACTAAATGGGAGTTCTGTGCTACTGCATGTCCAGACAGGAGGTGTGATGAATCACGAGATGGAAGAAAACTTTGGAAAGAAAAGCCCATCACCACGACTAGAAAATGTGGATAATATCCTGGCCCAGTGATCTTAGCAGCAAAATATTATTGCCCTCTGTAAGACCCGGCTTTCACCATCTACATCTTTTTTGTTTCGTTGGAGTTTTTCTTCTCTCCTCCTCCTCTAGGGATCTGTGTTTGTTTTCCTTCAGCCCACTCAAAGGCTTTTTTTTCTTCATATTTTTGAATAGCTTTCATATTTCTTTTATCCACAACTGTTTCTTAGACTGCTTCTCTTTGATACAACTCAGGCTCCTGAAACATCTGAGCGAACTCTAAGCAGGCTGAGAATGAGACAAAATAAATTTGCCTCTGGAAACTTCATTCTTTCCACAATTTTCTGTGGCTTTCACCACCATGCCAGAAAAAAAAAAAAAAAAAAAAGATGCCTTACATGTATTTTGAACGGAACTTGGTTTGCAGGGTAAGTTTCTCACTGCCAGAACAAGCCACTGTAGCTACAAAGCACAATGCTCATGGATGGCAGGAAGGCAGCATCAGGGATGTTTTTTTCCCATTAGGCTGACTTCACATGGCAGTGAGAAGCAATGAACACTGAAACCACCCAGGGCCAGTGTGGTCCCCAACGTTGGCACCACATTCACTGTTCCCCAACACCTAAAATTCTGCTAATGTCAGAGTTGAGACATTCATGTAAGCCAAGTATGGGATTTCTGCCTCCTCCCTGTGATTTAGGAGCTGAAAATCTTCTTTACCCCCTGTTTACCTCTCAGGGGAGCTGAGAGCCCCTGGTGACAGTGCACAGCTGCACTACCAGAGGACAAGAAGACACAATCCACACCCTTGAGAGTTCAACAACTTAGCTTAGCTGTTAACAGCTTAGTTTAACAGATTAAAATTAATTTTGCCATATTATCAGTTAGGTTTCCTACTGTCTACAGAGCACATTTAGTGTTTGAGACCTCAGTTACACTTCCTGTGCTTGAAAGCAGCCTTCAAAGGAGTTCACTGTAAACAAACACTGCAAAAAGTGTGATTTTGCACATCAACACTTCCAAAAAATTATTTTATGTAAATGGATTCTGCCCATTTTCCTTGCAAGTATTCGAACTTTGGAGATCCAAATGCTTTTTAGCTAATAGCCTGAGAGGTTGGTGGGATGAATGGTCAAAGAGCCTGAAATTCTCTATGCATCAAACATTAAGAAAACAATGTCAGCACTTCTTCAAACTAACTGTGTTCCCCCTTCATGTCCCCCCGAAGGCTGGCAGCAGAACCTCCAGGTCTTGCAAGCTGGCTGCTACTGTAGAGAGGGATGTTCTGAGCAGTGGAGCCCCACCGACCACACTCGTCAGGTGATGGATGTGGTGTGCTCCAAGCCCCTCTCTGCTTGGGCCTGTTTCAAGTGCCCAGGTTATCAGAGCGCTGCCATTATAAATGTAAACTGCAAGTGGAACATCAAACAACAGCCCTGTTCTGCACAGTGTCACTGCCATGGCTTGGACAAGGAGGAGCTGCCTGATCATTACCAGCTCTCAAAAGGCTGGGGAAGGGCTGGGGAGTGACTAGGATAAAGAGCAGCATTCACAACAGCCTTAAACCCCTCCTGCAGGAGGGCTAAGGTCATGCTTTACTCCTACACTCAGCTTTGTTATATTAAGTATAATTCTCTTTACTTTATGAAAACAGGTTAAGAAGAAGAACTGGAGATATTTGGATTAATGTACAAGAGCAGGGGGATTAAGAGGCCCTGTCAATTAAGGTGATCGCTTTAAGGCTCTGCCCTTTCACCCCTGGAGCTTGGCTTTAATTCCTGCTCAGACTGATGTGACTAAACCCTTTCTAATCTGACAGCTGATACAGGTCAGAAGTTAAATGTGTCCAGGCAGGAAAAGACACCGTTCTCATGGTCTCTGTTTGCAGGAGTTACCCTGACACAGCAGCCCCAGGCACCCCGCACAGCAGTGAGAGGGGCTCTACAGTGACAGGCTTTTTTGGCACCTTCTGGTGCTGACTCTCCCAGCTGGGGTTCTTGCAAATCTTATCCTTCGTGGTTTTGTCCCCACTGCCCTCCATGATGCTCTGGCCCCACGACTGTGCTGCAGGCGTGTAACACCTTGTTCCTCCCCACCATAAGCTTCACCCTGGCCCCAGGGTGATGTTGCAGTGTTTTCCATACATGGCCATGCTGTGTGTCAGGTGCCATTTGTAAGCTGTGACCCTGCTCCAGCTGCATCATGTGTTGTGAATGGAGAGGGATCAGACTGTGCCATGCAAGCAGGTTTAGGGATCATCCCACTCAGCCCTGCAGAGTCAGAGGGGTTACAGAGAAGATGAGCGGATTGTTTCAGATATCATCCACCCACCTTGTTTACACACCTCTGTTGGAAGGGGTTGTGTTTGCGAGTGCCTGCCTCACATGCTAACGGTGAACAGGGATGACAGGGTTGCCTCAATCCCTTTAACCAGCTGTTGACAACCTGAGGCCACTGAGGTGGATCTGCTTCTCATTACAGAGGCTTCCAAAACCTAAACCAAACCAGAGCATGCTGCTATCTAGAAGTGAATTTCATGTCTGAAGAAGAATGCTGAAGATGGCTTAATAGTTGTGAGATCTTCCAGCTTGCACAGTAAACCACCATCAAAATCCACACCTCAGCAGTACTGAGGTTAGTGCTGGCTGGTCAGACTAACTTAAATGAATTAAATATCATATTTTTTAGCAGTATGAACAAAGGAATTGTGGCTCTCCAAGGCTGTGTTTTTCCCTGAAAACCATTCCTCTGGGCTAAGCTTGGGACCTTGTTGGGGTCTGGTTTTTTCTCTAATGTCTTACACGTACTTTGGTTCAGAAGAGGTCTTTGAAACACAATAAGAGTGAGCAAGCAGGTCTTCTGGGCCAGACACTAGAGATATAATTCACAATGCTTACAGTGAGAAAGCAGAATAGCCTTCTTCCATCTCAGGTAGTTTAAAAGTGTTTCTAGGTCAAAGCCATGCAATAGTTTTTTTCCACTTCTGTGGTGGCACATAGCAGCGGGGGGGATGGGAAGCGTGAGAAGCTGCAGGGACACAAGCAAAGGGGAGCAGTAGCCCAGGCCACACATCCCTAGGAAGTCCTGTTCTACTGCTCTGTTCCTACTGTTCTGCTTGTGACTGATTTTTCCTTTCTTCCTCCTTTTTTCTGCTTCGTGAGGTCCAACAGCCTTTGCAGTTAACGGGCAGACTCTTGTCTCTTCACTTCCAGAGCCATGGAACTGCTGTGTGCCTTCAAAACAAGCTGATCACACAAACTCCTGTTGCTGCAGCGTCAGGGAACAAAGCCCTGATTGTAGCCCTATCTTACAGGTTTGATCTCAGCAATGCACCAAGATGCTTTTCCCGAGTATCATCTGCAGGAGCTGGGTGACCCAGAATGCTGGGTCTGGCTCTCCAAATGCCACAGTCCTAGTGGGGTCTCCAAGCACACCCATGGGCACCCCAGGATACAAAACCCAGCACATGTAGGAGGGTCTGACCACAAAAAGAAAGCTTGGATCGGTGCTTTAATATTTTAAGAAACAGGAATATAGGAAGACAGATGCCATCTCTGAGCCACCCAGATGTGGAAAGTGCAGTCACTGTAGTCAGGGTGGGTTTGCCTTACTCTACCTCCATGCACAGCAGCTCGTCTCAGCACATGGTCTAGATTAAGATCCATTCTCTTTTTTAAGCCATTAAATCATCACAAGGTCTCCAGTCACCCAGTGGGCTCATCTTGGAAAATCTTGCAATAGCTCCAGTTTCTGCCAAAACATTCAGATCTTAGCTTATAACTTGTTTTTCACTCCAGGGGTTTGGCTTCCCCACTGGTAGAAGGATAAAGGTCTTGTACAAAGGCCTCAGGAGAGATGTGCGTAGGCTCGCTGATGCTGATTTGAAGCGAAGACAGACTTTGTGTGGGGGTGCGTATGTAAAACTCAGTGCTATAGTTCACCTCAGGGCCACCCACAGACTCCAAAATTAATTATTTGCTCATATATTTTCACCACAATAAGTTTTATTTGTGGGGAGGAGAACACAGGCTTCAGGGCTGGTGAACTTTGCTGTTTGGACAGATGTTCAGTTTGTATTTAAGTCTGGTCCAAACCCACTTTTGAATGGTTTCATAGAGCTGAGCTGATGCTCTGGGAAAGACCTGATTTCTTAGCTCACCTGTGCTGTATGGAGAAAGTGGCATTCTCAGGAATATGATACAGATTCTTTACCCTGGCATCAATTTTATGTTCTTAGATTAAGGAGGTCTTGGCCACTTTGTAGTCCTTCAGCATACCAAGTGCCAGGATTGCACAGTGTGGCTGTGACCAACTTACTAAGGCATGTGCAATGAGACTAGTGGCTGTCAGCCACCTTTGCAAATAGCCCATGAAAGCCAACTAGCACTGGGCTTGGTTAATGTATGTTCACACTACAGGGTGACAATTCTGGCAGAGCAGAGGAGCTCATGGAGATAAGACATGCAAATGAAAACACATGCACAGCCATCCCTGCTTCATCCAGAGGAAGTACCAAAACATGTACCACAGTCAGGAGCTCTGTACCCAGGTAGCTGTGCCAGCAGTACTCCCGGTTATGCCTTTTGTCATGGTGATAAATCAGTCTTGCATATTCCTCAAAAGGCTTATTTTAGCACCACAGAAGTGTTCTTAAATTCATTAGCAGATATACCGTATTTTACAAACAGGTCCTTTAGAAGACTAACTTCATTGTCCAGCAAACTGAGGGTACAGCCTTTCGAGTTCATGTTAAACAAACAGCTGCTGAGTAACACAGAAGCGAGGCAGAAATTAATAAAACCTTTCTAGTCTAAATGATGAAACTCTGCATAGCACGTATGTCATCTAATAAATGCACCTGTTGAATGAAGGAGTAAGCAAAGAGAAAGAAGGGAAATGTTGCCTCAGATGTCCCCAGGCTGGCTGCCGGCTGCTGTTTGAGCAGCACACATAGCTGTGAGAGCTGTATTTGTGCAGCAGAGAAGGGAAGGAAAGGATGTATGGGAGAGAGATTCATGCCATTGAGTGCAACCTGCACTAGCCTAGGTCTTGCTCCTAGAGCCCAGTCCCTTAATCTCATCCAAACAGTCTGAGCACAGGCAGCCCCTGTGACTTTGCAGCCTGGGTTCCCTGGAGGCTGGCCAGGGATTATGTCAGTAAATAAAAACATTGCATTTTTTTAAGTTTTGGCCAAGAAGATGAAAACAAATCTTCAGCTTAGCATTTTACATGCAAGGATTAGCTGATTTTCTTCAAATGCCTGCTGTCACCAGGCCCTCTATCTGTGTCTCTGTGGAGAGGGAGGTGGTGGATAAGCAGCTCTGCCACCCCACCTTCACGGTGTTGAATGTGTCCATAGCAAACAGCGTCCTCACAAGCTATGGAGCACCATTGCAGCCTTTTGCCCCAAAAGGGATAAGAATTCATAGACCATGTTGTGAAAAGAGGGCAAAAATACTCTTGAATGCTTCAAGTCCCTGTTGCTGTCTAGGACTCATTGTTAGGGTCTGTAAAAATTCAGTACTGAACTATTTCTCTAGAGAAACTCACCATCACATGCATGTCTTACCTGGTCCTTTATCCTCCTGCTAGATCATTCCTTCCTAACTCTTTTGCCATTGTAATGTCCCTAAATCTGAGTCCCTCACACAGCACATGCTAAGAAGAGGATGCCCAAATCTGACTGTTGGTACAACACGGTGTAGAGAGGATTAAACTTATGACTTACCCTTGTGTGTTTCCCTGTAAAAGAATATTCCTGAGGTGCTTTTGAGATTCATGGATGAAAGTATCTGTTAATAATAATAATGATTTCTTACTTCAAAGTTACTGCTAAAGGTCTGTCAGCTTTTCCTTTGGGATTGTATGCATAGGGATTTACCGCAACATTACGGAACATCTCCCCGGGCTGAGACTTGGCAAACTATGTCCCTGTTCAGAGCCATTTAATTTTTATTCATTTTCTGAAAGCTTGTGTTGGCCAATTTTAACATGAAAAGTGAAAAACATAATCAAAACAATAATACCTGAATGTAAATCTGCACCCTGGTGATTTACAACGAAATGACTGGATTAGGCTGACTATTGTTCTCAGAACACTCCACATCACCACTGAATGGAACAGAAGAAACAAATAAAAGGATAGAAGAGATATTTTCTTTTGCATGAAGGCATGGAAAATCATGCTTAGCACCCCTTCTCAACTACAACTTTCCCCCTGCAGCAACTATGAGTCATGCAGACACGAGCACAAATAAATCTTCATGCAGAAAAATTTGAGTCTGCAACGTCCTCATTCAGTTTGTCTTTGCCAACCAGTCAGAGTGTGAAAACGCAGTAGCTGTTCAGTGAGGAGAGGAATGGTCACTTCTTAATGACAAGATATTAATTTGCAAAAAATGGTTTAAGGAAAGAAATAGGGCACACTCTTTCTGGCAGTGCACTATCCTCTGCACTAGCACTGTGATGGAGATGCTTCCTCTGTGCTGCTCTTCAGTGCTCCCTGTGTCCTCGGACATCAACGCAACTAAATCCATTACTCATAAGATCTTTTCCTAAGTACCTTGGCTTGGATGGCCAGTTTCTGCAAAGATGGCATGAGGACAAAGACTCTGAAATGCCAGCAAGCCGTCAGTGACCACAGCTGTTCATTGTTGCACTTTGCCTGTACCCTAGGAAAACACATTGGACTGATCCAGCTACCCAGGCCACCTTCCAGCAACTCTGGCCTGACTTTGGAGCAACACTAGGTAGGAGATGGAAGATACTTCTCCCAGGCCCTGGGGAAACTGGATGCATTTAAGTAGGATTAAACAGGAGCAAAACAGGAATGGGAGGATTGTTTCTCTTGCTTTTACCAGCACTGGAGTGGAATCTGATTGTAATTGTGTCCTATTTACTGACCTGACCAGAACAGAGATGGATGTCCAGATAAAATAAAGCAACTTCTTATAACCAGCTTCTAAGAAAAGGTAGCAGGATGGAGAAGCAGAGTCTGTGTGCAGCCCTATATGTAACTGGCTGATGAGTGCCTAGACTTGCCCTGCAGAGTGTCTGACCTTGGCTCAATGGCAGTGCCCTCATCCTCAGCCATGAAAGTACAGGGCTGCTGAGAACGGGTCCTCTCCCACCTCAACAGCTCTCACAAGCTGGAAAAGACTCATGATCATCCCTCCCTGACTTGCTCCTCAAATTTGCTGTCCACGTTTGGTGTGTCCCTGTCCATGGCCGGGGGATTGGAACTAGATGATCTTGAAGGTCCTTTCCAACCCAAACCATTGTGTGATTCTATGATTCTATGACTTTACAAAACATTCCATTAATTAATTAATACTTAATGAATTTCTGGGAACACTCACCAGGACTACATGACTAGTTTGGGTCTATTTCTGAAATTACATTTCCTCAGCAGCACATTTAAAAATGCCCTGGCAGTGGAGAAAAATCAGGAGACTCATGTGAACGTTTTTCAAAAAGCAATGTAAAAATGACATCTCTTTGTTAACCAGAAGAAGCAGAGGGAGCATTCGCCAGACTGTGAGGTACAGGCAAAGAAATAACTCTCTGAGGTATTCAGCATTTTCTTTTTATCTATATGAAGCAAATGCGGGATAAGAACAATGAAGTATGATAACAAATGCACAGTACCACTGAAGCTCCAATGCAGAATTTTAATAGAACAAACCTGCACTCGTGTTCAAAAATAAGTCAACTATTGTAACACAATGAGGTTACTTTATGGGATGTTTGCCCAGAATTCATATCTGAAAGTCGAAAATTGTTTAAACTACTGTAGGTTTCAAAATGCTACAAAATTCTTGACTCCATTCTTGAAAGCCAGAAGTCAAAATTAAACTGAAGCAGAAAGCTCAAGAGACTTGTCACTTCAGCAACCATCATTCAGGATGGTGTCAGTACAGAGATGAAGAAAAGTCTCATTACATTGTAATGTATCGCAGAACACAATATTTCTCCATAATGAGTGTTCACTACATTCTTACAAGACAAGTTGTTCTTGAACTGTTATAATGGAGGAGTGAGAGAACTAACTATTTCTTTTTAAAATCAACAGTTCTTAAAAGTTGTTGGTACACTTGGAATAACCCAACAGAAAATGGAGCAAATACTGACAACAGCAAAGTGAATGACTGCAGGAGTCAAGAAAAGCAGAGAAGCAAAAAGAGAGAAAACTGAAAATTTGCTATTTGGGAAAGGTGTCCAAGAAGGTGAGATGGCCAGCATCAAGGCACTGGGCTGACAACATCTGCTGAAGCCAGGAGTGCAAAATTTCTCTGCCAAGAGATTGCCGCTTCAGCAGTGGTGTTGCCAGAAGAAAAATCTCTGGCACAACAGGTACAGCACCGTATTTCTGTAAAGCATGGAAATAACCCAAATAAACTGAGACTGGTTCTAGCTATAAAATTGAAATTAAATTTAAAGAAGTACACTCATTCTACCAGACTCTGTGCAGCTGGAATGGTGCAGTGACCCTTGGAGTGCTATGATTTCTGCCAGAATATGGATCACAAATCCTGGTCTTTCAAATGGAGAAAGGGTGCCTTTAAAGGCATTGGACTTAGACTGAAGCTGCTAAAATGGCAATAAAAATTCATCAGTATAAACAAACTGAGCATGCAATTGATTAAAAAAATTGATTAAAAACATTACCTTGAAACATCAAACGTATTTTCTCTTTTTTTTTTTCCCCCTGAATTCTCTCTAGCAATGATGAAAAATCAGGAAAAAACAGCTGAGAAAAATGGGGTGACACACACTCTGTTACATATATAGCCATACTATATTCTTCAGCAAAAAGGCCAAATTTCATCTAATCAAACCAAATATGTATTTGGAAATGCCTCAGTCAGAAATTCAATATTATAATGCGTTATGCATATGTAAAATCAAACCCCGTCATCTTTTGCTATGAAAGGTCTGAACATAATTTGGAACTTCTTAAGACTCATGAAATCTCTCAAGAAAAGAAGAGCGATCTGGACTTAGAAACACTTGAGGAAAGACTAAGCTAAGTTTCAGTTCATTTAGCAGATGAACCACATTTCAGTTAGAAACAAAACATATTAAGCAGTTTGAGAATGTCATAAAAATGTTATGCTTCAGTTGTATTAACTGGCAGAAATTGTACTTGCATTTCCAGTAAGCTATGTGCATGTTGAAAGAATATTTTCAGGACTCCAATCTATCCATTTACCATAGAGGCCCAATACTTCAGAGTAAATATCAGAAAATGTTACTTCAGTTTTCTCAAATAAATCATTCAGCAGACATGTTTGTTTGACAACACTAGAGCATTCTGCAAAATTGCCATGCAAGAATGAGGGATCAAAAAAGAAATAAAAATTAAAACAAGTATTTATTTATACTTCTATTAGGATTAAAACCAACCCAAATGTACAACCAAATCCTAAGTTTTCTGTTTTTCATACTATGGACCAAAACAAGAAAAAGAAACCAAAGGAAAGGCAGAAGGAAATAAAACTTTGCTTGACTTCTAGATGTATGTCCCCTGCCAGGCTCCCCACATCCTGCAATCCTGTACAGAGAGACCATCGCCTTTTGCTGCAGCTGTGCTTATGACCTCCCACACTGGGAGGTTCATACAGACCAGCAAGGCTGAACTTCAAAATGCATCTTTGCCTGGGTGAACCTGCTCACGAGCAAGGCAAAGCAGCTAAAAAGGTCCTCTCTCACACTCTCCATATGGAAAAATAAGCCGTACAGTTCATTTCAGTAATTATTTTAGCACTCCATGCAATTATATTACACTAGAAAGCATCCAGAGAAGGAGTGATAAACTAATAAGGATATTTTTTTAGCTGGAAACCACTTTACTGTAATTAATTCCTGGTCTGTGTTTGACCAGTGCTTCTCAGTGCATAGATTGAAACTTGAAAGAGTATTTATATCAAAGCACACATGCTCCTTAGCACACAAACCCCACTAAGCTCATTTCCTATCCAAGTGCAGTGTTCAGTTTAAAAGTTAATTCCTCCCCTACAGAGGTTATGGGCTACAGCAATATTCCCTGCTTTAACGAGGGGGAATACTGCTGTGCTGGGAATATTTCCATGGCCAAATTAAATTCTGGAAGTACTTACTCCCAGTATAGCCCAGAGCCCAGTTCTGCGACCTTTCCTTGCCTCTCTTTATGGCCTGACCTCACCACAGCAGAGTCAAGCCCATGGCTGAGCACAAAGCACAGTGCCCAGTGCTGCTCTCAGGTATGCATAAGCAAGTCTACCTTCCTGAGCACACTGCTCAGGTGCTACTGAAGGTGTAGTTTGATCCCATACTTTTGTAGTCTACCAAGGCAAACTGAAAGTGATGTATATTAGGATAGTCTTTTACCTTAGCATGTCTAATCTTGGTTTTTTTGTTTGGTTGGTTTTGTTTTTTTTTTAATACCTTGAGTCTTTCCAAGTCCTCGAGGAAGTTTTTTTCCGACTAACATTAAAAAAAAAATGAAAGGGAGAAGGCAAAAAGCCTCATACAGTTTTCTTTAGTTTGAACAAGTTTAACTCTCTCTTAATGCTCATGATAAAAAACTAAAAACTGATGATAACAGAAAGTAAGGCCTACTTAGCTGAGAAAAAGAAGGAAAGTACATCTAGGAGAAGCAATGGGTTCCATAAATAGATTAAATTATGCGCACCTTGAGAAAGCTTTCAACACACCACACAAATTAAACATTTCCAGAAATCCTGTTGGGCCTATGTAACTGGTTGGTATCATGGGCTCTCAAAGTGACCTTTTAAATTTAAAAAAACACAAAGGTCTGTATACATAGTGGAAAATGTGCCTTGATAAACAAAAGGTACTCTGTTGACTGTGGTTGAACACTGACTGCTGAAGTAATCTCACATAGACACAAAATGAGGCCTTGTTTTACTTATTTTTTAATTTTCCTTCTTTAGCAAGGTCACGGGTTTACAGACATCACAGAGAAAATGGAAACTTGTACCTCATCACAGTAGTAAGCAGATCTAGCGTAGCTCTCTGGCACACTCCCTGGTCAGCTCCATCAGAGTTTTCACCGATGCATCTGTAGAGGAATAAGCATTCTCATCCAAAGACTTTAGACATAGTGTTACAGGGTTATCTGATCCATCTTAATGAGAGCCTGAAGAAAGGATGCAGCCCACCCCACCCACACTTCTTTCAGGCCTTGGGTAGCCCAGTCCACTAGCCTATCTTCTTCAGAACTCTTGACATTCATCCCAGGGAGGCTAAAGAAATGCTTGGATTTTTTTAGTGTCCTAGCTTCTCTTGGTAGAGTCAGAGAAAGATTTCTGTAGGCACAAAATCCCCTCTTCAGTGGACAGATCTGACCCTTCTCCACTTGACAGGAGAAACCTCAGGAGTCACATAGATAAAGAAGGAGGATGCCTTGCCTGACACCCCCAGTGTTGATCCATCCCCATGCTCTGAGACCCTTTGTTAAAGGTGCTGCCTTTAGTCCTTGGCCTGGAAAGTACAGGTTTATCTTTCTTCACACAATTTAGGGATGCTTCCTGATGGTTTCTGTGCTCAGTCTTATGTTTTGTAAAACCTACTACATTGCAGCTCATATCTCTTTCATCATCTACAGCAGCCCTTCCTCTTCCGCTCTATGGCCCCAATGCACTGATAGCACTTTGAGGAAAGAACTGTAAGCACAGCTCCCAAAGCACAGGAGAAGTCCTCTTGGTCTCCAGTGTCATGCAGTGCAGGAAACACAAATGCTTTATGAGTAGTTTGCCTTGCCCTGTCTCCATATCACAGTCTTTGAATGAACACTTCCATAAAACATATTGACACCTACTGGTGAAAAACATTGCAAGTAGGGAAGGAAGAATTACTGTTGATTTTCCTGCAGTTCTGGGAGAAGCAAGAAGTTATATGAAGTGGGTTTTTGTTCCTGTGTTCTCCAGGGTGGGGGTTGTTTTTCCTCTGTGGAAATAACAATGCCTACTCAACAAGATCCACAGTACAACTCACTGTTTTATTATTAAATTATAGACCTTGAAATGCTCAAAATAAAACCTGATTAGATCAAAGACTACTTGCTTTGCACATCACCATGGCAATTCTACTTTTTCCATCTAGTTATTTATGATGAGAATGGCCTTTGCAATAAACCTTGAAATAAATACAAAGACAAAACCAAGTCAAAACGAATTACAGAAAATGCATGTCTTAACAGGCAGCAAGGCCATCATTCTCTGTCCAAGGATCCCACTGTTGTCAAGACCCAAGAAGAAAAAGTATGGCCACAAGAACTAGCACGTAAGCGGAATTTAAATGCATGCAGAAATGCAATCCACAAAAGCCACTTGCTGTGTTACCCTAAAATCCATAGATATATCAGTATATTTTTGCTTTAAAATTCTCCAGACACCCTGAGTCTATCCTAAATCAACAAGCACTGGGACCTAAATAGCCCCCAGAATCAGATGCCAGAGGTGTTGCAAAGCGTTGTTACTCTAGGCAGTCACTGCTCCATGAGCAGCAATTACATGTACACGATTCTTTGCGGGATTGTCCCTGGGCAACAACACTGGAACTCCATATCTCATGGAGTGGCAAGGTCTCGCGATCCAGTTGTCTTCTCTCTCTCCTTCTAAGTCCCTGGTGAAGGCACAGCAGCCACCCAAACAGGGATCCTGACCTGCCTGACAAGACACAAGCATGCCAGAGGGCAACTCCCCCTCTTTCAGTTCGGTGGGGAGCAACACTGTTTCCCTTGTTCCAGATGAACTCCAGTGATGAATATCTCTCTGTCTCTCTTATTTTTATGACTTTTAATGTTGGCATCACAGCCCTACCTAGGGATGCAGGTGCTAGGAAGGATCCATCCAAACAGACATCCCTGTGACTAATAGGGGCATACATGCTCAAAAAGGGAGCAGACAGACCTAAGCCTTGAAAATTAGAACGAGCAATGTTATTTGGCACTGTAAACATAAGAACTGCTATATCCCATCCAAAACATGTGTGGCAGGTTCTATGCCCTGAAACACAATTTCCACATGCCATGGTCCTTTCTGTACTAGAACTTTCCCCAAAGCCCCAAAATCTGCATGTTTGTACGGATGTACTCAGTTCCAGGCAAGGGTGCTCTTGGGACACATGCCCACATAGGCAGGCAAACAAGGATCTTCACAATCAAAGGAAAGCATTCACAGTTTGTCCGCTTTTATTTTACTGTTTATAAATACCCAGTTAGGAAATAGGGAAAAACCACTATGTGGTTTAAGTAGCCAGTCTGCTACCACAAAGGATGAATAGTGAATAGCTGAAGTGAATGATTCCCAGAAAACTCATACTTGGAGAATGGTTTGTCTGTGTTACTCAGCAAATGCTTACAAATAATGAATAAGAAGTAAGAATATGACCAGACGAGAGATTAAACTTATCAGTTGGGGTTTTTTCACATTTAAATATTTATCATGCACTACATATAAAAAAAAAACGTGTATGTGTATTGGGGAAATATTTACACACCTCACACTCTTATGCAAACATACACAAGCCAGAGCATTGAAGCAGTGTATCATCTATCAGATGGCAATGAGCAATGCTAATGGAAGCACAGGAAATGACTGCCCATGGGTGCAGCAGTGCAACACCACTACATCAGCTACATTTTACTTGTTTCATCTGTCCCATATGCTACAAGCAGGTTATGAGCATGATCAGTACTCATATTGAAAACTTGATGGCTGTGCATCAGCAAGGCACATGCGTGTGAAAAAGGGGCAAGACCTGACAAACTTCTTCACAGTGCTCCTTATGGAACTGATGATATTGGAATGATACTGAGGTTGAGATGAGAGCCGAGACAGTCGTTTAATGAACACTGCCACTGAAATTTCCTGGCCAGAGCCTGTCAGAGATGCTATCTGTAAGGAATTCTGCCTCTCATCTTACAGATATTCTCCTCTTGCTGCAGTGATTTATAAACCCTTGAAGGTAATCTGGCAGGGATGGTCACCTGCACAACATATGACACCAAAGTGTCATAACAATTTCTTCAGAGGTACCATGCATATTACAAGACCCCTGTTTGCAAACTCCTTGTGACAACCCTGCCATATTTCTTTTCCTATTAATACATGCTTACTAGGTCACCAAACTCTGACAAACTCTCCAGTACAACTGGGTGAAAACCAGATTTTTTTCAACTGCCAACTAGAAAGAAATATTTAGGGATGATTTTTTTTTTCAATGCTAAATATAGCCTGATTTCAAAATGAAAATATAATTTTAAACAAAATGTCAAGATGCTTTGCAGGCATTCTTCTCACTTTTCATCAAAATAATTTATCAAACTTGACCCAAATTGATTCAATTACCCTCAAACTGCTCTGAATTTACATATTAACTCCAATTATTTTCTGCTCTACTCCATCCAAAACATGCATAACACTTGTAAGAACTGGTGGGGGAAACTGTGACTAGGATACAGAAATATTTAAACATCCAATGCAAATAAAGTGCAAATGTAATGAACTCACTACTACAGAAATATCTTGGCATATTTCCACCTGGAGCCAGTGGGATGATTAACTGGCCACATGCACTAATTATTTAAGGTTGATGTTTACATCAGCACTGTGCAAATTGGGTGTCATTCTGCTCGCAAAAAACCCCCACTCAACTGAAGCATAGAGGCTGGATCTTCTGTGCCTGATGAAACATGAAATAAGGTACAACAACAAGAGCCTCTGGGATTTCCAAGTAGAGGTTTGGGCAAACCCAAAGTAGCCAACAGCCCAGTAAGGGAAAGCCCTTGCTATGCTGGCTCCAACCAGACCCAGAGAGCTTCTCCAGAGCAGGAGTCACTTGCACTGGGACTCCCACCATTTCTGTTCCACTGGAAATGCCTCTAACAATCTTCTCACCAAATTCTCTTCCAAGTCTGAGAGAATAAGATGCAAGTCTACTAAGGCAAGCAAAGCTTCAGGACCTCCAACATGTGGCATTGTGACAATCCAACCCAAAACCTAACCTTTGGTTAGATCCTTGTGCCATGTGGAGTCCTGCTAAGCAAGCAAGGGCATATTTGTCTCCTATATATTCCTTTCTGTATATGTCTTCAGGCAACATCTGAATTTGCATCCCTCCCTTGGATGAAAAAAAAACCAACAAGGCTTGTTCTTTGTCCATGTTTGGAGTGGGCTGAGCAAGATCAGGGCTGAGGTTCTGCTGAAAGGTACCTGTTGGCCTGGTTGTCCTACTTATACTGAGCAAAAGTGATATTAAACCATAGCTGAAAGGTTTTTTGATTCCAAGACAATATATAAATCCAGTTTCAGCTACAGGAACACGGAGGCTCCATGTACTCTTGCTGTTCACTTCCTTTTTTCATGTATTGCTGTCAGCTGTGGCTGAGCCTTATCTGTTCTCTGTTTACTATTTGCACATATTAAAACAAGGGTGGGGAAACAACCACCGGGAAAATCCTGGCACATTTTTTTGTGTGTGACAGCCATGTTATAAATAACAGAATATAAATGTGTTGGTTTTGTTGGGTTTTCAGAGGGGGGAGGGTGGTGTTTGTTTGGAGTTTTTTGGTTTGGTTTGGTTTTTGTTGGTGGTGGCATTTTCCTTCGGTTTTGTTTTTTGTTTGTTTGTTTGAGTTGGTTTGGGGTTTCTGTTGTTCATATCTACTTACAGCTGGATTTCCCGTGTATTTCAGGCAGCAGAATTAGATCAGTAGCAGCTTTGTCAAATCCATTTTTTTCTCACAAAATGTGCAGTTTCTTTCAGAGCCTGTGCAGCCAAGTTCCCTGAAGGGCTGAGACCTTCTGGTGTTCCTCAGCAGCCCACGGGGATGGCACGGGGATGTTCGTGCACCGGCGCATCATTTTGTGAACTGGTGCCAGTCAGGAATGGATGGAGAAAAGAGCAGAGGTCAAATGAACACTTTCATAGCTGATTGTTTAAACCTCCAACGCGGGGAAAGCATTCTGCTGGGCGTACCTGGGGGCCTGTCTGCCCACGAGATGGTGCTAGACAGCCGCGTATGTGCCCGGAGCCGGCTCTGCCCGCGGCAGCGCCGGGGACACCGCGGCTCTGCCGTGTGCCCAGCGTGGGCTTTGCGATCAGCTGGAAGCCGATGCGCTGTCTGCTCCCAGCTGAGCTAAATTTGGTCTGCTTGGTGTATAGCGTGCCCTGGATGAGGAGGTTCAGCCCCGGTGTCGTTTGACGCCTCTGCATTTTTGCAAACGGAGCATCCCTGTGAGCAGTCGGGCTGGTGGGCACGGTGTGGGTGGGTAAGAGCTCCAGGCTCTTCAGCTCAGCCACACCTGACCCCCTGCCCGTGGCCTGGCATTCCGTGGGCACAGGTTGACACAGTGGCACACATCGAAGCCCATCACTGGGTTTGGCAGTCGTGGCCAAGGGGACCTTCTGAAGGTCAGCAGCCAGAGAAAGGGAAAATCCTTTTCCTTAAAGACAGGCTTCAGTGAAGGTCAGCTGGTGATGTACTGAAGCCTGCCAGCCTGGATAGGGAGGAGGGGGTGTTTTCCCCCCAGGCAGACCCACTGATGGGGTGAGTGGGACCCATGGGGGAAGGCACCCAGCAGGCTGAGAACATCAAGCAGTGTAATGCGCTCTCTCATATTTTAAGAAAACCATTTCAATTTCATTTTCACTTGAAAAGTTTGATCCTTATGAAGGCATGCATTTAATACAAAACAATTCTTACTTTTGTGTAGTTAACATAGGGCACTGCTTTCTCATGAGTACACAAGGAGATGCCACAGGACTCCCATTTCCAAATGCTTCTTACCTAGTTCCGGCTTTCTTTTTTCTTTTTTCTTTTTCTTTCTTTTTTTCCCTGCCCTGCTTTCAATTGATTGCAGAAACTGATCATTCCTGTTAGTGAACAGAACAAACTGGATTCAGATCTAGACTATAATCCAAAATTACTCTTTCTGAAGCTTCCCTGATACTACATGATTGACAGTGAGATCTATTTTTGCCCCTCTTTGTTTGATTGCTTCACAGAGTTTTTCACATTGTGCAAAGGATATTCAAGGCCAAAACACAACACTCTCACAGTCACAAGAAAATGAGAGACTTAGGGTATAAGACAAGCTATAAGTGAGGAATCTGGACCCTAAAGCTGCAATTTTGTGTAGTCTGGAAAAGCTTTCTGGGTAGAAAGCAAGGCCACAGGTCATACCAATTTCTGTAGCTGTCACACAAAGGCCAGCTGAGGTCAGGTCATCTGTAATAAGCAGATATTTCCATGCCGGAGCACTGGTCCAGGCACGTCTCCGTTCCAAACACATGGCAAATATTTGTTATTACAGACCATTTATTAAAGCTTGGCCAATCATAATAGCAAATTTTTATGCATGTGAAGATCTCTATATTTTGCCAAAAATAGTTCATGCATGAAAAATATTACATAAACTTTCTGAACATATATCAAAATAAATATTACAAATTACAGGAAATATGCTAAAATGACTCCCATTAAGGTTTCAGGATTTGTTTAGGATTACTCTGATGGTTATAAAAGTGTCTCCTCTCATATCCTTCAGTCAAAGGAACAGCTTTGCCTTGGTCATTTTCTCCCCTTAAAATATGCCAAATTATGCTTATATCCAGCAGAACTCCTAAAGGCACAGCACAAAGTCTAGACACCTGCACTTGTCCAGACCAAGTACACTGCTGAGCTGGATCCCCCCAGGTCAGAAAAACCTTCTGTGCCAATTTTCCAGTGCTGATTGACGCTGCATATCCATACTACACATATCTGAGCCTTTCAGCCACCATCTGCAGCAGTCACTGTGTGTCTTCGAGTCATACCAGCCCTTTAAAAGCAGGTGTCAACACTCTTCACAGAGCACGATGACAGCAGGGCTTGAACTTCCACTCTATGTGGCGAAGAGGGATGAAGTCACATATTTGCTTCACTTGATGCCTGTCAGCCTGCCCTTGCTATGTTTCTGACTATACTCACTTCACTGCACGATGGTGGCTGTGGTATCATGACATGCTTATGGGGCTTGTGGTCCTTAAATCTGCCTCTTGTGCTGCAGTGTAGACACAGCAGGGCTTCACCTCACAGGCTAAGACACCTACATTCAGCGGTGAGCTGAATTGCACCCACAAAGCCTAACAGAGCATCCTTTGACTTCAGGGGGTTTGGGATTTTGCTCCAAGACTGATGAAAATGCTGTGATGTTCACAGGTAGAAAGCTCATATACTACAAATAGCCACAGCTCACTTAAAGTCAAAAAAAATGTGTTTGAAATTGTTCTATAAGTCCTAAGTCTACCCTGACAAGAAAATTTGCTCATTTCCATCAATCTTTCATGAGTGATACAGAGATAGTGGGAGCCGAAAGATCGGGAATTAAAATGATGACAGAGGTTAAAAACAAAGACCAATAGGAAACACTGGAACTGTGTAGCTTAATGAGACAGAAAAGTTACACATTTAGGAATTATGTTAAAGTGAACAAAAAATGAACAAAAGAAAACCATTTTTCTATCACATTATTACTGGCACTTACTGCTTCATGATTTCATTGAAGCCAAGCAAACATAAGGTTTTCAAGAGGGTTTAGATGTGGATAGACAAGATCCATTCGAACACATATTGAAGACATATATGATTAGAATGGGCAAAAAAAAAAAATCCACTTTTTTTTTTTTAAGGATAAATTCTCATGTGACTCAAATTATTCCATAACTATACGTTGGACTTTTGGTACTTCCCATAAAGCACTCATTTTTTGGCATGGAAACACTTTCCTGTTGCCCCCATGGCTACTTTTTTGGGGGGAAAGAATGCAGGAGAAGAAAGGAGTGAAGAAGCCTAGTCCCAAGTGATGCAGAACTGGTCACACTGACTTTGTGGCAGCCATCCCAGTGAGCTCCTACAGAAAAACAGCCTTGTGGAACCCCAGCTCAACAGAGGTGAAAGTTCAGCTAAAATGCAACCTGGCCACTGCTGTGAAAGACAATAAAAAGTATCTTTATAAATGCATCAACAAGAAAAGGAGGGCCAAGAAAAATCTTCATCCTTTATTGGTCCTGGAGGAGAACATTGTCACTGATGTACTCAATGCCTTCTTTGCCTCATTTTTTTAACAGAAAGACTGGTTGTCTTCAGGGCAACCAGCCCCATGAGCTCGTAGACAGGGAGAGGGAGCAGAATTGACCTTCTGCAATCCAGGAGGAAGTAGTTAGTGATGTACTGAGCCACTCAGACACACACAAATATATGAGGCCGAATAGGATCCACCCAAGGGTACTGAGGGAGGTAGTAGAAGAGCTTGCCAAGCCACTCTCCATCATTTATCATCAGTCCTGGTTAACTGCGGAGGTTCGAAACAACTGGAGGTTAGCCAATGTGATGCTCATCTCTCAGAAAGATTGGAAGAAGGATCTGAGGAACTACACTTCTGTCAGCCTGACTTCAGTGCTGGGAAAGGTTATGGAACAGATCATCTTGAGTGCCATTACATGGCACATACAGGACAACCATGGGGATCATGCCCAGCCAGAATGGGTTTAGGAAAGGCAGGTTCTGCTTAACTGACCTGATCTCCTTTTATGACCAGGTGACCTGGCTAGTGGGTGAGAAAAAGGCTGTGGATATAGTCTACCTGGACTTAAATAAAGCCTTTGATACTGCCTCCCACGGCATTCTGGAGAAGCTGTCAGCCCATAACTTGGACAGGTGCACTCTTTACTGCGTAAAAGGCTGTCTGGATGTCTTGGTAAATGGTGCCACATCCAGTTGGCAGCTGGTCGTCAGAGGTGTTCCCCAAGGCTCAGTACTGGGGTCAGTCCTGTTTCATCAATGATCTGGACAAGGAGATTCAGTACACCCTCAGTCAGTTTGTGGATGATACATAGTAGGGCAGGAATGTCGATCTGCTGGAGGGCAGGAAAGCTCTGCAAAGGGATCTGGACAAGCTGGATCAATGGGCTGAGGCCAGCAATGTGAGGTTCAACAAGGCAGAGTGATGGCCCCTGTACTTGGGTCACAGCAACTCCATGCAGCACTACAGGCTGGAGGAATAGTGGCTGAAAAGTGCAAAAGGACCTGGTGGTGCTGGTCAACAGGAGCTGCCAGTGTGCCCCGGTGACCAAGAAGGCCAATGGCATCCTATGCAGAAATATAGCATGGCCAGCAGGACCAGGAAAGTGATTCTCACTCTGGAGCTGGGATTTTTAGCCTGGAGAAAAGTAAGCTTAGGGGAGACCTTATTGGTCTCTACAACTACCAGAAAGGAGGTTGTAGCCAGGTGGGGGTCTTCTTCCAGGAGACTAGTGACAGGACAAGAAGACATAGCCTCAAGCTGTGCCAAGGGAGGTTCAGACTGGACATCAGGAAGAATTTTTTCACTGAAAGGATTGTTAAGCATTGGAACAGGCTGCCCAGGGAGGTGGTGAAATCACCATCCTTTCTAGTGTTCAAGAAACAATTGGACATGAAACTTCGTGCTGTGGTTTAGTTGATATGGTGGTGTTCGTTCAGAGGTTGGGCTCAATGGTTTTGGAGGTCTTTTGGAACCTTAATGATTCTATGATTCGATGATTCTGTGGACTGCAGGCTTTCATGGGTGGGAGGCTGCCACAGAAAATAGTAATATGTGCAAGGGCCTAGCACACAAAGTTTAAATAACTCACCCAATGCACATACCAAGTCAAGGGAAAATCCCCGGGCCCCAGGAGATACCTATCACCAAGTGTGTACTTTAGCCAGCACTGCCGGTCTCCTGCCATGCAAACACAACTAATAAAAACAAGGGTGGGGCTGCGTGGGGCTCTTTCTCCATGCATGTGATCAGGTATGTTCCCCTCAGCCCGCTTCAGACAGCACCTTAAACATCCCTCCCTGCCCAGGCCGTGTGCCCACAGGTGGCACAGAACCATCTGGGGCCAGGAGAGGCTCCCCGTGCCCCCGCGGCTCGTTCACAGCATCCTCGCCCCCCGCGCCCCGCCGCGCTCGCCGGGGCTGCGGGCGGAGCGGTCCGCACCGACGGGGACGCGCCGCCACCTGCCGACGGCGGGCAGCGCCGTGCCGCCACCCTCCCAAAAACACCCCGCACACGCACACCCCCCGCCAGACACGGGGAAAGGCTCTCCTGCCCTCAGAACCACCGCTTGGAACAGCGCCCGGGAAGGGGCGGGCGGAGGTGCCCAGGTGAGAGCGCAGCGATGCTTAGAAATCCCCGAGAGGAACGTGAAGGGAAGGATTACCCCTGGTAAGGGGACAGCACGGTGGCATTCACGGAATGAAGAGAAGTGGGAAGCTAGGCAAGGAGAAATCAGCCTGGCCTGGGCTGAGGTGCTGCAAAACCAGGAGGCAGATGTGCCCCACTCCGGGCCCTGGCACCAGCTTCCAAAGTTTACTAATGCAGTCGTGGAGATAACGGGGTGATTTCCCAGCCTCTGACAGCTTAAGGCACACAAACTTCATAGCAGTGAGCATATCGTGCAGCCATTGGGACTAGACCATTTTTAATGAAAAGCAAAATTTTCATAAATATTTGCTGACTCCAAGAGTGTGAAAAACCCAAGCTGTTTCAGAATTTGGGGTAATTTTTAAGCTCTATAGTTGCAACAACATAGAGAAGTATTGTTACTTAAAGAGAAAGGAAGGTTTTATAAAGTGTTTTAGAGGAGGGTTTAGATGTCTTTAAATATAACAACTAATTTCCCTGTCTGAGGATTTTCACCCTATAGTCACACCAGACAAAAAGTTTTGCAGGGGTACATATTAGATGAACCAGCACTAAGTTTTATTTTAGCTCCCAAATAAATTAATTCACGTTAGACATTTGTAAGCTTCGTAAAATTAATTAAGCTTTGCAAAATTAAAATAAAATTTTAATTTAAAATAAAATTTTAAAAGCTTTGTAAGTGCTTTTATATAGAAGTGGCACATAAGCATCTTCACAAAACCAACTCCCAAACCCAGATTGCCTGGATGGCAAGCTCACCTATGCGGAAAATGTCAGCATGATGTTCCCTCCCACAAGATCCATCATGAAAACCACCAGAGAGTCTTCCAACCTCCCAGTGCCAGCTCATCCCCACTTCAATCTGAAACAAAAATCTTAAGAGTAAATGTGTTATTTTCACTTAGTCCTAAATAAAAGTTAACTATTTCTGCTCAAATTATGAAAAAAATGCCTGACCACTTTCCCTCAAACCACGGGAAATGTCAGCATGAAAGATTCAGCAAGGCAAAATTTGTGAAAACTTACATGAATTTAAGAGCTGCTTCTAAAATCAGTTGCTAATGACAGACTTAGAGGCCCCTGAAATAACAGTTATAAAAAATATCAACAGCAATAAAAAATCAGAAATCTGAAAGTGACTGAGGACTCTTTTCAGTGGAAACCCCTGAAAGCTGAAGTTTTGCTAATGTGCCAGTGGTAAGTGGTTTGTGTACAACTTTTATTGAGATACAAGTTCCAGGCTTGTAGAAGACAAGATTGATGGTTTATACTTTGAGGAAATGACGTTGTGCGTTGATGATTATTTTTATAGGTCTTGTTGCTATTGAAACATGAAAGCACTTATCTTTATGTAGTTTCCTCTATCTCTATCAACTAGTTGTAAACTCTATTTGATTTACCAGATCCTTTTCAGTCAAATGTTATTTAATAAAGACTGTAGTATATGCAAAGCAGAGCAGCCAAAGGACAGTTTTTAATTTGCATCTGAAGGAAGCTGTATTGTAGCCAGGCAGGGAGGAACTTCCTGGCCATTTTTTAATAAACTAAGAAAGTTTTTTGAGAGAAGGCAGCTATCTTCTTACTGTATGATTTCTCTTCTCTTGGAACAGGAACCCTTTGCCAAGAAAAGCAAAGGTGATTGTAGAAAATGGCTCTGCTCAGCCTTTATGATCCTGTCTGCAGATAAAGGGGGGAGGTAGCAGGATATGTTGCATATATATTTAAGTCTTTGCATCGTTGTCAAGGAAGTGCTGCAAGCTTCTGGGAAGTCCATAGTTCCTCTTTAATATGTCAACAGGCTAACAGTGTTGTGCAGACTATATCTGACTGCAAGCAAGGTGATGTTCATATGACTGGGTTGTGGTAACAACGACTGGATGGGATAAGCTCTGATTCCTTCTAGAGATATCATCTTTCCGTATGAGCTGTAAGCACAGGTGTTGATATAATTTATCCTTAGTGGCATGCTTTTGCTACAGAACACAAATTCATTGTGCAAATTCCACACATGAGAATGGAATGTGTTCGTGTTTGCTCAAAACCCTACATACTGTACTTTTACTTCATAATGTATTTTGAGTTTAAAGACAAGTGCTCTTTTTAAAATCCTTTCCTTACCCAATGCTGGAGAAGTTTTTCAAAACTTGGAAGTCCCAAATGATGCAACATTTTTTTCTCTTGTTTTCTGCCTATGAACATCCACTTGGTTGCAGCAGGCTGTTGGGGGTGGGTCTGCAGGAAGAGTCCTTGGGTGCTGCCCACCCTACCAGCACCAACACCTGGAGTAGGTGGCCTGTGCTGCACATCAAGGCCCTGCTGCAGGGCAGGTGCAGGCTGGAGACTGTATGAGCCACTAGTGAGAGAGGTCAAAATGACCTCCTGTGCTATTTTTTGTCCTTTCTGTCCTTTCCCAGGGCATGTGCTCTAAAAAAGTCATATCACAGCACAAGAAAGTACTGCCACCCTGTGAAATGCCTTCATAGCTCAGGCCTTCTGCAAGCAGAAGGGATAATTAAGTTATTTTTCAGTGCCTGGAGAGGAAAAGCCAGGGATAGCCCAGTGGTCTTATCAACAAGAACTGAATGAATACTCAAGAAGGATTCAGAAAATTATTTTTTTCTGTTTACAAACTTTTCAGAAGCAGTTAAGTGGTGAGGGATGAGTATTTTCTCATATGTTGAAGTTACTTGTGAAATGCTGAAGACGGGCTCCTGAATAATTTTTGGTGTGTAGGGTTTTTTTCTGTGTCTTTCACAATGAATACACCACATCAAAGCTTTTGATCTTTTTGTCAAATGACAGTCAACATTTGTGTTTTGAGAGATTTCAGTGCTAAATGAGCTGTGGGTTTGGAGGTCAAAGCTACCTTCTTACATTCCTCCTGCTGGCTTGAAATGCACTGGAAATCCCCTCCACCTATTGGGTGTTATTTTGGCCATGAACACATTTCCTAAATATTACTTTGAAGTGATGACACAAGTTAAAAACCATCCTGAAGACCTTGTTTTACAATTCTGACAAGGATTAAAGCATAAATAAATTAAACCAGTTCAGCTCTGGAAATACTGAATAAACTTTTTTATACAATTCTATATCTGTTTGAAGACCTTGTTTTCAAAGGTTACTTTTTTCAGTTTATTTATTTTTATGTCTGATTTTGTGGTTTTGTCCCTTGCCTTCCACCATGAGTGACCTCACTCGAAAATAGAAGCAAGTCTCAACATAAAGTTCTGCCAAGGGAAGAAACAGTTTCCCCCTTCCCCACACCCTCCCTCCTCCCCTCCTTATTTTCCATTTGGTTGTAAAATGTGGTTTCATCAATGTTCTTTCCACTGTTGACACCAGGCACCAGAAACGTGCTGTGGCCAGTCTGATCTCAGCCTACAAGAGCAAATTCCTGCTTCCTCCTGTGCTGCGCAGAGAGGGAACCAAGTGGGGCTGAGTCATACCTGGTGAAACTCTGGGTGGTGTTATTCTAGGGGAAAAGTCATTGGGACAAAAGTGAGACTAAGAACCAAAGGGAGAAGTAAAAATGCTGTCTATCAGCAGAGGTGCAGAGAGTAGAAAGTGCTGGCGGGATTTGCACAGCAGTGTGGTCAGTCAGAGCATGGATGTGCCTGGCACACCTGGAAACTTCTCAGTACCACTCAGTCACCAAAAGAAAATGGATTTGGGCTCTAAAATGGAATGGAAAGCAAGCCACAGCTGTCCAGGGTGTCCTTTCACAGCACACAGGGTTGGGACCAGAGGCTCAGCAGCAGTGCAGCAGGAAGCTCTCCAGTTCCCTATCCCTGCCTGTTCACTCCCATATTTATTCACTTTTATTGTGACATCATTTAAAAATCAAATCCTAGCCCCAGCCACTCTCTGCATGGGGATGGGAACAAATGCCTGGGGCAGGACCTAGAGCTCCTTGTTCCAGCTTTGCAGCAGAGATGCGCCCACAGAACTCCACCTGTGTGCACTGCACCAGGTCATAGCATGGAAGGACAGAACAACAAGCTAGCAATGCTTTTATATTACATTTCTTTATGTATCTATTTTTTTTGGTCTTGTGAATCTGGATCCTCCTGCTCCTACTGCACCAATATCTTGGGTCTTCTATTAAAAGTTTTCTGTTTAATAAAATTCAACTTGGATTAAATTTACTTCACTGGTGAATTGATAAGTGCTTGCAGCTTTCTAATGAACTGCTTAATGATTATATTTGCATAGAGGACATTTACATGCTTTGTGATTCGTGCTTCTTTTCTAAGTCACGTTAATTCTTGTATCTGAGGTTTGTCCTGTATTCTGTAGCAGTAATGCTGGACTGCACATAAAATGCTTGTAACACCAAATTACCCGAACTTTTTTTTTTCTTTTAATTTAACCTGTGAAACACAAGGGACATCAGGCTGCTCTTGGAGATTAAAACTCAGCACTGCTCATGTGCTGCCCCTTGGCAGGTGACCTTGGCTCGCGTTCCCTGGCTGCCCGCAGAGCAGAGCGTGACAAGGTGACACAATCCCTGTGCCCGGTGGAGGCTCAACCACCATTTGGAGCCGTAGCATTCCCATAGGAAGGCAGGATGCTGGGGCGGTGCGGGGCTCCAGCTGCCCTTTCCTCCCTGCCTGGGAAATCCGCGCTCCAGGGATGGCACTCCCGGCCCCAGCCCTGGGTACCGCTCCCGGCCGTGTGTCACTCGCACGAACACCGCTAGATGGCGATAGAAGCTCTCAAGCCGAGTCAGGGCCTCCCGAGGTTTGCACAAAGGCTGTAAGGGATGCGGTGCATGCTCTAGGCGAACCCTAAGGGGAAGGACCTGCAGCTTGTGCTGCTGATGGGCCTCTTTACCTGAGGCCATCATCCCCTTTCCCTCGCAGAGAGGCGATAAGCCACATTACGCTACACTTTGTTTCAAGACAGGGATCCAGCGTGCTGGGCTAGAGATGCAGAGGCAGCTGGAGGGAGGGTCTCTTGTCTGCCAGCAAGGCAATGCAAGTAATCACATCCCATTGCGCCTCCTGCAGCTCCTCAACGTGGCTGAGTAACCTCAGCTTGATCAACAGACCAGAATAACAACACTGAGGTGCCCAGTGTGGCATTACCACATCATTCAGGAACAAAAGTTTTTGAAAGTGTTTGGGTTCACCCCAAGGCTGCAGCACTCTGCCTTCTCACGAGTCATCGGTGCCCGCAGCCCTGAGCTGGCACATATTCATCCTGTGCCCAGGCTTAGGTTTAATTTAATTCCGTGCAAAAAGGGTGAGGGGAGGAAAAAAAAAATAATAAAAAAACGGTCAAAAGAGGAGAGGCCAAGAAAAATTAAATTTAACTTTATATAAAATGAAAGTGTTTTGTGAGGAAGTTGGTTCCCATCCTGGGTGCTAAGCTACTCCCTGGAGAAGCTGTGGGAGACATATCTGTATGGTATATGCTGTAAGCATGATTAACTTTTTTTTCTCTATAAATGAACCATATAATTCATTGCTGTCAGACAACCTGCAGAGAGTTTCAGTTCCAGCTGTATTTAAAAAATAGGCTGAGGAAATTGTTGGTGTTTTCTGATCCATGATGCAAAATTATAAAGTCACAAAAGGGTTAATTATTGAAATTGCTTTGGAATATTACTGAAGTTATTATATTACTGCTGCTTGCTGTGCTCTGCTAGGGAAACAGAGGTGATCTCCCAAAGTGATGACAGCTCACTGCCTCACAGCAGGGACAGCAGGACATGTGGGGACACTGAAACTTCTCCACTGCTTCTTCAGTCCGCATCATCTTCAAAATTATATTCATGGGCTTACAGGGGCATAGTTTGGCAACCTTTACATGTGCCTATGCTCCAGCTTTCCCCAAGGGAACAGGAAAAAACACACATCCCTAAGAGTAGGTTGTCTCCTCCTGGGAGTCAAGGTCGAACGTAGGCACACACAGGGCCTGGTGGACTCTTTGCAGCATGGAAATGAGTCCTTTCAGTGCTGGAGTGAAAGCAAGGACAAAAGCAATTTGCCATGGGCTGGACATTCTTGTACCACCCTCTAATTGTCATGTCTTTTATATACCTAAAGTCCCACATCACACAGTGAGGGTCTGGATGAAATAGAAAAGATAAAAAGAAGAGGACATGGTCTAGATGACAGGGGGTTTTTGCTTCTAACTACTAAGACTCAGCCAGAGAGTCTGTCTGCACAAACTTTTAAGTTTTTATCTTCTCAATGGCTTTATGAGCAGGAAAGTGCAGAAGGACACAGAGGCATCGGGAACAGGAGTGACCCACCAGCATCCAGGGAACCTGCTGCAGAGGGGGGAGTTGTACCAACCACTGAATCACCCTTTCAGTCATGGTTGGGTCAATTTCAGGAAAAAGAGTCTCTTGGTCGTGCTGAGAATAGAGAAGATTCATTACCCCTGCAAAAACAGCTCAACCATTGCAAGGTTCAGTGGGCAGAGCACTGCCCTGCAGCATGCTGGGAAAATGCATTGATCAGCATCTGTGATGCAGGGGCAGACAACCTGGCATGTGCCACTATTACCAGCTTGGTATCTGCATGGTTTTGGGTAAGGATGGTGCTCACAGGTGACAGACCCAATAGTTGCTCTGTTTTTCCCCAGAAGTGGAAACCCAAACCACATACCACACTACCTTCCACCACTGTTCATAATCCAGATGTTTCTTAGAAAACATGCTGTTGGACTGTTCAAGAGAATTTTAGGGGATTTTCTTGTGCTGTTTCTCATCTTTTGTGGCAATCTAAGTGTGTTCGTATCCACCAAGAATCTAACTGCGGTGTGGTTAAGTGTTAAAGTCCTGGAACCTCACAGAAGCCATAAAAAGCACATTTCTGTCTCTGAGGTGGTTTATGGAAAGAGGATGAAACTATGTGTGCCATTCCTGACATGCTGCTTAGACTGGTAACAGGAGCTAAAGGCAGGAACAACCTGAGAGGGGAGCAAGAAGAGGCACAGTCCAGTGACATGAGGGCTGGGTGCGGGAGAGGAGCCTTTGGTGGGGGAGCATTGAGGAGACAGATGGGAAAACCCTTAGGAAACATCTTGTGTGGCTGAAAGTGCAGAAGGTTACCTTGAAAGACTAGGGAAAGCTCACCCACTTTCTGGGATGGGTTCTTGCCAGGACCAAGGGTGCTGCTGAGCACTTTCCATGTTTCTAGAGGGTTGTTTGAGGGAAGGTCGGAGTTGCACCACCTGTTTTCATACCAGTAGAAACCACTCACAGAGCCCTGCTAACCCTGACAGGACTCATGCTGACCGAGCAAAGCAGTGTTCTGCTAAAATGAGGGGTTTGGGATCAAATGCTCCCTTCTCAGTACCAAGGCAAGATCCTGGGAATTCTTCCCTGAAGGACATGTGTACCTGGAAAAAGGGGAAAAGGAAAGTTCCTCAAGGTCCAAAGCAGTGTTTTTGCCATTCGCAGTCAATGTCAGTGATTCAGATTTAATCCCTGCTTCTGGGTGGGCAGTCCCCAGCCAGGCTGGAGACAAATAATCTGGCCCTCACCCCATACACTGGCAGAAATACCTACAGTCACACCACCCACCTCCCTTCAGGCTCCACCAAAAGCTCAGACTGATCTGGGAAGTTTAGTTTTTTTTCCCATTGGTAATCAAAAGGAGTGAATGCCATTCTCTTTCTTGCATCACTACCGTTTTTGTTTGCACTGGAGCTTCTGGTTTCCAGTTACCACCGAAAGCAGAAGTGAAAAGCAGCAAGAAAAGCTGTTCTCAGGGTATTTTAGGTTCAAGCAACGTCAGGAGATTTTGGAAACAAAACAGGGGCACTGTGAGATAATTTGGCCTGTGCTTAGCTAAAGGCAAATCAAACTTCAACACTTGCCTGTCCCTGTAAACCAGTCACTTACTTTCTCCTCCCTCTTAAATACCCCTTGGTATCAGCATCCACAGCTCAGTCACAGTTTTGCCTAGTAGAACACATTTGTGAATAATAATGTTTTGCTGTTGAGTCAGAATTCATGTCTGAAAGTGTCAAAATAATTGCAAAATTTAAATTTTGCCAAAGTAAGAACTGAGTAACAACAGATTTTCTGAACACAAGGCCTTACCCTACTTGCCCAAACTTATACTCCCTTTCTGGGATAGAGTCCAACTATCTTATTTCCTTGAGTACGTAATATTTCTTCACATTTTTCTTCATAGAGTGGTCACATTTTGATACAGGTAGTAACTGTCTCTTTTTCACAGTGACTCTTTTGCACAGATTTAGTGTTAGCCACCCAGGGAGGCAGTAGTAGAGCTGAAAACAATGCTGGAGTGCCTTGGCCAGAGGCACAGCTGTGCTTCAGCAGTTCACCCAGCTGTCCTCCCAGCTGACCTCCTACTAAGGACCAAAGATGAATAGGGAGGATGAAATCTTGCTACAGCCACTGATTCCTTCAGTCACTCAGATATCATGAGAAGGGTTGGAATAGATCCAAGTGAAAGGCTCTGATTTTTGCTATTAGTCTTAATCAGTACTGTTCACAATGCTGCTTCGTAGTGAAGATAGCCTGAACATTGAAACCAAAGATGAATAAAGAGATATCAGGAAAAAAGAAAAAAACAAACCCTGGTCAGGATGGAGAGATGAGATCCAGATTCATTTATCTGCCTGTACCGTTCTTATGAGGGAGGCTGACAAGCTTCTCTGCAGAGTAAATATGTTTGTCAAGAGCAACAACAGCAAGTGAAGGTTTGAAAGTGCAAAGATCATCTGAGAACACTGAAAGCCTGTGAGTTTTCTTTGTTGAAACAAGTGCCTCTGAGTAATTCATATCAGAGTAGGTCAGCAAAACTACAGGATGGAAGATGTTTACAGCGAAGAAGTTTAGGTGATTAGTGGACTTTTCTGGTCACAGAAAGGAGTGCAAAGCTTTGACTGCAGAGTGTAAACAGAGACGTTTCAAGACTTCATGCTGTAAGGACACTTTGGAAATGTGAGAACTTAGAAGACATTCATAACATGAAATCTATGTAGCTGAAAGATTACACTTTAGGGGCTGGATCTGGCCTAGTGGATCCTAGTTGATTCAAGTTCAAAAACAAAAACGGCAACTTTGAAGCTTAGGTCTGGGCAGGGAATTGTTCTTGCAGCCTACTATATATCATCAGAGCAACTTCCCATTCAGCTCCAAGTTTCAACTGCTGTTAAAGCTTTGTTTGCTGTGCCTACTCTTATTAGACAGGAAGAAAAAGTAAGATACAGTAGGATACGCAAGTAGTGTAGAGGGTAGAAGAATGTGCATCAAGGAGGAGGAAGTTGTCATGCTGATAAGGACAGCTATTAAGGAAATGTTACAGTAAATGAGAGAACTGTGCCTGTTTCCATTAAGAAGGAGAGAAGGAAAGAGAGAGAAAGAAAGAGAGAGAAAGAAAGAGAAAGAAAGAGAAAGAGAGAGAAAGAAAGAGAAAGAGAGAAAGAAAGAGAAAGAAAGAGAAAGAGAGAAAAAGAGAGAGAAAGGCAGAAAGGAAGAAAGGCAGAAAGGAAGAAAGAAAACAGGAAAATAAGAGGATCATTCACAAATGCAGGCAGCCAAGGTAATAAAATAGAGGTGTATCTTGATCTTTCAGTGGAAGTCCAAAAGAGGGGATAGAAAGCTTTCCTCACTTTGGGAATGGGAAAAAAGACAATTTTGCTGTGTGTAAAAATTGATTTGTTGAAGCGGACATGGAGAAGTTCTAGCAAGATAGTGTTAGGAATCTCTTACAAATATGCATTGTGATGTGCTCTCCAGACAGGGGGCAACAATGGCAATTTTGGAGGCCAGCAGTTTTATCCCTTGTGGACTTGATGTGTCAAGGTGAAGGGCCAGTTGGTGACATCCCTCCCTGCTGCAGAACCAGACATGTCCCTACCACAGCTGCCCACACCTTCCAGGTGTATGGATGTGTAGCTGTTGCATGCCCAAGAGGTCTCTATTTGGTTGCATGACAGATGCTCACATGTGCATGACACAGGTCACATGGGGGAGAAAAAACAAAGAGCCTGTGGTAGCCAGAGCAGCAGGCAATGGGCTGAGGGCTGGCAGAGCAAATCCAGCCGTAGGTGTTGACAAACTTATGAGCTATATGCTATGTAAACCTCCACCACGAAGGAGATGTGCAGCAGCTGTTTGAAGAAACACCTCTTCAGAAAAATAAGAAGCTGTGGAAAGGCTCCAACCCTAATGGAATGAGTGAGGGTTTCAGGTGTAAGCAGGAGGCTACAGAGGCAAAGAAAAGGAACTGAGCAGCCGAGTTTATGCTTTGGGCACTTCAGAGTGCAAGAGGAAAGTGAGAGTTGTCATGAGGCACTGAAGTCAGTCAAAGGACATTAAAAGAAACAGCAAAGTATGCGTTAAATGGAGAAAGAACTCGGGGGGGGTGGGGGGAGGGGGGTGAGGAGGGAACCTCTTCCTCTTTTGTGCAAGGGCTGCTGTATGATGCAGCAGTGCCGGGGGTGTTGCAAAAACCAGCACTCTTGTGCAGACATTTTCCCTGAGATCATTTTTACTACATCCTCTTAGTTTCTCTGTAGTTCTAGATTTCATTCAGTTTCTAGGGAAGTCTGGGCATAAAGAAAAAACAGACAACCTTTAAACAGGATCAAGGGTTGGCATCAGCTGATCAGGTGCTAGACATCATTTCCTATGTCCTTTTTAAAATCTGGTTCCAGACACTTTCCTCCTTTAAGTTCTTAGGAAATCCCCAAGCTAGAAGGGCTGAAAATAAAACTAGCCTACATTTACCAGAGTACAGAAAGGCACCTGAAAATATAACAGAAAAAGAACCTTTCTCTGCACTCAGCTAAGTCTGAAAGTGGTTCTTAAAGCAAACTTTCCTCACTGCCAACTCATTTCTGCACTGATCTCATGCATAAGGAGACATCAGTCTGAGACAGACTTTTCCAAGAAAGTTGTCAAGGAGGTGCAAAATGGAAGCAGACCTTTGTTGAGGAGTCACCTCCCTTTTCCCCTTCATGTGAGCTCAGCTTGCCCAAGAAAGGTCGGTGGTCAGGAAGATGAGCAGGGGAATACCAACAATTTGGTGCCAATGACTGCTCACTCCGGCTGCTGGAAGGGCACCAAAAACCACTGGGGCACCAAACAGCAGCCTGAGAAAGAAGGAAGCAAGGCCTGGGGCTCATCAGTCAGTACAGGAGAAGGATGAGAGCAGAGTAGTTCTGGGATTGCAAAAATATGAAGACACTGGATGAGACAGGGGAAGGCATGGAGGTGAAGGCATGGACAGGGATGTGGCTCGTAGGGTGGCTAGCAGTATGCTGGGGGCATGGAATGGACCAGAGACAGGAGCCAGCTCCTGTATCCTTCTGACACAGCATTTCCATGCATGAGAGGACTCTCTGCAACAAGTGCCCCAGCCTCGGGGCTTTCTCCTCTGTCCAAGCTGGTTTGCAGCAAAATCGGATCCCCAGCACATCTCCACCAACCCACAGGGACTCCACAAAAGCTGCCTGTGGAAAGCACCCCAGACGCTGGGGAACCACGTCAGAGGGAGGGGAAGACAGGGAACATACCATTGCCAAAATGCTCAATCCAGGCTGGGTGGAGCTGCATTCCCTCCTGTGGTCCCGAGGGCCACAGCTTTCCTCTCAGGAACAGAGGCAGGCTGAGCGGTGCCTTGCTTGGGGCACGTGGACGTGCTCCTCTCTGGGCACGAGTCTTTCCTTCCCACACCCTGTGAGAGGTGAGACAAGCTTCAGGCACAAATAAATAAACATCATACCATACTTGGCTCTCAACAGCAGGGAAATAAGATGAGGGCTCCAGTACACATGGCTGAGAAACCATTTACCACCCAGGACAAAGGCAGAAAGATATCCCATCCCTGGCAGCATGCCTGTACAGTCAGTGGCATGACACGGGGAGTCAGCTACACGCCAGGAGTGAGTCCGTGGGAGTTGTGAATAATCCTGCATGCACCACCCTGGGATGGAAAGTTGTGTGAAGTTCATCACTAGCAGCAACATATCTCCTTAAGTATATGTGGCTGCCTGTTGACCCAGCAATGTGAAACAGGTGGGCTCCACGTGGGGGTTTCTGAGGTGCATGCCCAGGACTATGCTACTGGCTGCCAATAGGGTGGTGCTGCAAATGAATGGCCCAGAGCTCAAGTGCCTGAGTGACAGGAGGCAGCTCAGCTGTTCTGACTGGGCTGGGGCAGGAGCGGGCTCACTGAATGCAGGCAGCTTGCCTGTTTTGCTGGCTAGAGAGCTCCATACAAATTGCATGGAATGTGGGCAAATGCAAGGCAAGGGAAATGAAAGCATGACCCCTAGCAACGATGTATCTTAGTGTACCTGAGCGCAGGGTGGCACAAAACACACTGTTCTTTCAGGGGAGGAGGGTTTTAAAGCCAGAAACACCAACCTGCTCAGTGCAACGCAGAGAGAGTGCTGATAGATAGCATCCTGCAAAATGGGCAGTGCTAGATAAAGGCCTGAAAAAGTCATATTTCAAATAAAAGAGAACTTATGTGTATGTTATGGGAAAATGCACCGTGCAAATGAACAGAGTCAGACTATATCCCATGCATCTCTTCCCTTTTGTTTTTGACTCACAAGTTGGCATTGGAACAGCTTTGATGTACTATCTCGTGTCCTGAGAGGAGACGAGGTGGAGGCACTGACATTACTTGGAAAGTGGAAATTATCTTTAATCATTCCACTCTGTATTATGGCAATATGCTGGTGCTCCTGCAGGAGATGCTGGGAGCCATACTCAGCACCTGCTGGTGGCTAGCACAGGACCTGATCCCACACCCATCAGCTTCACAAAGTACCTGACATCTGAGCCTGCCCAGCACTGACAGTGTGCTGACTTAGGACAAGCACAGTGTACAGACCACTTCTTCTCTTCAGCAAATTTTGGGCAAAGTGCACCTATGACAAGTATTGTAGCTCTACTAAAGGCTTGTGTTCTTTCAAGCTTTCTGTCTCTCACAGGAAAACCTTCCCTTGCAGAGGCTGGCAGGAGTGAGGAGGGTAGCTTTCATGTCACAGAGCTATGAGGTGGACTTTGCTGCTCAGAAAGGCACTGAGGTTCTGGTAGTCCCCCTCCCAGGGACCTTACGGGAGAGGGGACAGAAGGTGACAGAAGGGAAGCATGGCGGGGACAAAGCTCCTCAGCATGCCAAAGTTGACTGGGTGGCAGAAACAAGTCTCCTTCTGTTGCTTCATCCAAGCACAAAGAATAACCTGGGAGAGCTGCAGAGAGAGGGAGTAAAAGATACTGTGTCATGAGAAGGTGGATTTTATAAAAGCCATTCCTGAAATCTTGTAAGACTGTGAAGGAAGGTGAGGTAATTGAGCACAGGAAGAGGAAGAATCCCAGTGCTCTGGAACATCCGATGGAGGAGAGGTTACAGGCAGATGCTGAAGGAAAACAAGGTTTGCCTTTTTGTGCTTACCTTTTTGTGCATCAGCTTCTACTCTCTCTCCAAAACATGGGTCAGTGGGCAATGGGGTTCAGGGTGGCTCAGCTTTCTACTGCTGCCCCACATGGATCAGGAGGCATCTCTAGTCCAGCTTCACACAGGACAGACTAAATCACACTCAGTTATCTGGGCTATCCTATTCAAACTTTGAAAACATATCCCCGTGTCTGTAAAAATAACAATTTACAAACTTAAGGCAAATTCATCTGATAAATTAGACTTGAAATTGTGCATGCAATCTTATATGCACCCATAGTTGCATAATCAACACAAGCTGGTTGCTTGTATTTTCAAAACTCTGATCTGAAACTGTTATGTCACTGTCCGTGCATGACTTCAGCTGAATAATCCCTCAAGGGACTTGGTAGAGAAGCACCCGGCTGTGAGTGTTACAGAGACAAGTCATACTCAACAGGCCCATATTTAATAGCTGGACATGTTTCCCTGGTGTCTAACCTCTGCCTCATTTCTTAATCTTTCAGGGGCAGAGGTGATGGTGCCTTGGACATTTGCAAATACAACACCAACAGTATCATTTCAGAGAAGATGATCTGTCTTGATGACTTCTGGTACTAATTACTCCTATGAGAAACTTGACTCTGATTCCTATGAGAAACTTGACTCTGATGTGATGACTGTTCATACAGAAGCATTATTCAGTTCACTAAAAAAACTTCCTAAATATAAATAAGACCTTTTCTGATTAAAATGGTACAATGAAGTACTGTAACCAGCACTATTGCAAAATCTAGAATAGTATCTACTGAAATATGAAGGCTGGACATGCAAAACAATAAAGTCTAAATGAAGGCAAAATTCCAGCATACAACAGCTGGAGTTAGCTGAAGTTTGCAAGGAGCTGAAGTTTGGAAGGAACACCATATTTCTTTGAGTAAATCCAGAATTTTCTTCCTTTCCCCAGCCATCTGTGTGATGAAAGGTCTCTGTTGCTGCCCATCTCTAGAAGCCTTCCTACCATGCTGGTTTGACTTCCCATGTGTCCTAACAAGTGGTCTGGAGGGGAAAAAAAAAAGTGGCTCTTGCCCAAGACCTGCCTATGGAGAGGTTTGCTGGGTGGTTCCTCCTGTTCTCTGGTATGCCAGAACACAGGGTGTTCAGGGAGAGGCACTAATTCTGGATTCAGAATATGCAACTCAGCCTAAGCAACCACCTGATAAATTAGCTCTGGAAGAAATTCCCCCTTCACCATGGAAAAGGGAATGCTTCTGGCTCCCTTTATGAATTTCATGGGGTGCAGGAGCAAATACCACACCTGTCTTTGAGGTATGTGTGTGCACAGACACACCTTGAGGCCTCCTCCTTCCAGATAATTTCTGACTTGTTATCAAATCTGCACTTATCCCTGAGCACTTCAGAGAAGGCCAAGAGAAGATCCTGCAATTAACACTGGAGTCTTGCTGTAAGGCTAGAAAATACAATCTAACTGGGCTACTAGCTACTTAAAACAGTGCAGTTTGGGAGTCATTCCTGAAATTTTTTATTTGGGTCATTTCCTTTCCCTGAAATGTTGCTCTTTTGGCAAAATGAGTTATTGATATGTTGTAGCCAAGGATGCTTTCATATTTCTGAGGAAAAGCCAACTTAACTTCAAAGTGTACTTTTTGCTTGCTTTAAAAGATCCTTTTTTACACAGAAAATTGTTTTCCCTAAAGACAACCCAGTGCGTACATGGAAGTGGTGTTTGGCTAACTCTGCCTCAGGCAGTGAAGCCTGGTTTTTTGTTCTTTCAAAACCACCTGCACTCAAACCCACATGGATGTGGTGTACATGTCCCTCCTCAGCGAGTCTGCATGGGGTTTTTAGACGCTATTCCGAGCACATCCCTTAGTGTAAGCCTTTGCTGGCATCCCTGGTCCTGGCCTCTCTGTATGCCTGAAAGAATAGCCATGGTCCTCACAGTGCCCAGCCCTCCAGTGTCCTGATGCTCCCACCACCTCCAGGCACCGTGGCAGGAGCTCAGTGGGTGAAGGAGCCAGGGGTCCCCAAGCACTTCCACCTGTGCCACCGCTGACAGAGGACATCCAAGAGGCTGGTGGCCCAGTGCAGAGGCAGAGCTATGGTGCCAGCCTCCCTCTGCATCTGTACCAGAGGGCCACAAGGCTGGCTGGCACTGCAGGATGTGCTGTGCAGACAGTGACTCATGGGGACCAGACAGCTTTGCAGAGGGAGAGCAGTCACTGTGAGGTAGGAGGGAAGCTGGCATGGGTGAGGGGGGCACCAGCTTAGGCTTAGAAACAACTATCATTATGCACAAAAATGAGGCAAAACAGCTCAGTGGTTGGAGGGGATTTTTATACTGCTGGTGAATAAAGACTCCCAAAGGACCACCCATAGTGACAGTGTGCTACAGGCACAGGCTGTGCTCAGGGTCAGCTCTGCCATGAGCTTATGTGTACTCAGATCATATATAGTAGCTCCTGTTCACTTGCAATATAAAAAGGCGAGAGAGGAGTTGACAAATGAAAAGACCTACACTGGGAATTCACACACCAATTGTGCAGACTTCCTCTTTGGGCAAACAGTGGTTTGGTTTTTTTTTCAGGGGGAAGGTGACCTGGTTTCAACTGGGTAAGAGTTAGTTATCTTAGGAGCTGGTACAGTGCTGTGTGTTGGATTTAGAATGAGAACGATGTTGATAACACACTGATGTTTTGGTTGTTGCTAAGTAGTGCTTACACTAAGACAAGGACTTCCCAGTGTCTCATGCTCTGCCAGTGAGGAGATGCACAAAAAGCTGGGAAGGAGGATAGCCAGGAGAGCTGACCCTAAAGTGGGCCAAGGGATGCTCCACACCATAGCAAATCATGCTTAATATGTAATCTGGGGGTGTTGTTCAGAAGAGGTCAACTGCTGCTCAGTGATGGGCTGGTCATCACTCAGTATGTGATGAGCAATTGTATTGTACATCACTTGTTTTTTCTTGAGTTTTATCTTTCCTTTTAATTACAATAATCATAATTATTATATTTTACTTTGTTTTAATTATTAAACTGTACTTGTCTCAACCCACTAGTTTTAATTTCTTCTTTTTTTTCCCCAAGGGAGGGGGAGGGGGTGAGCAAGCACCTACATGGTACTGGGATTAAACCATTAAAGCAGGGGAAGAAAAGCTGACAGTGGCTTGCTCTAAGTGAGAGCTAGAGGAAAAGGCAGCCTTGGTAAGCTCCCAGCTGCTCACTGGTTCTGTGGCCTCTGGAGGTTCAATGGATACCTTCCTGCCACCCTGTTCTCTTGGGCTACACATACACCTCGCTGAGTTCCTCCCTGCTTGTTTTTCATTTCCATCCCTCTCTCTTCTTCAGCTGCTGTGACACTTCAGCATGTGACTTGCTGTCAGCACCAGGAAGGATTTAAACTTTGCAAACATCACCTTTTTCATACTGGCAAAGCTATGCTTAGTGTCATAGCCTGCAAGTGGGGCACTGTCCCTCTGTGCATGGACACTATGGTAGCATCCCTTCTCTGAAAGTGGCTCCTAAAGGAACAGGGTTCACACTTGAGACCAGACTTGCAGGAGTGTATGAGGCTGCCATTGGATGTAGCTTTGACAAGGGTCAGCTACACACAGACATTTTCTCTTGCCTATCTCTCTCTGGGAGGGTCCCTGGCTCTCCTCCCTCTGACAGCTTCTCTCCAGACAAACCCACCTTCTCCCAGACATGCTTGGGCTGATCCTGTGGCCATGCCTCCCCACTGCTCAGGTGACATGTGATGCTGTCTCAACAGGAGATGTGGGCAGAGGTGAGGAAAGGCTCATGGCTTCAAAGCAGTTCACCTCCTTCCTGATGAGTCACCATGCCCCAGTATCTGTCAGCATGGCTGTATCTGGTCACCAGCCTGAAGCAGCATGAGTGCACCCATGGGACCATAATGAGCCACTCCCAAGCCCCAGCTAGATTTTTTTGGGGCGTTCCTGAGTTTGGTCAGCACGCATCATTTATAAAGGACTTGTTTTCCCTTTGCCCAAATGATTAGCTATGGATGTGATAGTTTTAGAAACATACCTTGCTGGGTCTTTCCTGTAAGGAAAGAAAAGGCTGCTTGGGCTCCAAATGGTGCTCTAATTCTCCTTTAGTGAGAATTTGCAAAGTCCCTGGCCATAGGATGCAAAGCAAAGCATAGGAAGCAAAGTCTTTCTCCACAGTGTCCGAGCCCGCCTTGGAGGCAGCTAGTGCAGCCCTAAGGGAAGCTGCTTCCAGCCATGCAAACCTTCCCAGTTCTGGCCATACACAGCACCATGCAGCTCCCTGCATCCCAGCCCTTCCCAACCAACCAGTTCGGCCTTCCCAGCTGCAGCAGGGTCACACCTCCAGTGGCTCTTTCCCAACTGCTTCCTTGCTTCTGCCATTTAGACAGAAGAACACACTGTATTTCCAAGGTCCCAACAAAGGGACTTGTGCTTGGCCAAGGGCCTCCCTCCCCATTTCCACCAGCTTCTCACACAGGGAGGGCTGGCAAACCGCTGTGTACTTCTACTGTAGCTTCTCTCAAATTTCCTTTGGGAAAACAGGGAAGTTCATTTAATCTCCAGGCAAGAAAAATCTTATTTCTACTTCTTCCAATTGCTTCTCCTGTCCATTGGCATTTTTTAGATTAGAAAAACAAGGACCTGAATTTAGAAGTTTAGAAATCTCCAGAAACCACACAGTGAGGAAAACCCTCACTTGTGCAGGAGGCATGGGAGATGAGGAGGGGGCGGGAGATGCAAAGTAGCTGCAGCTATAAGAAAACAGGAACAAAGGGACTTTTTTCCTCCTGTCACCCCCAATGTTGTTTCAAAACATGACCTAAACCAAATTTTCCTTCTCAAACAGAGTGGGGGGCTCGGCAAGTCTTCAAGCAATCTCCAAACCAGCTGTAGGCTGCTCACATCAGGAAGCCCTGCAGAGAACTGTGGTGGTGGACTCAGCCCCGGGGTCACAGACTGTTCTAAGAAACCTAAGCTGAGGAAGAGAAAAGGCACCTCTAGCTTCTTAATTTCATCAGTGTTCTGATTTATCCTCAGCTGGCAAACAATTTCCACACTGCCACTTGCTCTTTCCCTCCTAGTGGGATGGGGGAGAGAACTAGAAGGGTAGAACTGAGAAGACTCATGGGTTGAGATAAACACAGTTTAATAAGTAAAGCAAATGTTGTACATGCAAACAAAGCCAAACAAGGAATTCATTCACCACTTCCTATGGGCTGGCAGGTGTTCAGCCATCTCCAGGACAGCA
>JAWWEW010000078.1:14956758-15017200 GCA_035583185.1 Anabacerthia variegaticeps | reverse complement strand
TTGGTCCCATGTAAGTGCTGCTCAGCAGTGACAAAAACATCCCTTGTTCTCAACACCGTTTTCAGCACAAATCCAGAACACAGCCCCTATCAGCTACTGTGAAGAAAATTATCTCCACCCCAGCCCAAACCAGCACACTCAGTTATTGTGAGCAGTGGATTTTCCCACACATTTGTATTTTCCTCTGCAGTTAGCATGTCTCAGTATTCCCCTAAGAGAAAATGAAACTACACACTAGAAATCAACACAGAGGCAAACCATTTGCAAAATTCCTCACTCAGTGCTGACCAGCCATCCCCCCTTGTGGCTTATGCTGGCAGGGTTTTCCACCATCCATTTTTATTCCCTCCTCCTCACCTTCAGTCTTGGTTGCTTCAACTACACAGCTGCTCAGGCAACCAGATTAGAGAAATAATCTTCCCCCTCCCAGGATATTTCTAACCCAGTTCATTTCCCTGACCTCATTCCCCAGGTGCTGGCACAAACACGTGAACCTACACAACATGGGGATCAAGCCCTGTGGGATATACTTGAGGGATGTGATATGCTTGGGATATGATGTATTGCTCCAAAGAGATATCCATTTACCTGCAGCGTGAGGCTCACCTGAAAACAGTTCTCAGCTATTAAAAAGATCACAGGGCCAAAAGCAATGCTTGGTGTTTGCTGTGCCTGAACAGCTACTTGATGACTGTGTACCAGTTCTCCCAAGTGGTATTTATCATGAAGCCCTCATAATTTTTAGGCATGTGGATGTGTCTGTAAAGAGCTACTGGTTCACTCAGCCAAACCTTATCAACTATGTCTGGCAATACATAAACTTTAATTATTTTGAATAACCTGGTCTCTTATTACTTCCTTAGTGAGAAGATACGTAACAGCCATATACTAATGCAAATATTAAATTGTGAGTCTATATTAAAGTGTCTCCATAAGGAGATTTCTATGCTAAATCATTTAACTCGCTGGGGGGAAAGGAGAATGGCATTACAGAAAAAAAGGAGGACAATTCAGTGTAAAGCTTTTTAAGCAAAGGTAAAAGTCCCCTAGCAGCCTTTAATTTTGACATGGATTTCATTGTTGAAGTATATAGGCACTTAATAAGCATTTGCCTAACAGCTATCCATTATTTGGTGAGAATATATGCCTTAATTTTACTGAAGGGAAATTGGGGAAGCGATTATAAACCCACCTTCAGTTACCTGAAAAGCTGCTTCCTACTAATTTTATGAATCTCCTTAAACTAAATTAAATTTACTCCTTAAAGATCAAAAGCTATCAGCGAAAGAACAGAAAATTAAAACCAGGTCTCTCAAGGCAAAGGTGAGCATCCAAAGCACTAGATCATGTTTTCTTTAAGTCAGCTACACTGAAAATCTGATCCCTGAATACCCTGATTACTACAGTCAATATAAATACTTAGCAGCTAGTCATCTAGAGAATTTGCAGAAAGCACTGGAGCAAGTGGGTTATTCCCAGCAGGATTTTTTTCAGCAATTAAACATCAGGACTGAATCACTGCATGTTGTACACAACCCCTGTCCAACATCCAGGAAGTCCCCAAGGAAAGTTGGGGTGTGAGAATAAGATTTTGTCAGAAACACTTATCATCTGTTACCACAGTCAAATATCTATCAACGATCACCCTCACCCAACTTTCCAATAAACCAAACTTTCCAATAAATGGAATGATGCCTGTAGTGTACCCAGGCAATGGTAAGGGAGGTTGGCCCAAATAGTCACACCCCCACGTTGTTTTCAAAGATGAAGGAACAGAGTGACCATGTCTCAAGGCACTGAGCTGGATTTATTCATTTGACAGTATCAATATCAAAGTAGAAATCATCTGTTGAAGATCACATGTTAGACTGGAACAGCATTAAATAACAGACATACGAAAAAAGACTGCTTCAGAAAAGATTCAGTGTACAACATACACAGTATGCCATTTAACACAAATGCTTATAAAGAGTCATTGTAAGCATCAAAGAGGGTCTTATAAAAGTTTACATTCTCATCCCATGGGATGTACGGAACTATGCAGTTTACATAGTTTTACTATCATCCAAAACATCATGTTTCAAATGTATGAGGCACAGCAAGAACAATATAATTCCATTTCCATAGGAACATAAACACTGCTTGTCACTAATGACACTTTCCAAACTGTAGCACTCACAGCAATTATACATGTGTACAATTTTAAAGTATTAAAAAGCAAGAGTCTGGAGCCTGCCCATTGTTACTGTGCAATAGGGAATAATATTTGATCTACCCTTGAAAACTATGGTAAATATCTTTGCAGCAGCTTTAACAGAAAAAGCAGGTGGATCACTGTTATGTTTTGTCAGGGCCAGCTTGCTGTAGTACTCCCAAGGCTAACTGATACAGCCAGTAAAGGATTCCCTCCACCCACAGAGAAGTGGACAGCATCCTGCTTAGCTCCCACAGCCCAGGGAAGATGCAAAGTTAAAACGCATCTGTAACCAAGTGATGCTTTGACTCCAGAGACAGCTGATAGAAATTAGCTCATCTTAAGAATGACCAGATATGGCCAAATCTTAAAGACAGAACAAGACCGAACCAGTCTTTGACTGGTTAAATCAAGAAAATTTTTTTTGGGGGGGGGCAGGGTTTGCTTTAAGGACAGCTCAGAGAGACTGAATCTTATAGTCCACATGCTCAATTAGTATTATATTTTTTTATGACATTTGCAAGCATATATTATAAGTTTTCTAAAAGTGCAAGGCCCAGTACAGGAGGAAATCCTGGATTAAGACATTCCCAGCAGTGCTCTTTCTGGCATCTTCTTGTTGGTCAACCAGCAGACACACAAATACCACTGCTTGGGATCAGCTTATCAGAGCCCTTGAGGGTTTAGCTTAATCATCTGTGCAACTAAACACTATTCACATTTGACGGCCTACAATGGCAATAGTTTTATGTACAGATTTGAAAATCAAGTCTTAAAATCATTTTAAGAGGTAGAAATCCATTTCTGTCCTGTCAACATAAAACGTTACTGAGTCAGTCATATTCTAAAGCTGGGGGTCCCCTAACAATATTGAAATAACCAGCTAGAGCTCCAAGGTCTATGTAGAGTGATCTTTGTCTCTTTATCAGGTCCGACTCTTCCACACTCCCATTACACAACGAGGAATCTAAAAAGGAAGGAGAGAAAGCATGTTATCATTGCACAAATAGCTACAGCAGTTCATTTTCATGGTTGTAGATGTTTCAGGAATAACTGGCCTATTGTTTGATTTTATTAGTCCCTGGTTTAGAAAATTTTATTATTAAGGACAACAAAAATCAAACCTCATCTAAAATAAAGTATAACAAATCAACTCTAGAGCAAAGAGAGGTAAGGAGTTTGCAACTGAAAACAGCAAGTGTGTTCAACTATTTAAAAAAAAGCCTCCATCAGCTAGGAAGGCTAAGCAGAGCTTCCTCATCCTCTGGTTATAGTGCTAAAGAAAAAAACCTGCTAACTTTCTTCCAGCTGAAAACTCTACTTCATCATAGGGCAATTTTTATCTAAACAGATGACACCATCTTTGTCTGGGTGTGACAATGGAGAACAAATATGGGACCATCGGTATCAGACTTTTTATTTCTGACAACTGAGCAACATTAGTATGGTTTCGTGTTGTCTTTTTCCTTAGGGAGGTGAAAAGATTTGGTGGTGGTGGTTGTTGGACTGAGCTGTTGTTAACAAATCACTAGTATCTATAAAACATCTCTAGTACCGTGGCAAATTAAGGCAATTTGAGACAGCAATCTATACTTCATGAATTGCCCTGAATGATTGCCAGGGCTTTTTCAAGAGCTAGTCCTTCCGGAGCTGCAGAATTCAGGCTAAGTTCCTCCCCAGTGAAGTCAATGGGCGTTTTACTTATCACTTAATGACCTCTGGGTCTGATCTCATCTGTTTGGGATTTTCACTGGTCTCTCTTCAGATGCATTTTGAGTTTCGTTGACTTCTTAACACTTGCTCAAATCCAGATTTGATGCAAAGTAAAATCTACAAAGTGCAAGGTGAGTAAGCCTGATATCATTACCTGTAATGTTTTCTGGCAACTGCAGATCCTTCCTCCCGAGTAGTCTTTTCCTTTCAAACAATGCCGAGTCCAGACTCTGGCACCGAGGCTGCTCTTCTGGGGGTGGATGCAAGGCTTCGTGTTTCAGTAAGTCGGCTGCAGACAGCCTGTGGTTAGGATTCCTTTCCAGAGCTGCTTCTAGCAACTCTCTCATGGAAGTGCTGCAGTCTTCAGCAATGTCCTCTAAGGGAGGAGCTTGCTTGTGTATCTGTTGGAATGCAAAAAAGACCATTGAAACAGTTATTCCAAAAACAAGGGAAAAGGAAGTCACAGGTAACCACGAGTGCTCTGGGAATTCCCCAGTTACAACTCATCACCTCCCTAAATTGGACTGATCAATTAGAAAAGAACATGCAACTGCACAAAATCTACCCTCTTAAAATCAGATTTTATAATAAATTTTAAAACTCAAAGCAACTTCAAGTGAGCCTAAAATCCAGTGCAATGCAAAATCACCAGATTTCTGTGTCACAGTGGAAGAACCAGAGAAATCAAATTTTGCCAGGCTCCAGTTTTGAACTGCAACATCTAAGCAAAACAGACAAGTAGAAGACAGATGGGCTTATTTCAATAAAGTCTCACACTGTTCTAACCCTGTCCTTACAGTAAACCCAAGGCCTGTAAATTGCAACACAAATCAGAGAGATGACTTCAGCTCAGCCTCTGTTTTCCCCTAGATGATCAAAACCCACCTCTTCGCTCCCTCCCCTGAAGCAAAGAAGATGATATCATCCCTCTGACAAATATTTTAATAGTTTTTATATGACTGGAGCTTTCCCAACAAGAGCACAGGAAACCCTTCCACTGAAACTGAGCTATGGCTTTGCTAAGGACACTTACAATGTAGAGGTAGGATGGATATGCAGAACGAGGATATCTGTTCACCCAGGGTGGGATGCCTGTTTGCATATGAATGATAGTAGCTCCCATGCTGTAGATGTCTGCTTTTGTTGTGTGGCCTCTGCAGAGGATAACTTCAGGGCTCATGTAAATCTGTGTAGAATAGAGAAAAACAAGATTAGTCAATATGGGCAAACAAGCAAAGATGAATTGTGACATTTTGTGATTTGGGAAACCCACCTCTGAAGGGATGCATCCTGCTAGTACCTGAAGCCTAAAAACCAAGCACCAGCTGGGGAATAAGATTTTTCTGCTCTGCACATTACCATAGTCAAAGAAATGGCACCTGAACAAATTCATATTCCAAGTTTTCCTTCCCCAGCCAGGCCACAGCTGAGCAGCTGTGGGACTTAGTTGAGCTGTTCAAGCCATGACTCTGCTTCTTTCAGCTGGGCAGCAGAAACCTCATCCCTCCACAATAAAAGGAGGTGTCAAAATTGCCAGTTTGTTTTGTGTGGCACTGTTGGGACTGCTCCATTCTAAATGGAACAACATGGGCGTGCACTGGGCTAAAGAGAGAGGGAGACCTGCAATAACAGCCACCCAGATGGGGATAGGAGTCCTCTCTTCAAATCCCTGTTACAATGAATACAACTCTTCTGAGCAGAACTGACAGATAGACACCTCCCTGTCTTTCTTACTCTTCTTATCTCCTCCTTCTTATCCAACAACCTGCATGTTGGAGCATTATCCTAAGAAATGAGATGATGAGGAACAAGCCAGGTCCAGGCAATCCATAAGCTAAAACTCAGGTCTCTTAAGCCCTGTTGTATGCCCTTTCCACCAGATTACCCCCACAAGCATCTATGAAGACAAGCATCCCTCTTCTACTCTTTTTTCAAACTAAAAATTCTAATTTTGTCTAAACCAAAATAGAGTTTCCATCCAGACATTTCATTGAAACATTTGAATTGGTCAAGACTGAAGAAGGATCTGGTGGGAAGCTCCTGCCAGCTCCAAACATCTTGGAGGAGAACCAGAAGGGCAGGATGCAGGAGGCACACCCTGTGGCCGGCAGGAGCTGCCAGCACAGCTCTGCCATCACCACTGGCTCAGGGAGCAGATTTCAGCACAACATGGGCACAGCTCACAGTACACTAGGATAGCAAGCCACCTTATTTGCTTCTGGTTTCTACTTTTCCCTCACCCAATTTCCCTCTACAGGAGTCAAACAAACTTTAATTAGTTCAAGTCATGCTGCCACAAAGAATCACATTAAAAGCCATTAACTGACACAAGGGCAGGAAGTTAACTCATCACCACATGGTTTGATTGCTTATTACCACAGATTGAGAATGGCTGCAGGGCTCATGCAAATTCCAAGGAATATTTCCCAGTAAATCACATACCATATCTGCAAACAGAATTGCAAACATTGGAAGTGTGTGGAAAGGTTCAAAAGGGGTCTGCAGATGCTACTGACTCTTATTCATTGCGTTTCTCAGGGCTAAGATAGAATCAGTGCCTCTGCACCCTCCACCTTTAAGTCTCATACGAAGAACAGAATTTCTAATTTCTTAAAAATAAGTCTTTGGCAAATATAGTGCAATTTGAGTGAAATCCATATAAACATAAAGCAACTGACTTAATGGGGAAAGAAGGATGCTGGCATAAGATCCTGTCCGCAGTTAAAGTGGTAGAGATGCACCTGGATTACCCAGGGACAACAATCAAAAATGAGATGTGCCCAAAAGCTATGATTTTAGACCGGTCTAAGACTCTGCTGTCACCAAAGCAGACAGACCAAGCCACGGATACCTTCCCATTTAACACTGCTTCTGACTGACTTGCTTGCCAGTCAGACCAGAGACACAGCCTAGCTAAAAACTAGTCCTTTCTTAATACTGTGCTACTTTTAGTTTAGCATTCCTGAAAGTGAATCAAGCTTCCACACTTAAACTTTAGCAGACAACTTTTTCCTCCCCTCAACTGGTTGTAACTGAAGCTTACATATCTTAGCAAAGTGACAGAAGCATAACAGAAAGTGTAGTTACTGCCTAGAAAAAGTATTTCCTGCAGAGCAGTTTCATCACAACCACAGTTGTGCTGCATGACTTGTACACAAAAGCAGAAACACCAGGTTTTTCACACTACAACAACTAAACAAAATTGTTTAAATTTAGAAATTTAACTGCCTTTCAATCATTTCCCCCCAAACTGTAACTATTCATTTTCATAAAAACAAAGAAGACTCATTACATTCAGACTTTCTATGCTATAGAAGTGATAAAAATCCTAACTCCCAGAGGAGAACAAGCACAGAAGAAACATAACTCCACCTGTCACTTCCCTCCAGAACACGAGTCCCTGCCAATACCAGATATAAGAGAAACCAGCCAGTTCACAGGCATGATGCTGCATCACAGGGACAGTCCTAACCAGGGGCTGCACAACATGCAGAAAGAGCACTCCTGGACTACTGCACCTTTCCCTAAGGCTGCATAAGAGAGGTGTGCAATGCTCGGGAGGGACTTTGGAGAGTTAAGACTTTACTTTGAAATAATAATTAAAAAAAAAATAAATCAAGAAAGCCAGGCTACAGAAGGCATTTATGGGTGACTGGATTAGGCACTGTGGAGAGGAAGATGCTTAGAAGGAAGACTGTGATCAGAAAAGCCTATAGGAACATCATGAATGCTAGTCTGTAAGTCTTTGGTATCTCAAAAATCTCCATTCCCAGTGCTCTTTCTCCAGCCTCACATCTGACCTGCAGTGCTGCAGCAGCATTGCTGCTTCCAAGGACTAGCTACTGCTCCCCTGAGACAGCAAACACCAAACACAGCCATATTTCAGGGTTGTGGGGATTATCAGTTCTGTGTACTGCAGGTGCTCAACTGTGTGGAATTATTATCCTCCTGTTAAATGAAGGACTAAAGGTTTTTCACTTGATAAAGTGAAAACAGTAAAGTGTTTTTCACTTTTCATTTGTTCTTACCAACATGAACTCCACCTGCCCTCCAAGACCCAGAAATGGATCATCACCAATCTGCTCTACAAACCTGGAAATTTCCTGTTTACACCCATCTCCATCCTTGGGAAATACCCTATCAGGGCTTCCAGCTCGTTGTTCTTATTCTCATTAACAGCATGCAAAATCCCCTTAAACAAACAAAAAGCCCCAAACCAAACCAAAATAAAAAAAACAACAAAGCATGTACATTAAACACCAGAAAGCATGTTGCTTCCAGTTCAGTAAGCATTTTAAGCTCTTGATTCTCCTGACTAGGAGGACAGTGGAAAAAAAAACATTCAAGTGTTCCTTCCAAGTATCTTGAAAAAAAATAAACAAGCCTGGCCTTCTGCGAAATCTTAATCTATCCTGCTTCCAAGGAGTGAAATGCTCATCCTCAGTTACACAAGGCTCTCCTCTTTACACATGTGGTAGACTATCAAAGTGCTAAGTGCCAACATTTCAGCTGAAGTTTCCTGTACACAATCTCCTCCGGCAACAGAGAGCACACACATCTGCAGCAGCTATCCCAGCTAATTCTCCCTGCTTGGTTGTTCATTAAAGCTCCAGCCCTGGAAACACTTCAGCATGAATGCAAACCAAGAGGTGTGCAGATTGTGCACATTCAGAGTCAAAGTCACCGTGAACATTTAAAAAGTCCCCACCTCCATCACTGCAATGCCTAAGCAAATTTACCAGATAACCAACTGTGCCATAACCCTCGAAGAACCAAAGGGTTACATGCAGATGGAGAACAGAGCTTAGAAATGCTAAGAGATGAAACACAGACATCTGTAATTCCTGGGGTGTTGAAGGAGGATTCAAAGCACTGTGTTGAGTAGGTCACCCCAGTCCACAGATTATCTCAGAAGAAATCTTTGCTAGAGCAAAGAGGAAATTCCTGTTTGAAGTGTCTCTGCCCAGCAGCTGATACCTTGTAAACAATCCTCCCCAGAGTACTGTTTGACTTCAGTAATTGATAACCAAAGTGACTTCAGAGAATGTGGCTTGGCTTTCAAAGCCTAACACTTGATTCTCCACTCAGCAAGTTGAAAATAAAAATATAATTGAGACGATATTATTGTTTGCAACTTTTCCATATGTTTTATAAAAACTCTTTTACCCACGTCTCTAACCCTCAGACTTCAAATTTTAACCTAGGCATCACAACCACAGGAGTAATACAATGTAAGTTTTTGTCCCTCCAGCTTCTTACCTCTGTTCCTCTAAGGTCTTTGGGATAGTAAACATCTTCAGTCATTTGAACACTTAGGCCAAAATCCACCAAAACAGCCTTAGTTGACATAAAGACAATGTTGCTTGCTAAAAGAAAAACGAAATTGACAACATTTAAGTTTCTAGCAGTGGCATTTATTTCACAACATGCTTGTTTCATTCAGATGCTAGCTTGAAAAGGAAGAGCAATTAGCACAAGTTTCTACAGCTGACAGCCCTTCTAACCAAAACAGGTCTGGCAGTCACTTGGTCCAATTTTAATCATATATTAAAAATCAAATTGGATTCGTTTATGTAAAAGAAGAATCAATGTTTGGTCATTTTCTTATCTTAAAATAAAAAAAAAAAAAGGAAAAAGCTGAGGGTACTGGTCACCAAGAGGTTCCTCTACACTAATAATTTAAGTGAAGATATAAACAGAGAATAAGTAGGGCTCCTCCACAGTAGCCACACCAGTCTCCTGCACTGGTCAGAGAAAGCAGTTCACTGTGACAACGGAGAACAGACTAGAGCTGCAAAAATAATAAGAGACCAAACATTGCAAACTCCCACTGAACTACAGCAGTATCTAGGAGCTTAGTTCACTTTCCTTCACAAAACTCTGCCTAAGGCACAAATTGTACTCTGAGGCTTTGTCTGCAGCTGTACTTTAGATATTTATGAACACAGTGCTCTGTGTGAGCCTTGAGAAATTCCTGTTTGCTGTTTCAGAAGATGTGGTAAAAAGAAGTCTCCAAGTTACACAATAGAAACACATTTTCTCCCAGAGGAAACTGTGGGCCATTTTCCATTTTGACAGTGCCCACCATGACCATCCAGTGGGAAGACACAGACCTGATTCCACCAGTACCTATTCCTGCAGCAATGCTTCATACAGCTCCCTCTTTACCAGTCCTACAAAACTACCCAGATCTGTAATTTTAGGGATAACCTTGAAGATATGGATTTTAAACACCCCATGATGGACAGGGGCTCTGCTGCCTGCCTGGGGCTCAACCCAGCTTGTTTTGAACTGAGGTTTCCTCTACCAAACAGCCTCAAGGTTTAACTGTTCTCCAACCCTAACCCTAACCCCTAACCCTAACCCTAACCAGGGGTTAAAATGACTGGCAGCACTGAACACCAAGAGCCAGAACATCCTCCTCCCCTTCCTGGCTCAGGTCAGTTTTTCTCTCAGTAAAATCCCCATCTGCTTCTGTATGACCAGGACAGACTCAACAGCAGCTCAACAGCAGCAGATGGAGCGAGGAAGAAATCAGAGATGTTTGGGAAACAGCCTTTTCTGTTGATTCCACCTGGCAAGGGCAAACACACACCTCTGGTCGCTGGAGGGGAGGCTGCCTTGCCAGGCAGTGGGCATGGGTGCCACTTCAGTCCCAGGCTGCCCCTGGCACCAAAGAGGCAGGAATGGGCTCACCCCCAGGCACCTGCCAACCATCAGCCCCGGGGGACCTCTGCTCATGCCCTGCCCTGCAGCCAACAACACAGGAAAGGCTGGACAACGTGAAACACACTCACACCCACCACATTTAAAATGGACTGGCTCTCCTACCTACTATCTAAATGCAGTAGGTGTTGGGCTGGTTTATTTTTTAGATCTTTTAATTACTGTCATTGTTACTGCCAATTACAATAAACTCATAGGAAGGACTCTTACTACAAGTAAAAAAGAGCAATTAAGGGAAAAATTAAGAAGTTTTATAGTTGTCAGAATCTCAAAGGCTTACATCTAAAGTACTGACCCATACTAAATTAATAAAAAAAAACAAAACCAACATAAAAACGTAGCAATTCCTGATAATCATCTTCTGACAACTATTATAATGCTTCAGTTGGAATATTTCTGTTTCAAACCCTCCAGTTTAGCTAAATAAACTTGCAGAGATGCATCTTCATTAGAAGCACTGTTACTATAAATACACCTGTCTGCAGGGCAAGGTGGTGCTGGGAGAAACAGCATTTAATCTTAAATTAAATAGAATGCATTACAATTTAATTTTTAAGCAATTTAATATTAGTGATATTAAATTTAAATTTAATATCAATGTGTTTCAATCATTTATAAGTATTAATATCCAGAGCTCTTTAGAAGCAAATACATACTGAAATTTGTTGTAATTGTTGAAAGAAAAAAACCAGCACAAATTACATAATTAATTTCAAAGTGTCTCAAACTGAGGAACAGCCATGTAAAAACATAAAAGAAGGCAAAAGCCAAAAGTGAGCATGGAAACAGGATGAATTAACATGGATAGCAGGAAACTTCTGTCTTCACAGACTGATAATTTCACTCTTTAGGTTTTTATTTAAATTGAGTTGCTCATGAACAGCAAAGTATCTATGACATTATTTATCCTCTGCACTGAAGTGAATTAGTAAGAAGTGTAAATAACTTATCTCCAGAACCTGATCTTGTCATTTTTTAAGCATTACCTACCCCTCCCTCCCAGAAATGTGAGGCTATGTGCCCCAGCTCAGCCCCAGGCTCTCCACCAGGGTTCCAGCCCATGCTGGACCAGAAAGTACCCCAAGGACGCAGACGTACGTTTGATATCATGGTGGATAATCCTTTTGGAGTGGAGAAAGTCAAGTCCTTTCAGAATATGCTTTGTCACCCAAATGATTTCAAACTCTCTCATAGGACCACAACTTTCCACCTTTTCCATGACAGATCCTCCCTCTCCGGCTTCCATAAAGAGATGTATCGTCTCATCCCACAAAATAGCACCATACAGTTCAGCAATGTTTTCATGACGAAAACATGCCTGTATTTCAACATCTGATGGTTTGAACTGTTCCACTGGGACCTAGGACATTGAAACAAAACCACAGAAAACCAGTTCAAAAAACAAGTTATCCACACTAACACTAGTTATCCTACAGATTAACATGAAAGAAAGTAACAGAGCACTCCTATCCACTTGTTAAAATACCGAGCTTTACTTTGATCCTATGACTTGTTCTTCCTTTGCAGTTGAGAGACATCCTGTTAAAAGCTGAGAGAGATTTTGGAATCATGCCCAAATAAAAAGTGCAATCTTCCAGAAAAAGCAGTGCAGCAAGAGTTATTCCCGTCAAAATCCAGTGGTTACGCAAAAGCTTTATGCAAACTTCCTGGTGAAGGAGATAAAATTCTCACTGCTTTTTCCATTAGCTTTGTGCCGTCTCATCTGTTCCACCAGAACTATACACCCATTTGACAGATGGATCAGTGCTTGCAGTGCTCAGTGTAGTCTGCAGACTAACCCTGCTTAGGACCATTACTGACCTCAATTCAGTCCTTATCAGCACTGTTTTATGGCTTACAAGAAATCAAACCTGCCTTAAAGCGAGCGCCCAGCAGTACCATATTTTTTTTTAAAAGTACTGATAGCAGATGGTTAAAACAATAAAAGTAGTGTTTGCTTACACACAGAAAATCCACTACCACCCTTTTTATTCTCCTTCCCTCAGACTCACGTTTGTGAACTGAGTAACAGGCTGATATTTTATTTCAATGAGAAAAACTGTTTGTACTTTCAGAAACATTATGATGTTTTAATTCTGCAGTGGGTTATGCAGGAGCACAAAAACTAAACCTGTCCCCATGTGGACACACTGGCTGCAAGGGAAGGACATGCAGCTTCCTCCCCAACTCTTTCACACACAGAAGTAATACAGGTACTTATTCATGAGCTGGTGGATACAGAGCAAAGACCTAGCTGAGCTTTTACTCCCCCTGAATATTTTACTGCTCCATTCAGAATAGTATGCTAAAAGGCAAAACCGAATAAAATGCTGGTTTGCATTAAAGTAGAGCAGTGCTCAGTAGTTTTCTTGAGATGTCTCACAACCCTAACTCAGTCCCCAAAACACAGTAAGAGTCAAACGTACTGAGCTCTCAGGGACTTTAATGGCACTGGAGTAAAGCAAATTGAAATCTGAGGACCTCAATTAAAGGACAAGAGCCTAAAACCATCTGCAGCAAGAGTTTTGCTACCACCTTCAGCAGGGACATGATCTCACACTGATATTATACCATGCTGAGTACAGCAGAACAAGTAGGAAATCTAGTTCTGCACCACAGCCCGTGTGCCAGTTACACATACTTCCAAAATACGCAGAAACTTATGCAGTATCAAAGCAAAAAAATTAAAACAAGAGTTAAAAATGTGCATTTTTCCTACCTTGTGTAGGCCAACAAACCTAAGATGATCATCAGTCAGCAGTGAAATTCGATGCAGACATATTTGAAAATATACTCCATGTACCATATTGTACAATATTTGTTCAGAGATAAAACTACTGAACTAACATACCAGTTTGCATGCCATTCGTTTCTTGGTTTCTCTGTCTTGGGCTAAGTACACCTTCCCAAAAGCTCCCCGAGGAATAAAATCACAGCCAATGTTCCTGTAAGTCAGCTTCCACGGAAACAGGAGCACATCTGAGTCAATTTGATAGCGCCCGTTCTTGGGAGTGATCTGTGGAGTTAAATAAATAACAAAAAAACCACAGTGAAGTTAAAACTACTTCAAAACTAATTAATTTTATACATGTTGTGGGAAAAAAATAATGTATCACTTATATATGTGCATGACTGCTCAGCAGTCTTTATTTAGAAACACCAAATAGGAACAGCATGTGAGGTGTGGCATTCATTCACAGACCAGGCATCCACGTTTCTCTCCAGTGACTAACTTACAAAGTGTAAGTTGCAATTAATTGTCTTGAAACAACAACAACAGCAGCTGGGTTAATGAAATTACCCACCTCTTGTTATTAGATTTACCTGCTCATGTTTGTCCTTCCTGTAATCTGTTAACTTGTTATGCCACATACCTGTTACTCACAGGTTATCTTATACAATGTGAGCAAGAGTTTCAGCATTTCCTAATATCACATGCTGTGCTAGAGGAGCACATTTTAATTTTCCACCTTGTATCAGAGTTTCTGCTGGTTAGCAAAAGGTTGAAGAAGCCCTGCCATGATTTTACCAGCCACCTCCCTCTAGTTTCACACCATAATTTAAATTAAAAAAAAGAGCAGGAACAACACTGTTTTATGTGTGTCATATTGGGAGCTTTTGCTCCTCTGTATCATCAACTAGGCAAGGAGGGCTTCTCCAGGAAGCGATTCAGGGCACCTAAGTCAGTATCTTGCTCTATATCTTTCTCTGAAATAGCTCCCTCCCTCTGCACGTGACAGAGAGACCAAACAACTAACTACAGCCACGTGAGCACTGCTTGAGGTCTGATATTATTTCTTCAGTCTCTTAATATTCTCTCAGCTAAAGAATTGATAACGTTTCCCATGAATATGCCTCTAATTAACTCAGAGATACACAGTATTGTCAGTATTTGGGATGTCATTAACCTGTTTTCTGCTACTTTATCAAGATTCTTGAAGAGATGTAAAATCAGATCGAGGATATTTATCACTTCATGTCTATCACATGGCCTCATATTCAGCTCTTTAGCTACCCTTTTTAAGATAACAGTATATTAAGAAGATTTGGTTTAGATTTCTTTTTAAGATGTAACATACAGTCTTTCGTGCTTAACTTACCTTCATGTTTTTCAGTTAGGAAAGGATATTCTTGACTGCTAAAATTGTTATTTGTGATTAGTGAAATAAATTAATTCTTTTAAGTTCCTAAATTTAGGGAAGATAAGTTCTTAACCTTTGGCGGCGAGGGAAATGTCTTTTAATAAAAAGTATTTTTCTCAGGATATAGATAATTAGTTTCTCCTCTACTTATTGTAAAGCAATCCATACACTTCTAGCAAACCACACATCTCGCTTGCCTACTTCTGCATTTCAAGGCGTTGAGACTAACTAATCTACATGGGTCACACCTTATCCTGGAAAGTAGAGTGGTAAGGCTAAGTAGAGTGGATTTGCAGAGCTAGAGAGAAAAATCACCACACTACTCAGGCTTTCAGGACTAATTCCTAACCTGGCCCTGTGAATAGATACTTGTGACTGCAATACATCCTTCAGTTTAGTTTCAACTGAAAGAAATCCAGCTTATGCACTTCAAGACTCTTTGTGCTGTGAGCCATGGATGCAGTCAGTGAGGGTCACCAGGCAATCAGAAACATTCCTGATCCTAACTAAAATGCTGTAGATTTTTACAATGTAGATGGCCCTGCTGAAATGCATGCACAGGTAATGCCCAGCCTCCAACCTGCAGTTGCTTAATGGGATCACGTGCACCTAATAGTACTTGGTTCATACCAATTGTATGCATCTGTAGAAACAATACCCAAGCAAAACAACCCCGAGTATGTAGAACAGTGTCTACCCTAACTATAGGAAACATTTAATATTACTAAGTGTCGTTTCAACGTTAGAGTTGAAAACTGATTGTTTTGCAATACTGCAACGCTCCCTCCTAATAAGAATAAAGCAATACCCTGTGCTATTTTACACCTCAGTAACCAGTAAGCCTCAAGCAACCAGTGTTCACATATAAAACATGTTACCTGCAAGATATTTAAGATGATAATAGAACATCTTAAGAAAATACAGCAGCAGCACAAACATATATGAATAAAATTCCATTTCATAATTGACTGTTTCTAGAGTAACTGATCTTAAGTAGAAGGCATATGACATTAACATCCAAAGATTCTTGTAGAACACAAATATTTTAGGCAAAAGATGAGCATATCTCAAAATAACACACCTATACTTGAATGTAGCAGTGTGATTACATAATATTGTAATTCTTGAAATCACACTTGATACTCCGTGTTTTTCCTCCTTATGCTACTACTACTGACATTTTGTGCATATAGAGTGAATTCAGTAATTACATCAATAGACCCTAGATCTTTATTTTTGGGAGTTTGCATAATGAGCTCTTTTTACTGCATGAACACAAGGTACTGAAGATCCTGACTGTCTCCCAAACCCATAAACCATCATAGTTCACAGAATTATACAAAGGCCTAGGTTGGAAGAGACCTTTAAGATCATCGAGTACCAATTCCCCTGCCACAGGCAGGGATGCCACCCGCTAGATCAGGTTGCTCAGGGCCCCATCCAACCCGACCTTGAACACTTTCAGGGATGGGGCATCCACAGCTTCTCTGGGCAGTCTGTTTGAGTGCCTTACCACCCTCAGAGTAAAGAATTTCTCCCTAACATCTAATCTAAATCTTTCCTCCTTTAGTTTAAAACCATTCCCCCTTGTCCTATCACTACATGCCCCTGTCAAAAGTCACTCTCCCTCTTTTTATATGACTTCTGAATTTTTTAAGTCCCCTTTAAGCACTGAAAGCACACAATGAGTTGTGGATTTTGCTTTTTTACTGCTCGTCTTAAGATTGTATTCAGTATTGGGAAATGTCTTCTAATCTCCAGGGATACCAAGAGGCAACAAAAAGTGGATCCTTCTGAAGAACAGACCTTTATCCATAGCTGCCTGAGACTGCAGGGTCTAGGTTTGATGGCCTCAGAGACCACCTCCAGCTCCAGGGTTGCACAAACCACAGCCTGAGTGTCACTCCTGGGACTGGGGTGATCTTTATTTAGATTCATTAAAACCTCCTAATTTGTAAGTTCTACTAATTGTCAAGTGAAAAGAAAACAGACATACCATATTCAAGAGGATTCCAGATTCTTGTTGTCTGCATCCTTTAAACTGTTTTGCAGTGTTAGACACCTGATTTGCAAAAGCCAGCAGGTCTTCCACAGTCCCGTATTTGACAGAGGACATAAAAGAAACCTCCCTTTCACAAAACAGTAAAGATTCCGCACGTTCATCATTTTGATCTGCCTCTTCACACATCGTAATTAAGCTGTCTTCATAGACTGCAATGTCTTCAAGGTTTTCCATGATGTCTATCACCTTAGACATATTTAGATCAGTTAGCAAAAAGTCGATCTCCTCTTTGCTATCACTACCCGTGCTCATATACTCCATTACTGTCCAATTTGCAAAAACGCTCCTGAAAAAAAGAGAAACAAATCTGAAAACATTTTTCACCTAAATTTATTTTAGCAAAGTAAGAAAGAAAAGAAGTGATGGGGCTGACCAACAGTTACACAGTCAGATTTAATAATTTGTATTATGAAGAAGATAATAATTAGTAGCCTGGGTGAAGACAAAATGGAGAAGTCTTTGCTACTGAAATTTATTTACAAGTTATTAATGAATCTCCCCTGTCACTCATTCTTGTAATTTATTATGATAAAGCTTTTCATTAGAGGAACTGGTACAGTAAGGATACACCACTGTGATGGATGTACAAAACTGAAGGAGCACCCTCAAAACAAATGAAGGAATTAATTGTTTGGAAGGGAATGACAGAGATATTAACATTTTCAGTTTATGTTCAGCTTTTTACTGGCATTTTATGTGATGTATTCAGAAACAAGGAGAAGTCATGGAGCACCTATTAATATCATTGTACAAAGCACAAATAAGTCACCACCTAAGACACACAATCGTATTTTTTTTTGTAAATAACTGATCAGAACTGGACTTGAACTGAAATTTTTGCCAGTTTCAGAAGAAAATCAGAAATTGACTTATCAAAAAAACAATGAGCTTTTGAAGCAGTTTCCAGCAGTTTGTTCTGTCCCCACTAGTCCTAAAAAATAACGTTTTAGTTTACTATTACAACTATTTTGCTGAAGTTAATTCATAGGAAACTGGGCTCATCATCCCAAAAAGTCCCTTCCCATCCCAGATTTCTACTTTAAGTCAGAGAGGGTCACTTATTCAACTTAAAATATATGCATAGTCAGTCATTAAAATACTGACACAAATAGTTTTCAACACATAATGTCTTACCTTGTATTTAACCTGGTTACATCACTTCAAACCATTAAAAAGGTCTCAGTATAATCCCTGAAGCTGTCATGTTTTTTGAACCTGTATTTACCACCGATGATAATTTTGCAGTGTTCCGTGTAGTCTATTAAAAAAGCAAAACAAATAAAGACATTGCATACCAGCTCAAGCAGAAAGACTAATTTGTACTCATATAGATCATTTGCTTCACGGAAAGAAAAACTAGTAATCACAAGGCTGAGATAACAGGGGATTTTTCTGCAGAAAAAGATGACAGCTCAAAAAAGAATCAAGCTAGTGTATGATCATCCAGATTTCCAAGTAGTAGTGAAAAATAGTTTTTCCATGGTTAGGTCCTGAGTGTTATTCTCTCTGCCTCATGCTTGTTTATAGCAAAGAGAGAAGGATCTCCTTTTCCCTTAGCAAAACTGAGCAGAGTATACCCTCTTTAGAGAGCTCTCATTTCCCTTTTTCATAATCCACTGCAACCATCTATTTTGGGAAAGAGATAACAACCAGACTAAAAGGCACTTAAAAAATAAAAAGAAAGAAAAAAGAAAAGCAGCAAACACAACCTTATCTCAAGGACAAGCAGCAGACTCAGTCCCCTGAGGCCATAAGGCAATGCTGTTTACCCAGGTACAGTTTCTGGTTAGGATCACTATCTTTCTTACCTTCACCACAAGGACGTGGAAGCTTTGTGGCACATATTTCTCATGGGCTAGAGTATTTATGTCAGCTTTAATGCGAGGAAAACCAAGTAAAATGACGTGTCTGACTTGGCAAAGAACCCAGACCACATGCTGAGAATTCAAAAGGCTGGACAGGACAGCAAGGTGTAGCATCAGAAAAGGCAAGGGTCTGTTCCTTTGCAAGCTCAGACCCAAACCCCAGGAGTGATGGTGCAGAGCAGTACTGTGCACCCCTACACCCCAAGATGGATAGGGTGACTTTCACCAGCACTCCACACCAGTTCACCCAGCCTCCAGTAAACCTGCACCCCTAGCATTATGGCAGCCAGGCTGGAAACCTTGTGGTCACTGGCACAGCTCGATCAGAGAGGACCCAGGTTTTGCATCCAGGGTGCTCAGAGAGGTTTTCCAACCTACACAATAAGTGAAAGATGCTATGGGTGTTTTCTAACCCCTATCACCCCATCTTCCTGCTCCATGACCAAGCTATAGGCTGCTAACAAAGCCTGAAAGTGGTTACTCTTTATAATAAAGGACATTTCTACTTTTCCCCACAGCAGGACTTCTATTTGTTGCGCTTTTTTCGTGCTGAATTAGTGGGAGTGGAAAGAACAGAAACAGTGCAGTCATAAAAGGAACTGAGAGATCGCCTGGGTAAAGTCAGGTAAAGTTACAAACAAGTCCTGAGGGTCTTTCTAAAGAAAAACATGAGCCTCTAGATGCTCCTGTATTTTGTGGATAAAGACAAGTGTATACCACAATTAAACTAATTTACTTTCTGATAGCATTTTCATGCACATGGCATCTGTACAGATTAGACCAAATGTAGCTTTCTGTCAGCTCTGCTCTGTTCCTCAAAATGTCCCCAAACAACAGCACAATACTAATAATATTCTTGGCAGTTTCACTACTATTCAAAAAACTCTGAATACAAGAAAAAGTGACTATAACCTGCATATTCTCAGTTCTGTGCTTTTAGTGCCTGAGAAAAGCTGCAAATGCTTCACCTTTACCACTACAAATGGTAAAGAGGTGAAGGTTGGTTTCTTCTCCCAAATAAGAAGTGATGGGACCTGGGTAAATTACCTCAAGTTGTGCCAGGAGTGGTTTATATTGGATATTAGGAAAAATTTCTTTACCAAAAGGGTTGTCAAGCACTGGAACAGGCTGCCCAAGAAAGTGGTGGAGTCATCATCCCTGGGGGAATTTAAAGGACATGTAGACATATGTGGCACTTTGGGACATGGTTTAGTGCTGGGCTTGCCAGTGCCACATTAAGGGTTGGACAAAATCATCTTACAGGTCTTTTCCAATCTAAATGATTTTATGATTCTGTTTTTCCCTATATCCAGCAATTTCTAAACACTGAATGTTTATATAATGAAAGCAATATCTAGCCTATAAAAGCTGATTTTTTAAATCATGCAGCAATTTAGTATTGTATTTCCACCACTGGCAAAAGAAGCTGTCCATTTACCAACGTGGAATTCACTCTTCCTTTTTATCCCTCAAATCCTGTACTAGTATCAGTGGTGGGCACTCACATGATATTCTAAACAATCCTATATAGCCCAGGTTCGTGAAGAAATCACATCACTAAATAGGTTTTACTTAGATTCTCAGGTAAAAAACTGGTCTTACCTGCAATGGAAAAATAAAACTACATGCAAGCACTTAAGTGAGTTGCTAAAGCACAAGACTCTTCCTCCAGTTCTGCCCATATTTCAACATCATCATATGAGTAATTTGCAAACCAAAGGTTTATTTCTCTATTTATCTTACATAGCTTTTGAACCCCTTTCGTCTGACATATGTGCTGCCTGGGAGCATCCTTATATGCATCATATTAAATACAACTAACTGGATACCAAACTTCTGAACCCCTGTGGGACTTCTGGTGTGCCAGGGATCAACAAAGAAAAAAAATAAAGCCTACAGTAAAAATAAAATTAAAAAAACCAAAACAAAACAAAAACAAAAAAAAAAAAAACCACCAAAATCCAAAATGATAAAAAAGCTGGTCAAAAAACTGCATAGACTGGCCCAACACAATCATACATTCATAAAAAAGATCTCTTGCGCTGCTTTTAGGGAATAATTTTCTGACCTAAGTGACAAGTCATTGCCCAACAGTGATGAAAAAAAGTCCTTATGTGCTTTTAAGAAAACTTATTGGCAGACCTTGAAAAACACAATCCCTCTGTGAAAAAAAAAAAAAAAAAAAAGTTGCTCCTGCCAAGGAACTAGAAATGTCAACAATTTCAATTTCGACAACACCGCACACGTTCCAGTGGCAGACGAAATCCCCCGGAGTTCCCGGCGCTGCCCGCAGCCCCCGGGGCACATGGAGGGGCACACGGGGCACATGGAGGGGCACACGGGGCACACGGCGCTGCTCGGGGGCAGCATGCCGGGGGCAGCATGCCGGGGGCAGCCCCAGACCCTGCCCTGGGCAACCCGGGGGGTGAGCGGAGAGCGGAGCGGTGAGCGGAGCGGGACCCGACGGTCCCTGCCCCGGCAGCGCAGCCCCGTCCCGTCCCATGCCATGCCATGCCATCCCGTCCCGTGTTGTCCCGTCCCGTCCCGTCCCTCCACAGCGCTGCCCCCTCGCCTCCCCAGCCCCGTCCCCGCTCACCCCCGGGACGCCAGCAGCGCTCGCCCGCCCGTGTGTCTGTCGGCCGTCGGTCCGTCCGTCTCCCCGCCGCCAGCCCAGCCCGGCGCGCCCGCCGGCGGAAACTCCCGGGTTGGGAAAGGGCGCAGGTAGCGCCGCCCGCCCCTCGCCGAGGGCGGGGAATTGGGGCGGCCCCGCCGCGGTTTCTCTTTCGGTGTCCGGGCGGACGGACCAGCTCCGCCCCAAGCCTTGCCGGCGCTGCCCTCCTGCCCCAGCACCTGTGCCCCCCGTCCCGCCGCCCCTCCTGCTCCCGTGGGCATCCACCAGCTGCCTGCATGCACCATGGTTGAGTGTTACCTGAATCGAACTTCAGCAGAATTCAGGACAACAGAGGGAAGAATTTGTTAGTGGCAATGGGAGTAAAACACTCCAGGACACAGTAGTGCGAGTTGGGTGATTGCTGAAATCGGGCCCGACTACTTTTTATTTCTCAAGCAAAAGGCAGTAACTTGCAGGACTGTGCTGCCCAATAGCTCCTCTTCAGTCAGTTCCTTTTTAAAGAGGTGGGTAGCACCTTTTACCAAAACCAGCTGCCACAGCATTAGGAGCTGGTGAGTTGAAGCTGTCTCAAGGTGTCAAGCGACGCAAGATGGATTTTCTGTTTATTATCTGCAGTTCAATTACTATCTGCTTACTGAAGCCATTGGCAAAATTTTCATTATAAAGTTTCAGGAAAAATATTCACCTTAGGCTTCAGTGTTTACTAGTTCTTACAACTCCTTTTCTGTTTATATTATCCAGACACACCTACTCCCTTGTTTAAAGGTTTTTTGTTTGTTGCCTCTTCTATAGTATTCAAAATTGTCAAAACTACACCACAAATCACATACTCAAATGTGCAGGTACTTAGACTCACTACAGGACTTTCTTTTCCTTAGCATTGTAACTATGTATGTGGAACACTGCTAGCGGGGTTAAACTTTGCTCACACACGGTATCTTCTCCAGACTATAGAGATGATAAATACATTGGCAAGCCTCCATAAAGAAATATGTCTTCTTTGTTGAGTTTGACCTTGTTCAATTGCACTACCCAGTACATTTGCTGAAAGTCATCTGTGGAAAAAAAAAAAAAAGGCAAGAAAGCTGAAGATTATCAAACAAAGACAAAAGAGAGGAAGAAAATTAAGGGCACTGAGGAAGAAGCTAGACTATAGGAGAGGCCAGGCCAAGGAAAGGGCGGATTTGGCAGCATCTTGAAAGTGGGAGGTTAAGGAGGATGAGTAACACATCCTTAACATGCAGCAGCTCTCACGCTAGGGTACTTTAGGTATCCTCTTATAGGAACTTGCTTGCGTTATTAGTTTTCCCAAACCCACAATTAATTTTAATGAAACCATTTTCTTTTTTTAGACCAGCTTCAAAGGGAGAAAGAGGAGGAGTTTCTCTCTCCACATCAATGAATTTAGACAGGACAAGTCATAGAATTCCAGAGGAAACTCGCCACGGAAAGATGGAGGAAACGCAAGTTTCTGCTCCATGGTATGCATACGTAGGATACAAATTGAAACACTGTATTTTAAAACCAACCTACTCTCGGCCTTAATGATCATCCTGGGATAAAAACCCAAGATAATTAGGTCACAGCAATTATTTACAGACCCTGACTTACTAGGAGGATACCAAGAGTACATAGGGCTCTGCAGTGAAGACCTACTAACAAAAAGTAGCCACATGGTCCCTAACATACACTACAGATGTGACTACAAGTTTTACATAAATGACCATTTTTAAATACTAAAGAAAGTGATGTTTTCTTCAGTCCATACCTGGGGAACCATGCTGCAGGCCAGTGACTACTTGCTGGGTACCCTGTAGCTTTCTGCCCTAACCACTACATTTTTGATCCCACAGAATGTACCCTGGCATGAGACTAGACAAACAGAATCATAGGATCAATTAGGTTGGAAAAGACCTCTGAGATCATCCACTCCAACCTGTGACTGAACACTAAGTGTCACGTCCAGTCTTTCCTTAAACACCTTCAGGGACAGTGACTTCACCCACTCCCTGGGCAGCCTGTTCCAATGTCTAATCACCCTTTCTGTGAAGAAATTCCTCCTAATGTCCAGCCTAAAACTCCTCTGGGCCTTAAGACTCTGTCCTCTCAACGTGTTGCCAGTTGCCTGGGAGAAGAGGCCAATCCACACCTGGCTACAACCTCCTTTCAGGTGGTTGTGGAGAGGAATAAGGTCACCCCAGAGCCTCCTCTTCAAGTAGAACACCGCCAGCTCCCTCAGCCACTTCTCAATAGACCTGTGCTCCAGTGCCATCACCAACTTCACTGTCTTTCTCTGGACATGTTCCAGCACCTCAGTGTCCTTCCAGAATTCAGGGGCCCAGAACTGGACACAGGTGGCCAGTGCCAAGTACTGGGGCAGAATCACTTCCCTAGTCTTGCTGGCCACACTATTCCTGATACAGGCCAAATGGTTTACTCCCCTTTCTTGAGTAGCCAGTCTGTCAGAACCTACATTAGACCTCCATCACCTTGGCCATGGGACCCTTCAGGTTCACCCCCATGCGCACCCTCACCCTGCTGCCCTTGGTTGGTGGGGCTCACGCAAGCAAGCCCTGGCCTGGGCTAGTGGGTGCTTCCTTGCATGGGCTGGGCAGCTGCCCACAGCCCACATCCCTGGCCTGAGAAGCTCACAGAATCACAGAACATCCTGAGCTGAAAGAGACCCACATGGAGCATTGAGTCCAACTCCTTGCCCTGCACAGGGTGCCCCAACAACCACACCACGTGCCCGAGGGCGCTGTCTAAATGCTTCTCGATCTGTGACCACTTCCCTGCGGAGCCTGTTCCAGTCCCCAACCACCCTCGGGGTGAAGAACATTTTCCTGATGTCCAACCTTAATTTTCTGCTGATACAGGTTCATGCCACTCCCTCAGGCCCTGTCACTGGTCCCCAGAGAGACCCCCCTCCACTTCCCCTCCTGAGGGAGCTACATGTGGACTGCAATGAGCTCTCCCCTCAGTCTCCTCCAGGCTGAACAGACAAGTGCCCTCAGCTGCTCATCATACAGCTTCCCCTCAAGGCCCTTCACCATCCTCATGGCCCTCCTTTGGACACTCTCTAATAGCTTAATATATTTCCTATATTGCGGTGTCCAAAACTGCACACAATGTTCACGGTGAGGCCGCCCCAGTGCAGAGCAGAGTGGGACGATCCCCTCCCTCGCCCGGTTGGCGATGCTGTGCCTGATGCCCCCCAGGACAGGGTTGCCCCTCCTGGCTGCCAGGGCACTGCTGCCAGCTCAGTGTGTTCCCCCTGCCCGCAGCAGGATCCGCCCGCACAGCCCAGTGTCTCTGTGCAGTGTCTGTGCGGGGTCTCTCTGTGCGGGGTCCCTGTGCGGGGTCTCTCCGCGGTGCCCGTGCGGAGCTGGCGGGACCGGCCCGGCCCCCCCGGCTCAGGCGGCACCTCCGCCCGGCCCGGGCTGAGCCTCGCGGGCCGCCGTGGCGCGCGGTGCGCGCGCATGCGCGGTGCGGCGGTGCGGTGCGGGCCATGGCGCTGCGCGCGGGCGGGCGGGCGCTGTGGCGGCTGCGGCTCCCCGGGCACGGCGGCCGCGGGCACGCCCGGGTCGGGCCCTCCGGCGCCGCCGCCGCCGCCGCCCAGCCGGCTGCCGAGGAGCCGCCCGAAGGTAGGCAGGGGCGCAGCGGCCCTCGGTGCGCCGTGGGGCCTGGCGGCGCTGCCGGGCGCATGGGGACGGGAGCGGCGGCCTGTGCGGCCCGGCCCGGCCCGGGAGAGGCGGTGGGGCAGGCCCGGTGTCCCGGCGGCAGGAGCTCCGCAGGGCCTGGCCGGGCTCGTCCCAGCGGCGGCGAGGTCAGGCAGGGCCTTCCCGGGTGCAGCGCCGGAGGACCAGACTCTGCTGTCAGTGCCCGGACCCGGTTTATTTAGCGCAGCCAGGGGTAAATCAGGTGACAGGGTTACCCTGAGAGACCCCTGAGAGAGGCACAGGAAACGCGTGGCTGACGCTGTGTCCTTGGTACAAACCAGGAACTACTGAGGAGTGACCATTGCTGCTGTGCTGTAACAGCGCATGCCATCGGGAGCCTGAGCCTGTGCTTCTGTTCACGTTTCACAGCTTGGAAAACGTGAGACAGCAAGTGTTTCTTGAAGAGAAGAGACCATCAGACAGTATTATCGCAGCTTCTCAAAGCCAAGAAGTCTTTTGCTGTTCATATCCTTGTACTGACAAATATGCAGCAAAGTGGATTAAGAAACAATTCCAGATTGAAGCTAATCATTCTTGTTTTGCTGCATAACTTTGATTATTAGTCTCACCTGGTTTGCTGCATGACTGTTTGGATGCTTATATTAGCATCAGTGTGCAGAGAGCACCGTGTGGAGGATGAGGTTAACATCATTCTAGCAGCAGTGCTGGTGTATACCTGTTTAAAGTAACTTCGAAACTCTGGCACTAACTGGAAGTATTTTATGGAACAAGGGAAGAAGGGAAAATGGATTGCTTGTCATGCATTTGAAATGTGTACAACCACCATTTGGATGTGAACATCAGAATCTGTGCCATGCTCAGACTGTGCAAAGGACAGCAGAGCCAGAAGATGTCAGAGCATATCTGCTGTAGTAACTAAGCATTTACTAAGGTAGTAAATCAGGCAAGAATCACATAGCCGTGCAGAGAACTGTGAGAGTGAGATGTGGTTTCACCTCCTGATCATGCAACTCATTCATGAGACTTGTGCTTTCTGCATCTTGGTCACTGCACCCGTCTCTGCTCCTATGAAAACTAAGATATTTATCATCTTCGTAAAGTGTTTCGCTGGTCTTCTAATGAAAAATGCTATATAAAACTAAGCTAGTGAAACAACTATTTTGGTGATTATTTACAAGCCTCTGTGAGAGCTCAGTAAAGTTGCAAAAACCAAAAGTATTAATAAAAAGTATCATTACATGATAGTTAAGATTTTCATGAGGCCACAATATCCTGTGGGTTCCTCAATATCAAAAACATAAAGAGCTCTTTGTTCAGTCTTCCTGTGGCAGATAGTAGCTGCTGAGAACTGCTCCCCAGCTTCCTAGTCTGAACGACAGTATCAATAATAACAGCTTTATAGGCTCTGCTGATGTGGTGTGGTCAGTGGTTTAGTTTGAGAGTTATGCAGGGAAGTGATTATAATTTCAGATTTGGGACATAGCCCCTGTGCCTTTATGCAATGAAGAAAAAAGTTTCCGTGTTTCTGGATGTTCAGTATGTCTCGATTCCCTGTGAATTCTGTAGGCTGTCATCAACAGTACACATTGCCAGCAGTGTGGTGAGATAAAACTGATCTGTGGGTTTATTGTAGTGGAGTAGATGAAAGTGTATTATTAAATGAAAATTTTGAGTAGGAGTTTACCGTAAAGGAAGGTGATGGGTTGTAAAAATAGCAAGTGCTAAGTTGTTCTGAAGGTGAAAGTGCTGGTTTTGTGGCAGCAGAGAGAGATTATTTTTTTAGTGCAGGTTGCCAAAGGTCTGCCTCATAGCCTTCCTGGTGGTTCCAGGCTCTTATGTATGTGGTAAGTTTTTTGATGCTGAACATCAAATTAAGGAACAAAGATTCCTTGTATCATCAAGCTTCCTGTGGCTTCAAGAGAAGTCAATATTGTTTTATTCCTACATTTCCTACTCCTTGTTATTAGAAATGTATGCATTTGTGAGAAAAATACACTTATATTTCAGTCTTTTATCTAGAGGAAGAGATTAAGTGTACTAAAATCAGTTTTACATCTTACTGTTTATATAGAAAAACCTTGATGTTTATTTCTTCTCACAGATGCTGAAGTCAGTACCAGAAAGAAGACATTCACTGAGGTCCAAACAGAACGACTGGATCAAGCTGAACGGACTGTTTTAATTAAGTGCCCATCAAAACTTAGTGAAAAAAAATTATTGCAGTATTTATCCAGTCATGGAAACGTTAAGAGTCATTTCTTTTTTGAAAATCGTGTAAGTAATTAACAATGTAAATTAAAATCTACACCTAAATAGAAAAAATACCAGCATTTTGTCATGGTCTCATACATGCAAGTTAAGCAAATTATGTATAATTAGTATTTTAAATCAGTTTTTCATCTGTGCTAATGTTTACAAGTTGCTGAACAGCAGATTTTTATTCAGAAGTCAGCTAAGCAACACCTCTAAGGGATAGCCAGCAACCTGTTTTGAAGTAAATCTTCAAAACTTTCAAATAGCATTGTTTTTTGTTCAAACAATAGAAAATTTTTTTTATATGTTTCTTGAGCATTTCAGTTGTGAAGATAAATAGATTTCAGAACTTTAGTGCTTACTGCCAAGAATGGCACATCTTAAATATTTTTAACCTCTTGTGAAAAGGTATCTAAAACATCTTGAGATACAGAACCTAGTATTCAGATTAAGGGCTGGCATATTCAGCTGTATCAATACTCCCAGGAACATATGGATAGTATCAGTACAATCAGTTCAAGGCTTGTATGCATTTATCTAACCCTGTATTTCCATTCTTAATGTTTTAGGGCATCAATGCTTTAGTAGAGTTTTCAGAAAAGAGCAGCGTAGCCTCGTTGCAGGATGCTGTTGGAATCCCAAATGCTGCAGAGCATCATGTTGTCCCATTTAAATCAAGACTTTTTACTTTCACGCTGAAAAACCCAGGGAGTCAACCTGCTGAAGAGACACCACTTCACCTCTCTCCTCAATGTCACATTCCAGTGAATGACCTTATTCACAAGCTTTGTCTTGCAGACAGTGTAAGTAGAGGTTTCTAGATCCCTCTCAATTCAAAATGAACCATCTTCATTTCAGATTTGCAAGTGGTCATGTAAAACTTATAAAGGAATTTAGTTCTATTAAAAAAAAGTAACTCATATTAGAACTTTATATGAATGTTTCTCCTACATTGAAACAAATAAATTAGTAATTTTAATTTGTGAGAATAATTTTTCCGTATGAAGGAAACCTGTTTGAAATTTTAAAAAATAATCTGCTAATTGCAGTGATATTAAGTGGATGAAAATACTTGTTAATAGATAGAAGGTGGGTTATTTTATGTTTACAGTGTGTTTATTTTCTGAACTAGATAAGCAGTCAGATGTACATTCTACTGAATGAGTATCAGCTTACAGAGGAAAATATCAAGCTCCGATTTCTGGCCTGTTCTTTGGTTCGGGATTTTGCACGTGCTTATTTTCCAGACAGCACAGTAAAGCCATTTGGCTCTTCAGTCAACACCTTTGGCAAATTGGGATGTGATGTGGACATGTTTCTGGACTTCCATGATACACAAAAGCATGCTACAAAAATGGTAAGATATTGCTGTCCATCTTCTGTTTGTTTGATTTCTTCATCAGAGCAACTTATTTGCTGTTTCACACATAGGAACCAGTTAGTTTATGTTCAGGTTTTACATGAGTTCATACTATAGACTTTTCACAAATTAATTTGAATATTTGGATTTGAAGACTTTTGAAAGCTGGATGTGACATGAAAGAGATCTTCTTTGCAATAGGAAGCAAATTATTTTGGTGTTTATATAAACTTTTTATTGTTAGGGTGAATTTCACTATGAAAAAACCCCTCATCCAAAATTGATTCAGCAGAGTCAGACCTCATTCTACTGTTGTGTTTTCTTCTCTGGAGCTGCTGGGCATCATATCCATGCTGTGTTAAAAGCTTCGCTTTGATTTTTAAGGTTGTCAGTTTTCTAAACCATAGTAAGTTTGTGCATGTGTGTGCATGTGCATTTTGAGAGGGTTGTCAGATTATTTTCCTTAGCTTAAAGAATTGGCTTTATGCTCCAGGTAACTTAATGGATTATATATTGATATTATATACACACAGTAAGAGTGTTGGAGGTGTGAAATCTTGGACCTTGGATAGTATTGGTGAATAGTTACAGGGGACACAGGTGTTCACATATGTGTTGTATGTCCAGAGAAAATTACCATGTTAACAGCACCTGATTTTCGTTGTGAAGAAGCTTGAGGATAAGCTGGTATATGTGAACTGTAGATGCTTTGGGGACCGGGACCCAGCAGCAAACAGGAACTGAGACAGATCAATAATGCAGACACTTTCAGTTGTCAGACTTTCTATAATACCTCATAATTATTCAAATGCCTCATTGATAATACAACACTAAGCATCAAGGCAAGCAGGAATTACTAACCAAGGCTTGAAATTCAAATACAGTTGCTTGAATTTGTTGACCAGAGTACAGAATTTGCACCACTACCTCGAGACACTGAGAGTTACAATACCAGCAATAAGCAATATGCAGTCAACAGTCCTGCCTTTTTCAGTGCACATACTTAATTTCATCTGATTTATGTCTTTACCCATACTGTGATTTGGAAATCTACACTATGTAACCAAGTTCATGTTTAGTTTAGTTCCTTGGTAATTTGGACAGCTGCAAATTGTAATGGTTATTTAGAGTATGTTGTGTCTTAGGCCTTGTGCATGGAGGCATAATGAATGGGAAAGGACTAGACCAGGTGTTTTTGGAAGGATCTTGCCTCTTGCTGCTGTTTTTAAACTGTGGATGATGTAAGTATCGTTTCAGACTGGAAAATGAAATAGGGAAGAGAGATATGAGAATCAGGGTAGGAAGAAGGGTGAATTACATCAGAAATGCCCAATGGAGAAGTTGGGATTCTTCAGATTCTGAATGGGTAATTAAGTAAGTGATTCTGGTGGTTTGAAAACTTCTTTTTGTTTGTATGGTGACAGATTGGGAAAAACTAGCTCTCTTTTCCTTAAAAGACAGTGAGCTTAAGCTTTTAAAGATTGAAAATTCACTCCACTTTTCTATAAATTTGTGTATCGCTACGTATGTTACTTTTAAAGAAATAACCCTTCAAATGTATGTAGTCTTTAGTATTACTGCAGTGATAAGACACAGCAAAAGAAAATAAGTCAGCTGTAGAGCAGGATCATCGTGTGTGTTAAGTTAAAGTCTAGGAACCCATGACACTTAAACAGTAAAGTTGCCTCTTAAATTTTAAGGGAATATCTTTCAAGTGTAAAATGTCCATTTTCAAAGCATGTTTGGTAAGTACCTGTTTTCTTTGATATTTTTCCTAGAGATAGAAGTTCTGTTGTGAAATTGAGAGTTACTTGATGATGAATGGGTTTACAGCTGTGATTAGTTGTGGATGGTTGAGAGACTTATTACTAAGGGGAGACAAAGGGGAGGGAGCTTTAGTTACCAGCTTATATAGCAACAGTGGAAAAGGTATCTCCTGATTTCTTAACTTTTGCATTCTTTCAGGGGGTGCTAGCAATGGAGGAGGATCAGGCATTTCAGCACCTTTTTACATGAAATAACTTAATACTTGAGACTTATGGCAAGCTGATTACTAACTGTAAATCAAAGGGGCAAAAGGGGGAATGTTCTTTACCAAGAATGGATTATCAATACAGTGTTTGGCCATAGATACAGCATTTTTAACATGTGGGCAATTTGGGAGATTAGTGAATGGCTTAAAACAGGGCTCTGTGATATTTTTACAGTAGCAGTTTTTGTTAAAACAGTTATACTTCTTGCTTAGGTTACTATATCAATTTACCCAAAAGTAATAGTTTACCTAAATTTATGATTTGGGCAACATGGCAGGAATAGGGGAAGAACCACAGGGTTAGGGCAGTGTATCTATACTTCATCCCCCCTCACCACTTGGCACCGAAGCTATATACAAAGGTTCTATCAATTATTAGGAGTATCTACTTTATCATTACAAAAGTCTTTGTGCAGCTTTTGAAAGATACTGAGCTGCTGCCTGGAAAGGCCCATTGTGGTTTTTGTCACAAACATACCAAACACTAGCGCACCTACATGTTAGCCCAGTCCTCATCTTTTTCTTTCCTGTTACCTGCCTCAGTGTTGAATAGTTACAGACTCCTTTCCCTTTGGGCCAGCCCTACTGTAGCATGCAGCTACACGGCCAGAGGGATTAGGGTCCTCTGTCCTGGCATGCTGTTGGCAGGAGGAGGGCAGGAACAGTCGCCATGGTAATTGCCAGCATGACTCAGAAATGCAGCACCTAAAGTGAGTTTATGGGAAAGGTTGCAAAGTCTGTAACTTCTGAATTGCTTTACCTGTCTGTGAGTGCATGTTTTCTTTGCACCAGTTTGGTGAGAAGAAAAGTAACCTCTGTGTCTCAGCTGATGAGTTAGGTCACTGTAATGCTGTTTGAATAGTATGCATTCACCCATGACATGTTCCAAGGGGGAGGATAAGTCAGTGTCAAGTATTGGATTAGCAAGCAAAATTATCTGAGGCTTAAAAACACAGACTGACTGTAAAGACAACTGATATTTCATAAGTATGAAGTTATTTTATTGAGGTTAAAACTGCAAATATGGTGAATCAAACTACAAAGACCTACAGGATAATTAATTTCTGATGTTGTTAGAATATATTTTCACAACATTTTTGTCAGAAAAACTATATGTGGTGTGAAGTGATTATTATAAGTCTTAGGGAAGCTTATCTTAATGTTGAAGGATCAAGTAATTTTCATGCTAAATTTTATAACTTTATTAAATGAAAAATACATTTTCCTTTGCACTTCTAGTTAATGCAACTAATAACTGATTGTTCATTGAAGATTTGAAATGGAATTACTGATGGTTCGAAATTAGTGGTACTTTGGTTGTGTTTTACTCCTCTTTAATTGTATGCTCCTCGTGCAGTTGAAGCATGTATGATCTCTTGGGAATTTCAGAATTACTTGTTTTAGCCCATAGTGAGACATAGTAGTATTATACGTTCATTTAAGCAAGTAACTTTAGAGTAAGTTGATCACTATTAACCTGAAAAATTGAATCACTGAAAAAGAATAAAAAAGAGAGAACAATATGTTTTTACTTAGTTTAAGTTATGTGGATTGCTTTAGTTAACTCTTGACTTTAAGTCTCTAGTTGTACAAACTCCTGTGCAAATTGTTGTAGATTTTTAAATGTCTCTTTTATTCTCGAACTAACAGATTGCTTTTAAAAATCTGTCTTAGAAAAAAGGTCCCTTTGAAATGGAGTTTCAGATGAAAAGATTACCATCTGAAAGATTAGCAACTCAGAGGATTCTCTCTGTGATTGGTGATTGCCTTGATAATTTTGGTCCTGGATGTGTGAGTGTACAGAAGATACTCAATGCTCGCTGCCCTCTGGTGAAATTTTCCCATCAGCCGACAGGATTCCAGTGTGATCTGTCAGTGAGCAACAGGTGAGACCTGATTTTAAAAAGTTCAGAAAGAATTCCAAAGTACCTAAAATGTTCTGAAGACCTGTAATGACAACTGTTTAAATCTGCTCCTTTCAGTGTTTTTAACAAATGTGAGTATTGGCTCTGAAAGTAGAAAGGGTGTTTTTTAACTTCCAGAGCTTTGGGTTACAGTATGCTTAAGTTATCTTTCTCTAGCATAGGAAATATTTCTAGATGAAACTAAATGAACACCTGAAAACCGGTCTGTACAGTAAAGTTGGCTTATAAAGAATTGAAAGAAGGCAGTCAAGTTTTCATTACCTTCTGTATCCTTCGTGTATACGGGTGTATGCACAGCCTTCCTTGATTGCTTTTCAGATTCAGCAGCTCCAGAGTGCTAAGTTTTACAGATTTGTCTTCAAGTTACTTTGGTGCCCATGTCTTCCACCTAAGGGCCTGCCCACACGTGATTCCAGGGAAGACCCCTGGAATGCGGAGCTGGCAGGGAATGCTGAGCGTGGAGCGGTGCCCGCCAGGGGGCGCTCGCTGCCCGGGCATTGCCCTCTCGGAACTCGGGAATTACCCAGCTCTGGGTCCGGATTTGCGGGAGTTGTGAAGGCAGTAGTGAGCAAATGTCTTGCCGTGAAATTACTCTTCGATATGCAACCGCCGTGAAAGTCAGGATGCAGTTCTGTGCGAGCTTCCCTGTAATTCAGTGCTTGGCTGGTTGGGACTGCATGTCATGTCTTGTTATCATTTGGAGTCGTGACAAACCTCTGTGGACACCATAAAGCACCTCACAGTTGAAATTTCAGAAGTCCAGGTGTTACAAAGTCTTCACCTAGTAAACATCCCCAAAAGGCCATGCTGAAGTTTTAGAAGAATTCCAAGTTTTGGAGTAAAATCTCCTGGAACTCTAATGAGCACTTCAGGCTAAAACTGGACCAAAATAAGTTTTACTCTTACACCATGCTTCCATTTTTTTTTCTGCTTTTTCTTGTCCTCCTATTTGTGCACTACATGAATGTTTGTATAACAATGTGATGTAGCAGATCAAAACCTGATCCATCTGAAAACTTTATCCTTCCAGATTAGTTGGGTTTTTTTTCAGCAGGACCAAACAGTAATCATTTAAAAATTACAAAATTGACTTGGTTAATAGATTTTGTTGTCTTCATATTTAGTGTATTTTTCAGTGCACTGTTCTATTACTCTTTACATGAAAGTTGTAAAAGAAGTTTTAGTTGTATCTTGTTGTATTCTATATGTTAGGATGTACTCAGAGGCAATTGTGGCTAAATTATGCTTTTTCACCTTGATTCTTCATAGTTTGACTCCTGAGTACTTGATAGTGGGATTTTGTTTTTGTTTTTTCTCCCACTGATGTGGAACAAGGAAACAGGAAACACTGCCAATGCAGTGTTATTATTTACCCAAAACTGTGTTTTTCTTACTGTGGAAAACTACCAGGTATTTCATCCTGGAAAATTTCAGGCATTCCAACCTAAACCATTCTAAGATTCTATGACTCTTTTTTTCTATTTTCTAAAATGTCTAAAAGTCACATTTTTGGGGTTTTTTTAATGGATGCCCTCTTCTGTTACAATGAAAAACAAACACTTCATCTAACACTTCAAAATTCTCTCATCATTTACGTGTCTTTTACTTTTCATTTCTTCTTCAGCATTGCTATAAGAAGTTCAGAACTCCTGTATATCTATGGCTGTCTGGATTCCCGTGTGCGAGCGCTGGTGTTCACGATACGATGCTGGGCCCGTGTTCATGGACTCACAAATAGTGCTCCTGGTACTTGGATTACAAACTTCTCTCTGACCATGATGGTCATGTTTTTTCTACAAAAGAGATCACCACCTATCATTCCAACACTAGACCAACTTAAAGAACTGGCAGGTAAGGATAGCTGTTTCTGTGTTTATTGTTTATTTCACGTTTGTTTCTCTGAAGTGAGAAATAAACCCAAGCCATTTCTTTATGCTCTCAAATACTAATGGATATTATGTGTGCCTTAAGTTTGAGGGAATACACAAGTTTTACATGTATTTTTTGTGAAAGTAATGCATTTTTAAAGGCAAAATAAATCCGTTTTCAATACAATACTGAATTCTGTTTAGAGAGGTTAGACTTATTCTGTGCCTTAGATAATTAATACTAATTTATTTGTTCAGTGCTCCTATTCTGATTTTTTTTTGTTTATTTTGTATTTTGGTTTTTTTTACAAGACTTTGTAGGGTTTCGAATGTCTGTGAAGGAGTTTGTACAGATTAATATGATATGTATTTTATAGATACCATATTTTTAAAAGAAAGGCTGTATGCTCTCCTCACAATTTGTAATATCCTTGAGATTGTTCAGACCACCTGCAAATAATTCTTATATCTCTGCAAACAAGCTCTTCTGGCTGTTTCATACACAGCTTTCAGGCTTGATTATCTTCAGTGAATCTTATGAAAGCATAGAGAATGACACCTCAGGTTCTTAATTCCTCATTCATGCCTTCTGCTTACTGACATGCTTCCTTGGAAGCTTTGAATGCTTTCAGTGGAGAAGAAGGTCTGTGTTCAGTTGCTTGAAAATTATTTTAAACATTTGCATCAGAATTCTGTAGAATTTTTTATACATAAAACACCTGTTCTGAGATTTTACAAGTATATTGCTAATTCTCTGAAGTTTTTCAAAGACAGTGGACACTCTGGGTCTGATTTTTTTTTGAAACAATTTTTTGAAATATGGGTATTAACCTCAGAAAGGTGTGCTCTTTAGTGTACAATACAGCTCTGTATGCAGAGATAACAGATTTGTTACTTAGAAGTAATTTCAGAGATACAAATATGTCATTTATGTTATTCCTTTAGGCTTTTGAAAATATGCCATTTGCTCATGGTTCTTTGCCTGTCCATAGACTTTTTGCTTTTAAATCTTTTACCACTTAAGTTGAATTTTAACTTGAATGTTCACTTGTGAACTCCTAATTTGATTTATGTAATATGGTAATGTTCATTGATTTCATCATGTCTGTTCTCTGAATTTTAGTCAATACAATGGCATTTTATTGTATATTACTTCAAAATATAACTTTTTTTTTCAGATGCAAAAGACAAGCATATAATTGGAGGATATGATTGCTCATTTGTTAGTGATTTAAGGAAGATTAAACCTACAAAAAATACAGAAACACTTGGTAGGTAAATCTTCATAATTGTTTTTTTTAATGAACATACTGAAAATAATTTTTTCCTTAATGTTACTCATGGCCTTTGTTTTTCTTTCCCTTAGATGTATTGTTGGGTGAGTTCTTTGAATATTTTGGAAACTTTGATTTCAGAAGGAATTCCATAAATCTTCGAAAGGTAAATGACTTTTAACTGCTCGTCATGATCAGTTGAATGTCTGTCTTCCACTTGATAAACTACTTATGCTAAGCAACAATTTCTGTCATTTGTAATTGTATATAAAAAGTATATTTATCCAGAAACTGAGTTCTTCCTGTGTTTTCCTCTCAGAGCCAAATAACTTACAGTACCATTAAGAACATTTATAGTGTCATTACTTGGATATGTTGGAAAGCACAAATTCATGTTAGGCCTGTATGATTTCACTTGAAAGTTCTGTAATAAATGTGGCAGTTTTAAAAAGTCAAGGCTATTTTGCTTTTGTGAGAGGAATACTTTTAAAATGTCATGATGAATATCATAGTAAAAGACTGTGACAAACCCTTTATGCCAACAGGCTTTGCATTCAAAATTGGGAGTCCAGACTCAGAGTCTGCATTAAAACTTACAGCTGAGTTCTGAAATTGTTTTTTTCCACTTGAGTTTTCCACTGAAGTTTGTATCAGCCTACAGTAACTGTGCATATAACTCAGTAAGCAGGGCATAACGTGATCATTCGGTGCTATCACTTCAGTTTGCTTTATATGTTTAAGTCATCCTGTGTGTTGATCTGTGTGTGTATGTACATGCAAGTCAAATAGAAACACCTGAAATGTAACTACCATAACTCGCACCTGTTCCTGCTGGGCTCCTTACAGGATGGGGTTTTCAGTGCCCTGTTGCTGCGTGGACACTCGTTTGTGTTCCGTTTCCTATTTGCACACTCTGGATCACTGGTGTAAGAGCTCTTTTTGCTGCTGCAGGTTGATCCCAGAAACTGATTGATTAAGGTGGAGAACAACTGTTTGCCACTAAGCCTTAAAAACACAAGCAAACCCACAGATTTGGAGCCTGAGCTAGTCACGGGAAATGCCTTTGCTGCTGATGTTATTCTGTTAAACTAGTCAGTCCTCTTGGTCCTGGGACCAAAAGTATGTAACATGTACAGAGACACTTCCTGGACCAGCAGTAGCTGGTAGGTTGCTGCTAGAGCTTGTGGTGGAAGGCTTGAAGAGGTCCTGGAATACAGAACATGTCAGCTAAGTAGCACTGAAAAGCACTGAGATGGAAGTGCTTTTAAATAGCAAACTACACAGTTGTCAGCTATGTGCATTGTACAATACCAAGTGCCCAAAAGTGGACCATGACCTGAATAGGTCTGTGCTTAAAAGACAGACCAAACTGGGAGGAATTTCAGCCAAGGCAGTAATCTTGTTTAGTTATACTAGCTCTGTGAGCTCTCTGAGCACCACGAGATGAATGGTTTGAACACTTTAAGTGCTTGCAGTAGTTTATCAAACTGGGCTATGCAGGTTAATATGACACACTTTTGCTGCCCATACACAAATGGAGATAGGAGTAGGAGGTTGCAGTGGGTGAGGTCTGAGGTTTGTTGAAAAGCAAATGGGAGAGTGGCCAAAAAGACAGGTTAAGCTGTAGTTGTGTTCTTTGCCTTGAAGGAAATCTAAGCTGAATGTGGCAAGGAAAACCACCACTAAGCGGATTCAGAGAACAGGAATCATATGGTCAGGTTGACAGGAAAATTAACTTGATTAATAACAACTGGGTGTTTTGCAAAAAGTTCTCTAGTAAGTCAAAACACTTTTAATGCTCGTGCAATAACTCAAGTGATTTGTTATTTGCTCAGTGTGTAGTGCACATATGCAACTTTTGCTTTTTCTCTACACTGTCTGCAGGGAAAGGAAGTAAATAAACCTGAGTCGTCTCCTCTCTATATCTGGAATCCCTTTGAACAAGACCTTAATATCAGCAAGAATGTTAATCAGCCACAGCTGGAGAAATTTGTAGCTATGGCCAGAGAAAGTGCCTGGATTTTACAGAAAGAAGATAAAACTCAGCGAATAATCGATAAAGAACCTTGGGGATTGGCAGCACTGCTGATACCATTTGGAAAACGTAATTCCAGCAAGATGAAGAATAGGATGAAAGGAATAGGAAGTGAAACAATCAGAAGCCTCTTGGACTCTTTAAGGTTAAATAGTGCAAACAGTCAACAAAAAGCAGTGGGAAAATGACTTTCAGTGCAGAAACACAGTAGTTAATATTCTGTTTTAGGAACTGATGTGACATGCAGTCCGAAGAACATAATTTTAATATTTCTATTGTGGGAAATGAAGAGTCAAATGATCTCTGTTTTTCATTGTGATGCTTTTTGTAAAGGTCTACTTTCTTTCTGTACGTTTTTCTCCTCCTTGCTCTTCACTTTTCCATCTGCATTATGAATGAAGGGTATTCAAATGCAAGTTTTACCAGGTACGTTTTGGAAGTAGACTTCAGTTGAGCACTGTTTTAAAAAAAAAAGGCTGACAGGAGCAGCATGGAAAAGAGCCTTCAGGAATTCTTCAGGAATGGCTAACATATGAATGATATGCTAAGTAAAAGCTCAAGAAACAACCACCTTTCAGTGAAACCACATTTTGAAAGAAGATGAATGTGTTGGAACCATTGCTTTCAATCCAGTCATGTTCTGGAAGCCAGTAAAACTAAAGTGCATGCATCTATTTTTGCAATTGTTTTCCATTCATGTAGATAGTGTCAAGACAAAGAGAGTGGAATTAGATAGTAGGGTTTGCAGTTTCATAAAGCATTGCTTTCCAAGGGTAGTGCAACTGTTTTGCTTTGGAAAAGTGGGTTTTGTGTTTACCACCTGATTTCAAATTTCCTTTGTCAACTCTCCTTTGTTTTTTATATCCATAGGACTGGTCCCCACCCACAGCTGTATAAGGTTTCTGGTTTTGCCTTCAGCTTCTCTTCAAACCTGTATTTCAGGTTGAGGCCGGGGCTCTTGTACGCCCTTCTTGCTTCACTCTCCTCAAAACTGCTGCCTGCTAGGTGACACCAAAGCCTGCCTGCAGAGGGATCTGTCCCATGCAGAGATCCATAGAGAATCGTGTATCATGCTGGAGTCCTGTTCCCAGTCTTGCCTTGGTTTTCAGACACTCAGCAGAACAGTGACTGTCCCCCTTCCAGATCAGTTGGGCCAGCAGAGTCAATGGTTTTCATTGACTTAAAACATTGAGTGTTCTACCTCTGTCCATGTGCCACAAAAAAAATGTTTTCAGATGAAAGGGGAGAGGGGAGAGAAGAAAAGAAATCCAAAAGGGAAATGGAGAGCAGGAAAATATCAGACTTTGCAAGTACATTTGTGAATATTTCACCTGTCCAGTTTGAGAGCCACTCATGCATTAAAACTAAATGGCAATGGTGATAACTCCACAGATGTTGTCTTTATTCCTAACAGAAATTCTGTGAATGAAATTACTGTATGCAGATTGTCATAGAGCTGCAACATCAATCTTCATGATTAGTGTTTCAATATTTTTAGATTCTTTCATGTTGCAGTGGTATATGATATTGTGTAGACCTTCCTTTAAATTATGTAGTCTGAAGTATTTTTCCTCATGTATTATGTTTTGGAAATACTGTAGGCAGTAATGCATACTTCCAAAGTACTTGTAAAAACTGGGCAAGGAAAAGTACTTTGCAGCAGTAGACAGACTAAAGGGTTAGACTTTCACATAAATTCCATACCAGTTTATTCAGTGTTTAAAAATGGCTTGTTTCTGATTAATAAATGTTTTCTTGAATAATGACTAACATTATCTAGGTAGTTGAAATTGATTCTCATATTAACTTCTTCAAGATTAAGCCTTGAATTTGAAACTTAGTTTTCTACCTAAATCCTGGTATCTGAGGCTGGTATGAAGTTTATTGTTACTTTCTGTTGGTGCTAACACAAAGCTTTTGATAGCAGGGCTGGCACACATGCTGCGAGGAGCCTGTTGCTACCTTAATCTTTACAGGACCTAGAGGCTCATTTTCTGCTGTTTACCCAGCAACAGATTTTGAAGCTTTTTGAAGATCAGAGTAGTACTTGGGTACTTGTGAGTTTTCTTTTTCCTAGATAAACCAAATGGGTAAGGGTGCAATAATAAGAAAATGGGTTACCAGGGAGAGAAGGATGCAGCAGAACTGTGGCAATGTCTAACTACTTGCATTATATTCACAATGATCCACTGACATAGGTGGGAAAGATGTTATATGAATTTTGACATATAGATACAGGACACTTGTAGATAAATGACAGTAAATTTTATATTCTGGTTATATGCTGAGCCATGCTGAACCAAGCTTCATTTGTGAATGGTTATAGATGTTCAAGCTGCTTCGTAGTCCTTAAAAGGCAGGGCAGAACATGGTTACTGTACACGCAGCACCTTTCAGCATCACTTCTGTTCAGGCTGCCTGTCCCTTTCGGCATTAGTTCTGAAACCTTGTCATGGCTGCAGGCCAATTTCTGAAAAGAGGAGAAAGAAGCCAAAAGCAGTGGAATGCACAGGTGATTTTTTTCTGAAATGTCTGCAAGTCCAGGGAGCTGGAGACCAGGGAGCTGCTGACTGAAACCTAGGGGCTTTGAGGATTAGCTCTCACTGATGATGTAAATAAGCCCAGTGGGCATTTTTCATAGAGGAGGCTACAGCTGGAGATAGAGGGCCAAAAATGAACTTCCCTAGAGCATGAGCTGTGTCTGGGAGAAGAGCTGAGTGGTGGTGGTGGAAGTGAAGTCACCTGTGGGAAGAGAACCAGACAAGAGAACCAAGATCCGAGGGGGAATATTAAGCAAATCAAGAGAGATGGTGTGATTGTGATTTCCTGAGGCCAGCAGTCTTGAAGATAGTTAGAAACAATCAATATAATTCTGTCACTGATAACAAGGGTTGGATAGTTGTCAAGAAAGAACTATGGTTATGGTTTGCATTTAAGAGCTCATCCATATGGTCCAAAAACATGTAAACGATGTCTCAGAGTGAAGCAGCAAGTTTTAATTACTTCTCAAACTTGGTGCTGATATGCAGTATTGCATGGTGGGGCTGTTAGGGAGGTCACATGTAGGGAACATTAGCGAATTAAACACATTTTTGCCCTTCTGCCCCTTTCCCTCACTGGGAATACTTTTCAGTGCAGACTCACGTTTCCCCAGGTCGTGGATGGTTAGGAAAACTGAAAACATTCGGAAGTTCCTTACCTTGAGAAAACTCACTTTGGTACATCAAGTTAGCATTTGTTGCCAGAGATTTTTATTTTTTTATTTCCCTAGATCTCTGATGCTCACAAGTGTTGCAGGAATAGGTTCTGCTGTGCAACTGCCACTGCTCCATCATTCCTCTGTAACTTCCTGGGAATGTGAAGCCTTGGCCTACAGTTGACTGCTGGGTGAGCATCTGTGTGCCATGCTTGTGGTGAAGACACAGTCATCAAACAGACTTCTTGGCTGGTAACAGATGCTCTATTCCTCTGCCTCAATTTCAAAACTACAGTTCCTGTCTGGGTTTCTGTCCTTTAGACTGAATCACAGTGTAATTCAGGTTGGGAGAGAACTCTGGACCTAGTCCAGCTGCCTTTTTAAATGGTATCAGCTGTGAGATCAGACCAGAACTTTAGCTGTGCCTTGAAAATATCCAAGGATGGAGACTGCATAGCTTCTCCAGACAACCTGCTCCAGTGCTCAACTGTTCTCATCACTGATGGGCTGGGCTGTAACACACTGCCACATCCTTGTCACTCTTCCTGGTTTCTCTTCTGATCCTGACACATGCTCTCAATCAGACTGCCATCCATTACAAATGCTCAAGCTGCTCCTCCATGTAGAAAGCCCCGAGTCTTCCCTTTTCCTGTCTTTCCAGAGGAACTTATATCCATCCATCACAGTGCTCCCAACCCATGTGAGCCCTCCCACCATACCTGTTATTCCAACAGTGCTGTAGTAACAGCAGAAGGAGCTCTAGTTCCTTCTGCTTGTTCCCCAGGCTGCCACACGTTTTTATCTCTATGTTAGAGGTGGGTACCTGTTGATATTTTTTTATTATTCTTGAGGTCCCTTTTGTTCCTGTCACCCTGCATCCTTTTCTCTCAGGTCCACAAGCTGCCTGGTGTAACTGTCCTCCCATGTAGTTCTGGCTGAATGCCTGGATATGGCCACTGCGTATCCAGCTTACAAAGTTCTCATGACATTCAAATCCTGACTAAAAATTAATTTCTAAAAGGCTCTGCAGGAAAATAAGAGGCTGTGAGTACCAGACTGGTATATTTCACTGGCAGAAAAGCCACAGAAAATACATTCGTGCTGCTGCAGGGGAACATGGTGGAAACATTCAAGGTAGCCTCAGCTGTGCTGGCACAGCTGCAGAGAAGAACATAACACCATGTAGGGATCCTGGTGCAGGTGTGGGATCGCCTTAGGGCACAGTGCCACATCTACACGACCCTGTTTCTTCCAAAACTTGGTCTGGGATGTTGCTGCCTGGCAGGGCTTGTCCACTTGGATTTGGCACATTTTTGGTGCTCTGTCACCTCTGGGTCTAGAACAGTTGGGGTCTCAGCTGCAACCTCACTGTGCTCTGTGCTTGTGCTGAATCTGTGGTCATTGAGGAATTGTGTTCTTAGAACAGCATGTCTTCAGCCTTGCAAATTTTTTTTCAAAGTTCAATATCTTTTATACTGTCTAGCCATACAAGCTATGTTTTTTCTTAACAAAATTTTGTACCTTTGGGAAAAGAAAAGGTAGATAAACAACCTTATTGAAATGATTTTGCCAACAAACTACTTAAATGTCGATGCCAAGTTCAAGTGAAGCAAGTTTAGGATTTCCAGCCTGTGCTGCTTTGGAGATGGGATGAATCAACAATTAGGAAGTTTTGATAGAAGTGAAATCACACTGTTCATTGGAAAGCTCTCTCTTCCAAGTGCTTTGCCTTGCTTATCACAAAATTGCCACCAACGTTCTCTTCTAGAACAAAATTCTGAACGTCATGGGTAATTTGGGGTCAGTTTGTTTAAAACAAGGGTTAGGATTTATATGAGGCTAACCTGTGCCTGGAGATAAAATCTCCTTCTCCATAAATCCTCTTAGTTGAAAGTCTTGATCCACTGCTTTTGCAGACCTGTTTCTCATACTTTCTTTAAGCAGAGGATTGGTTTGCTTTCTTTTGCAGGACTTCCCTGCTTCTTCCCCCCCCCTCCCCCCATTGTCTTTTCATCATATCTTATCCGATTTGTAAAAAATAGTATTTCACTTGGCCCCTAGTATTTGTGGAGCAATAGTGAATACAGTTGCATTCAAGAAACAGGTAATTTTTAAATTATGCCTCTCACATTGCAATGTAATTTCTTTTTTCTTTTTTACTGCTTCACTTCTTGTGTAGATTGAGCCTCCGTACTGCACTTCCCAGGGCTCCTAGAGGGATCAATTAGCTGGACTTGATGGGCCTCACCTATATTGAACATGTATTTTTGCGAAGTCTTTTCATTTAGGAAACTTGTTTAACACAGTCTGTAGTACTAGAAAACAGAAGTTCTCTGCAAATTTTTTGAGAGGTGCTTTACACTTCAAGATTATTTCTGTTTTCCCTTGTTGTTATGGGGAAAACTGTGTTCAATTTGTTTCACAGGATGACTTCAGAGATAGGTTTTTGTTCCCATGCTGAGCTCTCTTGTGAATACAGATTTGTAGTCAATGTAAACAGTGCAGCCCTGTACAGGAATTTTGCATGGAACAACTCCCAGAATATGTCTTCTAGGTATTATCCTCGCAGCCCAACAGGGGAGGTAAAAGCCCCACAAATTACTAAGGCATAGCCTCTCATTTGTGGTGCTGACTGCCTGGGATGGAACAATTCCCGTAATTCTGTATTGCTTTTCTCATGTTGTACAGAGGGAAAAAAATGTTTTCCTGCAGAGAAAAGGTACATATGGTAGAAGTTGGATTGTTGGAGTGAAAAACAGTATTATTTAAATTCTTTCTGAATATTTCCGTCTTAACTTTGGTTTTCTAATGTCCTTCTCTAGGAGCTATTGCTACAGATTTTCAGGATGAGAGCAAGAACTTGGGAGCATCTACAAAGGCTTTGTATTTGAGCTAATCAGATAAATAGTACTTAGATTAATTATCAAAAATAATTATATAGGGAAAAGTAATATGTATAACAATCTGGAAATAAAAAGGAACATTGCCTTATCTCTTTGAACCAGTTTTTCTGCCTTGATTTTCTGTAGTCATCCCAGTGGTGCACTACTTTTATAAACAGATGGGATTTGGGAGAATATACTGAATGGAAACTACATTATCCCATATATGGAGGGTGAGTATTTAGCCACTGCAGTAAATAAAAAAGAAGTGTTACTGACTCCATCATGAAATGAGATTCAGAAGTTTTGTGACTTCAAAAATAAAATAAGTAGAATTGTTCTGTGGCTCTTGAGGTGATTCATAATTCTTCCTTTTGAGAATTATCTTTGGACACCTATCAAAAGAGGGTTTGCTGTAATTACTTGTTATCTGAGCTTTCAAAGTAAGGTCTCATTTGAAATGACCATGATCTGTTTTGTTGAGACACTGGAGACCTTAGTGATTACAGTTCTGCTCTAAACCCCATGTTTAAGAGGGTTTGCATTGCAGTTGACTTAGGAATCTGGAATATTATCATTTTCAGTTATCCTAAAAATGCAAATGCTTACATTTAACAACAGACTTTCACACTTCTGCCAGTTAGGCTGTTATGATTTTAATTCCCCTTTTTACTGTAGGCAATATTTTCAATCCTTGAAATATTTGCAGTTATTAATTTTATATTTCTTGTATGAAATAATAAAGTTAAAGATGTCCTCTGTATTTGTTCAGTAAGTTGTTGTTCCACTGTGCTGTTGAAGTCTTTGATGAGATAAAGAATAACATATTTGACACTTTTCTTCCTCAGATGCGGGCAGAGATTTGTTGCATAATGAAATGAGGATGCATTTTGTAGAGCAGTGGTTTTGTGAACTGTTGATCTCTGAATGCCCCAGTGTCCAGGGAACTGTGTCTACAGAGCTCACCCAAGAAGCAAGGAAACAAAACCCTGTGAAAGCCAACCTCCTTGTCAGCCAGCCTCAACTCACCCAACAGACATTTATAACTTTGGGAATTTTCCAAACAAAACAAAGGTCAAACCAAATGCTGTCCAGTCATAATTGGAGATGGAGCAGTTCTTGCCTTCCACATCACTTTATGATTAATAATTTGTTTAAGTAAATGGTGGTCTGTGAAGGGTATGTCTCTGTCACTTACGAAACATGATTTCTAATGAAGGGAGCAGAAATAACACTTTGGATGTCTGACAGACTCTGAGAGATATCACTTAATGTGGAGAGAAGAAATTTTTTCTAGCTAGACATCTATAGTTCCTGAACCCTGCCCTGGCAAAAAATGTGCTTTTTATCCTTATGAATTATAAAGGGGGAATATGGATGTCTCAGTTTGTCTTGATTTAATTTTATCCCACATGTATAGGGTTACAAGTATGTGGCAGTTAGGCATAAGTGATAGGATTTTATGCTCCAAATGCTGGTAAGAGAGAAGCTTCAGATCACATAGGTTAATGCAGGCTTGATTCAAAGACACCTAGTCCAAATCTACACTTTTTCAGACCCCACTCACCATTGCAGCAGAACACTATAAATATTAACCACTGCCAGCTGCTTGCTCCTGGTAGGGGTGACTTCCCCTGGAGTTAATCTTTCTAAGTCAGTGGGGACCTTTAATTGCCAAGCCAACCTAGGGATTTCTGAAGCTTGAGAAGGCAAAGTGCAGTTTGTCATTTCCATGCCCCATTCCTAGCAAGTTTTTTTCTCCTGACTCCGATAACAGCAGGACATCCCTAAAATTCTTCTCAAATGCAGAAAGACTGAAGAATGGTGTTATAGCATGGCCATTTCTATTCCTCAGGTTTGTGCAATTTATGTGTGTGTGGGGAGGGGTGCACATTTTTATATAGGATCTTTATTCTGTTTTTCAAAAAAGATTGATAAAATTTTTTTGCTGTTGATGTTGTCCCTGGAGTTTAATAAGCTAGAGCTTTCAGAGCTGTGCTTCACTGGTTCCCATGTTTGTCCTGGCAAAGAGCAAAATTCAAAGCTGAGCCTTTTTCTGCTGGATGTTTTTCTTTTCTGTGATAAACACAAAATATGCAGTTGGTGTCATGAGAGCAGTAGGTGCAGGATTCAGCTGACACTTCCCAGCAGAAAAGTCTCCGTCTTGCCAGGCCTTTGAGAAGACATGATAATGATTCATTTTGGTGATAACACAGCAGGAACACAAGTCCAATTGTTTGCTATGTAGGTCAGAATGGGGTATGTTGGCATTTCTGCTTGCAGACTTTACAAAGATGTCTGGGAATGGGAAGCATGACAGGAAAAACCCTATTCTGATATATCTTAAATTGTTCCCTGACGGAAGTAGGCTATGAACAGTTTGCTGTCAGATACTTGATGTCTAGCTGGCAGAGCTGGACACTGTCTATATATGAGGCGGTTTAATTTTTCACATGAAACAGCTCATTTACTCTTTACTCAGGCTCTGCAAATAAAGTCTGTGCCTGTGCCAAGGAGAAGGCCCTTAGAAATACTCAGTCATCCTGTTCCAGCATGAGTTCCTCCCAGCAGTTGATGTACATGTAGATAGTTAATGTACTTAAAAATCAGGAGAAATTGGCAGGTAACTTGGTTAGCTCAGGACCTTTCTTTCAGCCTTGTGCCTTTTAATGTCTCTGCTTCAGAAACTTGCTCACCAGTAAGTTTGGGTTTTGCCTGTTCAGTCAAAATGGGCTTTGGGGACATAATTTTTTATAACACATTACAATATTTTGCTGCACACCCCTTTGCATATCATGCATGAAGACAACATGTCTTCTTGTGGGAGTCTACCAACTTTCCCCGGATGTCTCTTCCTTCCAGGAAAGCCTGTGGTTGCTGAAGATGCAGAACCAAGTTTTATCTTTTTCCCTATGTGAGTGCTCCAAGGGAGGGCCCTGGGACTGCTTTTGCTTGGTAGATTTGGATGGTATCTTGCACTCTTTGGACAAGGTGTGTCCCCCTGCATGTGCCGATGCAAACACCTCTGGTTCTTCCTTCCAGGTTTGCCCCTCTGATTCTCCATTGTCATTAGCTACATAAAGAGCAGCATTAGTGCTAATACTGCTCTAAAGCTGGGAGAAGCTGAGGCACCTTCTTATTTTGGGGACAATATCTCTTTCCCAAATGATGCATCTCCTTTAAACTGACTGTCAGCTTCTTCTCATACCAGTGGGAGAAATGTGTGATACCTTACAGCATTGCTCAAATATGTGTTATGACAAACATTACAGCCAAAATGATACTTTTTTAGGTTCCACGCCACACACATTCAAGGAACTATATTCTCTCTTCGTCACATATCTTGAGAGCTGAATAGATTTTTGAAGAAATCGGAAGCAGTGTTCCAAGATCAGATCATGTACCCTTTTTTTTCCTTCCGGAAAGAAGGAAATAAATCCTGAATGCTGGACATAATGTTGTCTAATGATCGTACCTTTTCTTGACATGTTTATTATCACAATGTGGCCTTTTATGAGACTGTTCTCCTCCCTTTATCAGTCTTAACCATTTATAGCAATTACTTTCTCTGTGGTTCTGTAGATTATCTTATGAAATCTGTCTCATACAGGAAAGAGACTGAGTCAGATGATAATAAGTTTGAAATAATGATTTGTGCAAAGATTTTAAGTTGCAACACAATTCAGAAGGGATGTGGGTGGTAACTGATATTTTTATTTCAGTCTCATCATGAGAATTCAATTGAATCTATTTTATTTTATTGCTGGTGAAGCTTAATTTAAAAAACAAAACCAAAAAGGCAACAGAGAAATTCTGTCTACCTGCCCAAAGGTGAGATTTCTCTAGAAGGGCTAAAGCCCCAGACAGTGTTTGTGTAAGTATCTGTAGCTTATTGGCTTTCAACAATTGTCCCTAACGGAGGATCTTGATTGTTCTTGATTATGAAGAAAGGCATAAAGAATAATTATGAGAGGGCATTTTGATTTCTGCTGCTGCACTCTTACGTGAAATGCATGCCAACACAGAGCAGAGCACGGTGTTCTCACACAGAGGAGCATCTGTATGTAAACGAAATTGAATTTTCAAAGGGCTCCAGTGTTGAATCCCAAATCTTTTCAGCATCTTTGCAAATGCACTGAAAAAATGCATTACAGAGCAGTTTATGCTGGGAAGAGGAAACGGAGCATGTCTTCTGCTGAAGCATCACGCTGTGATGAATGGCCGATAGGTCTGGTGAGCCAGTTGTCCATTCCAGTCTTGTCTTTGTTCCTGTAAATGAGCCAGTGTGTATCTGGAAGAATGGGAAGTCGTCCGGAAACTTGATCCAACTGATCCAACAAATAGCTCAGTTGTTGCTCTGATAAAAGCATAGATGACTATTTCAAATGCTCAAATAATGGTGATATTTTTAATTAAACAAGTTATTATAACCTTGTTTAACACTGCCGCTACTGTTTGTTGCTGAAATAAGTGGGGGGAAAAAGGAGTATAGATCATGGGCTACATTCTAATCTTCCCATTTAAAATATCTCTAACACCAGAATAGGAAGTAGCATGATAGGATGAAAAACATCTTTTACTAAGTCTTTACCCACAGATGCCTTGACTGTCAGGCTTAAAGATTGTGTTTAGATTTGGATGGCATAATAATTGCTGTTATATTAGGCTATTTTAATGTGCATCTGTTTAATGCACTAATTTAAATAAGGCTCCATTTTAGAGGTGTTAGATTTGGTCTCATTCCTATAAAAATTAAGAAAAATGGGGTCCCCCTTGAATTTCTCTATTGTTAGTGAGGGTGCGGCTGAGAAGATGTTCAAAATCCTCCCATAATTAACTCTAATGGAGGTAGAGTAGGGGAATTTTCCCATAATCAGTAAAAGTAAAAATATTTTGATTAAATTCTGCTGTAGTATAACCCCGTGCAATCCCAGTACTAGCAGCAAATTACTGTGGCTATGCCACTTCATCCTCGAGTGACAGCTGTCAACAGCACAGCCTAAGGCAAGAAAACATTGGAGACATTAGAATTCCCCATGGAATTCTGGAGGGAAACTTGCGCTGCACCTTCACAAGGGACTTCTGGCTGTAGCTGCCCGAAGACAGCAGCTTTGCGCACCCTTTCAGCTGAGCTTTGCACACTCTTTAGCAACGTTTGGCACACGCTTTGGCTGAGTTTGGCACCCTTTCAGGTGCGGCTGTCGCCACGGGAGCTGCCCTGCCCTGGTCCCTGCTCCCGCATCGCCCTGCGGTGCGGGCGCGCCCGGTGATCGCCCCTGCAAGAGGGGCCATGACGTGTCCCGGACACAGCCCACATTCCCCCGGCTCCTCTGCCTGCTTCATCAACACAGGAAGCTACAAACTTGGTTTTCTTCTGCTTTTCTGAGCTCTTGCAGCCTGTCAGCAGTAAATATCAGACCAGCTGCTAATAACTTATGTTCTCTCTCTGTTTTAATCAGAAAAAGACTGACGTGGGCTCTATTCCTAAGGCAACCGCCCCCAGCACGGCTGTACCATGCCCGATGCCCACACAGCATCCCGTGACGCAGAGCGCTGGGCTCGGCAAGATGCGCTCCGCATCGGGAAATCCCCCTGCGAGAGCGGGTCCTTTCGTGCAATAGCAGGACCTTGCCGCTTTCGCTTTTCCAGCTGTAGAAGTGCTAACATGGAAAGCTCTGTCCTCATCCAACACGTCCTTGGAGCTGGGAGTAGTTCTGCTTCCATGCTTGAAAAAGCTGCAGCTCTGACTGGGGAATTTTAAAACTACTTGTGCTCTATGAGGAAGTTTTAGGGTACCTGCTGTGTCTTACAGAGACGTTCTCAGCATCCTCCCCCACTGCCCCTCTCCGGGCATCCCCTGGGAAGCTGCATTCCCCAAATTATCTCAGGTCCTTAGGGATGGGAGAGCTGGCTGCTCTGCCTTCTGCCGGCAGAGAAAATCACCCCAACTTTCCAAAAAGGGAGGGAGGAAACCTTGATTGCAGCGATACTTCTGGGGTTTGCTCCAATTCTGAAACCCTGGGCAAAGGGCATAATTTCTCCCTGAAAGTGGAAATTCCAGCCCAGAAGAGTTAATATATCTGTTAATTTGGAAAGCTTTGCATATCTCCTCTGAAAAGTCCATGAGAGTGTTTCTGTGCTGCCCAACCCTATTAGGGATACAATATACAGCATGTTTTCCCTTGGTGTAACAATGGAGGGAGAAGTCCCTTCCTACACAGACAGTGTGAAAAGTGTGCTAATCCTATTTTCTCCCTTTTAAGGCATTTACACAGCTTGAAGAAATTCACTTGCATTTCATGAGTGAGCAAAGGCAGGCGGGTGGTTGCTGCCAGCGCACGAGTGGCTCCTCACTGAACCAAGCCTGAGAGCTGTATGCCTGAGAGCAGGCATGGCTGATGGATGGAGAACCAGCTTGCTGCCTGTATTCCAAAACAGGTTGCAGTGAGTTAACTTTCTAATCATCCACTTCAGTTCAAAATAGGAAAACTTTTTTTGTCATGGAAACTCATTGCTTCTTGAATGTGCCATGGGATAGCCCACAATAGAAACCCCCTTTGCCTTACAGAGAGACAGTTTTTTTGATATGTGAAACCTGGGGCAGTTTGTGAGACTGTGGTGTGTGAATGTGAATCTTAATATTTGAAAGTAATTAGCTTCACACTGGATAAACACAGGCCTTTTATCCATCACCCTCTGAAACACCAGTATGTTACAAGCCAAAGTCCTACTCCTCCCTGAGTGGAGATCCTTGGGGTCCTCAGGGGCTCTCTCTTTCTCTGTGGCATGGCTGCTCTGCCCCATGTGCATTTACAGGTGCTGTGACCTTACAAGCAGTTGCTGCATCTGTACCCTCCATGGTGTGTGCTCATGTGAGTGCCCGTGCTAGTGAGCTGGCTGTTCCTGCTGCCCCTCGGCACCCAGCCACTGCTGCCAGTGCCACTGCAAGCCCCTACCACCCCTGCATACCTGTCACTCACTGTCTGGGAGCCCAGCAGGGAGGTAGGGCTACACCAAAGAGTTGGGTTCAGCTATGGCTTCCTCTGCAGTGAGGGGCAGAGCACCCCACCCTGAGCGCTCTGCAGAATGTGCCCCCTGGAACTCCAGTGCCCAGCAGTAGTGCAAGGCAGGCACTGCCCTGTAACCTCTTGTGATTCTCTGTCTTTTGCTTCACACCTTTTCATCATGCTAAAATTGCACAAGTCAGAGTCTGGGCTGTGTGCCATTCCTCCTTCTTCTGTCCTGTTCACACCTACCTCTGAAACTTACTCTTCTCTCTCCCTTGTGCTGGAAAAAGCCCTGGGTGGGCTCTTTCTTGAGAAAAATAATTCCTGCTCTCTGTCCGTGTCTCCTTTACCTGCCAGTTTATTCAGTGCTAGATGGCTGCACCACTTACACCTTTCTGGTGTTAAGTCCACATCCTGGACAAATGTTGCCTCTCTTCTGCACATTCAACAGCTGGGAGAAGGGCAGATCCTGACAGAAGGCAACAAAACACCCTCTCCTGTCTTGATTTTGAGTTTATCCCCAGTATTAATAGAAGAAATCTTTTATCAGCATAGAATTTAAACATAACTAGTCCTTGATGATGGCAAACAGCCTGTTGCAAAGCTCTCCATTCCATAGTGTGTAGGGACAACATGGACTTGGCCTTGCAAAAGCCTGCAATGCACCGAGAGAGAGAGAGTTTGGGTGGTCTGGTCCCAGGAGTAGCAACTCAGTGGGTGGGGAGGTGCTGCAGATCATAATTTTGGATGACTTCAGCGCAGCACAGAAGACTAAACTTCACCCTGCTGTTCCTTGTCAAAAAACATTTACTGCTTAGCTGAGCCACAGCTGAGCCTCCTCGTCGCTGCTCTGTGGAGCTACACGTGGCACCACAGGGTGCAGGGTGTCCTGCTGTCGGGGTACAGGCAGTGCACCAGCAGAGGTGCAAGTGGCTGATGAAGCTGAGCACATCTACCCGCTGGGCATGTGCTCCCAGCCAAGCCATGACTGTGCTGATGGGCTCTGCTGGAGGGTGTTTAGAAATTTTCCACCACAAGTGCCTGGAAAACTTTGGAAAGCAAAAGAGGTGTGTGGCTCTGCCAGCAAAAACATCTCCTAAAAGGAGAAGATAAATTACATTTTCTATGTGGTAGGCTCACTTTCCAGAAAGATGAATGCCACCAATAGTGGTGGGAGGAATAATGGAGGCAGCCTGTATAAGAAGGTGATTTCTTTCAGCATGAAATTATGCATCTGTTCCGCCTGCCACAGACCTTGCGGCATCAGCCATCCCTCCCTTGGCTCAGCTTCTTTCTCTCAGCATGAGGCTGCAAGCTGCTGTGCTAAAAATACATATTTTTAACATGGAATAGCTGCTTCTGCAGGAGCACACGTCAAAGGCCCCACAGCACTTCTTGTAAGCTCTGAACCAACCTGCCTGGCCTTCTCTCCTGAGGCTGGAGCATGAGGCCATTGATTAGAAAGGGCTTTGCTGACGTCCCAGGCGAGCTGGGAAACCTTTCCCATCCCTTAGTGGATTACTCTGAAGCTGCATTTGAAAAAGTCTTCCCAGAAGGTTTGTTCACACTCTTGTAAGCATTAGCCAGAATAATACCATTTGTTCTGTGACATTTTCCTACACATTTCTCATTAGTCCAGGGTTATTCTTTCAAGACCTGTTGGGTGCATGTAGTAATTGCATTGTTTAATCCCTGTGAATGTCTCTGTATGCTTTTGTGTTTGTCCTGAGAGCTGATAAAGTCTGATCAGATGCTTCTTACCAACAAAAAGCTGTCATTCACTAAAAAAGTTCTATCAATTCACTAAAAAAGTTCTTCTATCAATCATCGAACGAAAAGATAAAGATTGTAACAAATTGGAGTAGGATAACATTGGACTCAAAGACTGATAGGGCTGGATAAGACTGGTGGGGACCTCTAGAGATCATCTGGTCCAACCTCCTACTCAAACCAGGTCAGCTAGAGCAGGTTGCCCAGGAACCCAGAACTGGACAGAGTACTCCTGGTGTGGCCTCATCAGTGCTGCGGAGAGGGCATGGACCACCTCCTCTGATCTGCTGGCAAACTTTGTCTCATGCAGCCCATGACACCATTGGTCTTCTTTGCCAAAGTTACCCAGATCTTATTATTGCCTTTCCTGAAGGAGGAGAAATATTTTCTTTCTTCCAGTCTTCAGGAATCTCTCCAGATTGCCAGCATTACAGAGTGACCTCACAATGACATTGGCCAGCCACTCAACACTGCTGAGTGCATCACATGAGGTCCCACGGGACTGCACATGTCCAATTTTTTAAATGTTCCCTGACATAACCACTTCCACTGAAGCCTCTCGCACTCCACATTTCCTTCCTGATCTCAAGGTAGTCCGTAGCATACTATAGTAGGAATGCAATTTTCTGTTAATTCTCTGCAGTGCTCACAACATGTTGGGTTTTTCCCCCACTCAGTTCTACAGTATTCTTCAGAAAAAAAAAAAAAATTACCTCAACAGCATGTTTTCATGTAATTATAACCTCTACCTTCCTTCCCTCCCTTTTCCTCCCACTCACCTCCAGAACCTTATTTCTAAATCATCCTCATCCCTCAGTGCCTATGGAGGTACATGGGCGGTGCAGAATGTCCTTGGACTCACATTTCCTGCTCTGAGGGGCACAAGAGTTGCACACTTAAACCCTTGTAATGCATGCTTGAAAATTTCAGCTTCATTTTGCAGACGAGGTGCGCTCTGGTGAAGGTTTTCCATTAACCTCATCCCATCCCCAGTGCTGTCATCATCAAATCCCCAGCAAGGGGTACCGTTGCTGCATCTTCACAGTGAAAAGGTGAACAGACTCTGTTCAAACATACAAATTTAACTTGCTACCCAGGGTGTGCTTTAGAATACTGCAGAATTTTCCTGAAAGATTAATGATGTCAAAATGTGCTAATGGCAGGCAAGAGCAGCTTTTAGCTGTATGTCAGTCAGAGGTGGCACAGGCTGCAGGACTGCTCCCTGTGCTGCTCCCCACTAGGGCTGGGGACCCTTGCCTTGGTTGCCCTATGCTTGGGATGGCATGGCATGGCACAGGAGCCCACCTGCCCCATCCCTGTGAGCCCAGCATGAATTGATTGTGCTCTTGACAAGCCTTGGACAGGCTTGGGAAGTGTTCCTGGTGGTGGTTGCTGTCAAGCATGCAGGTCCTCATGCTTTCACAGAGCAGGCATACTCTGAAATGACAGGGTTTTTTCCAAAGTGCTCGTCTGTCTTTTATATTTGCCTCCTCAAGCAGAAGAATGCTCTCTGCATTAATACACCACTGCAACCTTTTCAGAAATATTGGCCTGGCCTTTCCCTGTCCGTCTGCAGAGCCCCTCAGCTGGACAGTGGAAAGGATGAGCCCCCCTCTCCATTTCTTTCTGTATGTGCCCATGTCACCCCAGCAACCCGCCTCAGCCCCAGCCTGCTCCCCATCTTCCTGTCTGGTCTGGATGCCAAAACCTGCCTCTTTGGCCCATGCTGACACTTTTTTCCTTCTCAGCTCTTTCAGTTAGACTGGATCCTTCTGTAGCTTCAGCCGTGGCATGATGGTTAGATTTTGGACACTGCTAGCTGAAAAAAATCTTCTATCCAAGAAAACATTACTCATGCCGCAGGACAAAAGAGGGAGAAAAAACGTAGCAACTTAGACTCCCACCCTGGGAGACCTGTTGGCAGTGAGTGTGGAGAGCCAGACTTCATCTCCAGCTTGCTCCTACATGCCCAGATTGTGTTTGCAAGCCCAGAGCATGTCGTGTTCCTCATAAACCAGAGATCTAAAGCCAATTATGCAGTCAATATGATGGGCACATCAAACCCTAAACAGACAGAAGTGAGGGTCTCTGATTCCAAGCCCATGCCCCTGACTGTTTTGGATTCTTCTGAAAATATTTCAATCAAATTCCATGTTCTGGAGCATATAGTTTTAACTTGGGGAGAGGGAAAGTCCTACTTATAGGATTGGTTAGAAAATGCAATGCATCCTATGAAATACTTACTTTTTTTGCCATGTAACAGAAAATTAATTATCTGGTGTCATTCTCTGTTAATCTGCCTATGACCAGTGAGTGATTTCTACACAATGCAGTGGGTTATTCCCACTGCCAAGGCCCACCCTGCTGTACACCTGTCCAGTGGGGCACCAGAACTGTTGTGGAGGACACTGATGAGGCAGAAACCAAACTAACTATGCAAGGGCCTGCTACTGAAGCCCCACCACCACGAGCCAGGCTGCTCTGTGGCACTGCTTCCAGAGGGATGGACTGGATCCACACACAGCCTCTGTTTTGCCTCTGACGTGACAATGGAGAAGCACTGCAGCAATCGCTTGTGCTCTGAGGTTGATCACATCTGACTTTCTGCAATCACACTCACTGGATAGAGATGATTAGAGTAAATTCTGGTGCTCTTTGGCTCTCTGCAGTGTCAGGATGCTGATGAGCAGTGACAGTTGCACGACTGCTGTCCTTTTCCATGATGGATATTGGAGATGGAAGGGTAGAGACACGGTGGTATGTGCTGATTTTTGCAGCCCTGTTCAGGGAGGCTTTTGGTCCTGACCATCCTCACTGCCATAGAGGAGAAATAAGAATTGCAGTGGATGATGCCTGAACAAGCAGAATATTTGTATGGATCCACAGACACATATATGAATGTATTTATCTGTATTTCTCCAAGACAGTGTGACAGATTTGTCATTTGCTTTGGGGAGGGTAAGAAAGATCAGAGTGGACACCTTGCCTGGCTGCACCAGGACCCAGGCAATACTGTGTTTTCTCTGTGATGCACTCTCTCTTCAGACCTGTGTCACCTCCAAATGCCACCAGAACCAAACTGCCCTCTGGTATCTTGCATTCTCCCAGGTCTGCCCTGCCAGATCTTCTAGCTGTGCAATCCTTTCACTTAGCTAATGGTACAGCACAAACCATGATCACACCCATAACCAAACACTATTCTTCTGGAGCTCAGTGGGAAATAATCACCACTTAGAAATGCAATAAAATTATAGCAGCCTGCAAACAGTTGTGAAATCAAAGAGTCTGCATGTGTTTGAACAGTTTGAGAAGGATGCTGTGGGCAGGCAGTGTGCCTGTGTGGGTTCCTACTACTGGAGAGTTGCCTGGAGACCAGCAGATGCTGCTGCACAATGAACAGAGGCACCCCAGCAGTGCTGTCAGCTGATGGGATTGGGACTGAGGTAACACACCACAGGTGATGTCAATGCTGGCAGCAGAAAGGCAGTTTCCCCACCTCTTTGGGTTTTGTTTAAAGAGTGTTAGTCTCAGCCAGCAAGAGCCATGTTGACATGGCCAGCGGGAAGGTGGTTGTATTCCAGGCTTCGAAAAAAAGATGCCATTTTCCTGTCTTCAAAGCCACTGAGCTATATAGCTACTGTGTTTACAGGACACTCTCCTCTTCAGAGGAGAGAGTTGTTAGTGCAATAGCCTCTCGTCTGGCATCAGTGTCATGTGGGACACTAAGCAGCAAAAGGACAGTGGGACACCAAAGAGAAGGATAATACATTTTGCTTTGAAGTTTCAGTAGTTGGTTACAGCACAAAACCAGTTTTAATATAAAGTCCAGCATGTCCAGATTCGGCAGTAGAAGCTGTCCAGTGGAGTTTTAGCTGTTTTACATATTTAGTAACAGATGTGAAGCTGAAGTTCTGTTATTCCTGGGCATTTCTCAGCTATTCTTTGCCATGAGACATTTCATATGTTTTATAGCCCAATGCACTTCCCCTTCCATTGCTATAGTCCTGAAGCATTTACATTATAACTTCATTTTGCAGAAGTGGTAAAAGAAAATATGTTATCACTTCTCACGTACAAAGTTATTATCCCAAAGGCTGTTCTGGGCTCTCTCTTGTTCTTTGTCATGCATGAGGTGGAAGCTTTGTGCTGAACTTTTTTGGTTCCAGCAGAGATCATTGTTAATCCCACTGTCCACTTCAGTTATGCCAATGCAACTATTTTTGAGGGCTGTAGCATAAACTGTAGCAATGGCATGATTTGGGTTAAGAAGCAGCAAACCACAGGGGGAAAGCTGCATCTGTTTAATATATGTTCAAGAAGAGCAAATAGTTTAATTTTCTTGCGCATTTTCAGAAGTGAGGTAATTGTCTATTGGCAAGTGAGACAAGACACTGGACTATCTTGGCCAGTAGCTGTGAAGCCCCTGGGCACAGAGGTTCCATTCGGGAGGCTACTGGACTCCCAGGAACATCTTGGGATGGGGTCAGGTTCTGCTGATGTGGTAATGAACTAATGGGCACTCTGGGACCCTCATGTCAGTCAGCAAGGCATGGGTTGAAGGTCACCAGTTCCAGGAAACCCTCCAGTAATACAGTCTTGGGAAGTGTGTCACCGCCAGTGTGGTAAAATACAAAACAAAGACATGGAAATAAATGCCTCTAAGGAACAGGGGCATTATGGGGTGTCATGGTTCCTTTTTGCTTCTTCCAGTGCGCTCCATTCATAGCCTGGGACCCTGGGCTATATCCTCCACTCAACTCCTTTCTTGTGTATCACCGAGGGGTTCTGTGTCTGGCCATGCCATCAGCCACTGCTACAGCAGTGCCTTTATATTGCCTCTTTCCTTCCCCTGACCTAAGCTTCTCTTCAAATGTTGCTAGCTACATGATCCCACTGTCATGAAAAAAACCAACAAAAAATATGTTTTCTAGCAGCCAGGAAGCTGGCATATTTCTAGTTATAACAAAAAAGTTGCCACAGACTGTTTTGTACACATGACTTCCTTTATTTAGTCCAAAAAATGTGACTATTTCAAAGCTGATTTATGTTTCTAACTGAAGCCCAGAATCTTAATCTCTCTTACTGTTTCTCCTTGCTGAACTGTGCTTGGCTGTGTGCAGAGCAAGGAATTAGGGTTAGAGGTGGAAGTCAGAAGGAAGAAGGATCAATTGTTCCTATTGCAAAAGTAAACAACAGTAAGTGCTTAATTGTTTCTGTACTTTCTAATCAAGTGGATTTTTGAGACTGCTCCTAAGAGCCCTCAGTGTATGCAAGGAGCACTGACTGAAACCAAATCAATCCACATCCTCCTTCCCTCTTCAGGTGCTTGTTTTTCTTGTCATCCGTCCAGGATGAGGACAAACTCCTCCAGTGATCCAGGCCTCTGCACAGGAGAGGACATCAAGAATCGCACTTCTCAGTGGATCAGAATGGTGATATCCAGCCCCAGATTGGGACAGGTCTGAAGAAATGTCTGGAAATCCTTCTGGATCACCTTCTGAGTGCAGCAGGGCAATGCAACTGCATGATCAGCCCCAAAAGCCAAGTGCTGCCTTCATGGCAACATCAAGAGACCACGGCACAGGGCTCTGACTGCCTGATAGCCCTTGGATGCTTCAGGACCAAAATAAGCTAAGGCAAAAACCAGCCCTTTGATGAACACAAGAACTCCTGATGCCTTGTTTCTAATGGGTTTGTGCTCTGCATTTGCCCAGGGAAAGTGTGGTCTCCTATTCTGTAATTACCAAGACTGGGAGGCTTCACCCAAAGCAAAGAAAAAGAGGGTTTTCCAAGAGCTCACTCCATTTTCAGCGTCAGCCATGCTCCATATGCCCTGGTCATGATGCTAGCCATGGTGACGTCTGGATGGAGGCAAAACATCCAGCTTTGCACCACACATCCACATGAGAGTGTGGTGCTCTCATGGTCTGCAGCAGCTGAGCATCCTGGAAAGCATCACCCATTTTGGAACAAGTCCTCATCCCAAATAAAGCCACAGGCTAGGCTCCTAGCTGCCCACACATTTGCCTCTCTTTCTGTCACCCCCAGGCTACCCAGGAGTTTCCCCTTCAGTGGGATTTTTTACTTCTCCCTCATTGCCCTTCTGGAAATGTAGTATTTATTTTAGCCCTAGCATGTGTCTTTCAGGAACAAATCTTCAAGTAACCAAAGGCCCAACTGGATTCTGCTTCAATGTGATTTTTAGAAGACTGGCTGCCTTCAGCAAGAATGAGTCCCTGTTGCCCACAGTAGCCCTCATCTTCATCCCTCCTGAAGGTGCTGAAGGGTGCAGTTCCCCACAAAGACAAGGATGTTGGATGCTCTGGGACTGAACTGGGCTGTCATGGTAATGAATGTTATCCCTGTGCTTGAAATGGCCTTGTGGATAGTGAGATGGAGAAGGACTGGGTGAGTTTTCAGAGACTGGCTCTGGAAAGACTGACTTGGTGATTTGGACTGTTAATTTTTGGTCTGCATTTTTCTGAGTCACTGAAGAACTACAGTGTTCCTATATGGGATGCAGTGGGCATTGCATAAACCCAGGCTGCTACACTTCAGGTTAACTGTGAACAGAGCAGAGATGAAGAAAGGAATTTAGCGTGGGCAAGAGGCACACCCTCTATTTTGGCAAGAAACAGTTCAAATTCCTACTCTGATTTACGCTAGTTTATAGAAAAGGCTGCACTGAGTTCTTCAAGCATGTGGTAGTGCTTAACTGTATAAAACTTGGAATCAGCTTCAAGTACTGCATGTGGGGAGATCAAAGCTATTAAACTATATATTTTGTATAGGGAATATCTATGATGAAGAAATAAATTCGTCTCAGCAATAGCCAAAGGGGAGAACTCTTTCTGAAAACAAAGGCTGGCGCAATGACATCCCTCTGTTTACTTGTTTTGCAGGGAGATTGATTATTAGAGCTCCCATTTTAACATAAACTTTGCAAAGGCTTGTGTACTTTGCACGAAGGCGCTCGTGCTCTCGAGGCCAAGGCCAAGGCATGCGGCAGCTGACAGAGCTGGGCTCTCTGGACTCACAGCACTGGGACGGCAGCTTTGCCTCCCTGGCCAGGGAAGGGATGGGGACTGCATCTTTCTTCTCAGAGAGTTATATGGAAAATAATTTCCTTCTGGTGTAGCCATGCTGATAGAACTGCTTCTGGCCAGATGAAGAGGCAGTAAAAAACCTTTTCTTGGCTTTTTTTTTTTTGGTTTGTTTTTTTTGAAAATCTAATGATCAGTTGCCCAGTCCCAGATCAAGAGGAACCAAAGATGAACTGCTGTGCCTGTACTAGAGAGCCTGGGGAAAAGCTGGGTTTTTCTGCACCCCTTGGCACTGCTGCTGACTTTCCAGCGATTGCCATGGGGGGTTTTTCACCACTGAGACTGGCAGTCATTCCCTCCACCATCCTCTTCTGAGATTTCCCCTCTCCCTCTGTCTGCTTGCTCTCCCTCACCTTGCTCAGTTCAGCTTTCATGTTCTGGTTATTTATCCAAAGTCTGCTCTTCAGGGCTGCCCCACGTGGCTATTTTAGTCATTTCCTCCAGCAAGTTCCTGCAATTGTTGGGCTGGCATTGTGTGAGTCACCCACCATGCTTCCTCCCACGCTCCCTCCCTGATGGGAACAGCCTCCTCCTGCTAGTTTTCCTTTGTTAACCAAAGCATCCTGAAGCAATTCCACCTTTAACAGCATGAAGGCCATGCTTGACTATGGCAACCTGATGCTTTGCAGGTGCCTGCATTGTTGACCAGAGCAGAGGACACCACTGAGCTGCCTGTTGAGTGGTGCAGGCAGGGGAAACCAACTGGGCTGACCTACCCCTTCC
>JAWWEW010000078.1:14863937-14956658 GCA_035583185.1 Anabacerthia variegaticeps | reverse complement strand
CAGAGCAGAGGACACCACTGAGCTGCCTGTTGAGTGGTGCAGGCAGGGGAAACCAACTGGGCTGACCTACCCCTTCCTTTTATTCCTGCAGGTCCATATGGTCACTTGGTCCCTGGGGCTCTTGTCTGGGAGTGGAGCCAGATTTCAACCAGAGAGGAACCCAGACCTATGGCTTCGCTCCTGCTCTTTGAGTGCAACCCCAGGCCTGCCTGAGAATAAGTGCCCAACTGGAGTGACCTTCCTCTTGACCTTTCCTGTGTGGAGAACACCTGCACATTGCATTCAGCATCTGCTAGTCCCAGCACCAGAAAAAAAAGATCCAGACAAGACTGTCTGTTTTAGTAGACACAAGGCAGAGCAGTGTGGCTCAAAGCCACAAGTCTCTGGAAGCAGAGCCCTTTTGGTAACTGTCACCATGTTGTGATGGAGAGCAGGGCTGGCAGGGGCCATCCCAACACATCCTAGCACATCCTGGGTGTGCACAGGGCAGAAAGAAGCTGCACTGTGCATCTGCGCACCACATGGCCTGGGAAATAGCAGCTCACACCTGGTCAGGCATGGTGATTAGCTTCCCCATAAATGAGCTGCTAGCATGCACACACTGGAAGTATCAAAATATGTGCAGGGCAGGTATATAAATACACGAAATAAACAGCCCAGCACATTTCTTTTTGCCTGTTTGTTTTGCTTTGGGCTTTTTGATGTTGTCATCCAAAACAAAAAGTCATTTGTCACCCCTAAGCACCAAACTGGTGTGGGATCAACATTTCTGTCCCCATAAGAGTGGCAAACATTTGCAAGTTTGAGTCTAGCAATTCCTTCCTTTTATTTGATGGAGACATAATGTGCTGTGCTGGACAGACTAATCCTCCAGCATGCCCCTTGCACACTAGACTTGCCCCCGTTCAAAGAAGTCTCACATTATGTTTATGGGAATGTTACCTCTGGCTGCTGGTCCCCACTGGAGGTGCCCAAGGACACACTTACCCCAATGTTGCTGTCTCGCACTGAGTGTGAGATGCAGCAACACAGAATCCTTTGGAGTAAGCCTGTGTGCGCCCATGGGTGCGTGCTGAGCAGACAGCCCCACAACAGCCAAGCAGGGGAAGGCACAGACAGCTCCCCTGACTTTCTGAAGCTGTCCCTGAAAGACTAGGGACCATATGTGAGCTTTATACAGAAGGAAATCCAGCATTTCTCCCCCATTAGTAGCTGGGCGCATTGGCTCAGCTGATGTTATTTCTGCTGCTTGTTAGGTTTGCTCTTCAATAACCAGTGACACATTTCCCACTGGAAAGATACTAAAATCATCACCCAACTGCAAGGGATAATTATCATTTCTGCTGGAGCAACTCTGAGGTTTCTTACTAGCACCTGTGGTATGTGTGCAAACCTGCCCTTAGGAGGGAGCAGATGGTGAAAAAGTCCCTTGAGAGCACTGGGAGAGAAGGAAAGCTGGACTGCCACCACCAGAAGCATCTGCCAGCTCTGTGTCTGGACACCATAGTCCTGGACATTGCCAGTTGAGGCTTTTCTAGCACACAGAGACATGTCAGAAGGTGGGAAGAAAAGGAAAAGACTGTAGAAGGAAACTTCTAAAAAAGTTGCTTGTGAACAAAATCCTATAACTTCTCTTCCTGGCTTCACTCCAGGTGGGCTGATCCGGTAGTGATGCCAGGGGAAGGTGCAAGCCAGTGCCATCTGGAGGGGTGCCATAAGCCATGGGCTGGGCTTCAGCATCTCACAGAACAGGACCATGAAGAACAACTGATTTAGGTATGAGGGAAGGTGCATGGGTTCTCTTCAGTGCAAGAGGCCAAATTTCCTCTCCTAAACATTGTGTCATTGCTCCACAAGGAACACAGAGCTATCCTGAACATATGAAAAGGCAGGCGGCACATCCAAATTACTCTATTCATATCCGGAGACATTATTCATTCTCCCTCCACCAGACAGCTGCAAGGAAGCTGTTGGCTCTGAGCCTGGTGCAACAGTGCAGCAACACAGAGGTAATACACCCAGACCTTTCCTTCCTTTGTCATTTCTCAGAGCATCTGGGATCTTATTTCCTAAAAAAACAACCCAAAATCTGAAAACTACCTGAATCTTGTCAAAATCAGGAGACTGAGAAAGTGCCATCTCACAGCTGTTTGGGGTTGTGCTACACCTGTGGGCTATCCCACTTTTCAACTTGTTTCTCTAAAGCCTGTTGGAATGGTCATTGTTGGAACAGGCTCCTGTGAGGCCCCAGAGGTAAACTTCTGAATTTGGTGCCACCCAGATCCAGCTGATCTCTGCTGAATTTCTCTCTGCTCTCTTTCAGTAGGGCTACTGGGCTGTCAGTATTGCAAGAGCATTAAGGAGTCTGCTTCCTTCTGAATTTAGTAGGCTTGGAAACCTTGAAACGCTGGGGTTTGAGGTGAAGAGGTTGGCAAGCTGTTGTTGGCAAGAATGTTTGTTTTACTCCCAGTCCTGCTTCCTCTGGTACTTGAAACAGTAGACAGAGACAGTGGAGGATTCATTCTCTTTTTATTCCATATGCCCACAACCTCATATCCTTGTCTTCCCCAGGGCCATGGAGAACAGGATCCCTGGAAGTCTTTTTTTTTTGTTGCAAAGATGAGCTTCTCCAGTGCAGCTAACTGTTACCACGAGTTAAAGACCAAAATATCCAAGAATCTGAGAAGTCATATCCCAGGCCTGCCTCACACAAAGCTCTAATTTTGGCCTGATCTGCACCTGCTACCCAGGTCAGTAGAGCAGGTGTCTTAACTACTCAGGTAGTCACAATAACTGTAAGACCGGAGCATCCTGCAGTGCTGAAAGTGGTTCTCACATGAGCTCCCTTCTACAGACATGAGTGGCAAAATTGTAAGGGCAAGTGACTTGCCAAGTTCAAAAGAATGCTTGCAGTAAATTGGTGTCTCCTGAGCTGATTGTCACCAAAGACACTGCAAGACCTCAGCAGGTCTGCACCTGCTAGGACCAGATGCTCGGGGGTGACTTAGACCCCCTACAACCTCTGTGGATTTTGAAATGTGTGTGCCTGCTCTGCTTTAAAGTCAACCCTTTGAGCTTTAAGATTTTCTGGCACTGGCACAGGGATGCTCAACCTGACCTAATTTTACTGATCTTCCTCATCTACAACATCCATGGTTCGCTGACTATCAAATTGCTGGCTTTCTCATTAGTGGTTAGAAAGTATTTTTATGCTCTTGTTCACTCAGCACAGAACATAAAGCAAAATCTTCCAGGTTATTCTTCTCCATTGGTCAGGGCTACAGTCCATGAAGAAGTAGAATTCTGCTGCAAAATCAATCCTTTTCCCTAAGAAAGATGCAACCAAGAAAACTGGAACCAGACCTGCACTATTCATATATAAAATTCTTCCTGTGTTGATATCTTATTTTTTGTATAAACTGCTCAAACTTAGGACTTCTTTAGTCAGGCAGGTTCTCTAAGCACATAGCCCTGAACTGCTGTTTCATCTCTCATTGCACTTTTGGGCAGTGGAGCTCTTACTGATGTGTGTGATAGCACAGGGGCTCTGGGGTCTTCTTCCACCACCCCATCCTCACTGTCAATTGTTGCAGTGCTTTCCAGGCCCTTTGGCAGTGGCACAGGTGGGGCTGTGCAACATGGAGGAGGCAGGCAGTGTGTGACTTGATTTTTTTTAATGGAGAGGAAAAGGAAAGAGAAAAGAAGAAGAAGAGACAGATAAAGGAAAAGAGAAAGAAAAGGAAAAAAAGAAAAAGAAAAAGAGAAAGAAAAGGAAAAAAAGAAAAAGAAAAAGAGAAAGAAAAGGAAAAAAAGAAAAAGAAAAAGAAAAAGAAGGAAAGAAAAAGAGGAAAAGAAAGAAAAGGAAAAAAGAAAAAGAAAAAGAAGGAAAGAAAAAGAGAAAAAGAAAAAGAAAGAGAAAAAGAAAGAGAAAAAGAAGCAACTATTAATTAAGCCTAGGATTTCACAGATACCTTCTCAGAGGCTTTTGGTGAAGATTAAGTGTAATATAACATTAAATATTTAGTGTGTCCTCTCAAAAGGGATTTGATCTTTACATATGAAAAAGGGATAAGACTCAAAGATTAAACAGATCTTTTTAATATCCAGTTTCAGTACTCAAAATAACAATGCAAGCTGCAGTGACTGAAGAATTTGCATGTGGGGTATTAGGCACAGTGATTAGACATTAGGGACAGAGCACAGGTCTGGGAAAGCTGTGCCATACTGAGGATGTCACTGAGGGAGACACAGAGATGCCTGAGAGGAGAAACAGTGACAGCCAAAAGGAGAGGAGCAGGAAAAAAGTGACCACATACATGAGGAAGGGCTGTGTAGCACTCAGGTGTGGTGGCCTCATAGTTTCTCAGTTGGCCATCAAGCCAACAACCCATTTTACTACAGTACTGTGGTATCTCTGTGGAAGCTGTGGAAGCTCAGGAGTCTTCCCAAAGGCCTCTGAGGAATCCCTCCTGTTAGACACTGGATCACAGCTACCACTTCTGCTCCAGATAGTGCATTCAATCAGAAGACATCATGCCATAGGTATGTATACTTATATACACACCTGCATGTGTATTAAAAAAAAATAAATTAGTGAAATGTGTTTCTAAGGCAGACCAAAAAAAAATATTTCAGAAGGCAGAATCATAGAATGGTTTGGGTAGGAAGGGACTTTTAAATGCCAACTAGTTGAACTCCCCTGCAATTAGCAAGGACAACTTCAACTAGACCAGATTTCTCAGAGCCTTGTCCAACCTGGTCTTGAATGTTTCCAGGGTAGGGGCATCTACTAGCTCTCTGGCGACCTGTTCCAGTGTTTCACCACCTCATCATAAAAAATTCTTCTCTAGATCTAGTCTCAATCTACCCACTTTTAGTTTAAAACCATTGCCCCTTGTCCTATCACAGCAGGCCCTGCTGAAGCATCTGTCCCCATCTTTCTTGTAGACCACCTTCAAGCACTGAAAGGCCACAACAAGATCTCCTTGGAGCCTTCCCTTCTCCAGGCTGAACAACCCCAGCTCTTTAAGTCTTTCCATGCAGGAGAGGTGTTCCATCCCTGTGGAAGAAGAAAGTAAAAATCACAACATGCACAGATTGATGAAATTAAGGGTTGAAAGAGAGGGATGACCCTGCTGCCACAAACCCTTATCCTTTTGTGCTTTTAAGCAGGGAAATTGTGAGATGAAGACAGCTTATGTTAGAGCCAGCAGTTTGTTTCTCTAAACGTCTCTAGGAGAGCTTAACTAATGTGGTGTGGCAGTGGCACGAGGCACAACACAGAGCCCTGCCTTGGTAGAGACCAACCAAACACGGCCAGAGCTGTGGGAAGGCTGCACCTCACTGCTGCCCTGGCTCAAGTTCCTTTTTCGCTTCCATCTTCTCTGAACATTGCTCTTATAGTATTTGGCCTGGGGGAAAAAAACCAAACAAACAAACAAAAAACCACAACCCGAAACCAAACAAAAAACAAACAAACAAAAAACCCCAAAAAATAAAACACCTAACAAAAAAAACCCAAACCTTGTCTGACCTTCTGTGGAATTGATTTTGATTTCAGCCTTTTTTCCAAGTACAGCTCTGTGTCATTTTCATGTCTGAATGAGCAGTAACCACCTACATGGGAAAAAGGTGGGGGTGGTTCAGTCAAGAAAATAAGCATACCCCAATCTTTCCACAACATCCCAGTTTCAATTGTGTCTCTTTTTGTTCTGTGGACCAAAACCCTGAATTATTTCAGTCATTTCCCTTTCAAAATAATTGCTTTCCTGATGCAGCCTTGGACAGCCCAAGCAAAGAAGTATTTTTCTTTCTAGCAGACCTGGTGAAGGAGCGACAGATACTGCAAATGGAGTCCTGGTTAGCTCAGCATTACTAATGCCCATCAGATCCAGTTCTCATCACTCTAGTGTGGCAACTTGCAAATCTTAAAATGTACTAAAGCTGGTGAAACCTGTCTTCAGTTTGCCATTTAGATTTGCCAAATACAGAATCAGAAGACACTGTTAATACACAGTTAGTCTGACTTCCCAGGCAGCTCAAGCCAGAGGTTCCCTAAATTAATTTGCCTTTGAACTAGAATATTTCTCTTTAAAAATGCACTGTAGGAAAATTTCTGAGGTTTGAGAATCCACCCCAGCCTATGCTAAACCCACGTTTGGTTAATGTCATTCCTAAAACACCTTCCCTTTGATCTAAAACCCCCATGCACTGATATCCAGCTCCAGATTTTGCTGCACTTTGTGGTCCACATTGATGAGCATTCTGATCACACTTTTATTCTCTTTAGCATCACTTACAGTGGGGTTTGCATTGCCTTCCTTTGGATAACTGCAGTGAGGATGTTTCCAGTAGAGCAAGTCACCATGCAGGCTCTCTATACTCAGTTGAGGGAAACAGGTACATTGAGGATATATCTTTAACACTTGTTTTAGACTTCTCCTTTAGCAGAAGGAGAATTTGCACCCTGAAAGTTCTTATTTCTCTGCATTGACTTCAAAGGGAGTCTAAAGGATAAGTTTAAATATATCTGTGCTTAGTCAGATGAGAACCACCCAAACAGGCAGTGATCCCAGTCCTCAGAACTCATCTCTGACAAACTCCAAAACCATTTGGAGTGCCTCAAACACTGACAAAGCACAGTTATCACTTCTTCCAGATACGCCCATTATACTTCCTCAATCCTTTAGTTTCCCAAACCCTTCCTGTAGTGGCTGCTACTATTATTCATAAGATTCCACTACTTCCCACTAGCCCAGCATTCCAAGCTGGAGAGTAAGCTCCTTACGCATGACAAGGGTATGTCATTGTCATCTTTTGGTGGTTTACTTTTGCTGCGTTGCCTGTGTCTGTGGAGAGCTTCAGGGTCCATTTAGCAGCTCCATGTTGCAATGAGGCTGACACCTGGTAGCATGGCCCGCTCCCAGGGCATGGAATGTCTCCTTTTGCAAGACAGCTCTGCTGTGCTACCCCACCAACTCATCCAAAACACCAGGATGCGCTGAAGACATGAAATAAAAACGGAGATGTTGTTAACTGAAGACCAGAATGGAATTTCCTCATCTGTCACAGAGAGACTCACTAAGGGAAAGCTGCCTTGCTTTGGCTGGGTGAGCCATGAGGAGAGATTAACTGATGTGAAAGATGGTTTCTGCCAGAAAATGCTATCTTCCTGCCAGCAGAGCTGGTGCACATCTGGCTCCCTCCATGCCCCATGGCAGAAGCAGGTGACTGCAGCTACAGTGACACCAGTGCTGGCCCTGGCCAATACTGCTACCCCAAGGACAGGTACTGGGGCTGCTGGGCAGTAGTGGTGCATCCCTCCCTCCCTGGTTTTCCTGGACTGCCATTTCCCCATAACACACTGTTCCAAATCTTCTTTTTGGAGAGGCTTTTTACTGGACACCTTCACCTGCACCGTTTATGTGTACTTTCACCTCATTGTAAAATGCTTGTTCTCTCCTCAGCCTTTCTAGAGGACACTCTGTACAAGAAGCAAGCAAACAGACTGATTGAGGGGTCTATTTCCCTTTCCCTCATCAGCTCTTGCAACTATTTGCTGCTTCTGCAAATTCAGAGAAATCCTTGCTCTCTGTGAGGCTGTGTCTACGTCTCTGCTGGGCTCCCAAAGTGCCTGGCATTCCCCTGGCAGCCAACGGGAGGAAGACAAGTTCTCTTCTTTCCTGAGCAGGAGAACTTGTCTACACCTTAGCCCATCCTGCAGGCAAGCATCCAGTCCCTAAATGAAGGGCTGGAATTGCCACCACTGCAAAGCAGTGGAGAAATACGCAGAACAGAAGGGAGCACAAAAAAAAAAAAAAGACAATAAATGCTCTGTAAGTGGATGGTTTGCATATTTGGAACAATCACCTGGAGAGATTGCTGACACACCACCTACCCAAGCAGCTTCAAGTGCTTCAGAACAAACAGCACATATTCAGCACAGAGACAGTTGCCTTCCCACTCTGGAAAATCAGCCCTGTTCTCTTCAGCTCTATCCCTCCACATCCTGCCTTCTCCTGCCCCTTCCAGACCTGCACCCTCAGCCCTGAACTCTCCAAACTTAATCCCCACTCTTGATAGTCAAAAAACCTTTCTCCAAAGCTTATTAGGCTTTCCTATTTAAATACAGACACACTGTCAGCTGGGCTCGTTTTAGCTATCTGAGCTGGAGGTAAAGTGAGACCTGATGAAAGTCTGAGGATGAACAGCTGGGTACAAAAGCTTTCCCTTCACCTGCATTATGGGGTGAGAATATATTGGCATTGTCAGCTTCTGCCCTATTAACTACTTGGTCTTAGCATTCACACCTGGGGAAAGGGGGCTTGGCTGAGCCTGACCCACAGCCAGCTCATGCTCTCCAGCCCAGCAGGGCACTGGCTGAGAGCATCTGCTGTACCAAGGACCTTGTCTTGGCTGGCCCACCAGCCCCCAGGCCCACAGCACTGCTGGGGGGACATGGTGTGCATAGCTCTGCTGTCTTGTCTCGTGTTCACTTGGGCAAGGAGAAACTTCAACCTGTTTGCATATTCATATTGCTTCAAAAGTAGCAGTGGATTAGGCTAATATTGCTGTCACATTGCTATCACAAAACTGCTGGGTTTTTTTTTTTTAATTCCTGGCCTGGTTTTGACAGAGATCCACATGTTCAAATTGGACTTTTTTGCCATTAATTTTTCTACCAATTCATCCCATATTGATTTTCCCTCAGTGCTGTGTCTTAGCTTTTGCTTCTACATAGTTCATCAACAGAAGAGCATTTCCTTCAGAAATAAACAAAACCTTCATTGTCTGCAATTATTGATTGCTATATTTTTCCCTATATTAGTCATCACTGTTCCACACAAAAAAGGGTTGTTTTATTTAAAAAAAAAAAAAAGGCTATTGAGGTAATGCTAAAATGAAACCAAACAATCTACTGATTAAAACTCTTGAAGGCAATAAGGATTCCCAACCAGTGATGCTTCTTTCCTTGCTAAGAAAATCTCCATCAGTGCTGTTGAACACCAGTCTGGGGAAATGCATTCCTCCGGGCACCTCAAAATAGAGACTGGTAGGTTTGAACCTTTGGTCTTCTGGCCAATTAGTGTGTTAATTAGCATTGATCCTGAAATATAAAGCTGTCCTTACAAAGGATAATACATGCTAACTAAATTGCATCGTTATGCACAATTATGTATGTCTTTCTCAAAGGTGAACCTTACGGCTTAATTTATGTTTGTATAAAGACATTATAACTTCTTGAATAACTGGATAGAATATTAATAATGAGACTCTTACTACAAGACAACCCATTTAAAAAAGTGCATCTTTGCCCTGATCATCGTGCAGAGCATAAACATGCTCATTGCAGGCACTGAGACATTGAGACAAGGCAGAGGGTTTGAGTGAGTAAAGAGTGGCACAGACAGGAAAGGGTGGGTCGAGTGAATTATAAGCAAACCTCAAATATCAATACGGGTAATGTTCCTTTGCAAGAAGTGTGTCTGCCTGTCTCTAAGGCAGAGTCCGCAGAGGTGAAGGAAATGCTCTTTCATATTTCCATGGAACTGCATATATTGAAGGGCCATTCAAATCCATCCTGATTGTCAAAGGCATTTTCTTTTCAGATAACCCAAGCTAATATAATGCAGCAGCCTTAGGCTAAATCCAAGCCGAGAGCACAGTCAGGTCAGTTATGTTACTTCAGTTTGTGATTGTCCTCGTAAGTCCTTCATAAAATAATATGACTGTATCTAAGGTGTCATTGTAGATGACAATGCATGCTGATTTGTGAGAAAGGATTTTCATGCTAAATGGATTATATAGCAATCCTATCAGCAGGGAGACTGGGAGGGCTATGTTCCTGTAACCAGTGGGTTGGGTAAAGCTCATTAGATAGTGGCCCTTCATTAGGTCTTCAGGCTGTTCCCTACACACCAGCTTTTGTCTTCCTCTGTCCAGAGTGACCAACAGTGGCACATTCGTCAAGAGATCCCCTGCCTGATGTGCCCAGCTTGGGTGGTGGCTTCCAGCTCACTGGCAGTGAGCCTTGTGGCCACAATGACAGGGGGAGCAGGATTTCTGCAGCATCACATACATACAGCACTTAGGGAAAGACTATCAGTATCTTTGGTTTAAGGCTCATAATGATCTGCGCTGCTCTCTAATTAATTGCCTATTTAATAATGACAATAATAATTAAATGCTGGGCTCTTATCCATTCATTAGTAGAACAGAAAGCACAATACAGAAATGTTAATTATGCTCAGTTTACATGTGGCAAAACAGAAGCAAAGATGGGTGGATTGCCTTCCCTGATGCCACATATCAGTTTACCCTCAGATCTGGGAATAAAAACTGTTTTCCAAGTCTTGGTCCATCTAGAGCTCCCAGGTCCCTTGATGGGGTTTCCTGAGTGCCCATGACTGCTTCAATGACTTTCCAGTTGCGGCACTTCCAGAAATTGGAGGAAGGCACTTCTGGACCACTGTTCACACACTTCAGTTCAACATCACACTGAAAATCAGCTACTTGATAAGGATTTTCTCCAGGGGAGCTGATGGACTGTCTCACAGAAGTACACAGAGCAAACCCAGCTCTCTGGATGGTTCACAGGCCCTCCAAGGGACATGTTGTCTGTTTTGAAATGAATTTCACTTCTCTCTCTTCTCCTTTCCCTGTGAGTGCCCTGTGCCACTACCCAAACACAAACCCCAATATAAATTTTTTTCTTTTGTGAACCCTTGTGCTGTGGCAGACTTGATAAGTGCCCCCCTTGCCCACTCCAGCCCCTCATTTTATTTCAAGATCCACTTTTATTTTGCAGCATCTTCGCTGTTTGCCTGGCTCTTTTGTATGAACTTACTGTGCATCCTCAGGTGTGTGTCCTGCAATACCTTTCCAGCAGCTCCCCAGTGACTGTTTATATTCATCCAGAGGCCATGAGCCATGAAGGTGCCTTTATGGAACTGCTCTCCTCCATCCACTTGTACACCTTGAGACACTTGTCAAAGGCTGTCTCACACTTTGTACACCATTTCTGTAGCACTCAATATCACTGTCCCTGACATGGGTATTATGGGTTTTGTTGAGTTTGTGTAGTGATGGCAAGACCTGTGGGAAGTCTATTACCCTGGAAGGATTCAAGAATGATTAACTACAAAGGTGTATTTGCACTTGTGTTTTGTTTTTTTTTTATTCTCCCAGTTGAGATTTCCTGTATTTCCCAAATTAGCTGAACTGTAATTTTATAGAGGAAAAAACCCCCCAACTTTACATTCCAGTGAAATACTGCTTCCATCCTCTCTATCAGTGAGTTCCCATTTATCTGTTTGCCAGAACCAAAATTTTTGCAAAAACTCTTTCAGACAAGGCTGTAGTGTCCTGAAATGCAACAGGTTTAAGGAATCATTTTGTAGCTGGATATTCCTCTATTCCTTTTGCAGTCTGCAAATGCCTCGTGAAGGGAAAAGGAGGGGCAGGCACTGATCCCTTCTCTGTGGTGATCAGTGACAGGACCCAAGGGAACGGCCTGAATTGGGTCAGAGGAGGTTTAGGTTGGATATTAGAAAAAGGTTCTTCACCCAGAGGGTGACTGGGGGTTGGAACAGGCTCCCCAGGGCAATGGTTACAGAACCAAGCCTGACAGAGCTCAAGAAGCATCTGGATGATGCTCTCAGGCATCACAGTGTGATTCTTGGGGTTGTCCTGTGCAGGGCCAGGAGCTGGACTCAATGGTCTTTGTGGGTTCCTTCCAACTTGGCATATTCTGTGGTTCTGTGATTCTGTAATCTAACTAGAAAGGAGAGATGAAGAACTGCATTAAAAAGCTGGGAGAAAGTAGAGCATTTCTGTATTAGCTATTAGCAGGTCAAAGGCTTGTCCTACAGAAACCTGCCCATTTAAACAGAAAGCTGAGAGTGCACAGAGCTTTTTCCTAGGTCTTCCACTGAGAATGAATGGCAATCTAGGCATTAGTACTAAATTGTTTTCAATTTTTCTAATGTCTTTACATAAGTAGCTTTTTCTATTCCATATCAGTGCACTTGACAGCTGCTAAATACAACTCTTGCCAAAACAGAGCCTTGTTGCTTCAGTCCTTGTCCTGGTAAAACTTCCAGTTCCCGGCTGCGATCAATGCTGCAAGTGAGCTGTTGCACTGGTGTCTGTGGTTCCTGTCTGTGGGCAGGCAGTGAAGCCTCTGCGGGATGTCAGGAATAGCACCCCATGACCAGCCTGCCCAGCCCAGCCCAGCCAGAGGCACCCTGAGCTCCCTCCAGAAACACCATCTTGCTCTTGTGCTCCAGACAGTCTATTGAAAAAACCAAACAAAGCCCCAATTTGTTTCAGATTCTTCATGTGCCTGAAGGCAATAACCAAAATAACTCTCTACTCCATTATAGTACTCGGGTCCTCTAATGGTGCAGGTGCTACATGCTGCACGAGAACCAAAATCTCAACAAGAGTGGCTCCAAACTGATAGGTTCAGTAAAGGACACGAGAAAGACCCTCTCCACTGTGTCCTGTATTTCTGAGGTTGCTGCAGTTCCTTTCATGTGTCATGGAGGAGTAGGTGACTCTGCCTCTTTGTGTTTGTCTCAATTCTGTGCCACCAGGCCTCCTTCCAAAACTACTTCTCCAGGGGGTGAGATTATCAGCCTGGCTGGACAGAGCTGTTCTATCTCCAAAAGCCTTATCAACATCAAATTGTCTAATTTGCCCATTACACAAACAGCAAAAAGAAAATGTTGCTTGCTTTCTGCACCACTGTTCCCTGGTGTTCTTGCTCCATTATTTTGTTCTTTTTCCTCACTGTAGTAATTTAAACAATTTTCAGTCTTCCATTGAAGTGAAGTCATTTTAGGTGGCTTCCTCCTGCTTAAACTAGAAGGAGAAAGTAGGGGGAAAGAAAATTTTTCTTTGTTTTGCTGTCAGCCCTCCAATATGAGCAAGTAAAAGCTATGTTTGTTGGAGATAAGTCCCTTCATCATTCTAGCAGGAGTACTTTGCCTATAAGGGTACTGTCACACAGCAAATCTGACATACAGACTTGCAAGGCAGTCCCATGAATGCAACTGCCAGGCCAAAATTATTTACCTTCTGTTCTTTCATCAAAGTGGTGGTGGTGGTTATAAGCTTCCAAACACAATACTTCCATTATATTGATATTTTCCAATCCAATGTTGAAATATATTGGTAGTTAAAAAAGCTGATATTGGTAAGAGGAATTATACCTTTCAAAATTATTAATGTTAATCTGAAAGATTGATAAATGGAACATTGAAAGAAACACATTAGTTTATCAATGCAGGACAATAACCATCAAAACAGAAACAGCCACCCCACACTGCAGCTGCAGCAGCAGGCAACAGCCAGGACACGATCCTCAGTGGGCTGGAACCCAGAGGATGGGATGCCCTTGCAGTGCCCAACATCCTTTTGTTCATCAGCTACAGATGTGACCAGTGGGACCACTTGTCCTTTTGGTCCTCTTCCTCTGGCTGATCAGCCTGGCCACATCTGCTTCTCAACTGGTAAAACTTCTTGAGTCAAATTTCTGGAGCCTTTTTTTTTAATATCGCTGTGAATTGACTTCTCTAAGAGATGGGAGCATGAAAAGATTTACATTGATAATGCTCCAAGTTAGCAGGAGAGATTAAGGACAATTTTATGGCTAATGCTGGGTCTTGTCTACAGTGACCACAGCTAAGCATGTGGAAGCAAATGCTCCAGGGCAAAATTAAAGAGCAATTTGGTTTTGTCTGGCTGAAATGGGATAAAAGAGGATCCAGCATACATGTTCCGGTGTCAGAGACTCCTCTCACAAGTGAGAGGACAGGACTTAGGATGTGTCTAAGGCAGGACTGACATTCCAGAGACAAGTCCGCAGGATGGTTGGGCAAGTGTGACCTCACTGTCTCTCCTGGGTAGCTTGTGCTTCAGCACCCTCCTGTGCCATGTCCCCTGCCCTTACCAAGGGGGCTTCTGCTGAGTTCACTGCAGTGCTCCTGCTGCACACCTTACACCTCATCCTTCACCGCTGGTGCAGCATCTCCCCTCAGCTCAGCCCGTGTGTGCCCCTTCAAGCCCAGCCAGTCCTGCAGTGGCGTGCCAGTCTAGCCTGATGCTGACTTGTGATTTATATATTGTGTTAATTTTAGTTCACAGAAGAAGTGCACATGGCCTATGGTTCAGAGAGCTACCTAACAGGCAGATGAAGGTCTCACAAGTGAGAGACCACTCCACAAGCAAGGGCAAGCTGAGGGGCGAGCTGTAAAACATAATCCAACAGCTCTTTAATTTACTTCATGAATTTTGATCCCCTTTGTTTCATATTTTTGAGCTTTTCTCCTCAAACAAGAGAGCTGCTAATATTTTCCTTAAATAAACTTTCACATAAGGATATTTTCACATATTCAGATTATTCCAGGAACTGGAGTATTAAAGAAAAGCCAGAGCCTGTTACAAGAGGTGTGAACACAGAATCCCCTGAGCATCACAGAGGTGTCACTTGGATAGATGGGAGGCACATTTTTGCAGGGAGAGGGTTATCCTACATTTTTAAGATTCACATTTTCATCCAGTTAGCCACTTGAACATTTAGCACCCCCTCCGAAATTTTCTCAGACCCTCAGGGGACCAGTGGTGGGAGAGCAGTGCAGGAGGACAACACACCATGACAACACAAGACTGCAGCAGATGGAGAGGAGAAGCTGTGAAAAGAGCAGGGTCACTGAAAGGACAGTCACTGGGTCCTGGCTGTGGCAGGGATTCTCTTTAGTTTGATGCGAAATTCTGTGAACCTGGTTTTTGCCAGTGATTTTGAGCAGGTATGGGTAAGGCCAGCAGCACCAGACATATCACCTGCATTATTTTGCTGTGAACTTCTGAGGTAACAAAGTCAGATGAATCAGGCACAGGCCAAGAGTCGGTCTTTGAGTCATCAGTCTCACAATGTCCCACAGTGGGTCTTAAAGCCAGTATAAATTGCATAAAACCTCCCATGTTTCTATTGCTTTAACTTAAAATGGAGCAAACAAAGCGTTTCACTCAAAAAACCTGAAATTCATATTTGGGTGGCATATTGGAAAGCAATATTATGATTAATCTCATATCTGTGGATGCATAGAAAATGAAAATAAAAGAAAGCTCTGGTCTTTGGTTTCCTAAGTTCAGAAATTATTTTATCTTCAAACTGATGCAAGCAACATTATGTTTCCGTCCTTTAAGAGGCATGAAGGGGCAGTAAAAAGTAGATTGGGACTGTGAGTGTCTAATTCAGGCAATTTTTCCCCTGCTGTTTCACTCAGCAGTTGAGTCTAAATGGGAGGAGAAGAAGCAGGGTTGCTTTCAGGCATCTTGGTTTCCATGGGATTTTAGTTATTGATCAGTTATCGTCATCATAATAGCTGATGTGGACTTGATACAGTCATATTCATGACACCGCCTGGGTTTGGTAACGCACAGAGTTCTGCTATCTTAATATTCTGACGCTGGCTGTGGTTCATTTTTAAGGCTCCTCTTGGATTAATTTATTTGTGAAAGCTATGCCAGCCTCCAGTGCGTAAACAGTGTGTCAGCATAGAGCATCATGAAGACTAGATCTGGTTGGATATTTTCCAGTTGAATATTTTTTTTTCCATTTGAATATACCAGTTGGTCAAAATGGGCATGTTCTGCAGGCATGTATCAATTTTGATAGATTGCAACCATCAGGGGAGTTAAAATCCACTAGTTCTGTCATGGGGGTTCTCCATACAAAGCCCCTCAGTACCCAAGGGCTCCAGAACTCTACAGCAGCTTACACAGTTGCAGGGCTGAAAACAGGAACTGGTTTTGCCTAAGGGCCCCCTCTCCATTTTTCTCCAAGCAGCCTTTCTAGGGAAGCTAGACTTGTGCAGGCAAACCAGGCTGGCATCTCTGATTTCTCACAGCAGAGCTTTCCTAAGCCTCTTTCAAAACTCATGAGTTTTCCCAGAATGGAAGTTTGTTTTGCTGCTCTGCCTCAAATAAGAATCCCTAAAAAAAACCTTTTTGTAGGTCATTCTGGAATTTCGGCACACAGAAAGGTATTGAAATAATCAATGGTTAACTGCTTTACTTCTGAGAATTCATAACAAGTGCAACCATATCTCCTTCAAAGGAGGACGTAAACAAAATGGAAAGGAAAAGATATAACGAGACCAAGGAGACAAATCTGAACAATAATGGAAAATGCTGCGTGGGCCTGAATTTTGGCAGCACACCATTTTGCCTTCCTCTCCCTGGACATCCTCTGGCTACAGTTCACTCACACCTGGGCAGGGGAGCCACCACACAGCAGTGGGGCATGGCAGCCTGGCTTTGTGCCCAGAGAGCCAGTGGTGCTCTGAGATGAAAGCACCTGTGATATCCCACTCATCTCCTCCTATGAGCACAGAGTGTAGTGGGTTTTTGTCCCATCTGCAAAGAGGGATCAGGATGCTGGCTAGGGCTGCTGCTGACCCTGATGTGACAATGTCACATTCTTCTGGAGCCTGGCCTAATTCATTTAATTTGAGCTGCCAAATAGTTCTGGGAGCGTAAGAGCTTCAAACTGCTCCTGTCTTAAATAGATTTGAAGAGATTTGCTAAAATCAAGAGGTTCTGTATCCAGACTACTCCCTGCATACAGCCCAGAACAGTCCAACAAGGCTTTTTTTGTAGAGAGCTGAAATGCATTGCAAAGGGGGTGGTAAGGAATGACACATACATGGTTTGTTACTTAAAGTTTAGTAAACCCAGCTTCAAACTGAGGCGCATCTGTATGAAGGGGTAACACATGAAACTAAGATATTTGTGCCTTGATTTTGCTCAGGTAAATGTTCCCACTCCCATCTTTGTAAGTGCTTTTATTTGGTGGAAAATTTCATTGTATCACTATCCCTGTTCAGGAGTCCTCCCTGACTACGCCTGGCACTGAAAACTTGCATTGGCATGGGAGTGAGGAGGTAAGCACAGGAGTGTGGTTCCGAGCAGGATGAAGACTTGCAACATGGATGAGCTTGTTAATCCTTCTGGAATCCTTTCTTCATGACGAACTGACCAGTACCCAGATTAAGACTTCTGTGAGCTTTCTGACTTGCTGTGGCCAGATGCAAACAGCACAGACCATGAGATGGTGTGACCCTGGTTCCATCAGCTGCTGCTGTGTGATGAGCTTCCTGGCAGCAAGTGGCAGTACATCCACAGCGTGGTCTCAGAACAGGACTTGGCCCATAAAGTGCTAAATGCCTTGGCTTTAGAAGAAGCCACTGGAACTTACAACTTTCTACAATCCACTCAAGATTTCAAAAATACAGCCCTGTCAGCCCTGTCAGTGAAGGATGGAACTGGAAGCTTATCTGCCAGCCTCTGCATTATTGTCTCTAATTTGACATGCTTTCTTGTAACTTTTGTTGGGAATGGTTACTGTGAGCTCTTTGGTCTTAATACAAATCCGACTCTGATTATCAGAACTTTGCCAAAAATATCCTTATTTTTTGCATTGCCTCTGAACACTTGTGCACTGCCAGTCAGCATGTATCCACAGTGTGAGGCTTGGCTTTTGGGAATATGAAGAGATAGGAATGAGTTTTGATCTGCTATCTTTTTAGCTTTGCTTGTGACTAAGTTTTCATAGCTCAAAGGAGCAGTTCCAGCACTTGAAAAACCCTATGCTAAACACAAATTTCAGAAAAAAAATCAAGAATTGTTGTGGCCATAACAGTGGGGAAAGTTCAGTTTCCTCTGACCTTAACTGCAGTTTCTTTATACTTCCTGGGAACTCCTGGTGTATTGCTTCTTCTGATGTTTACCCTAAAGAGAGCATGCTCATCTTTGTTCATCTTCATCATTAAAAACCCAAAGAGGATGTGCACCGCTTTTTGCAAAAAAATGTGCCTTCAAATCCCCCAAGAGTACACAGCACAAATAGGTCCCAAACATCCAGGATCTTACAAGAGAAAACAGATTAAAGTGCATGAAAGAGGAATCTAATGTAGTGGTTTATTTCCCTTTCCCTTGTTCTTACTCTGTGCAGTTTACATTTTTTGTTTGATTTCTGTTATCAGTGGTGTGTATTTGTCTGAAAGGGACAGGCAGAGGTTTGTGCCCTGCCATGAAAGACAGGTCAGGACACCTCACAGGAGGGAGGTCTCACCGCTAGGAACTTGTGGTTGGAACAGAAAAGCCAGACAAATGGCTCCAAGGAAAGACAGTTTCTTTCAACATGCTGATGGGAATGGAAACAGAGGTGTGGGGATAAAACTTCTTAAGAACCTGAGGCTGCCAAGTATGGGCAGTTTCTGAGAAGAGATGAGCTCCCATTAGCAAGTGAAAAAATGGGCTAATTCATCCAAAGAACTCTGGACAAGGGGAAATGAGCACTTCTGGGGTTCTTGCCTTGTATAGTTATTATAACAACTCAACCTTAGTGCCAAGTGTATGAAAATCCATCACAAGGTGATTTGCCAAAGTGATGCAGGGAGTCTGTGACACATCTGGGGATCAAATCCTCATCTCTGAGACAAAATACATTATTCAGGCCTCTTACTTGTTTGGAAAGCACAAGATTTAGCCTTGGCTTAGCTGTCTTGCTTTAGACCCAAAAAATAAAGGACTCAAAGCAAATCTTGCAGACCCTTAGGGGACTTTTGCTCTGGGGCCAGGTTGGATATGACACTGAGCAACCTGGTCTAGTGAAAGGTGTCACTGCCCACAGCACGGGGTTGTAACTAGATGATCTTTAAGGTCTCTTCTAACCCCTAACATTCCATGGTTCTATGATTCTCTCTAAGAAGAAACGTCCTCAGGACTGATATGAGTATAGTGAGGTAGAGACAGCCCCACATCATCCTACTCATCCTGGACAGTGCAAAGGACTTTGAGGCTTGGTACAAATTTAGGTCTTCCATGAACACTTCATAATTTTTCAATAAATTTCTCTGGGGCTTCTAGATGAGATGAAATTTGGAGAATGCTTGTGAGCAGGTTGGTAAAGTATCTTACCCCAATTCTTATAATATTATGTGCAGGATAACTTTCCTTGCAGAAAACAAAGGCAAAGCTTGAACACTGCTCTGCAAGCAGTGAGAGGGGTAAGCATTGGGGTGGTGCCACACTTTCTACATTTTATCCATAATCCACCTTTTTATTCAGAAGGATCTCTGGCTCAGCACTTCCTTTGGACAAGCTTTCACTCTGTGTCCTGGACAGCCACTTGGTTAATTAAAACAAAAATAATTGCAGGTACGTAGCTGAAGGCAAGGTACAGGAAGAGAGGCTTTCTTAGGAATACAGCTGCAGTTCTGGATGCACTAAAAAGTGACTTTTTTCCTTCCTAGCTGCATGGATGCCTCCTGCCTTGCTCAAATCATCAGGAGCTGTCACATGGAAATAACTAAGGAGCCACTGACGTCACAGGACAGGACTCCAGTTCATGTCAGACCCACCCTTACTTTTATTAGCAGAAATTACTCCTCTTCCCAGAGGAGCAGTTATCAGGCCAGACCTGCTCCCTTCCAGGTGGCTAGTTTTGCATTTTGCTTTCATGGCATAGAGTGACAAAATAAAACCACCAGACATTGGCAGCTTCCACTAATGTGGCTCATTTTGCAATCCATGGTACTGGGACCTGCCAGAAGTCCCTAGGTCCTGCAATCAGGAGTGTGAGAGAAAGAGGAACCACTACCTTTTAACCTAACAAGAACCAGTGTTATTTGCTTCCATCTCATTGAATGCACCCTCTAGAGACTTTATCCTGCCATTTTGCTGCTGGACCCCAGTGTGGGGTTCTCCATGGGCTGCAGGTGGATATTTGCTCCACTGTGGAGCTGCAGGAGCACAGCTGCCTCTCCATGGTCTTCACCACAGGCTGCAGCAGAATCTGCTCCAGCGCTTGCAGCACCTCCTCACTTTCCTTTTTTCACCCCCCTGGTCTCTGTCTGCAGAGTTGTTTCTCTCACATATTCTCACTCCTCTATCCTCTGCTGTTATTCCAAGCAGTTTTCCCCTTCTGAACTATTTTATCCCAGAGGTGATGCTCACCATCACTGCTGAGTTCATCCCTGGCCAGTGGCAGGTTTGTCTTGGAGTCTTTTAATCCTTATCCTCTGCAGAGTCCTGCAGTTACCTGCAATCCAGCACTGCAGGGTAAGAAGAGCCTGTAGCACTATAGATAATTTATGATATACTGTAGGTTTTAGCCAGTACTCATTTACTAACCCTCAGCACAATTTCAGAGGTTCCTACCCTGTGAAACTGAGTTAATTGTTGAAGCAGGAGTAAGCTGTGAAACTTAAACCTTCCTCCACAAGTACTTGTTACAGAAGAAGATTGAAGTAGTTCATCCTGCCAGAGCCATGGCACAGCCTGCAGGGCCTGGCTGTGGGGCTCAGCCCACATCAGCATGTTCCTGCACTTCCTCAGAAGACCTGGATCTCCTGGGGCAAAGCTGAGGGGTACCCTGGACGTGCCACCTCCCTGTGGGTTCCTGGGACTGACTGCATCAAGCTGTCTCCCACATAACCCTGAATGAGGGTCAGAGTCTGAACGCCATTAACTGTGAGATTCTACTTAACGGGTTGGGTGCAACTTCTTCATGGTAGAGGTATGACCTGAAAGCAATGTCCACATAGGGTCAATGGTTGCCAGAGCCCCTCTGGTGCCAGCCAACAGGACCTGGATCCCCAAAACAGGGCACTCACCTGTTTTCCCTTGGGCTTGTAACAGAGATGCACACACTTCATTTCAGGGAAAGCTCTTTGGTGGAATTCCCTGGATTAATCTGTATCTGTAAACTCGTTTGGTTTTAGCTTGTCACATAATTTGGTGGTTTATGTTCACTCATGGTTGCAATTGATGTAAATTTAGAAATAAACAGAATAGAAACAAGCACTGCAACTTAGAAACAAAATCATTCAGATGCATGAGCTTAAATTCCATTTTTTGGTGTTTTTGGTTTTGGTTGGTTTTTTGGTTTTGGGTTTTTGTTTGTTTGTTTTGTTTTTCACAACTACCACAACTTTGTGCCTTCTGGTCCTTGACATTGGGACGGGCTGCTTCAGGGCCTCAGTTCTTTAGTATTTTGACTGCAGAAAACATTTGTTTTCTTTTACAACAGAGGTAAGTACCAGATGTCAAAACTGAAGAGCAAAAGTGTGAAAATGTGGCCTGCTACCATTTCTAATGGGCTTTTTTCCCCAAAAGCTTGTGTTTTCTAGATCAGTCTTGAGGTTTTGCATGAATCCTAATGGAAGATCTTTTAACGGTATGGATTGGCATTACCACTTCAAGAAGCAGTTCTCTAATTCAATAGAAAGAGAAATTTTTCATTTCTAGTTTTCAGTTCACTTTATTAAAAAAGGGAGAAAACTTGCAAAGTAGATGGTCAACGATTCAAGTTTCTTTAACGTGTAGTTTCCCTTCTACAATGCTTATTATGAATTCTTTATCCCATTATCTCAGAATGAATGGCCAGTGTAGGAGCTCTGGATACTGCAAAATTGTACTTCAATGCACAGTTCACTGGGTTTCACATTTCCTTTCATTTGTTGCCCAATTCATGCAAACGCTGACTGAAGAGCAAAACTCAATCCCTAAATAGTTCTAGCATGGGCTGTGTTTTATTATGCAGGCTTTAATGGGAGGCAGGTGAGCACCACAGCTTACAGACCTCAGCTGGTGTGATTACAGTGCAGAAATATCCAGTATCACACAGAGGGTGCTGAAAGGGGATGTTCCTCTCAGAGGTTAGGAATAATTTGTTGCTGTTTACATTTGGAAAACAGCCATTTCAGCTAAGAACCATAATGTTAGGGTTGGATGAAGAGGGAGAGAGCTCTAGGAAACTATGTGAAGCTCATTTTGTTTTGGAGGCAGTGGGCATGTTTATGGTCTGTACTGCAGCAGGACAGATCAGGCAGGAAGCAGGTCTGAGATGTCTCAGGGCATGAGAGAAAAATAACTTCATCCACAGGCAGGTGTTCAACTTCCAAATGCTGGATGCTGTGTCAGACCCTAACTCTGGCAAAGGTTTCAGACATATTTTTTTCCCCCAAATAATACAAACTTGAAGGAACTGTTGGTAAGCTTGGGTCCAAATTGTTGACTTGTCTAGGAGGAAAAAGGAAATGAATACTAAACCCATCCCTCTGTTAGTACATTTCTCCAAATCCCAAAGAAGCAGGAGCAATGTGGAATGCTGAAATGTCTTGATGCTTTAAAAAGAAAACTCTAATTTCCTTTAAGTTTGTTTTTAAAGTGCAGTTTCTTTGTAAATTGAGTGCATTCTGACCTAAGAGATAAGCTAGAAAAACCAAACCATGCATTAGGATCAAAAGCTTTCCCTTAATGCAAAATTATTTTCACTTTCTCCCCTCCCACTTTTTTGGTTTTGGTTTCTCTGGAAAAATGGACTTTTTTCAGGTCAACCTGCAGAGGAACATCTGCTGGCCTCTCTTCCTCCTGCTGTTTCCTATTGAACAAGCTAAGCAAAAATGAAAAATATACCCGTTTGCAGCATAGAAACTTCCTTTGTGCATGCAAAGATCCCTCATCCAGGTGCAGCAGGGAGCTCAAGAGAAGTACTGCATGGGTCTGGTGCAGATACCAGTATCTGCAAACTGAAAGACTGGGGTTCTTCCAACTGGAGCTCCCCTGTGAAGGGCTGTGGCAACACCTGTATCTGCCCTGGGAGCATTTCTCATGCCTGCTTTCCTTGTGGGGTCCCATGCAAGGGTAAGGTAGAACCTGTAACTGGAAAATATCAGTGGAATTGATGCTGCAGCAATTTACAGCAATGCCAAGGAAAGCTCACTCGGGTGGAGTGAGCTGCTCAACTGGTGGAAGGAGAAGTTATTTGATTAGCCTGAGGTATGCTGATGGGAGGTTTGGGGACATTTTCCTTCTAGCACAGGTGGACACCCCTGCCTGTGGCACAGATGCCTGAGATCTGTCCTGGTTTCAGCTAGGATAGAGTTAATTTTCGTCCTAGTAACTGTGCTGTGTTTTTGATTTAGTATGAGAATAATGCTGATAACACACTTATGTTATAGTTGTTGCTGAGCAGTGCTTACTCTAAGTCAAGGACTTTTCCATTTCTTATGCACAAGAAGCTGGGAGGAACCATAGCTGGGACAGCTGACCTGAACTGTCCAAAGGAGTGTTCCGTACCCTAGAATACCATGCTCCATTTATAAACTGTGGAGAGTTGGTTGGCAGGGGCCAGGCTGCTCATGGTCAGTGGGTGGTGAACAATTGTATTGTGCATTTCCCCTATTATTATCATCATCCTTGTTGTTGCTGTTATTGTTCTTGTTGTTAGCTTTATTTCAATCATGAAACTGGTCTTGTCTAAACCCACAGGTTTTGCCTTTTACCGATTGTCCTTCCCATCCACTAGGGAGGCTGGTGGGAGGGAGTGAGCAGCTGCTTGGTACTTCCTTATGGGCTGGGGCTAAACCACAACAGGTTACCAATTACCTACCCCACAAACACCCAAGCCCAGGTGAGCCAGGCTGAGCTAAATACCGCGGGGAGCTCAGAGAGCTCAGTCTGAGCTCTGGGAAGCAGGCTGATATCTCCGGAGGTACCCTAGTCCACATGAGGAGGTGACCTGCAGGCTGAGCTGGGTCACATGCTCTGAACCACTGCTGGTTATTAAAGACACCAGTCCTGTATATCAGAGTGAGCTCTCTCAGCCATACCTGACTTAAGCCATACTTGATCCAACAAGCTGATTCCCCATGCCCTGGGCCAGCATTCCAAGAGCAGGGCAAGGGATGTGATGCCAAGGAACAGGAGCCGGCCGAACTGGCAGGGGATGCTCTGCTGCCTTCCCTGCGCCCGGCGCGGCTCCCGATCCTCGCCGCCAGGGCGGGAGCTCTGCCCGCGTTTTTCAGAAAGGATGATTACATCTGCAAAGCACTCGGGAGCGCTTTGGGATGAAGAGTGTTATGTAAGTGTAAGATAATGTTATTTATAGAGCCAGGTTTTATCCAAAATGGAATTAAACTTGTGTTCCTGAAGCCTCTGCTATCAACGACAAATTGGAATGTGTCCACTAGCTTCTAGTGCTTTGCATTCAAATCTTTTTCTCAGTTCAGCCTCAGTTTAAGAAGGCGTTTTATTTACGAATCATACCTCTCAGAAAGTGGAGAGGTCTCTTTTCCATCAGCAGGGAGGTGGCTGTGGAAACCTGGGCTGTAATTGGTCTTTGGAACCACCTCAGATGTGGCACCAAAGTGTCATAAACCAGGAAAGGAAGGCAAAGTTTGAGCTGGATTAAACAACAAAACCACAAAGTAATGTCGTAGGCACAGTATTTTGCCTGCATTTAACACCGTCCATATCAACCCGTGAGCTGCAGGGACGGTGTCCAGCTTTTATCACTGTTGGAGGTGGCACTTGTTCAGTGGACTAATGTTTGTGATCCTGCAGAACTACAGACCCCGTGACCTTTTAAAATCTTTCATTATTAACGTAGAGAGCTTTATTTGTTCTTTTGAAATATTAGATTCAAATCTCTCGTATCTGTACTTTTTACAAGCCATGAAAACCCATACTGCTGAGATGCCTGATGAAATCCAGGCTAACAGGTGTTAGGAATATTGTTTTATGAGGTACAGCACCTTGCACAGGTTAGTTTGCTGCAGTTCATCTGCTGCCCCTCACTTGTCACAGTATCTAGCATGAAATTCCACACATGCCTTTTATTTAGGAAAGAACAAAAAAGTATGTTATCTTATTCCTCTGGAATTTTCCACAGTTATTTAGCATGTTAGTTTAAGCATAATTGGTTAGTGGGCTCTTGAAATTTATATCTTAGCAGTACTTATTTACATCAGGCTAAAAGTAGTTCATTTCAGTTGAGGTAAATGTGAAGCATTAGATTGCAAACGTACCTAATCCATCTCTCCTCCCCCATGACTAGAAATCCTGTGGTTAAAATAACACAGCCTCTATTCAGAGCACAAACTTAGAGCTGCTAGCAGGAGCAGGCTTGGGATTTAAACAACTCTCAGCAGATGAGTCTGTTCAAGGGTCTTTTTCGGGTTGGTTTTTCATCCTACTTCTGATCCATGAAAGGAAACCAGGCTCTCTCCTCTGGGCAAGCAAGGTAAAGATTTTCTGCATTCTGTGTACGGTTGCATGTGCTTGTAAAGGAGCTTATAAATGTGATTGCAAAAATGCTGTTGCAAATGCAACTATAAAAATGTTCCTGTTATAGAGCAAGAAGTATTTGGCAAATGGCTTCACAACCTTTAACTGTTAGTCTGGTCTGGCTATTTCCACACAGCAGTGAAATGATGAAATGATAAATGTCGCACAGAGAAGCAAGGAGCAGTGATTCTCCCTCACACGTTAGAGAGACTGAGCATGTAGGCAATGTAGGAAATAGCAAACCCAGGTACTACTGAGATCGAGCCAGACTAAAGCAAAACTGGCATTTTGTTAACTGTCAGGTATAGTCCCTCCTGGGTTTGTCCAGCTGCTCTAATCCCATTTGGGAGGCTGAGGTTGTGCTGGAGGATGGCACTGAGTCTGTTTACAGAGTGTATACTAATGCTGCTCCAGCGTGACTCGTACAGTGGAACCGTGCTTTCAGAAATGTTTGGATGCAGTGTGCCAGATAATTAACTGCCTTCATTTGCTCTTATTGCTTTCCGAGTCACAGGGGATGTAGAAAAGCATCATTTTTTCCTTGAATCCTTATTTTATTTGAAATCCAGGAAACAAGCATGATGTCTGTGCTAATGCCCATGGAACTGTATTCCCAGTGCCAGAGGCTGTTAACTCTCTGAGCTCTGTGCTGTGATTCACAGGGGATCCCGAGTACCAAATCAGTCCTCCTGCACTATGGTGTTCAAGCACAGCCGGTTGCGCTGCTGGGCAATGTGGAAACATCGTTAACTCGGATTTTTGCTTCATTTGAAACAATGCTAACACTCCCTGCTCCAAGGCATGGGAAGTGTGGGTGTGGTGGTGGGGGGAGAATTGAAGCACTGAAAAAACGATGCTCCAGGTGCTGCCTTTCCAGAGCTGGAGAAAGACTTATTTCCCACTCAGAGATGCTCCCTTTCCGCTTCCCCTACTTTACACTCCCTTTACCCTTCCCCAGGTGAAACAGGATGGTTTCACACTGTCCTGTCTGCAATAACTGCCCCCACCTCCCCCTCCCCAGTCCCTGCTGTCCCACACCTTGGCAGCAGGCACTCCACTCCTCTGCTTGGCCAGAGACAAGAGGAAGACCCCGCTTGGCATGCCAGGTCCCTCGCAGCACAGAGCTGCCACACTGAGGGGGAAGCCTTTCGGCTGGCAAAGATGCCCTCGTCCCTTGAGCCAACAGTGCTGCTTTGTCCTGATGGGAGAAATGCAGCTTTATCACTTGAGTGCCCGGCACAGGGAGGGACAAGCAGGGCTATAAGGGATACAAACACTCTGCTTTTCCTGATACTCATGTAAGAGCACACCGTGGCAGAGAGGCAGCTCTGAGGAGAGAGAATATATGCAGAACAAAGAAATGCGGTCAGGCAGGAACTATACAATTCCAACATAGAAAGTGGAGCTGATGTCATTTTAACGTCCCAAGCAGTGCCAAGAATTCTAAGTTCCATATCAAGATTCAGTGCAAAACCCCCACAAACTCACAACTTGTTCTTGTGGAAAAATTAACTTTTATGGAAAATATGCATGGGAACATGCCAGAGGAGTGTGTTGCTTTATTTCTTTTATTAATTTTGAATACATTAGTTCAGAGAGCAATCCCATTTTAGCATCAGCTGCCTCTATCCAAGAAGCTGAAGCTCACATATACTGCTCGCAAATAGTGGAGGCGAGGGAAAAGTGGTTTTTGGTATGATCAGTTGTTAGATGGGAAGAGCTGTTCGAGTAGGAAGGGGAGTGGGAAGGCTCAGTGGGATGACTGAGTTAACGCTTTTTTACTGGTGACATATCTGAATCGTGATCAGATGCACCTGAATGGAACAGCATCATCAGCTTTTATAGCTCTGAATGCTTCAGTGGTGGGATCGCACGTGGCTCCTGTGATAAAGGTTACTCATATCTGTCCTGCTATAGGACTGCCTTTGTTGCTGCTTATAACTTTGTCAGACTTGAACAGTTTAGACTGAGTTCTTCCAACTTGATTGTCTGCCTTGGGCGAAGTTCTTTTCTGGAAAATCTCAGCCAAAACTGTCCAGCCAGTTTTGTCCATTCCAAGAATGAGCACAGGGAAAAAGGAATTGTTGTCCAACTTGGAAAAAAAGAAAGGAAGAAACAGGAGGGGGGAACCTGGTGATCCTTTCATTGGATAATTCTTATCCCTCTGCACTTTGGAGTTGAGATCTGAAATTTGGCAGCTTTGTGTTAGGAATGTGGGGGTTTTTTTGGTGTTTTTGTTTTTGTGGGTTTTTTTGGTTTTTTTTTTTTTTTTTCTTACTTTGCAAATCTCCTCCAATTTGGCTTAGTGATAGCCTTTGAAGGGAAAAAATAGCAACTTACTAGGGACGTGCTAGGGCTGAGTAGTCAGTCCACTGAGATTCCTTCCCACATGAGCGAGCTCAGCACAGCATCCCAGCAGTTCCCAGTGCAGACCCCAATGCTCCTGTGCAGTCAGTGCTACCAAATTTCTGCTGATCCTGCTGCTTCCCCATAGCTCTGCAGGGACCAGGCTACCTGCGACCTCTCTCTGCAGTCCAAGAATAATCTCCAGCTCTAGAAGCAGGATGAGGATGTAATGCTGCTCAGGGCACAGGTGCTGGTCAGTGCAAAGGCAGGCAGGGAACAATACACTTCGATTATTTCCTGGCACAGCCAGGAGACAGACAGGGACCCTGGGGGCACTGGGCTAAGCAAGCTGATAGATTGCATGGGACTGGGATGGGGAGTATATGGGATGAGTGAGGAGTCAGGGGCCTTAGGAGCAGGGCAGAAAGTTGTGTGTCAAGGTGTGAGCCATAGGGAGAGTCTGGTAATCCCAGACCCTGATGTGAAACCTGAGTTGTCCCTATCCATGGTCCCTTTTTGGGATTATGAGTGCTACCTCTCAGAATTGGCTTCAGTCCCGCTCTCCCTGCAGGGTCTTCTGTGCCAGGTCTTGCTGAGGCTTTCCCCAGTCTGCAGGCAGTAGCTGCAGGGTGTGCCCCACTGTCTGCACATGCCATAAGATCCTGCTACTGAATGTCCACTGCTGGGATGGGAGTTGATGGAAGCTCTGCCTCGAGCATGTCCAGCATGCCTGATGGTGAACACTCTTGCACAGCCCAGCCCCAGCTGTGTCTGTTGGTCACCCCTTGATCTCAGCTTGTGACCCTGAAGTGCTGGCCTCTGCAAACCATGAAACCTGCAAGGGTGGATGTGGACATGGGTCTCGCTGCAGAGAGGGCCCATCACTGTGATGGGGGATAGCTGGGATGAGTGACCAAGACAGACCCCTGATAAACTGATGTCTGGTGCAATCAAACTGGTTGCTTACATGCCTGTCTCTCTTCCCATTTTGTTCAAGCAGCTAAAGAATCACCATACCCTTGGTGGAGGTACCAGAGCATCCAGATGCTATAGGGAGGTGTGCCATTGTAATTTCTAGTGTTGGGAAAATCAGTAATTCATATTAAGAGGAGGACTTGGGATGAAAATAATGCCTAGGATCACACTGAACTCCAAGGAGAAAAAGAATTCTGTATAACATTGCAGTGAAGACAGTCCATCCTGTACCATGGGATAAAGTTGAGACCTGTGGCAAAATACTGTGTGATCATCTAATTAACAAGCGTATCATAACACATAGCACAAAGGAGGCCTAATTCTGGCATCTCTTCCCTCATGGATTTTTCAGTCGTAACAGTACTCTTATAGCCTATTTTTGTATGCAATGCATATGCAACATTTGGAGACAGATGGTGAAATCTCAGTGTTCACTGTGCCACTTGACGTGATTTCCACATCAGAAGGTAGGGATCTGCAGTCTGCTTGTTTCTGCTCCTGCTGCAGTGGCGGGGAAAGGTGATTTTCCTTCGCTTCTTTTATGACTATAGGCTGTGGAACATTCTGGACAGCCTCTCCTTCTACAGAGACAGGCAGTGAAGTTTCGTCATCTTCATCAGCTCCTGGGAGCCCCATGCACACACCAGGATTCAGGTCTGCAAGACTGTGTAGGAACAAAGACCAGAAGAACAGGAGCTGGCAGTGTGAGAAGACCAGAGCTGCCTACAGACAGCTACTGAGAGAGGAGGGAGTTCTAAGAAGCTGTGAGACAGTGCTGGCCAGTGCTTGCTGCACACCAGCAGCCTGACCTTTGTCAAGGAAAGAAAATGGACATCCATAACCTTTGATGCTGGATCAATGCAAATGAGTGGAGAGGAGGCTGACAGTCAAAGAACCAGAGATTCTTACTGGGGATGCCCTTGTGGAAGTTGTCACAAAACAAATAAATCCACGAGGATGTTGCTGTTACAACTTTGACGAGATAATTACAAGTCTCAAGGGGAGCAACATCATGAATGGAGCGGTCGGGTCTGTGCATAAAGTTTCTCACACAGATCTGAAAGAGCTACAGCCTCTTTATCTTCATCCTGGATGGTCCAGCCAGCTCCTTTGCACTGCACATAGCCCAGGGAAAGAGTCAGATCACTTCACAAGTGTTAACCCAAGGCTTTCATTGCTTGATAAATTGTTTGATCTCCTTGGGGCTCAGACCTTGCTTAGAGAATCTCATGTCCATTCCCAGCTAGCTACTGGCTCTGTCCCATGCTCTTCCTACAGTTTTGGTCTGAATTAAACCAGTATGTGTGACATGACTAGTTCAACAATCACAACACTGTGCCTTGGGACTTAGACTTTGCTGGAACTGAAGTACATGCAATTAATTCTGTGGTTCCTCAATGAACAAAAAAGGGTTTTTTTGTAATTCTATTTCTCATTTGTTTTCAAAAATTTGTGAATCCTGAACTCCTTAGTCTCAGAAATTAATGGCTTTTATTCCAATTTCTCTGTTTTTACATACTTTGCAGAACGCCATGTTTCCAGAGATATGCCAGTCTTCAGTTTCTAGATATGGTTGAACAGTAACACTGAGGTCCGCAGATGCCATCTCAAACTGGAGAGAATCAGTTTGATCCCAGACCTGAGAGAAGGTCCTGCAGCTGCACTCTGGTTATAGTTTTGTCTTCATGTTATCCTACTGTCCAGGGATGTGGGTTAGGGTGGAACATCAGTGGAGGTTGTTTATGAAAGGATATTTCCTACTAATACAGAACCCTGTCTGAGCACTCCTGTAGTGACCATCTTGGTAATCCAAACAGTGCTCTCCTACATAAATCATGTCTTACTTCATGCAGGTATTCTGCCATGTCTTCAGATGCATCCATGAAATATGTGTCACCTGGGCTGTGTGACCTTTACAGTTTCAGGGACACTTTGGAAGAGTGATTTATTTGGTGCTCTATTGTCTTGCAACTCAAATGCTGAAGGGGAGTGAGTATGCAGTCATATCAGGAAAGATAAACTCATTTCTGGTAAGGCAAAGGCTTTATCTTTAAAAAAGAAAAAAAATCGGAGGCTAGCACAGGGTGAGGAAGATGAAAATTTCAGTCTTTTACACTGGTGAAAACTATTTTAGAAATCCCTACCCAGATATAAATTCAGATTTTCCACACCAAGACAAGCATTGTGGTTCTCCTATATCCCTTTTTATCAATTCATTTATAACACCCTTGTGAATCCCATCGTCCAAGTCTATGTAGGAGGCTTATGACACACAGAGATTCCTAATAACCTCAAACTCACTGAGGGTTTTTAACTGCTTATAGTCTTTTAGCTTGTTTTCACTTTTATTTAGATGCCTTGTCCCTCAGCAGTGAATCTCTTTTGTTTTTTCTTCTTTTATGCTACTACTGGATGGCTGTTCATGCCCTTGGCATTGTCTACCAGGAAGCACCTCCTTGTATCCCACCTCTGCCAGTCCATGGCATTGAGCTTTGGCTGTGCCAAGCTCACAGCACAAGGTGACTCCAGCTCTGTAGCCACCACACACAATAAACTCAGCCAAGTTGCCATCCTTGAGCCTCAAATGAAGAATGATTCTAAAGTGAACCCATGTTGCAAGGTGCAGCCCTCTAGCACCAAGACTGTGTGTCCATCACATGTCCAACACATGTGAAGGCTCGTGCATGACCAGCCATACCCACCTTTTTCCTTTCTCCTTGGACACAAAGTCCTGCTGCTGCATGTTGGGTTGCAGCAGCCTGTGGAGCTAAACCCTGGATTTCCATCCCCAGCCATCTCATCAGGCAAAATGCCAACGGGGCTTGCAGAATGGCTTTCTTACACAGCACATCCACTGCTGGGACTGCCAGGGTTTGCACCCCTGCTGCACACTGGCACTAGGCAGGATTGGTGCTGTCAATAACCTATCTCAGACAAAGAGACTCAAAGGAAATTGTATTCTCCTCCTCTGATGCCTTTGCTCATAATGGATTGTTTTGGCCTCTTGCATATGTGGAATCAAACGCTGCTGCTTTTCACATGCTACAGCTCGCTGTGTTTAATTTGAGAGGAATCTCTCTTAAATATTTATTTAAACAATAACATCCCTTGAGCTCTTTATAAATTGCTGTATGAGATAGACCCCAAATGCTTTCCCTTAAAATTTATTTGAACTGCTTTTCTGCCTACCCACTGTGCTGTGAGCCAGCACCTCCTTCTGCCAGAGCTGCAGAACCTGCAGCTCAGAAAGCCAGTGCCTGTTCCACAGGACTTAGAAACCCAGCCCTCAAATCATGCCACCAGCTCCCAGGTAAGGGCAGTTTCAGCAGTCATACTGTTTCTGTCCCAGAAACTCAACAACCCTGTAACTTCCAAAACCAGGCTCCTTTCAGACACAAATGCTCCTTTTCAGATGCTCTGAGAGCCATCTTTTCCTACGGGTACCCTCACACAACAGCTGAGGCTGGAAATACAGTGATGCCAACCCTCTGTGGCTTGTGACGGCTGGGGAGGTGGGGGAAAGCTAAGGCTGCTGATACCTTTCAATAACATTTAAATTATAACTTCATAACCTGTAGTTCTGGGAATTTTCTGAGCAAAGACATAAAACACACGCTGTACTATTTGGCTGGAGGCTGCCAAAATCACCATCCCAAATAAAAATATTCTTATATTGTACATAAAAGAAAGGATTCAAACTCTTCACTTAGTAGGACTTTTGTTTTTAATTTTAGCTAAAGGTGGACTTTCACTGAAGTGTTGGTTGTATTAATGTTATCTGTTAAAAAGTTTGCCCTAGATGATCAATGTTTAAGAATAAGTGGAGGAGAGCTACAGTCCTCCTTCTACATTTCTAATTCCACATTTTTTCCAGAATCTTGATTAACGAGTTATTGGCAAAATCTTCATAGTCAACATGGGTTTGAGTAGAAATTGGATTACTCATCAGCTAAAGTAAGTGCAAAGAAGATAATTCATTATGCTGCTCCTTAAATATAATTGAGACTCATCTCCTCATTCTAAGCTTCGTGTGGGTTTAATCATGGGAGCTAAATGGGGGAGAAGTACTAAAGCTTCTCTGAATAATTTTTATTCTTGCCTCTGTTCTGTATTAATAATTACATCAAGGCATATCTCCAAGGAGACCAAGGGTGATGCCATCAGCCTGCTGTTCCTTAGGTCCCCCCAAAACCTTCACTTGATTTGCTAAGTATGGTGCTCTTTGGCTGGTCCCTTGGAAGGAAGAGGCAGGCTGCCTTTTGCTTGAAATCTTTCTCGTTCTGAGTGCAGATTTCAACAGACTAAATGAAAAGATACAGCCTCTTGGGAGTGAACACTACTGGTGAAGCTGGGAGATAAGCAGCCTTTTCTAGTGGCTGAAGATGATTGCAGAAACAGTTTTGAACATCAGGAGGACTTTGAGTATTACTTTCCTCCCATGGTGAATACAATGTGTGGAATGTCTGCCTTAGACATAATTTTCCTTTTTCCAGTATGAACTGGAAAGGGCTCCTTGTACTTTTCTCTCCATTAGACAAAGCCATCGTCAGCAGCATGGATGAAGTATCACAGTCCAATAATTTCAAATCAATACTTCATTACTTTGCTCTGTTCAGAGGAAGCACATTTTACTCTGCATGGCTATGTAGAGCCTTTATCCAGCTCACATTACATCCAACCAGCCATCTTATGTCAGTGTTAGGGTCAATTCCCTCCTTTTAATTTCTCCCCATTCTTTATTCACAGTATGCGGAGTGAATGTGTCTGAAATAGGATTTCCAGAATAAAATTGGAGGGTTTTTTATTAATAAATTTCTTATTTGTGCCAGTCAATCTGAACAGCTACTTGGTAGTCCCCTTCCAGACTTCTGCCTTTTGGTGGTAGCTCTTACATAGCCACTGGGCCTGGTGTTTCCATTTCATGGGAACTTCTGACAGTCATACCTTTGTCCATAATCAGGTCAGAAAGTCAGATTGCAGAAAAACTGAGGGAACTGCATAGTCCTGCAACTATTGTTTCAGACATGTCCAGGTCACTTAATTCTGGAAGCAAAACATTTCAGTGGTTCAGAACTGAAACAACTTGTTTGCAATTTGATCTGAATGAAAAACTCTGACTTCCTCTCAATCTGACATTAGTCCATACCCTCTCTTTTCTGCTTTGGTGTCTCATTTGGCTTGTGCTTGTCTACAGCTATTTTCACCATCTGGGCTGCATGCACCCATCAGCCACGGCAATCACACTGCTGTGTTGGTCCACTGGAGGTAGAAATACATCTTTCACCAAGGATTAGGCTTTTCTCATGATCATTCACAGCTGTAATGGAAGGTATTCACCCAGAAGGGGGACTTTGGTGGTGACCCAAAGCACTGCAGCAGAAGTTCCATCTCCTCCTGGGAATCCCTGGAAACCTTCAGTAAGGCACTGAAAAGTGCAGAACTGAGGAAACCACCCATGTACCATGACCTGAAGCTGTGCCAGGAGACCCATATCCATCCATGTAGCATGACCTAAAGCTTTGCCAGAAGAAGCAAGCCCACTCCTTTCAGTGCACTCTTGTAAGGACTGGAGCTGTCTCCTGGACATGGTGATACTCACTTTCCAACATCCACTTTCCTAGATTTGGAGAAGAAGCTTGAAGTGTGATGCCCCACACATGTGCTGGCTGTCCTGCCCACAAAACAAGCTGTTTCCTGTGTTTCCTGTCTATGTGAGTGCTGGGGGCAGACATTCTAGGTATGGGTCAAAAGCAGAATCAGGAACTGTGACCAATGAATCAGGCACCCTGTGGAGGTCTCAGATGTTTGCATGGCCAAGGTCTCCTCAAAAAAGCAAGGGTTTAATTCAGCCATGTTTATGTATCTTTGTGAGCACCGAAACAGCACTGTTGTTATTTATTAGGTAGAATGCTGCCCAGTCCTGGGCCTGAACTCTTCAAAACGAAGCCCAGTATATACAATTGGTCTTGCCTCTCTCCAAACAGCATCCAGCATCAATCACAGCACTGTAAATAGTTTACACAAAACTGGAGACATCATAACTTATGAAATAGCTCTCTTGTCAGTCAGATAAGTAAATATTTCGAAAGACTATGAACATCATGGCAAGCTCAAACTGCCCAGACCAGCTCCAAATGGATCCACGTTAACAGGCGACCAGATTTTCTCTGCCTTTGATGTCTCTGCTCCAAATCAGGTTGAGAAGGGATATGAAAACAAGCCTCCCTAAGGGAGGCTAATGCAGTTTTAAAGATGCCCAACCTTCTGTAGAGATAACAGGAGGAGGAAAACCATGGAAAGTGTTCTCAAAGAACCTATGTTCTTGAAGCTATAAATTTGAACTTTTGGGAGTCAGACCCTCCCCCTCCTTCTCCATGTCCTCCCCTCTTAACCCAAACAAACCAAGTGAATGCCAGCAAGTTCCTTCTGCAGAAATGATCAGGCATTCATTCCTTGGGCCACAGCTAGAGACTGCAGGGTCTCACCCTGTTGGTGAAATGTATTGTGGCAGCACCTTCACACAACCACCTCTTGTTTCAGGCAGCCATCCCATGGGCTTTGGGCATGAGAAAGGGAATAATGTTCGAATTGATCCCTACACTTCCATTACTTGCCTGTGGTAAGTCTCCATCCTTTTGAAAATAGACCATTGCACAGCTAACTGCTTTGGAAACATTCAGAAACACGGAGGGGTTTATGAGATATTTGTTTCCAATCATTTCCAACCATTATTTGGGATCTTTTTCCTTTCAAGTTCACTGAATTGTACCAGTTCATCTCCTTTTCAAAGGGATCCTGTTACAGGCAGGAATGCAGAGTTGAAAGGACCCGAGTCTTTGCAACAGGAATTTGTTTTGGAAGCAAGCGAGTCGGAAGGAGAGGAAACGGGCAGCCCACCAAGGGCTTCGCCAGGATTATCCTACCCTTTCAGCAAGCCACAGCCAGGGTAACTCATGGACTGGGGCTGAGCCTGCTTCCAGCTGGGGGTAGGGACAGACAGACTGCTCTTACCAGCAGTTTAATACAGCAGAGGCTCTGATTATGTTGTTTGAAACCTCATCTGAAAAACCCCTCAGGCACAGACCTCACTCATGTGAATCATAGAATCATAGAATATCCTGAGTTGGAAGGGACCCCAAGGGATCACTGAGTCCAACTGTGGCAGCCACTACAAGTGTTGGAAATGCTCACATGGGTGAAGGTGTCTGGAGGCTGCTGCTGTTGGGTCACTGGGGTGCCGAGGAGGGCACTCCTCCACACAGAGCCCCACTGAAGGCCAGGCACAAAGTTCACTATCGGCTGAAAATTCACAGACTTGCAGTTAATCTGGTGCTGAATCATTGGCTCAACTGTGTGTTTGGCTTTTACTTGTTTGGCACCTGACTGGCACCTCTTGTCCTGCATTTTCTTTAATAAGATTTTAGTCTTTTGAGTTACTTCAACACCTCCTATTGCTGGTGCATCTGGGTAGTTTTCTTAAAATCTATGTTTCGTTGAACTGTATGTATGACTTATTTAAAGTCAGAGGCATGTGTGAGGCTGTCCATGTTTGCAAAAAAACCCAGGGTTTTTATCCCAGGACTAAATCAAATGCTGCCAAGACAGCACAGTACAGACATAAATAAAACATAGGTTGTAGAGACCAACTGTCAGTGGTTCTCAGCTCCTTAAATATCTGTTCCTGTTTGCGCACAACCATACTTCCTGGCACTCCTGTCTCAATGTATTCAGTATAAACTGATGGCTGATTAAGAAAACAAGTTAAAAAAAAAAAACCCAAATGACTAGTTTCTTACTGTGGTAGCACAAGGGGGTAGATACAGAGGGGAGATGGGAAAAGGCTGCAGAAGTAACACTGACTCGGTGGCACACAGGCCAGTGTGAAATGCCAACAGTACAGTCAATATGTTCATGTCCCATAGGTGCATAGAGGTTTCACACATTGGAGTAAATGTTTCCTAATTCCTAGACACACACAACAGAAAAGGACAGCATACAGAAGGAAATAGATTCTGGGAATCTGCCAGAAAGAAAGGTGTTATTTTTCAAAAGAGAGCTGGAAACACTCCAGCTCTGGGTCCATATCCAGCTCTAGCCTCCAGCCATGAATACTAACCTGCACTGATGCAGACACCACCTCAAAGCCCCAAGAGTCCCATACGGTGCAGGACCCCGCAGCTCACACAGTCCATTTCAGCTGTGTCCCTTCCCCCATACTGGGGCAAGGGGTGAACCACCTTTTCCAGCAATCACTGCCAGGCCTGGATACATACCCTGCTGTCTTCTTTCTGAGTAGCTGATGTGTTGGTAACTCTGGTACATTAGGCTTTGCTGTAAGATGAAGGTGCTATGCAGCTGTCTCTATTAGTGTTCCTACTGACCAGCACCTACAACAAGAAGTTTGCAGTGGGGATAGATTTGCCCATAACTAAGTGCCTTTTTTTTTTTTTTCATTGCAACATGTCACTGTTTTTTCAAGCATTAGCGATTCCCCCCCCCCTCCCCCCTTAACATTGTCTCTGATTTCTGTGTCATGAGGGGGAGTATTGTCAGATTGCATTCTCATGATGGGAGAGGCAGAAAATCCGTTCTGCGTATCATGTGACCTTGGCTTCCAACACCACAGAGGATTTCTTCAAGGCTTGCTCATTATCTCGTTTTATACTTTAAAAGAAAAGCAAAGATGCTGGTGACAAATGGCCTCATTTATCACATTTAATTGACTGACTGTTCTTTTAAGCCTCTGAAACACACACTTTAGGCCAAAGCACTGGAAAAGAACATGCCATTTGCCCTGGTCTGCTGCCAGGTCATATTAAAAATGGTGCAGGAGGTGTTTTCTAGACCAGTACAGAAAGTACAGGAGTGAGAATAAGTGGGTGCACTCTCACCCCAGCATCCTTTCCTCCTGGTTTCTACCAACTCTGGCAGCATCAGCTCTTTCACAAAGAAGCAGCAGAAGTAGAGTTGGAGTGAAACTGTTATGGGAAGGGTGAAGCCATTTCAAAGCTGTGTGTCAAAGGTGTTGGTACTTCCCTGTTTAACTAAGGGAGTGCCTACAATGGGACCCTGGGGGTCTCCCTTCATCCCAGAACTAACAACAGAACTAACCAACATTTTTTGTGACAGGCTGGGCAATTGGAAAAGGAAGCAATGAGCTTGTTGCAGCTATGGCAGGCGTTGTGCTGGCTGTAGGCTGCAGGAATGACGAAATGGAGATTGGGATTGAAAACCCAAAGATTCAGCTTGGAAGGTCTGAAACAATACCTCTCCCCACTGTCCCTGAGCTGCCCTGGGTTGCTGCAGGTTGTGATAGGTCATGGGTTGCCTGAGTACCTATAATGTTACAAACAAAAACCCCAAACACCATTTTGGAGTACATAAATAGAAATGCAGTATGTAAGACATCTCCCTTCCATCAGTTCAGCTCCCCTTGCTAGTGTGAGACTGCACCTAAAGACTTTTTTTATAGATGGAGAGGCTATTCCTCAAGAAAGGTTTATACAGGTATGTGTGGGAAGGTAGGCTAAAGAAACTGGGTTTGATTAAAAAAGAGATGTCTAAAGGGAGAAAAAATTGCTTTTAAGCACACAAGGGGCTGAACAACAAGAAAATTAACAAATTGTTCTCTGTCCCTGCTGTAGACATCAGTCACAAAATTTCAGGAGGGTGTACTGGGTCTGGCTGGGAAGGAGTTAAGAAAAATTTAAGACAGATTTAAGAAATGTTCCTAATAGTAAATGTAGTAAAACACTGAAATACTTTGTCTCAGGAGACTGTGGAGATTCTGGTACTAAAGGTTTTTAAGAACAGGTCATCCAGAAATCTGTAAGGACTGACCTAGGCAAGGGGTGGAAGGATGGACTGGAGCCAGCCTGAGTCCCTGGTGTCTGCATGACATTTTCATCATGGTAATGCAAACACAAGACTCATCTTATAAAGTACTAAAAACATCACCTGGCTTTCTAAACAGCTCCCAGAAAAGGTTTCAGTCTTGACTGAGCCTGTCAACAGTCTGAAGATGGAAACCTTTTGACTCCTTTCCCCAACCCACCCTCAGACAAACTTGCTCAAAGGGGCCAATAAACCTGAAAGTCACAGAAATCTTCTCTCCCTTCCTGTTCTCTTCTGGCCTGGCACCCCTGGGCTGGAAAGTGCAGTGGCAGGACCCTTGTCCCGAGAGGCACTGGGGTCCCATGCCCTGGGAGAGCCAATCCCACATTCCTGCTCCTTCTCATAGCAGCACACACAGGGCACCCCAAAGCCCAGTGTGACCCTCCAAGACTGCTCACCCCTGAGGAGACCCGGACCCTTTGCAGCCTTGGCCACCCCACCCTGACCACTGGGGGACTTGGCTTTGCATTCAAAGCAAAAGATTGACACAAATCCTGCTGTCCTGATTAGCCACCCATCTCATCCTCATGATGTCACTGGGTTTCCATGGCATGATTTGGCCCATTGCTGAAGAGCTCTGGGTTTTATTCCCATGCCTCTGGCCAGTGGTGGAATAAATGGGCTGCAGGTGAGAGCCTGCAGTAGGAGCCTGTGCAGGGGTTTTAGACACCCAACAAAATTCACTGCCAAGCTTTGTTCATCTTGGTGGGAACATGGGACAGAAAGGTGTTTCCTGAAGAATGCAGAAAAATCCCACAATGCAGTTCCTCTCTAACTACACAGCATATACATATATATATATATATATGTATGGATTTGACTATATCTATGTGCATAAATATATATATATCTTGCAATTATACTGTTTTCATGTTTTCTACAAGCACAGTTTCTGGAGCTAAGACATGTTACATGTGTGGCGGGGGGAGGAAAGGAACAGAAGGAAGGAGAGGAAACTGCTGCTACACACAGCAGCTCTCCTCTAACCCCCATTTTTTACACAGATGGAATGCACCCGGCGACTGTTTCTACTATTTAAGGAAAAAGGTTCCTATACAAAATCCTGTGGTTTCGAAGTGATCCTTTTATAGGCATAAAGAGATTTTTCCACATCCCTCTATTTGATTTCGGTTTTTTAAACTCAGACCTGGCTACTCAAATAGATATTTGCAGAATATCATGTACTGGAACCAGACACTTCATTCCTATTCTTGGTAGTGGAGATCAAATATCCCACCAATTTACCACATAAAGCCATGGGGATGCAAACTGAAGTCAGTTTAGCTGTAGGGCAGTCCAAGAGACAGTTGAATTTGGTCCCACACACTCCCCAAGGGATTTTAGCTGGCAATGACCCATCACAGAATTGAAAATCCTATATGTTCCACAGTGGGTTTGCCTACTCCTGGGCTTCTCCATGGGGGTGAATATTAATGGTATTTGTAATTTCCTTTATTTGGAACGAGGGTAACTATATGTTAACTTTGAGTTAATAACACAGGGTTTTAGGGTGCTTATCCTAAACAGAAGTTGGATGCAACACAGAGTCTGCACCTGGAAGAGGGACTTGAACACTCATCTCTCCTGCCCCAGAAGCGGGAGATGTGGCATTCACATCTGTTCAGGCCCAGAAAGTGGTGAGCACATCTAGCATCCTGGACAGTGGGTTGCTGGCAGTGATGTGGGCTGGGGTGGTGATGTCTGGGGTGTGATTGTGGGTTTTCCTGCAGGAAGACTTGTGCAGGCAGCACACATCATGTGCAGGGTCTTGGGTGTGAGACATGCAGCCCAAAGGCAGATGCTGAGCTGCTTGGCCCTGCTAAAATACTGGGATGTGAAGAAGTAAAGCAAGCAAACCTTAGGGATTTAGAAGCAAGTCCATAGACACCTGAGAGTTCCTGTCTACCTGTTCGGGCAAGAACATCCTTGGAGGCACCCAGGCACAACTGCTAAGCTGGGGATCTGAAAGCAGTGCTACACATCTCAGTGCTCTGTAAAGACCAACACAATTTTTAATTTATTATTCAAGACTATAAACTCTTATACTGTGCTAGAGGTAGTTTTTCTGCATAAAACTACTAGCCCAGGGATTTACAGAGCTCCAGTAGCCACTCAGTGCCAGATGCCTATTATCTCATCACACACATATGCTGCCCAGCAATGCTGGCGCTAATACTTTCCTTCAGCACTGCAGACACATGCCTGGTACCACCAGTTCGTGCTGACATAAATAACAACCTGTCCAAGCATCTCCCCTACAAGTGCTGGGGGAAGGGGGAAGAATGTATGTTCCAGATGGAAATACAACCAGGGTTGTGCCCTTTGTGGCTTCAAGTTATGTAACTTTATCTCAATGCAACCTGAGAGGGAGGGATTCCTCCCCAAACTGCATTGCATTTGGCTACTTGCACACTTACTTTTTTATTGCTGTAGTGAGACTGGCAATGGGGACAATGACAAAACTACTCCAAAGCAGCTGAAACCCCAGAATATCATGAAGAATTAACCTGCTAGGTGGTTCCCCCTTGACAGATGAGGTATGTGCACTTATTCCTGCTTGAAAGTTATGTAAATCTCTGACTTCAGAGGAATAAATTTTGATTTACTCCCACACTGAGTGAGTGGGAAAAGCTGAATTTTGGATCAGTGGTACAGGTCTCAACTCAACTCTACAGATTTTTGGGACTTCCAACTTGAAATCAACTTTTAACTGTATATGTGGCCAGCACAGAAAATTTTGTGATCCACATATGATTCCAATTCATCTGGAAGTAATGACTAAATCCAGGCTGAAGATATATTGACAGAATGGGGATAAAAAAAGTAAATGGTGCCTGCTCATAGAGGGACAAACTCATAGCACCCTCCCAAACTGTGGGTGGTCTATTGTGCATTGCTCTAGTCAATAAGAACATTACACTCATACATGCAAATGTAATTTGAAAAACCATTATATAAACGAACAAAGATTGTATTGTAACCTCATCATTCACTCACACTGAACCTTGGCCCTCTGTTATTCTCAACTATATAGTAGCCTCTTAAAAATCCTAAAATTTGATTTTAAAGAAAGGATGCTGTGGGCGTTAAGTTAGCGTAGAAGTACACAAGACCACTGATGACTCTGTTTTCATCTACACAGAGCACAAGGCAACTAGATGATTTATTTTTATTGGCACTGCCAGCAGATAACCTTCCACTATTAAGAAAAAGAGAAGTGTGGGTTGGCACAGGCTGTCAGTCAGAGCGTCCCCAGCAGAAAATCCAATTCAGTAATTACATCCTCCTCAAGGACATGTTGTGGAGGAAGGCTAGGATCCCTGTTTCTCCTGTGACACTCAGAAATAACCAGGGGTGCTCTGAGTCAACAAAGGACTTGGACTGTTGTTTGTTTTTGTAAATGTTGTGGCATGTCATAGGATATCACAGCTATGCTACAACTGAATGAAAAATGCTCAAATTAAAATAACAGCCAAACACAGAGACTGAAAAATAGAAATTCTTTATAAAGGCTCTGAGAGCTGGTGCCACCAAACCCCCTTCCCAGACTTCTGCGAAGTGAGGGCAAGAACAAGGTGGGGCATCTTCACTTGGAGAGCTGCAGCCTGAAGAGGCTCACCAGCTCCCAGGGTAAGGCCACTGGCTTCTCCTACTTTCCCAGGCAGATGTAGCTCCATGTGTCCACTCTTCCAGTGGTTGTCAAACCTGTTTGCAAACATCACAACCTACCCCACTACCTCCCTCAACTCACTGCTTCACTTCACTTCCTGCCTGGGAGAGCCACCATGGTTATTCTCGTTTCTCTGCTATGCCCTCTTCAGCAGGGCTCTGTGGTGTATAGAGCTCACAGTAACAAACTTCCCTTCCACTGCTGCTCTCCTGGCTTCTACAAAACTGACACTTTGTGATTACCTGGACTCTGGAATTAAGAGGACGAACATTGATGGATATTCCCACTCTCGCCAAGTTGTGGCTAATTTATCCAGATCCTACCCTTTTCTTAAAGGAGACCTTGATTATCATGCAAATTACATTTTTACCCCGTTCATCTGAGATTTTAAGTGGAGAAAGAATTTTTTTTTTTTTATTAAAAATTGCTAGAGAATTCTAGCAAGTAAAAAGACAATGAATACAGATGGATGATGAGGGATGAATATCAAATGATATTACCAGCTCTGCAGAATTGCTCCATAGCTTTAAATTTCTGTGCTGTGGGTTTGTGTGCCTCAGCAGTGGTACTGACACTTCCTGGACAATAGCAGCGTACTTTGTATTCACTTCTGCAGTGGAAACAAGGCAACTCTCCTGCAGCTTCAAGGCCAACAACAAAGACATCTCAAAGAAGAGCAAATCACAGCTCCATATGCACATACACATGCTTTGGGCAGGTCTGAAAGCATCTGCAGTGGGGAGCAGAGCTCCTCAGACTTCTGTGACTTAAAAATGTTCTTTCCAAAACTAAAGTTTTGTCACTTTTATTAAGTCACTTTTTGTGAGAAAATGTTGCTTTTGAACAAGTGTTTTGCAGTGTATGTAAAAAAGTTGTAATTTAAGTCTACAATTTGTGGAAAACAAAATACTTTCAGAAATCTGAATTTCATTTGTCCATCTCTGGTACTAACTACACAGCAATGCAGAAAATATCAAAAGATGTTCTTTCTATTTGGGTTTGGGTTTTTTTTTCCTTTTCATCTTGTTTGTCCATCTCTCTTGTATCCCCTGGGCGCCTCCTGCCTTTCCTGCATGCCTTACCTCATTGCACCTGAGTGGTCCCACAACCTCAACACCAACATCACTCTGGTGCATTTTGGAGAGGGATGAACATCCCCTGTGCCTGCCATGCAGGGGAGGAGCTGCACCCTGGACCACACACAGGCCCTAACAGGACACCCCAGGTCAGACCCCTGGACGAGTGCTGTGTCCAGGGATGCTCCTGTGCTCCTCCTTCCTGTTTTTCAACCACAGCTTTGCAAAAGTCTGAGTTTCCTCTACCTGGCAGCTGGGCACACTCAGTGCTTTCTGCTGCTGGCATTGCAGATCAGGCTTCAGAGGCCAATGTGATTTCCTTGATGAAATCTGTTTGGAAACGGCAAAGATCTGAGGGCTCCCTCAGCTGGAAAATCAAATTTGGCTTACCTGAATGTCAGGTCATCTGGGCTGGAGTTGATAAACAGATGGCGATGAACAGGGACAAACAGTGATGGAGTGACTTGTGGGAGCCTGGCAGGGTCTGGCAGGGTCTGGCCCTTCATGCTGCCCCAGCATTGCCTTGTGAGCCCCTCCCAGCAGCCGGGACTCACCTGGGTCAGGGACAGCTGGTGCTGGGGACGGACACAGCTTGTTGTGTGTCCCAAATCTGTGGGGACGTCTCTGCCTTGAAACACCTCGCCCATCAGGGCTGGGTGACAGTGGCCAGCAGAGCCACATGCAGCCCAGTGCACATGGACAGAGAGCACGACCTCATAAGCCCCCTCTCGGTGGGAAATACAGCTAAAGCATCTAAGTTGTTAATTTACTTGTACTTGTCAGTCAGGGGGCCAGGCCCCACTGCTGCTGGGCTTCCAGGTTCTGGGGACAGCAAAATCGACTGTCCTGTGATCCCAGGCTCATCCTACCTGCATCCCTCACCACATAGCCAAAGTCCTTGTTTTTTTACCCTCTGAAAATGTATGTAGAGGTGGAACAAAGAGGATTATGCAAGGATACCTTCCTTGATAGCAGCTTTGAATATCCAAACTGCTTGAGGAGAGAGTCCTGCTCTGACTGCCCACCTCCCCAGTGAATCCCACACATCCTCTTTCTCATGGCACATCCAGCCCAGTATGGAGTCTGAGCACCCCATGCTGAGCCCAGTTTGTTTCCAGTGTAGGAGAGGAAGGAAGACCCCTTCATGAGCTGTGGGTTTGTTCTAGGACTACTTGCACAGGCAGGGCTGTGCCCACACTGTCAGGAAGCCGTGCAATGAGATACCTTGGTTTGGAAGAGGGGACAAGGACAGATGAAAATGCAGCAAACTGCTGAAAATGGGACTCCTGCTTGCCATAGCTGTAATCCTCCTCACAGCACCACAACACTGCAGCTGAAAGAGAAGTCAGGGGCTCTCCCATGGGGATTTCATGGTCTTCAGAGACACATGGGGTGATGACAAATATTGCAAGGGGCTCCTCCAGGCAGGCAAGGGTTATGATGGGGCTCCTTCCCATGGATGCTTTGGGGCCCTGGCATGCCTAGATTTGGACTCCTGCTGCCAAGCATGAGTGCTTCCAGAACAGGGAGCCCACCACTGCATCCTCCACTCCTCTCCTTTTGGGTATCACACCAGGAAATAGATACAGTGGGAAGGGACTTCTGGAGTCCTCTTGGGATGCAGATCACCAACCCTTACCCAGTTTGCCCATCTCCTTCTAGTCAAAAATAAAATTATTCCCTTCAGCTGCCAGAGGCAGGAAAAAAAAAAAAAAAGACTCGGATCTGATTTTGTACCACTGCATTCAGATTTTCTGTGCTCTGCAGGGGAAACAATGAAAGGTGAAATCCCTGTAGGGAAGGATTTGCAAAATTCTGCGGGAAATTGGTATTACAGATAATTGTTTCCTGCTGAGGGGATCTAACAGAATTTTGCAGAAAAGCTGCCCTTTTCAGCAATAACCACTGTAGTGTACCCAGGCAGTAGCATAAATATCTGTCTCTTGCATAAATATGCTCTGATGCACATTTTCCTCCTGCACCTGAAATTTAGTATTGGTTAATTCCTCTGGGATTTCCCTTAAAAGAGACACTACAGTGTAAATTATAAACCTGTTAAATTGCAAACGAGGTGAAATGGCAGGTGCTTTGGCCTCTGGAGCACCAAGACTTTGATTCTTAAAGGTATCTGTTGAGACTTATCTGTTGAAAACATGCATGGAAAATTATTGACTATCAGAACAAGATCTCCCCTCCTAAGCAGGTTTATGCTGCCAGAAGGCACCTTTTTTCACAAAGTTTGGCTGGGCACAAAAAAAAGACACTTAAGAGCAGCTTCTTTTTTGTAACTGGTTTCTAGTATTTTAAGAGCATGTCATTTATTTCTCCCTGTTGAAGGTACCCTTTATAATAAGTCAGCATTAATTGAATAATAAATATGACAATGTCATTATAGCTTTTACTATTGTATACAGTGATGGATATGCTTGTACATAGCCAAAAATCAGTTTGTTTCTCTAAGCCAAGACACCATTGTTGAGCTACTCTGAACTGCAATAGTGTTACAAGTGGTTGGGAGAGTAGGTCCTCAGGCAAGCTCTCCTCTTCACTCTTCCACTGACTTTAGCAAAGCAGACTGATGGCACGTGCTGGATCAGATACTACTCTCCACTGAATGAAGCCCTCTTGCTCAGCTGTCTCTGACAGTTCTAAATCTGAAGCAGCAGAAACTTTGACCAGACAAAAGAAAACTTCTGTTTATAATTATCACAATAAGAACAAAACCAAGAGCACTGTGACTGTTTTATTAATAGTGTGCTTTGCTGTTCCCAACCTTTGCAAAATCTGTGTATCTGGCTCTCCAAGAATATTACTACTTGGACCTATTTCATATGGATAATGAAGGATAAAGACATTCCTGAAAACTCACTTGCCAGCTCTGCTCCTCTGCCAGCAGCAGTAATTTGAGAAGAAATCATGGTCCCTTTGAGATATGGATCACAGCATGGCTGGAGGATGGGGCCCAGCCAGACGCACATGCACGGACAGATCTACAGGAGATTCATTTTCTGTCCCAGAGTAGCCCTCATCTTCTCTCTTCTGCTGCTCTGCGGCTTTCCTGCTGAGGACACATGTAGGCAGAGAAGGCACAAAATCTCACCTTTGAAATAATTTCAGAAACATGCCTCCACATTGGGCTCTCCTCCTGGTTGTGGGAAGAGGCGCCAACAGCAGAAGGCTGGAGCAGGAAGTGGCTCAGATCTCATGTTTTCCTTACATGTCTCAGCAATAGCTTTATGAAGAATTAGAGCATTTTTGCAGAACTGAAGGGTACTGATGGCATCTGGTTTAACATGATAAACCATGCTTGTCTACCCAAATTTACTGGCTATCAGATCAGCTCATCTGTTAGATGGGTATAGTGGCTCCCTGACATCATCAGGAGTGAATGTGTTACATCAATCAAGCCTTTTACAGTCCAGCTTAGATTTAGGTAAACTGCAGTAACTGAAGGGCTTAATGAGGAAAACAGCTTGTGCATGTAGAGCCCTAGCTGAGATATTTGTTTGAAAATTGCAAGGGTCTGTTACACAGAGCCCTAACTGCTTTATCAGACAAGAGAAGAAACCTGGCAAAGTTTAATGGTCTCATGGCAAGACTTGTGAACGTGGTTGAAAGATTATGTCAGAGCACCCAAACATGGTCAGGCTGCATGAAGGGGTGCTGCCATGCCAAGTAACCAGTTCCCAGCACATGTGCCTCAGCTTGTCATCTACCCAAAGAGCTTCCTTGGAAGTAATTGCTTTCTCAGGAGCAGGGTGAATAAGCTGTAGTAGAAGAGCAACCGTGCTCTCTCACTCCCTGTAAGTCACTGAAGTTTGATAACCAGATTTCTGTAACTATTTTGAGCTCTATCTTGAGGAAAGAGACACACGGACAGATATGGTCTGCAATATAGTAAAAGAATTGGTTATTGTTAGGCACGCCTTTAAGTTGTTCTTGTATAGATTTATTGACAGGTGACAGTATGAGTGGATTTGAGCCTGGCATTCCATGACCCATGCAGCTTCCACACAAGCAGCAGATGCCAGACCTGATTCCACCATTCCCTGTCAGGCCATCGGTAGCAAAGGCAGTGGAACAGAGATCATCCATTTTCTGTGAATGATATGTTCATCACTTCTATTCTGTACCCCTGTTAGGGAGTGGAAGAAGGAGGGGGGAAAACATACTCAAGCCAGGCTAGCCTCAGCCTCTTCTGTCATCAGCATGAGGTCACCTTTGTGCTGTCCTCATCACGACTCTCTGGCTGTGAAGGGTCAGTCAGTACCACCACCCCCTATACCAATGGGGAGGACCAGCATCGGTCACAGTTTGAGCAAGAGCAGTTGTGGTTGCTGAATTCAGAGCTCAGGGCACAGCCACGGAGCATCCGAGTGATCCCAAACACAGCTGCCTCATCTGCAGGGCTGGACAGCAGAGACACAGGAGGCAGGCTCTGGTGGCGAAGCTTAGTCAAGAGGGCAGCACCTGGAATCAACCCATTGCAGAAGTCCAGGTTTTTAAAGAGATTCAGCAAAGGGGCGTACAAAGGGGGGAACCTAGGTCCTCAGGCAGCTGTGAATTGCTGTCTTGGACTTAGGCACCTAAGTGCTTTTTTGGACCTCATCCCAAACACTTCATTGAGTGAGTGTTGCATTAACAACAGCACAGCCAGAGGATAAGCAGCAACAGAAATGCTCCAAGCTGCTCTTTTAATGCATCCTAGAATGTGAACAAATGATCACTGCAGAAACAGCTGTACTGGGTTATGGTGTCATTGCCCCAAGCTGTTTCCTTCATCACTTGTACAAGGAAACACCCCTTAGCAGAGCTTCTCTCACTGGCTTCACTGCAAAACCATCAGCCTATTGCAGTCCGGAAATCTATCCAGTACCACTGAGTTGGTGTTCTTGGTGTTGAAACGGGTGTGCAGCTCCTACTGTCCGTGCATCTGACCCTGTTAGATGGGAAGGTGGCTCCTGGCAGGTAGAGGAGGACAGCATCTTAGAGTAGTATTGTTATTTCTATAGGGATTGTTTGCCTCTATTCTTAAATATGGCCACTTGTAAGGACCTGAGCCATGCAATGAGCTTTGCAACTCACTCTTCAGCTTCCCTTCTGAGATGTGTCAAGTACCTACATGGTTAGTGGTGCTGCTCATGACCACTAAGTTTATGTTGAATAGAAAGAAAACAGAGGCTCTTCTAGAGATGATGGGAATTAAAAGATAAGGCTGTGTGTGCCATTTTTCACTTTAGGCAAGTACACTCTGACTTTGGAGGATACATGTTCAGGTGAACGCTGCCTGCAGGGCACAACAAAAGGCAGACCTGAAGTAAGAAGACTCAGTTCTATTTTAACTTTCTCCTTGGAGTGGATGCAGTTTGACTTCTCTGATGTAGTCAGCTTGGCTGTAAGCTGCACGTACAGAGGAGGGTTTAATCTCCTTTCAAACAGCCATCCTTTCAGAGGCTGGATGGCTGCTTTTCTCACAGAGCACTCCAAAAGAGCTTGTACAAAGGACCTCCTTCTAGGTTCAGGTCTTTGTCAGATGAAGTGAGATCTTGTGAGGTCTCATTCCATCTACACAGGGGGATGTGGGACCCCCAGAATAGGGACTTCCCTGTGGGAGTGACTGGGTTTGGGCACAGTGGTGTTGCAATTAAAGAGTGTGTGTGTGTGGTGTATATGTCCCACAGCAACCTGGTCTTTCAATAGCCTGTCTCTGAGGAGAGACTGCATGATGCTTCTGTGTGACAGTGCTGCAATATGCCCAAATATCAGAGGTAAAGTTTGAGCCAGGGGAAGAAATGACATGATAAATTAAAGCTTCAGTGGTGGTTATTTGTGATCTGAAGTACAGACAATATCGTGAGGTAGAGGTGTAAATTTCCTGATGAGTCTGGAAACCCTGTAGTGAATTTGGGGTTATATAAATTGTGCAGAAGGCGACCTCAGAATAAAACCAGTTAGTAAAATGCACATGGACACCTTTTGATTAACCTGAATGAAGCTTTGACTATAAAAAAATCTCTTATTTTGCTTCTTTGTTCCATTTTCTATCTGGTCCTGGACAGAGAAAGAGAAATGGAAGAATTCAGCTTGACAAGGATAGCCTTTTGGTATAAGAGTTTGAACTTCTCTGCCTTCCAAACAAGATTTCTTTGTAATTCAGTATCAACCTCTACAAGAGAATTAATAGATTTCAATGACTTTCAAACCAAATACAGTCCCCACAGACCTGCAAACCTTTATGGTGCAGGCTGACATTCTGGTGTTGGTGCTGCAATCCTTTGCACAGTTGCTGTAACTTATAAGGTTATCGAACAAAACCGTGTTTCCATAATGCAGCTCAGATAAGTTCTTGATAAAAGTACTTTTCAAAAAAAATGTCTCCTCTCCTATCTCTTCAAAAACCAATTCCAGCAGAGAGCAAGTAAGAAATGGGGATGACATCAATATCTGCAGAAGAGCATACCCTGCTGTAAAAGAATAACAGACCAAATGACAGTTAAATTCAAGACTAAGATACACATGCACAAGCAAATTTATTACTGTGGGGTTAAAACACATCCCCACTCACTTCTGTAAACCTGTCCACCGGTGAGTGGAAAGGAAGGAAAGCAGCTTGGCAAGGTGACTGTAACAGGGATGCTCTGCACAGCTGTATTTTTCTTTTTTTGGTTTCCTGCATGAAGCAGAGGTGGGTCTGTACCACCCCCGCAGATAACAGCACACTCCCTGTGTGATTTCATAGCATAGTCAGGCATTCGGAAAAGATTTTTCTATGAAGAATGGATTTGAGTCATAATCCTTTGACCCTGTGGCCCCTTCGAGATGGCCGTGACATGTCACTGCTCCCTGATAACACTTCTCCACATCGCCCCTGCCTGCTCCGGTGGTGGTGAGCTGCTCTGGGGTGGGTGCACGCCCCTGGCCTCCCTCCAGAGCTCTGGGATCTGTGCAATCTCCAGTGTCAAGATGTGTTTGGATACGGAAAGCCGCGACACTCTGTTATATATCAGATAGATAACAGAAGCATCCCCTTGCCCGAGGAGACAGATGCCTGGTGCTGGATGTTGAGCGGCCAAGGGCCTGTCTGTCTGTGGGCTTTCTGCCTGCTCTTTAACCCTGGATGATAGTCACATCTTCAAGAGGCTGTTCTTTGGAAGATAAACATAGCTTTTCTGGTTCAAAAATTACAAGTCATTCTCTATTTTTTTTTTTCCTTTAACCAAAAAAGACTGTAATTTCAGCTTTTTTGGGTGAGGCTCTTTGTGGGAACACACTGACACGAAGGGGTCTTGCAAACTCTTGTTGAACTTTTTGAGTGCTCCCATTACAAACAAGCCTTTCTTCACTCCCTGCCCTTGCTACTGTGCTCAACTTCTCTTATGAAAAAACCCAAACAACCTATTATAGATAGCTTTCTCCCCTTGATCTCATAAAAGCAGCTCATGTAGATCCACAGGAGGAAGGCAGTATTTGAGAAAGGACAGTATCACCTTTTGAAACCTAAGATTTGAAAATTTATGTTACCACAGCTAAAAGCTGAAACTGGTGAGTTAAATAACTATTAATTCAATCCTTATAGAACTAATAGAAATGGTGACACAAAACATTTATAAAAATAGCTTTATAGCTGTCTACTATTTCAAGGATGTTGTCCCTTCCCCAGTGTGAACCTGTGCTCCCTAGGGAAGGGAGGCTCCAGCATGAGTGGTACTCAAAGCCACACTTCTCAAAACACAGCAAGTGCTGTGGGAAGGACAGTCACTCAAAGGCATTTATGTCCTGCCTCCTGAAGGCAAGCAGGAGGACTATCATGCCAATAGCTGGCCCACAGCCTAGAGCCACTGATCCAACTGCCCCTCCTGCTGCATGCCCTTGCCTGGCTGCACACAGGTCACTCAGAACTGCTGTGCCTCTCTACAGGGCACTGACTTGGTTTGGGGGAAGGGGATAACATGCTCCCGGCCAGCTTTCCTTTATTTTCCCACTAATTGCAGTCTGACCAAAGTTTTGAAGAGTATAACCCCTCTCTATAAGAAACTATTTCTTGATATTTACTGCTGTAATTACAGATTCTTCTGCCATCAGTATATATTCTTGTTTGTTCCCAATAAACCTCAGGGCTTTTCTTTTACCTTATTTGAAGTCTGTTTTCCACCATCACTAGTCCACACAGTGATGTTAATGGATCCACAGCTCTCGCTAAATTTTTAGAGAAATCAAGCTAAAACCTTGCCCATGCTTGGAAAAAAACCTTTTCTCAGCTGCACACCCCTCACTCATGACCTCACTTCCCAGTGCCTGTGAGACTTCACTCCTTAGACAGTGAAGCTCACATCACTCACAGGAATGACAATGTGGCAGTCACAGCCCAGCCTCCATATGTAGCTTCATGGAGATGGATGGAGCTGCTGTAACATCTGCATTGTACCCTTTGTATACCCTCGTATGTAATGCATCAAATCTACATTACTTTATTAAGCGAATGCAGAGATTAGCCTTCTCTAGAGCAGTAAGCATTCAGATTTTAAACTAAGAAAAATAGGATAGATCCAACATCAATATGCTTTGCTACTGCGTAACTATGGCCCTTTCATCTTCCCCTGCCTTTGGGGATGACCCTCTCCCTCCCCTCAACACCTTGCTGGGAGGCCAGCTGGAGCTTTTAACCCTTCTCAAGAGATTTTCAGCTGAATGACTGTACAAATATTTTGGTCAGGGAACTCTCCTGAAAAACAAGGCTTAACTGTTCTGTTCCTCAGCTGGGTGACAGGGGTAATTACTATGATAACTTCCCAACTCTCTTGGGTGTTATGATGAGAAACTCATTAGTTATTTGCTGAGTACCCTGAGCCAAGTCCTTGAATGAAAGAGCTGTAAGGATTATTTTGACAAAATTTAGCACTTCAAAAGTTTTGGAAGCACTACCTAATTTTTCCAAATGTAAACCAGCTAAGTTCTGCAGGGTAATTTGTGTGCCACACCTCTTAGCCTTTTCAACAGTCTTCACAATGTTCAGGAACTCACACGGTATTGGGTGTACACTTCCTCTGTGTTAGCCAGTCTTCTATTTTTTAGCTTTTTTTCCCCATTTTTTCCTACCAGCATCACACTTTCATGTGTCATACTTTAAGACTCAGGTATACCTAACAGACATGATAGCTGAGTCGTTACATTTAAAAGAAAATATTCTCCACCAGTGCACTATTTCCTCTCCCCAGCAGCATGTGGCCCAACACCTTGCAGAGACACCAATTGCTGTGAATTAAATCATCTTTGCCGAATGGTCACCACTCGACATCATGAACTATTTCCCTCTATTCAATACACACCCATCTCATCTGCTTCTTTGGGATGCTTAGGAAGCAATAAAACAGTTCAAGAAAAGAATTCCCAAATACCAAGACAAAATACAGTGAAAGAAGCACCAAAGAACTGGCAAATGAAAACATCCTTTCTCCATAGCAATGCTTAGTGTTTCCCTTGATGTAGCAATAAAATATCTGAAGTTTCTCTGTTTCAAGCTAAAAAGAGGTGCCAATTGTATAAACAGGTGATTACCAGTGGAATGGGCAATGTGAATGTTTTCTTGCAAAAGGTAATAGCTGTTTTGTTTATGACTAGCATCTGTTCTAAGTAAGTTTAATGTATCATGCTGTAACATGCCATATAGGATGGACAAGAGTACAAAATAAGCAGGGGTTTAACAGCACATCTGTGGCTAGTTAGTTATGGTAAACTTCAGGTATGTGGTGATTTCAGCATATGTTCCTAAATATTTTTACAGCAACTGGATCTAAGACAAAACCTGTTACAGTCTTTTGGGGAATAATTAATGTGCCTAGTCACTTCAAACCATACCAAATTATGAAGTCTGCTTGATTTCACTGTAAAAAGCACTGATGAATGATCACCTCCAGAAATGAGGCTCCAAGCCTCCAACAAGTTTGGTAGGAATGGCAGGAAAGCTCTGGTCCCAAGCAGTGACACTAATGATGGGACATAAAACATAAACAAAGGACTCCCTATCAGGGAGGTTTTGAGGCCAGAGAGAATTATAAAGGCATAAAGCAGCAATAACTTGCACTGAGCGGAGCAGGACTTCCCATTTACTTGTCACAGTGATGACACACTGCAGTGCTGTTGCTGAAGAGCTGGCTGGCGTGCAGCATGCCTCTGTGTTTTTCCTTTTCCCTTCCCTGTGCATTAATTCATCTGTATTTCCCCCATCTGGCCTGCCTTGCTCGTGCTTGTGTGTTTCTGTTTTTCCATGATTTCTTGTCCATAATGGCCCCTTGCAGGCCAAATTTGCAGGCACTGATCTCCGTCTTCCAAGGAGCCAAGTCCTCGTGTTCCCTGCTTGCCCAGGCATGTGGACCTGCTCTACCATGTCCCACAGGATGCTGGTCTGAACCTGACTGCTGTGACACAGGGGATGCCTCTACTGTTTGCTGGGTTCATGCAGTCCCATCGTGTTCCTGTCCAGATTACCCACCTTTGCCGCACAAAGCCACTGTTGGTTTTTGGTCCATGGTTTCTTTGCCCTTCTCCTTGCAGGTGGGCAATAACTGTTCGCTCCTCTGTTATCCCATCATGTGACTCTGGCCCATCACACTGATTTTCACCCATCTCAGGAGTCCTACATGGCAGGCCTATGGTTTTAGTGGTTAAACTCCATTTGTATGCTTCTCTCACAGTCACATTTAGTTCTTTCAGCCTTTTCAAGGCAGAAGCTCTAAACTCAAGAATGTCTGACTATGGTCCTCTTCTCTGGAAAAAGCTAGGAGAGGAAGATCTCTTCAGATGACCATAGGACCATGGGTGTTGCAGGGGAGCAGTGTGCTGTCAGTTGTGCACATTGGTCATTAAATAACAGAATCACATTCCTGCCTCCTCTGCTTTCCTTCATCTTTACCCTTCTCCTGGCAGTCGCCGTCTGCATTGCAGTAGCAACCTTAGACCACAACCCCACTGATCCAACCACTGAGCAAAGGCATAATGGGAAGCAACATCTGCCCAAAGAGTTTGCTCTCTAACAGGCAGAGGGCAAGATGCAGAAGGAGCAAAGGGAGTCCCTGAAAGCTGCGCTGACACTGAGGAGCACAGCCCTCAGACTTCCCAAACCACAGACTAATGGCTTGATCTGTTACACCAGCACGCTGGGCAATCCCACTTGCACATGAATTGGGCCTGCCAGCCGTCATTGGTCATTAATTGTGAATCCAGCCCAAGACATCCCTCACATTGTCTCAAAAATCATGTTTGCTTTCTGGCGTCTGCAGCTATGTTCAGCTCAGATTTTCAGGTTTTCCTTTGTAAGAGGAGAGCTAGAAGCACAGGCGTTGTATCCTTTTTTTAGGAGCTTTTGTTATGTTTTTCAACTTAAGGCTCTTTGACTTCACTCGAGGGAAATCTTCAGTGACTTCAGGACTCCAGACTAATCTGCTGAAGTGCCTCCTTCCAAGGGCTGCACCTCCCTTCGCAGTCCACAAAGTGTTCTCAGAAGAGATGTAACGAAAATTAGCCCCAGGTGCAGAGAGGCAGGTCTGAGGTGTCCTGTCCTCTGTGCTTTTATCATGTTCTCCACAGGTTGTGACCTTCTGGAGATAAAAAGACATCCATTACCTTCACCTTGACATTATTCAGTAAATGGTCCAATTTCTTTTGCTGAAGTGGCAGGTATAGCCCGTACCCCCACATCTTTCTATCCCCTAAAGCCACAAGACAGCCATGAGCTCCAGAAGCAGAGACCTGCTCTATGTGGAGCATCATGACTACACAACTGGGAGCAAAAGCTTTTGGCTCAGGAAGAAGGGATGTAAAGGGGACTGTCTCCTACAACCAAGGAGAACTCAGAGCTGCAGCCATGCAGATGAGAAAGTCATCCTGGAAATTTTTTTCACACAACATAGTGGAGACAGGTATATAAAATACCCAGAAGTCCTGATTTGCCTGTCAGAGTCAAGGTATTTCAATAATAAACCGTAACTTGTACCAGCATGGCTTTCTTGATGGAAACCCTTGCTATGATCCCACCCACATGAAGCTGCTCTGTGACAAAACCTAAACTTTCTACCGATTGACTGTGTCAGCTATAAGGCTTCACCATGGGAAAATATGGGTGTTTCCCAACCAGCAAAGCCACAAAGAACTCCACAGGTGCCCTGCAGGGACAGGGTGTAAGGGGTCTGACTGAAGGTCCTCCTGCTGCCAGTGGCATTGTTCTTGGTGGCTACATCATGCATCAGAAGCTGCAGGCTCGGATTCTCACTGCTGGAAGACAAAAGGAGATGTCCGTAGCAAAGCAGGTCAATGACGATTACTCCCAGAGCTGTGTGAAACCAGGGCACCAGGAAACCTGTATTCAGTTCTGGGCCCTCCTGCAGACTTCTTCTGTGACCTTGGACTCATCGTGCAACTTTACTGCCCTTGTTTTCTCACTATTAACTAGAACACATATTGAATAGGACTCAATTTATGAACATGTGTAAAGCGCTTTGACAGCCTGGGGTAAAAATCAATTAAGACATGATGAGCAGTTGATGGGCCCAAGCAATTACTGAAGTAAATGATTCACAAACCTACTTTTTTGAGAGTGTCATTAAACCAAAACAGATTTGCAAATTATTCACCTGTTTGTAGAGGCTTAATAACTCATGGGGAGGGGAGAGGTGGGGAAGCAGGCAACCAGCACGGCTTCAAAAATGCTTGAAAACAATGTCGAGGACAAGCTCTTTGGGCGCATGGCTGGGTGCTGGCAAGGACAGCAAGTTTTGGAAGGGTCCCCTCTTGTCCCTCTCCATCCTTCATGAACCCCTCTCCTTCCCTCTGCTGAGAAAGGTGATGTCGCTCATCTCGGCTGAGCCACGGGCTGAGCTCAGGCGCGGAGGGAGAGGGGGCAGGAGACGGTCCATTCAACTTCTGGGCGAAGACATCCCTCCCCGCGGAGCCGCCGGCGGGCGGGCGGGCCGGAGCGGGGCGGGCGGCGGGCGGCGCGTCCTGCCCATCCCATCCCTTCCCATCCCATTCCATCCCATCCCATCCCATCCCATCCCAACCCGCCCCGCCCCGCCGCGGGCTCGGCGCCTCCCGCCTGCCGCGGCCGCGGAGCGCGGCGGCCCCGGGCGGCGGCGGAGGGGCGGAGGGGCGCAGGGCGGCCCCGAGAGGTGAGTGCGGGCAGGGCGGGCAGGGGCAGCTGGAGGGGCGCGGGGGGCGAGCACGGCGGGGGCGCGGGGTGTCCCGGGGCGGGCGGCGATGCGCGGCAGCGGAAGGGCGCATCCCTCCGCTTTTCACATCGCTCTGCACCTGCTCGTTCTTCCCTTCGCACCGTGACCCCGTGACCCCCGTGTCTGGCGGGGCTCCCTGCCGACATCCCCCCACGGGAGCAAACCCCGAGCCGGGGTCCCAGGGAAGTTGGTCGGTGCCCTCCCCTCCGTTTGCCGGCGGGATCCCCTGAGCTCGGGAGTGCGGGCTGCGGCTCCGTGCCGGCTCCCACCGACCCGCCGGGATGTGCCATCAGGGTCTGAAACAAGTGCCTCCCCTCTCGGTGTTTATCTGTACTCCAGGATTTACACAGAAGTCAAATGGATCTTTGGTTTGTTTTTTTTTTCTTTTCCTTTTTGGTGGTTGTTTTAAACCATGTTCTGTTGCAAAGGGGACAAAACCCCAGCTGTTCTGTCAGAAGGAGATCTGTGCTGTTATGTCATTTCATAATTGCCTCAGAATTGCAAATTATGGCCTTAGTCTGCCACTGGATCTGTGCCAAGGGACTCCTGCATCTATTAAGGATGGTGGTGGTTTGTGGGCTTATTTTCCCCTTATCTCTTTTTTTTTTTTGGCCAAGAGTTGAGAATAATGGCTTTTTAATGGCACGGGCCCTACATGTTAGGTCACTCCAGTCCATGTCTTTAAGTGAACATAGGATGTAACTGCTCTAAGTAGTCAGCCTGATCCAGACAGTCGAGCCATTAAATCTTGGCCAGTGACAATGAGAATTGTGTCCTGCTGAAAAGTATTCAACTCCACTTCTTTGCGTGAGCTGAAGCAGTTTCTCATTGTTACTTCAGAAGTTCCGATTCTGCCCAGAAATGCTGTTGCTGTTTGTGGGTAACAGACACATGGAAAATAGCAACCTTCCAGCTTCAAACTAAGGAATATCAGATTAATGACAGGGAAGGGCTCTGCAGTTCAGAGATGCAGCTGCTGTAGGAGCCTGAATTCGTGCCAGTGCTTGGTTTGTAATCACAGATGCTAGATATGTACTGCCCTACTATGCTCTTGCAGTTCTACCATTCACCATGGTACCACTTGGAGGAAAAAAAGCCAGCTATGCCTTTTCCCAAGGATGCTCAGGGCAGCGGGAGTCCAGAGGAAGTCAAGGCAAACTGCTTCTCTGGGGCAGAGAAGCCAGTGCCCATCAAGGCAGGATGGTCTCCTAAGCTATGCCATTGGGACATATTAGAATATCAACTAAAATACCTATTTAGCTTGTCATTTCAAAGGCTGTACCCTTCTGCATTCTCCCTTCCCATGGTGATGTTCAGTGTTTCTTCACACTGCAACATGTATCTGCTAGCTCTTGGAAAAGAGATCTTTCAGGGTCTGCCAGGCTGTGTGTATCAAGTGGCATATTACAGTACTATATTGTTCTTTAGATGCATAATTTCACTGGCCTCTTATGACCTAAAAAGCGCACAGAAAATAAACAAGGGCATATTGTTCAGTGGGAAGGATGCAGAAAGTTCTTTTGCCTTAGCTGTTAGTTAGGAAAACATTACTTTTAAGTGTTTCTCCTGATTGTCAGAGAAATGACATGGCACATGTGAGCTTGTTTTTTGCCAAGCAAGCTCTGTTTGGAAGGTGAGGCATTTCTGAACTTCTTGGTCATCTTGGAACTAGTTACGAGTGTATAGCAAAGTCCTGCCCAAATCTTCTCCTCTAATTAATTTGGCCAGAGGCCATCCTAATTAACCTTGAGGGAGTTCAGGGGTGGGAGAGCTTGGTATGAAACAATTGTTCTCTTGTAATTTGCTGTTCACAATGTGTTGACCAAGCCACGAGCTGCATCTCTAAAATCCTCTGGGTCTCTTGCTGAAGCCATTACACCAGTTTATTTGTTTTTTAACAGATGTTGTTTTCCACTTCTTGAGTGGAAAGGGTTATCTCACTTTCTGCAACCTTGTTATTGTGCTTTGTTTCAAGGGCCAGTGGACATAGGCTTGCTGGGGAAACTTACTCACCAGTTCCAGCTATGAAGGAAGGGGTTGGTCAGCCTTTCAGCAGTCCTGATGAGATTGTTAAGGTCTCTATGTGAACTGATGGCATCTTTTCACATCTGCCTAGAAATAACCCTCAGTTCTGGTATTGGCAGTGCCTGCAGGGAACAAAAAGCAGCATCAGACTCTTTGCCTAAGAGTATTACAGTTAGGATATTAATAGAATTTGTCAGCCATAACTTGGACTGTCTCAAATGGTGGGGCAAGGGAAGGGGTTCTGAAATCTGAGCTAAATCGAGGAAAGGAAAAAAGTTAAAGGCTGAGTTCTGCTTTTTGGAAGTACTGAGGACATCTTGCAAATCACCAAGAGCATGATGAAGGGATTAAAATGAACAGCTGTTTCTGAAATTTCAGGATGGTCTGTCTTCCCACATTGTGATGATGGCTGCTCACCTTGTTGGTCCAGGGGGCTCAGCAACTGGGGCATCTTTCACCAGCCTGAGCTTACCTCACTGGTGGGGCAGTCCTGCCCAGAACACACAGTGCCTTCAGCAGTGCAACAGTGCTTGTGTGTAGGTTTCTCAAGCATCTGTCTTTTTTTTTTTTCTATGCTAATGCATAAAAATCCTATTTTGGCATTTATTTTCTGGTAGAGCAAGGGGTCAGGGAGAAATCCTGCAGAGACTACAAGTCAGGACACACAGATGCAAGACAGAAAGATCAAAGGCGTCTACAGCACAGGAAGAAGCAGAGGGTCAATCCAGAAGAGAGGGCATTTAATTATACGTACAAGGGTAATATAAAAGGGATAACACACAGGAGAGGATGGTAGTGTCCGAAAATGAGTAAACAAACAGATGTGTAAGACTAATGCTGAGAATTTATTTACTCCAGCAGACACAATCCTTATCTCTTTGAAAGAGGAGAAGACCGCATCAACCTTGGAACGCCTCTGCTCCCAGGCTCGATTGGGAGCAGGAGAAAGTGTTTGTTTATGGATCTCTCCTCCATGAGTCCTGGCCTGATGGGCTGGCCTGTCCTGCTGTGATTAGTAGGATGCTAATGTGTGTAATCCTTTTGATCACAGAGCCCAGGCTCTATAAGTCATGTCACTGTCACCTCAAAGAATGTCAGCTGTGTGATAGATCCCTTATTAAAAAATTGTACTTTGAAAGATTTAATACAGTTATTATTGAGATCTTTTTTTTTAATTGTTGTTGTTTTTTGGCTTGTATAGATGCAGAGCTTTTCTATTAAAAAAATACAAGCAATAATACTTATCCACATAGTCCTACTGTGGGAGTAGCTTATTAGTACTTTGCCCATAGGTATTATAGGCAGGATGATTAGCCCATAATATCTTGATTTTGAGATGTGAGCAATAAATATAATTCCCCGTGTTTTGTTCCACCAGAGCTGGTTGCTCCATACAAAACTGTGAACAGCATGGAAGCATTCATCTGAGTCCTAAAAAATATCCACTTCTGCAGTTCTGCTTTTGGGAGGGAAAGAGTTGACTAATTTTGCTTTGTTTAATAAATGTACTATTTTGTTCTCCTGTTGTGACAAACAAAAGCTGTCATTTGAGGAAATACACCATATGCTGCCAATTGGTGTATGGACTGGTAATATCTGGAGCATAGAAAGTAGCAGTGAGTGCTCTTTAACAATTGCTCCTTCTCTGAAAAAAATCTGGGCCAATTTCAATGGAATGATGTGCTGTTCTGTCATCAGTGAAAGCAAGCTGTTGACATTTTGAAAACCAGCTAATACAAACAGAGGTATCGGTGCATTCTTGGATGTATCCTCTCTCCCTCTTATGCATTTACTTCTTTTTGGATACTTAGGAGCCTCAGTGAATCAGTGCTCAGTTGGGGCTGGATTGGTCCATGAAATGTTTAAAAATCAAACTTATTTCGGATACCAACTCCCATCCATGCAGTCAGACATATTTCTCAGCATTGTGTGAACCGAATACTCAAACACTCACATTACTTTGAAAAAGTAATCTAGCTCTCTGTCTTTTTTTTTTTTTTTCAAATCTGAGAAAGCAAACTCTGAAACCTTCAAAAAACCAGGGCTGGCAGCACCTGGAGAGCACTCATTCAGGTCTCCCCCAGGAGATATGGTCTCCCCCGTGCTACAGTGGTGGGTTTGCAGATGTATCTGCACAGGTGAGATACAACACAAGAATAACTACCTTCTGAGAGTTAAATAAACTCTTTAAGACTTGCTCTTCTTATCCTCCCTACTTCCTGATTTTATTGGAGACACATCATATAATTAATTTATTCTCTGGCACAGTTTCGCGATGATTTCTTTTTGCTCAAAGAATGCAAAGAGGATGTGAGCTGTAATTTTCATTGTCTGTGAATCGTTATGTTAGAGAAAAAATGTGAACTTTCCTCCCCACAGGTAATGAGGGTTAAACATAAAAATTCACAGATTTCTTTTTATATTCTTTGAGATGAATGGAAGAGACTGGCCTGGGAAGACATGCAGAGTCAAAATAGAGTTGGCTTATTTTCCAGCAATGACTTTGGCACATCTTCCTCCCATGTAGAAATGATTATGCCTGTAGCACTAGTGGCTTTGAAGCCTTTAGTACGGTGTTGACTGTAATGGGGACTTTCTTGAAGCTTTGCTTGTTGCGTATTCATGATTTGATGTGAGTTCTTTGGTCAGGATCCCATTCTGGTGCCTCCACTCAGCTCATCTGCTGCCTCCTCTCTGCTCAGAATCCTTCCCTGCAGTAGTGTGTATCTTGTGTCTTATCCTCCCTATCCCTCCCGTCCCTGGAGGAGAGGCAAAGTTTCTGTTCCTACCCGTGTGCCAGGCCTGCTTCCCCTTGGCACCCCTCTCACTCTTCCCTGAAATGCAGAGGATGTTGGGAAAGGGGGATGTAAGGACAGTTGTATCAGGGGAGGGGCAGGAGGGAAGCCACATTGTAATTCAGGTGAGGTGACTGAGAGACTTGTACATATCAGTTCTGATTTTCTTGGAAATGTGTGGAGCCTGCCAACAAGACAATAACTTTTTTGGTGGGAGGGAGCCTGCCAACAAGACAATAACTTTTTTGGTGGGAGGGAGAGGAGGAATATCAAAAAGTTGATTCCGAGGCAGGATCTGTTTCATCTGCACCATTTCTGACAGATCTCCATTGAATTTGTTCTTGAAAACCTGTACTGATAGAGATTCACAGCCTCCCAGCATAAACAGTGGATAACTATCTTTATGGCTAGACAGTTCCTCCTAATATCTAACCTAAATCTCCCTTGCTGCCTGCTAAGCCAGTCCCTTTGGTTTTCCACATGCGCAGGGAGGACAAGATTATCACTGCCTTTTAGCAGCCTAACGTATTTAAAACTTGTTATCGTTTCTCATTCTCTCACTGTCATTCCTGTTCCCTTTTTTTTCAACTAAACAAGCCCGCTTCTTGTACCCTCTTCTCTAAAAGTCACACTTAGCTAAGTTTTTTATCATTCCTGTGACTACGTGGCAGGGAGCAGCATCTTGCTTGAGATAGGGCCCAAACTGGATATAGGGCTGAGAGGAGTGAAGAGCCTGACACATGATTCTCCTCTCGATGTCTCTCCATGCTGTGTGTACCAAGCCCTGCACTGCTCTTACGAAAAATCATAGAGTTGTTAAGGTTGGAAAAGGTCTGTAAGATCACTGAGTCAAATGATGTCTTCTCTCTTTGTGGCTCTAGCCCAAGAGACTTTTTTGCTGTACCGCTCCATTTTTATGTTGCATCCTTCTTTTTCAACATGGTTTTTTACACCTGCCTGTATTGAATCTCAATCATTCATTTCAGACTGCATGTCTAATTTATTAAGATTTTATTTTAATTGCAATCCCTGAAAATGCTCACAGCACTCCCTACAGATTTGTAATTGTAATCTTCCTTCTAATTTACAAGTCATTAATGGAAATACTGAATAGAGCAAGATCCCAGGCACAGCCCTTATGTGTCTTTTCAGGTTGACATTGAATGTACTAACTATTCCTGCAGTACAGATTTGAAGCATTTGTGTACCTGCCCAGAGTAAATTATACCTCAGTTGTATTCATCTGGTTTGCATATAAGACTATCACATGCATCCATCAAAAGCTTTCCTCATTCCAATGTGTGACTTCTACTGTTTTTTCCTCCCTAGTTACTATGCTCCCAGCTCCGTCAAAGAAGAAAATTAAACAGATTAGACTTAATTTGTTCTTGACAAGTCTGTATTTTCTGTTTTCTCATGACTTTATCATGTGGGAGTGGATGCAGTTACAGTGCAAGGTGGGAAGCAGAGAGATGGAAATTCTTCCTTGATTGCACACTCCCCTCCCTCCTGCTCCAGGATAAATCAGCAAGTGTTACAAACTATTTACAAGTGAATTGAATAATAATTTGTCTAATTCGATATCAAAGCAAGGCTGTTTGGTCTATGATAACACAGATTTGTCTGCTTCCCCCTTTTGTTTGAAGTTAGATAAAATGTTTGCCCTTCACTCATCCTTTGAGAATTTCTAGAAGGTTTTCTTTTTTCACTCATGGCTTGGAGGCAGCCTTGGCTAATTCCCTACTCCTTCCTTACTCTTAGCCTATGCTTAATTAAGCCCCACCGAGTTGAATACATCCAACTTGCATTAATGTTCTCTAATCTCTTTCTCCTCTGTTCTAGAGTATCTTTGTGTTAAGTATCTAACATTTGATCATAGTGAACATTATTGTTGAAGGCTCTTCAAGCACATGAATTTTATCTTTCCCGATGGAGCGTGCATTTGCAAGTCAGTGGATGTGGTGGGGGTTGTTTCCGCAGCGGACGGCAGGGGCATGGCACAGCAGCCTGCCACTTACAGTCCCATCTGACTTTATTGTCCCCAAAAAGATGAAATTAGCAAGGTAAAAGCCTTGTTTAATGTGTTTTTGATAAGCTGTCTTATCTGCACATATGCAAAACCAGAGTGAGAAAACAGAAGCAATTAAAATGGCCAAAGCCTTAGATATTCTCCTGGGATGTAGCTCAGGGTTATATTTAGATGGAGCAAGTAGCACCATCTAGTATTAAAACTTCTGCTACAAGAACCTGTTTTCCATTGCTCTAGTCTGTCAGGCTTTTATCACTTGATCTGAGACTTTCAGGTTGTGTCTCTCTCTCAGGCTAAGTTTATTTTAATATTGTCAGCTAAACCAATCCAACCATTTAAAAAAAAAATAAGAGGGAGGAGAGAAGGAATGTTGTTTTGCCCACATTAAAAAAGGGAAAGAAGATAAATCCTCCAGTTTTTTGATTGAGAGCTGCAGTGCCGTCATGTTGAGGAGCAGCATCTATGGTGACAAGGTTCTGAGACATCTGTGCATGTTCTCAGCAGACTCCTCTCTGTTTCCAGCTACTCCATTTTCCAAAGACTTTTCCCTCTCATCCACCAGCACCCCCCAGTCTCTGGTGCTGAGCAGCCCACTTGTGACCCAGCCCTGTACAGGGATGGTGCTCATGCCGTAACTGCTGCAAGGGAAGTGCCAGCAGAGCATGTGCTGCTGGAGTGGGATCGTCCCTGTAATGATGGCGCTTGCTTCTTCTGGTACAGGTGAGATGGGATCTCAAATCTGGGAGCTGAGAGCAGGCACAGAGGTGCTGCTTCTGGAAATGTAGACAGGACAGAAGGTGTTTATCAAGAGGGGAAGGAAGAATTTGAGGTGATGGATGCAAACAGGACTGTCTAGGAGAAGCTGTAAGGGGTGCGGGAGGGCAGGATGGGCTGGCTAGCACAGTGGTGTTCTCTGTGGGAAGAGTGGAGACAGGAGACAGGGAAGGCAGGGAAGGAATGCTGGGAGGATGGTGAGAAGGACAGGTGGGTGTGGGAAGGGGGAAATGAAGGCTCTGGGGTGCGTGGCAGTGAGGAGTTAACTTAGTGGGGGGGATATCGGGCTTCCTGGACAAAAGTGTTGGTGTTGGATAAGATGGGCAGAGCAATGGAAGAAAGCGCAGGAGACAAATTAGTACAACCAATTTTTTGGCTTATCCCACATTTTCATTGTGTGGACAGCTGATTTGCTGCACTTGGGTTGATGTGCTGAGCTACTAGGTTAATGCAGCAGTGGCTTTGAATGTACCTAGTTCACTTTTAAAGCTAAGTCTTTTAAAAAATCAGATTGTAGGCACTTCAGACTGGGTGCCTAGAGTGGAAGGGATTGTTTTCACTTTAGTCTGTCTGCATAAATATTTCTGTCTGGCACAGGTCTGATATGAAATGGGAATAATGTCACCCAGACGTGAGTGACAACAAGCCAGTTTAATGTGTGACCCATCTAGATAATATGCTTTGTAATTCAGATGCCTGTTAGTAACTCTGTCGTCAGAACAATGTTTGGATAGCTGCTGTAGATAAAGCCCTGGAAGACTAGCATCACCTAGTCTACACATCAACCAAGGCAGGACTCCTACAGAATTCAGTAGCCTCGAGTCATGTAATTACAGACTGCAGAAAATTGTGTGTCTGTGCAGGGTGCCTTGATTTTGGCAATTCTTGAAGTAGTAGGCTTAATTTTGAAATATGAATCATGTTCCTTCAATGTTTTCTTTAAAAGAAAAAAAGTGATTCTTGTACAGAATCACTTAGAATAATGTTACTAATAGTTTTGCAGAGGTGGGCAGGATGAATCATGGGCAAGAAGGACTTCAGGGGTTGTATTCAAACAGCTGAAGGGTTGCCACCTTCCCCTTTATTTCACATAGCAGGAGAGATGTTACAGAAGGCAGCCAGGGCCAAATTGTCTGTCACTTCTGGTTTCCCACCCAATATGTGTCTGCTGTGCCAGGATGCTCTCTGGGACTTGGGCTAAAGGAAGGAGCCTGCCAATGGGCTACTGGGAACACCATGAAGGGGAGGGTTCAACAGCATGCAAGCCATTTTAGAGCATGGAGGTAAGAGCTGTTCCTGCCACTGCTGCAAGTGTTGGCATTCATCGTACAGATGGTGGTGGTACCCCCCCAAAATAATAAGGCTTCGGAACCTCTGCCACTGAAAAAACTACAGACAAAGGCATATCATCAGTAGAAACTGGTGTGTGTCCCCCACTGAGAGCAAGCTCCAGAAGCAGCTCAGAGGAGACTCTAGCACCAGATTTCTTCAGGATGTTTTTCAGGAGTGCTTTGGACTGCTCAGTGCCAGCGATGATATCCTCACTCTTGGATGGAGCACCCCAAGATGAAGTGCTCTGATGATGTTTCCATCTGGTGGTCCCATTGTGTCCTGCTCACTGAGGCTGCGGGTCCCCATTGTGTCTGCCTGCATGGGGGCTGATGCTGATTTCCGCCCTTCACGCTTGTTTCTTTGCATCTGAGAGTGCTGCTGAGAAGTTTCCAGAGAAAAGCTTGGCCCCTGTTTCCAACGTAATGCAGAGTTGTACCGGCTGCCGGGGACAAGTCGGAAATGCTGGCAAGATAGCAGGCATCCTCAGGAAGCAAACCCTATCAGAAAACACTGATGTCATTGGCAAACAAAACAAATGAGCTCTGGAAAAATAAACTGTTTTCCAGCCTGGTTGATCTTCCCTCAAATTAGAAGCTCTGCACAGCCTTTACTCTGCAGCCCAATCTGACAGATTATTTACATGACAGTGCTGCAGCAATGGTTTTGTTACTCCTGCCAATCCAATTCCTTTGATTTTATTTTTTAGATTTATTTATCCAAGGGAGGGTGGGGTGAATGTCCTGGTGTTGAAGCCAGATTTGGAAAGCTGGCCAGCATCCTTGCAGATGACATGGTTGATGTCCTGCGAGCTTTGATCAGACAGGACCTCTGGCTTCCCTGCCCCTGGCCAGGTCTGATGCAGGGGATGCCACCTCCCCACAACTTCTGCACAGCCCTTCAAGGCATGTGTCCTGACAGTGTTCCAGCTAATGGGCACCTGCCACTACTTCTACTCGCACTTTGGAGCTTGGGTCATGGCCAAGGAGCATTTCTACCTGTGGTGAGTCTGGGTAGAGCTCATCTGGGGTTTGGTGCTGAGAGCACCATGGCAGGCAGTGCAGTGCAGGCTTCTCCCCCTTGGTTGTTCGCACTGTGGTATTGTGATGGGCACAGTGATAGCATCCTGCTCCCAGATGGGCCCCCCCACCGTCTGTAGGACCACCAGGTTTTCCCTTTCAGACATGATAAGTCTGCAGAGCAGGAGGAGAAAGTCTTACCAGTTCCTCATGGTACATTTTCACTTATTGCTCCTCAATCCTGGTACCAAAAGGAGGATCAGAGTAAACCCCACGGGCTGGAGGTTTCTCACCCACTCACCTTTGCCTCTCTGATGGCAGCTTGGCTACAACGGGTGGCAGAGAGGTGGTTAAGCTCTGCTCCAAGCTAGCCTGATAATAGCAGGAAAAGCACATTTCTTCTGTGCACCTGTGAGCGCTTTGATGGGCTTTCTGCTGTTTATGGTAGTCACATTGGATCTTTCTCTCGTTAGAAGCTGAACAGCTCTAGCAGCCAGCTGTTCCCTTTGCTCTGCTCCTACCTGGCTCCTTGCACAGTCCAGGCAGGGGGTGGATGGAAAATCAGCTTTTTAGGTCAGCATTCAAAAATAACCCACAAAGCCTTCCCTTCCTTCCGTGAGGGAAGGGTCCCACTCTTCTCTGCTTTCTGCCTGCTTGTACTTACTGCTGGCTCGCCTACTCAGAGCTCTTAACTGGGAATTTGGAGTCCTGTTCTAGCAAGGACTACTCCTAAAATATCTTCAGCACAGAGCTTTATTCCTCTGTTTTTAAAGGGTGCTTAGTGTTACCTCTGTGAAAAGGGAAAAGATTCATTAAGCTCTAGAGACAAACCGGTTTAAGTGTTCAGCAGGCTCTCAGGCTGAAAAGCCACTTCTGCAGCATTCCAGGTTACCAGTGGAGTTGTGGCTTTGCATAAAAATCATGCCTGTTTTTCTGCACCATGGGCTCTCAGGTGAGTGCTGTGGCCACTCTGGGCAGTGCTGGGCAGATGCAGCTGGAGGGTCCCTGCATGCCCAGGAGCCACACACCAGCCGGGCCCAGAGCAGCTGGCCAGACCAGCTCTGCAGCCTGCAGAGCACCCAGGAGATAAGGTGGCACAGAAAAGGGATGGGGTGCTGGGTAGTCAAAAAGTGTCCGTAATATATAGAGCAAACACATCCAGTTCTGTGTATATGTAGCCTGAGAGAATTAGTACTAATAACCACACAGCATCTATCTCAGTAGTTGCTCCATTTTTAGTAAATAATTGTCAACAGCAGTGAACAGACTTCTCTCTTTTTGTGTGCTCAAGAAGCACATTAGAGACCAGTATAAACTATACTTGCTTGTCATGGTCTTTGCAGAGACAATTTCCTTTTGAGCAGCTGCCAGTGCTGGGCTCATGATCCTCAGGTGGGTCTGCTACTACTGAGGACACGCCGTACTCAGTAGGCATGTTAAATGAACTCTTCATGGAGGGAAAATGATCCTGTATTTTATATTTTACATAATGAATCTACTTGTGTGTGTTTTATCTCTTTATCCACCTTTTTAAATTTTTTTTTTTTTCTGGTAACACAGTTTAAACAGGGAGGAATGTATCAGAATGGGTCCATTGTTTTGCACAACCTACAGAACAGAACGTTACCTTCGACGTGTTTTAAAACTCTGGAAGAATGGGTGTTCTGTAATTGCCATAATAAGCCATGAGAGTGGTATAGACAATAGAGATTGTTTCCGGCCAACTAATTCAGTTTGCTGGATCTTTGCTCTAGTCAGTGCAGAATTGAGGGCTGTCACTGGGGAAGAAAAATCTTGACTGTCTTGTGTCTGGGAAATCATTGAGACACAATAGACATGGCCATTGCAAGTTGTTTCCAGTCATGTTATGCAGTGGAAGTGTGCTGTAAAAACAGCATACCTGAAATCTTAGATTTTGTGTTATTCTAGCTGAGGGCTGCACTTTTCCAGCAGGCCAATGCAGGGAGAAAAGAAAGGAAGCTGTAAAAGGATTGATAGCTGGGGCATTGCATGATATTACCTGGATTTCTCATGTGGTTGCATAATTCATTTTTGTTCTTATGCATATTTTGTCCTTGCTCATGTGAACATTTTTTTTTTAAATTGGAATATGCAGAACTGTAGGGAGAGGCATATTGTCCTGTAATGCACCCGCTCTTCCTGCAGCAACGTTAAACGTAATATAGAGCACACCTCTCCATGACTGGAGAAGAATCGTTTTCTAAGGAAATGTCTGTTCAAGCTGTGGGCTTACCTCCAGTGCGAAGATTTTTTTGAGATCACATTAGTGAAATCTGAAAACTGCAATCACCAGTGAATTCTTGAGTGAAAGGGACTGAGTCAGCAGCAGCAGCGTGGCATCTGCTGCTTGGCTGAGTGCAAGGAGGTGTATTGTCTAGGGAAGGTCATCACATGATTCATCAGCATCTGCATGCACTTTGCTTCATCTGTTTTATTAAGAGGGTGGAAAACTGAGTCCAGGGGATGAGACTTGAGCTTCAGTAAGCCTACCAGCTGATCAAATATATCTTTTCTTGTTTAAAGCAGCCTTCTGCTTGTTTTTGGTTTTGTTTTCTAGTGATGGGTCCAGCAGGAAAGAGCTTTCTGATGGCACAGCTGTGAGTGAAACCAGCACAACATGTTCAGTGTCGAGGACCTCCTGATTTCTCACGGATACAAATTGTCAAAAAATCCCCCTGTTTCATGTGAGAACAGGTATGATGGATACCGGCATGAAATCGCAGGGAACAGATCTGCTCAGAGATCAACACTGAACGGATTCGAGGCAGAATCCAGAAGGGGAGCCTACAGCAAGAAACCTCTGGTGAAAACCAACTCGAGCAGCACTGAAAGCAGCCATGGGAGCCAAGGGAGGCAAGCAGGTCCTGGTTACCACCATGACCTTCAGGGTTTGTCCACTTTTCATACTTCAGAAGGGGGGTAAGTTTCAGCATCATGCCATGGCTTTGCTTTCTCTTTCTTTTGGTCCTGACAGATAACTAACCACAAATCTAACCCTTAACACCATCTTCCTGTGATCCTTTCCTGCTCCCATCCAAGTGCATTTTCATGCACTGGATGTCCACATGAAGCAGTGATACATCCATTCACCTTCTTCTAGAGAAAGGCCTTTGGGGATACTGGCATGATGGGAAGTTGCTGAGTGTGGGAAAATTTGATTTACTTATGTGGTCTGTATCAGAAAGGCCTTTGTGATGGACTTAGGAAAGCTCAGTCCTAGTACAGGGAAAAACCTGGGGGAAAGTTCTTCCTTTTCTTCAGTTTAAAAAAAAATGAACCCAGTTTCTGTTGCAGATTCAGCCATGTACAGCTCTTGGTGGATGTTCCTCTAAGCACTGAGGGCTTTCTTGTTTTCCTGAGGCCGCTCTTGTGAAGTAAGCACGAGAAGGTGCCTGTGCACTTCTTTTTAAAACATCTCCAAGCTGGTGGAAGCTCTTGTCGTCACTCCATAAAATGTGCTTGTACAACCGTGGTTGCTCAACGCAGAGTACGTGCACGCTGGGGCTGGGGCCGGCTGGGCAGGAAGAGCTGTGTGTACAAACTGCTGCTTGGCCATTGTTCTGCAGCTATTTGAGTGCTGCAGATGAACAAAGGAAAGGGGCTTGAGCAGGACTGGAAGCCAGCCCAAGTATGACGATGGTTTACAAGGAAAAGCCCCTTCCTCCTGCCGAGTGGGCTTGAAACTGAAAGCAGGGCAAAACACTGTCACCTTGGGAGCTTGTCCTCTTACAAAGTCCTTCAGTATCATGTGGCAGAACCATGTGTCCCCTCACTGCTGGGCTTGTCTGCTCTTTCCCTTCATATCTCTTCCTCTTGCAAGCCTGCTTGCCTGGAGCAGGAATGGCTGCTGGTTGCCAGCTAGGATAATGGGCAGGAAGAGATGTGAACCCTGTAGGGCAGCAAGTCCCAGTCATGGTGAAGGTTTCCAGGTGGAACCATCCATTCTAGAGAAGGAAGGACAGGATATAAGTTTAAAAGTAATAAGGAGGATCCTTCCTGGTGTTTTGGATGAAGTAAACTGGACGGAAAAAAAAAAAAAAAAAAAGGAAAAATACGGACAGAAAAATAAAGGGAAAATGGTTTTGAAGCAGGGGGAGAGAGTGTGCAGTGGTTCTGAGGAAGCTGGTGCTTGGCCTTGGAGCTGAGTTTACAGTGTGGAGAAAAACAGGGGTGAAGAAGGTATGGCTGTGCAAGGCTGGAAGCTACCTGAGTGCTGCTGCTGCTCCTGCACCCTAAAAGGCAGAGCCTGTGTGATGCACAGTGGGGTGGGAGGGCTGCTGCCTGCCTGCCTCCTGCTCCTCTGCGGTGTCTGTGGGGCTTACGTGTCTGCCCCACGTCTCGGACATGTCAGAGGTGTCTGTGACTGCTGGCACTGGCTGAATACAGAATAATGTTCTCTGACAGTTTAAAAGTCTCTTTCTAATATCTCAAAATGCAAGGGGTGGAACTTGTCAGTCTACAGCATAGTTAAATATTATATCCTGGTTTTAAAAAAGTGGCTTTTCCAGATTAAATAGGGAACACAGCCCTGGAAATGGCTTTGTCACGCTTTCATAAAAATAGAAATATTTTCTTGCTACTGTTGTTACAGCGAAGTCTGATTCCCAGTGAGCCTACTGGGAACTCCTGCAAGGCTCCGGCAGCTGGGAAAACCTTTATATGAGCCATCCCTTCCTTGCCATGCCCGAGTGTGTGGAGTGCCCCCAGTGCGGAGTGTGACACAGCCTGGTCTGCCCTGCCGGGGCGGGAAGGGAGGAGTGAGCTCTCTGTGCCGGATCCAGGGAAGCTGCAGCCCCTGTGTGCCAGCTCCTGAGCCCCGGAGTCACAGTCCCCCTCCGGACCCACCCTCTGACCCCGGGAAGCACCCGGGGCACGGCACTGCCGTGTCACTCTGAGATGCTTGGAAACTGAAGGCTGCATGTGGACACATCACACCACGCGCTGCTCCTGCTGCCTGTGAGGGGGGAGTGACACCACGGTGGAGTGGGGTGGGACAGGGCGTTCTGCTCTATCCTCGCGTTCTTCAGGCAAAGCATGGGGGAGCAGATGGTGGTAGGGCTGTCCTGGCTGTCCTTGCTTCACTGAGCATTTGGAGGCCACACAGTAAAGGTTTGGAAGAGGAGATAAGTCAAAGAAAATGGGAAAGCTGACCCTATAGGAAGAGATGAGAAGGTTCACGGAAGGAGAACCCCCTCCTGATTCTCTTCTGAATAGAGAGAAGAGGCACTTTGCTTAGCTGTTTGTGTGGGAGGAATTATGTTAGTAGCTAGCAAATTTAAAGGTAAATAGATAACCATTAATGAGATCACCTGCTGGAAAAATTGGAAAATCATACTGGTGTTCCCCAGTGCTGGGTCTCAGAAGGGTGTATGTGAGGATAGGATCCCAAAATAGAACAGAAGCTGCCGGTGTCCAGAAAAGCCCTCTGAAAATTTTTCCACCTTGCTGCCTTTCTTAAACAGTGTCTCTTAGCAGGGCACAAAGTCTGTGCCAGTGCCTGCAGCTCACACAGAGTGAGCTACTGGGTGCCTCACACCTACTATTTGTATGCTGGCAGCCAGCAACAGGGACAGACACTCTATAGATAGCCCTGCAGTGGCCTCATTCTGCAGGGTTTGGACTTGGAAGCCTGTGCCACACTCCTTCACTTTTGGCCCCATTATCTGTGTCACATGAGCTCCTGCTGGTCCAGTGTCACCTTAGGGGAACTGGGCAGCTTCAACCCACTGCTCTGAGCATGACAGCTCAGTGAAACACGGTCATGCAGCCAGTGCAGGGTGGACTGGTGGCCTCATTTCTTGTAAAGGCCTAAAATTCATAGAAAGCTAGAAATAGTGGGGGGGTTCACACAGTTTTAATTAGATTAATTTTATGTAGAATTAATTCAAAGCACTTTATGACAGCAAATATGTTATTCATTAGAAGGAGGCCTTTTAGAAAAGAGTTAATACTGTTAAAATCTACCCCCTTGGTCCATTGGGACTGCTCCATCCTTGGAAGCTCTCCCAGCTGTGAGGCACTTACCAGCTGCCGTGTCTGAGTGTGCATTTCTTTGTGCGTCAGTACCAGCACATCATGGAGAGAGACAGAACTGTGTAGTGGCACAGTCACAGATGAGCTGCTCAGAGGGACTGTGCGGTCTTTTTGTTGATAAGCCTGCACCATGACTGGTACTCACCATCCAGAGATGTAGCATTGCTGAGTCTGTAGTGAAGCATATTGAACTTGGAGTGGCTCTTGGAAGCTTCCCCTTCCACCACTTCATTGACTGGAACACCCAGAAGTGCTACATGTCCTGAAAGGAGGTACTCTCTGCTGCATTTGTGGCCACAAGCATTGGTTGTGCTGTGTTGCCATACTTCCTCTGCCTGCCTGCCTGCCATCCCATGTGTGATGGGTGTGAAGGAGCTGATCTCTGACATTGGGAGCAGAGGAGACTTCAGGATGGAACTAAACTGGACAGTCCTTGGAGCATCCCTTTCCCACTGTGCAGGGCACTGTCATCTTTTCCAGAGGTTTACGGGGTCTTTGATAGAGGCTGTCTGTGTAACCCCTTCTAGTGCCTTGGCCTAGAGCTAGAGAGACTGATACTGTCTGTCCTTTGAATAGATCTTAGAAAATATCAGGTTTAAAATGCTCTAAATACCTCCTTTTAAATGTCTTTTCAACATTCCTGTTGCAATGAGGACATACCATGTTCTGAAGTTGATTACTGGAGTCTAGTTATTAACTTTTAAAAATAAATTTGATCTTTTAAACAGCTTTTGATAGATGGAGGAACAACATTCCTGTTGATAAGAATTTGGGTTTTCTTTGTGGTTTTTTTTTTTAAATGGTGAGTTAAGCTTTGCAAAGACATCTCAGAACATTTAAAAATTAAGATTTTTAGATGCTTTTCTAAGAGATGCTACCACTGAAGCAGGAATCATTTCAAAGAAGTCTGATGGCCTGCACTGAGCAAGATGTCAAACTAAATAATTGTAATGGTCTCTTCTGATCTTGGAATCTATGACTCTGTACTTCCTGCAATTTCTCTAGACCCTTTTACGGTGATGGATGAAATCAAACAGAAAGAGCAACCTGTCCCTTCTCTCCTCACTACTGCTAGACCCTGATTCTCGCCCCATTTTGTTAACACAGATACAAATGCTGTCCCAGCAGTATGGGGATGAGATGAAAAGGTAGAAGACAGCATTTGTTCAGCTGTGTGTATCCACATGGAAATGTTCATTGTTACTGCAGTCAGCTTTCTGATACAGGAGGTGTCCTGTTATATTTCACCAATTAATGAAGACACCTGTTACTTCCTGGGGTTCAGCAATCGAATTGTATTTCATGCTTAAGCAGCAGAATATTTTGTTCAGATGTTCAGTCTTAATCCAGTTGAATTAATAGGAACAAGATGCTTTTTATCCCAGTTTGGTTTTTAAACTTTTAGACTCATAGAATGAAGCTGATATACATAAAAAGAATAGCTGTGGATCTGGATGTCTTAATTTCAATCTGAATTTTGACTTGTATTATGTCTTCACAAATGATCTATTTAAATAGATCATTGTTTTTAGTAAAAAAGAGCCAGATGACACTGTTTATATACCTTGGGGTGAAGAGAAAAGAAAAAACTCTTGAGTTCTAACTACATACTTGTCCTATTTCTGTCAATTTTGATTTTTCTTTCCAGTCTTATGCTGGTGGCAGCCACACAGTGTAAAGGCAGTTATATTGTTGGACACCTTAGGTACAAGAATAGCAGAATGCAATTCAAGTAGAAAATTAATTATTTATATGGAAGGGTACCAATTTTGTTCTGCAGTAATGTATAAAACAGTTTACACTCTGTTCAGAACACACAAAGAATCTATTCTGTTCATGTAAATCTGTGGGTTTGAATTTTTAATCTGCAATAAAATGTCCAGTGTCTTTCATATTTCAGTAATAGATTGCTGGAGTTAATCTGTCTTTTATTTAAAAATTTTACACTTCTTTTGGGGTATTTTACATTTTAAATATTGGTTCCATCTTATTCAGAACTGTATTGATATATCACCATTGTTGTGACATGTTATTTAATCCAAAGCACTTTGAAGAAATTTGTTCCCATAGAAAGATGAACAAGAATCAATTCTGGAAATGACATGTTTAATTACAGCACTTATACTAGGATGCAAATCATGTTTCTGACAGAATTTATCTGAAGAAATGTTATGAAATAGCTATCTACCTGTACTCCCTACTTGTGCTGCTTGGATTCCTATTAAACTCGCATACCTCAGTAGTCTTCTTGACATCTATAGATTTTGATTTAGCAGGGTGTAGAAGTAAGTTCAAGACAGTCATTTTTGTTTTTAGAATGGAATCATAGAATCAGAGAGTGGCCTGGGTTGGAAGAGACTTTCAAGATCAGCTAGTTCCAAGTCCCCTGCTGTGGGCAGAAGCAGTTTCTAGTGTCCGTCAAGGAGGGCTGTGCATGTTTGCACAGCAGGTAACTGTGTGCATTTGTCTTTCTTTCTAACAGCTTTGCATTGCTAACAACATGTCAAAAGAGCTTCTGTCCCTTCCTTTACTCATGTTAATGACTGACTTTTAAATCCTCTCATTAAAATCATAGTCATCTGGTTGCAAATAGATAACATAAATCCCACTGGCATAACTCATCATTTGACCTCCTAGGGGCCCTATCCATAAGAGAAAGAAAGGGAACCTGTGCACACTGCCTCTGACACTGTGTTTTCTTTCAGGGTTTATGACAGGCCTCATTTAGCACGGTCTTCCCAGCCCAAGACTGATAAAGATCTTGCCTACTGGAGAAGACGAGGACAGGACTTCAGTGTGCTATTAGGCTATTCCCAGAAAGCCAGTGTGGAAATGAAAGGCTTGGCTGCAGCCCCGGGGACATCCCGGCACCCCAAGGAGAATCAGCTGAAGGTGGGAACAGGTGCAGGGCATGTCAGAAGAAGCGGCTTGCAGGAGAGCTGTGAAGTGCCCAGTGACTGCAAATGGCAAAATCTGGGAATGGAAAGCTGGAACCAGCCAAAAAAGGTGGGGAGGCAAATGTCCGAAGGTGACAGGGAGAAGCTGCTTCAAGAGCTGTATTCACTGACCCTGGGAGACAATGTACTCAGCACCCACACCAAGGGGAAATCACAGTCGCTGCCAAGGGTCCTTTCACCCGAGAGCATGAGGTGTGTGGAAATGCCCTCCCTGACCAACAGTAACAGCTCGCTCAGCGTAACTAAAACTCCCTCTTATCCCCCAAACAGACTGAGTGTGGAACCAGTCAAGCACCATGGAACGGGAGGCCATTTCCTTCCCCTGGTGAAACCTAAGTATGGGAGACCTCTCAAGCCTCCATCCTATGAAGTGCAGCGGCAGACTAGGGCACCTGCAGAAACCGTGGGTTTCCAGGACCACTACCAGAAAGATGAACCCGTCTCCTACTTAGCCAAAGTTAATGAGCCAAGGAAAGATGTTTGCATTCCAGACTCTGGTCTGGAGCCCCCTGTGTACGTACCTCCTCCTTCGTACAAATCCCCACCTCACCAAACCGTGACCCCACGTTCCCCCAGTGAAGTGCCTAACACCAACACGCCTGCCAGCAGCGATCCACAGGGTCCTGCAGAGCGGGTTGTCCCCTGCCAACGACCAGCCACAAATACTTTTGAAGTGGTGGGTGACCCTTGCAAAGACAACCATTTTCCTCACGGGAAGCAAAGCCATGCAAGGCGCTCTGCTGACCACCTGCGTTCTGTGCAGTATATTCCCTTTGATGATCCTCGGATACGACATATTAAAATTGCACCACTGGAAGGTCTGCAGGACAACTCTAAATACACTGAAAATGCATGTAGTCCCAGTTCTGGTGCTTTGCAAGAGAGAAATCTTGAAGTACAGTACAACAGTGCCTTTGTGAATGCATCAAACTCGTCCAGTTCTGCAAAGGGAGAAAGAACTTCTGACAGTTCCACTCATAGCAACAGATGGTTGGCACCATCCATCCGAGATCAGGAAAATTGTGCCTTGCCGGACCAAAGAGACAATTATAGTGCAACTAGTCACAGCCCCCGTAATGAAGCTAGCACAGAGTATGCAAAAGGCAAACTTTCTGTAAGAAATTCACATATGGACAGCACCTGTGAGACTGTTACAAAAGTGAAAAAGTTTGAACCTGGAACTGGGATGCAGAGCAAAAAGAGTTCAAAGAAAAAAATGAATGAAACTATATTTTGTTTGGTCTCTATCCCAGTTAAATCAGAATCCAATCTGCCAGATACAGATAGGAACAACAACATAACCCAGAGCCCTGATAAGAATGGGTTTGATAACAATGGGGCTTTGCAAGAACAAAGTCTCTTAAGTATGTCTTCAACGGACTTGGAGTTACAAGCGCTTACAGGAAGCATGACCAATAAAAATGAGTTACAAAAACAAGAGCTGTGGAGACCAGAAGAGTTCAAACAAATGAATGACCTCAGATTTATTCAGCCTACAAAACACAGAGAGCTCAAATATTCTGGCTCCTGGCCAGGTGATCAGTACAAAGACCAGCAGACACAGACCAGTTTCAGTGACGAACCTGAAAGCCCACAACTTTCACATGGTACAAAGCCTGGGCAGACCAATAGTGGCAAACCGCTGTCTCCAAAACTCCTGGGATGTACAGCATCCACAACAGGGGCAAAACAGAGAGGGTCACCTTCTGAAGAGAGAGGCAGCAGACAGAGTAGTTATGGTATGAAGGGTCAGAGGTACCTCAGCCAGTCTAGCAACAGTGCATTTTCCAGGACTGCCCCCTCAGTCCTTCAGACCCCCTCCCCAAAAGCCCACCACAGCCAGCCTGTGCCTGCCCAGGAGAGGGAAAATGGTCTTCTTTCCAAGGGAGATGTAGTTAAGGGAGAACCAGGTGCTCCCTGCAACAGTAAAGAGCTGTTTGGGCAGTTCCTGTTGAAACCTGTAAGTCGCCGTCCCTGGGACGCAATAAGTGAGCTAGAAAGTTTTAACAAGGAGCTGCAAGGGCAGGAGGAGAGCACAAGCAGTGAAGAAGACTTGGAAAGCACTGCAGCTTCTCTGCAGGCAGGTGCTCTTATGCAGAGGAGGGCATCCAGAGGTGAGAAATCAAACCAGGAGCCAAAACATGGTGGGAAATCAGAAATGGTTATGCCAGAGGTGCCTGTATTTAGGTCAGGAAGGGTTAAAAGTAAGTCGGAAAGTTGGAGCATGGGGACAGAGCATGGTGCCGAGCCAGGCTGCATGGGCTCTAAAGGCTCCTCACATCCAGGAGGGAGCAGTGAAGGAGTCAGGCCAGCAGATGGAAGTCTGATAACAGAAATGGGGACAGGGGAAACCAAGAGCGGAATGAGTAAACAGCCAGTTCATGTGAGCCCTCTCAAGAGAGTTTTGTCCAGCAGCTCAAGCAGTTCATGTCACAGTAATCCTTTCAATAACGCTGTCTTGCAGGAGATGAGTGAAGACCAAAATTACCTAGACTTTGTTAAACTGAGCAAAGGTGCAACTCCCACAAATGACACAGTATTAGAGAGAGGCTCAGTAGTACGTTTGTCACTATCAAAGAGGAGCCAAGGGTGCTCTGAGCCAGACTTGAGGTCAGTGGGACTTGATGTGGCCCCAGAACCTGGTGCTAACAACTCTTCAAATGCAAATGCAGTGGAAATCCCTGTGAATGAGTCATTGCAGGCAAGGGCTGCAAGAATATTAGGTATAGATATAGCAGTGGAGTCTCTCCTTCCAGATGACCATGTTGGGCCCCACCTAGGCACTAGCCCTGCAAACGGTGCTCAGGACTTTGAGTCATCATCAGTGGAGAGCACAGTAAGTGACAAAGAAGGAAAAAAAGAGGATTCTTATGAAGGCAGACGAAAGTGTGGCTGGACAGAGAGTGCTCTCTTTGTCAGAGCTGGAGGACGATCTTTATATCCTGATGAATGGCAGACCACTCACCAGGAAACCAGTGCTAAACCAGTGGTAACTGAGCAAGTTCTTGAACAACCTGTGAGTCCTGGCCAAGGTGAGGACCAAAACTTGGTTTGCAAGTCAGCTGTATATCAGCATTCAGAAAAGAGAGTGAGAAGCACCTCCAAAGTGATAGAGACACTTCAAGGCAAGCTCACATCTCCTCCGAGCCGGACTGCCATGGATCGCTTGGTGCGAATGAAAGAAGTTGACTCTGTGTCCCGGATGAGACGTCTGAGCATTAAGAGCGCAGACTCGGGAGAGGAGGTGGATGAGGAGAAGCTGTCGAAGGTACAAGAGGAGAGAGGAAGCAAACTGGCAAGCTCAGGGGCTGTTTCCAAGCGTGTTATCTCTCTCAGTGAAAATGGATGTTTAGGTGGAATGGACAAGAAGAAGATTGACAGAGATTTTACTTTAGGTAAGACCCTATTATGGGAGATCCAGATGGGTACTCTTTCCTTATGTAACGGGCATGATCAGTTTGCTTATGCCCACGTAATGCTGCTCAAATAGTAACAGGCTGTAGGTGGTACTACCTTCATCTGGGAGCCACCCACTTTGCTCTCCTTGTGGAAAAGATGAGTGTTCTCTGATCCCATTTTAGGAATAGTTACTGTAAAACTCACTTGTGATACTGAAACTCATTCACAGAGACTGGAGTGCTCCCTAAGGTCTCATCTCTGTCTAATTGTTTCAGAGAATGGTCAGGCTATAATAGTGGAGTTCAAAGACAGACATTCTAGTGTCAGTATTTGGGAACACGTGGTGATTCAATCATAGCCTCTCCTTGAAGGCCAGTTTTTTCCCTCCCTAATACTTAAATAGACACATACTATATCATAGTTCAGAAGAAACTAAAAATAAAAATCTGATGTTCTTCTATGAAGCCTCTGGGAAATGGCTGCATTCAGGGGCCTGGAAAATTCTCTCTCTCATGAATATTTTCCAGGTCAGATGTTGAGAATAACTGTTAACCCCAGGTCAAATGGAAAGTTGACTTTTTCAGTGAACACCTTTTTTTTTTCCTGTTTTTTGGTGTTCCTCATCTCTCGAAAACATATAAACTTGTGTAGTCCATATATGTCGCCAAAGTAGCACAGGCTGTTCTCTCCCTGAAACCGTTTTCATACACCATTATGTTAAACAACTGAAAATCAGTTGTTGCCATAGATCTTTGTAAAGGTATAAATCTCCCAGGCCACCTGCCTAGTCCATTAAATTAATTGGAGGTAGCAAATGTGCGGTGTGAAAGTTGTTAAATTAGTGTTAATCTCCTCCTTCCTTTTTCCATCCCCTCTGTAACAGCTGACACTTTACCTTGAAATCTGCACAGGTTATTCATTAACCCTCATCGATATAAATCTGTTCACAGTTTTCGAGTACAGAGGGACTGGAATTAAATGCAGTATACTTTAAACTGGATTTAGGCATTTCCATCTGAAGAGAAATGCTTGTATGAGTTCAAAGTATTGACTTCTGCAGTCTTGCAGCCTTTCCTTTCATGTCTTTTTCTGTATCCCACATCTTTGTCTTTTTCTGCTCTGAACTGTATTTCTCTAGACCAGATTTTCCAAACAGGCTAATTCAGCTTTCTTGTACCCATCAGGTCTAGTATGCCCCACATGCATTTCATATGCTTTCCTCCCTTGGGGTTTCTGCTGGAGTGAAGAAAATAACTGTTGTGGTGACATGACTTCAGGGATGTATCAAAACAGATTGTGTGCATTTTATTGGAGAGTTATTCTGCAGTAAATTAGGTCTAAATTTATCCTCTTGCTGACAATGCCAGGCTTGTATTCTGCAATGTGTTCCCATTGCAGCAGTTCCCTCATAACCATAACAGCCCTCCCTCCCCTGTCTGGATGGCATGAATGTCCCTTCCTGCTGCACACATCCAGTGCTGCAGGGTAACACACACTCAGGTGGGGTGGGCAGGCAGCTCTTCCACTGGTATCTTCCCATTCAAAGAGACCCTAATTTGTCAATGGCCACAGAATCTTCACCTTACCCTAACAGGGCAGGATTGAAGGTTCATATTTGTAGAAAGGCCTGATGTGTCTTCCTCTGTTAAGCCTCACTGCAACTTTCAGACTGGCCCATTGGTACCATTGAAAGCCCAAGTGAGAATTCATCCTGGAAAACTATTGTATTCATTGCTTTTAAAGAGGAAATATTCCATTCTAAAAGGCCATTCTATTTGAAATGAGGCAGAGTTAGTCTTATAATTGCAGGCTGGGCCTGTCACAGAGGCTGGAGCCCTTAGCAGGAACAGGCTTTCACATGTATAATGTAGCTTGGCAGACGAACAGTCATCTCAGAGTAAGAGCTCTGCCAAAACTCAGTGCAAGAAGCTCATCTTACTATGCAAATACTGCCATTAGAAGAACATCTCCAAGTGTTCCCAAATGCATTGGATGTCTTTTCTCCTTTGCTGTTTGAAGACATGAGGCTGCTAATCTGGCTTTGTTTCTACAGAGAGCATTTTGAATGAGCTTAACCAAATGTTGAATAAACATTTCTGTATCAGTGCTAGAACTCTAGTGTCTGTCCCCCTCAGAAGCCTGGCAGTCTTGACACCTTTGTGTCCTTGTTTAGGTGCTGAGAGCATGAGTAAGCTTTCAGAGAATAAACTGAACCATCCAGAGGCTCCATGTCTTGTAGCCTCATTTTATCCCTCCGTCCCCACCCCTACCCCTGTCTCGCCACTCCCTGAAACAATGAGCACCTGCAATTTTGTGGGGAATTCTAATAATGTGAATGTGTCTGGCCTTAGGAAAATCAAGTTTCTGAAATGTAAATCCATTTTTATTCTTAGGTCGACCTGTCACAGAGCAGTTCAGAATTTTTGTATGTTCTAGCAGTTTACATGGCAAAATATTTACAGTTGAAAAAATGTTACTGCTTTAGAGGCATCTTCCCACACCATCTGTGCATTAAGCTTAGAAAGATGCAGCATTATCCTGGAGTGCCCTAGTCCTCAAAAACTTTTTTCCTGTTGATTTTTTTGCATTCATGTTTGGAAATACCAGAAGAGGCTTAGCAGTGATAAACAATTCTGAAATGATTAGTGTTGCTGGCACAGACACCTTTCTTGGCCAGCCTAGCAATTTGAGGAGAGTGGGCAAGAGAAGTGATAAAGAATTCTGCACCAGGAATCCACCCACTGGGGCCAAATCCTGAAGTCCTTTCTTAGTCAGTCCCCCCTTGACATGAGTATGGATGCTGCAGATGGACACTTGCACACAGAAGCAAAAATTTCCTGTGAGGATTTTTATTCTTGTTTGAATGAAGACATTCACTCACATCAACATGAAAGTCCTGAGGATGAATGTTTTACTCCAAAGTGTGATATTTATATGTGGAACTGTTTTCATGCTCAACTGTTTAAATGCGAGTGCTGTGGGAGTACAGCCCACGGGAGGGACGTTTAAGGTTAGCACAGATACTCAGGTTGCATAAGAGCAGCAAGTAGCACACGGCAGCACAGGCTGCAGTGCCGGTTTGTCCAGGCCCCTCTGCGCATACAGACTCCTCCGTAGGTAGCCGTGGTTCCTCCATGCCATGACTGTGCATCCCAAGGGTAAATCAGGCATCTGCGTGATGACACTGGGCAGGCTGACCTCACAAGGCAAAGCCTTTTCCTTGCAATCCTATCCCAGAATCACAAGGGTGAAGGAAAAGGCTCATGTCTGCTCACTTCATGGACAGCGTTGGGATAAACCCAATAAGAAAATCTGGTAGAAGAGTGTTCTCAGGGATTTGGGAAAAGGAAAGCCAATGTGTGGGATGTCCTGTGAACTAAGAGGAAGTAGGCTGAAAATGAAGAACAGTGTTAGTAAGCCAATCCAGTGCTTTAGCGAATAAGGTTTGAAACGTGAACTGCAGTTTTTCAGCCCAACCATAGTAATGCAACGCAGCTGTGCTTTGCTGTTTTCTGTTGAATTAATTGGAAACCAAGGATTTGCAATCAACTGAAAAGACCCTGATGACTGCATGGCATAATCACTCCTTCAGCCAGCCTTAAACACCCTGCTAGAATGTTTAAAGCATTTACTGGTTCTTAGCGTTCAGTACAAGGGGGAGCAAATCTTCTGTCTTTTTTCTCTCTGTCAAAGGACCTGAAAACTAGAAGTAATCACTTAGTTTTCAGTGCTCTTGTTCCTACCTCTCCAAGGCCTCCCAAATTCTATTTCCATGCATTGGATCAATCAAGGTTGTTCCCAAATTACACTGGTATAAATACAGAATTTGTGTCAGGAATGTGGTATGTATCTTTAAGGTGGTAGTTCCATTATCAGCTTCTTTTTTAAAATAAAAACTAAATAAAAGATGTCTCATTTCCATAGCTAGCATTATTGAATAGGTTTCACAATACATTATTAATAGTGTTTTCTTGGTTTTTTTTCAGATACCTATGACCCCACCAAAGTTGAAAAGGTGTGAGATTAACAAAGAGGAGAATAGAGAGATTTCTGCTCTACTAAGAATGTTTCACTGATTTTTTTTTTCTGGGTGCTTTTTGTTTGATTTTTTTGTTCTTTAATGTTTGGAAGTTATCTCCATTTGTGATGTTCTTGGTGTACTGATAATGCCTTTACCACTGCCACTAGGAATTAGCTTCATATCTGAAACTGTTGCAGAGACCACAGAAAAATCTGACTACAACATTGGAACCATCTGGCTTTGTTGCATTTAAGACAATACCTACCATTGGCAAAGAGTTTTCATCTGAACTATTTCAGTCTTCAGCAGGGATGGTGAAATGTACAAAGTGAGACGTTACATTGGTGTAAATGTAAACGTGTGAGATGAGTGAAATGATTTTTAAAAAAATGCGAATCTATAAGCTAAACTTCTAAGTATCTACATTCTATACTTTGTTTAACTTAAGGGATTTTTGGCCATAAGTAGAAAGTGCTGCTGCACTATGTGGGGAAAGAAATGTGAAAGAATGGTAGCAAAGACTGATCGTGAAATTATTTCTGACTTCCAGAGTTTGAATTTACTCAGATTAAATACTTACTTGCCACCTAGAGAGAAGAAAAACAAAAACCCAAAAGCTTCTAAAAGATGGAAGACTTTTGTAGAACAGTGTACAGAACATGTAATTATAGTAGCTGGCAACTAGTGTTTCAAACCAATGCAAAGTATACCACTGGCTGTTTTGCACTCAGTATTACCTATTTTTGTTTTGCCATTTAGAAATTCTTTATATGAAAGAATAGTAGCTGGTTTAAAATAGCCCATTTTAACAAAGTAACTATATTTCTTGTTACAGAATACTATCTATTTTTCTACGATGTAAACAATTGCTAACAAGTGGCAAGTATAAAGAAGTATTATTATTATTATTATAATTATATTTTAAGAAGACTTATTCCTCTGAGTGAAGGTGCCCCAAGCAGATTTCACTTGTATATCTTAATGCACACACCATATTGCCACTTACTCAGTAGTGCTACCTTATTTTGTTCTGAAAAAAGCCATCTATGTATGTATGTACTACAGGGTTAATTTCTATTTTTTTCCCACTCAATCCTTGGATCCTTCTTCTTGGAGCCACTTTCTGAAACACAGCTGAGAACTGTCCAGACTGGTGTTGCTGCCATTCCATTCTGGGGATGGTGATTACCAAAAAGCAGGTTTGGATCTTTGTCCCACTGTCGCTGAGTGGCTCAGATAAAATACCTGCTTTCCTCCTTCAACTTTGTACCCTTTTACAGATGATGAATTGGATTAGGCCAGTGTACAAAAATAAGCAAAACTGGGTTTAATTCTTCCCTGAAGTCAACAGGTGTTGCTGGGGAGAAGTTCAGGTGTCTTCTTGACAGCATTTAAATACATGGCTTTAAATGTATTTTATCTCCACACACAAATGCATGAGTTACAGAATTTATAATAAAGCCTATGCATTCTGCCCTTTGATCCTGAATTAGCCTGCTTAGTATCTGTGTCTTAAAAGCCTTTATGTCCATTACTGTATGTTTTTTTTGTAAGTACCTGTGTACTAACATTCTTCTGATGACTTGTTCATGTACTTCACCAGTCTATTCTACTGGCCTTTTCTGGGTTTTAGCATAATTTTATTTTTAAAGTCTTCTAATTTCTTGAAATATTTTTTCCTAAGTCTGTAATTGGGAAAGAACGATGGGGAAAAACACTCATCCTGTGTTTTGGCAGCAAGAATTTCTTGTCTGTAACACATGATTCTGTTACATATGGACTATTTAAAGCTTGCTTGAAAAGAAAATGTGGTGTATAATTTATTTTATTAACTCTTGTGCATGCTGTGTAGCAATACTTGTTGACAAACTGTTCCTACCACTCTTACTATATTCACCTTTTTTTGTCACCATCTAGGACATCTGGGGGCTTAGAAATAGCTACAAAACTTGTTTTGCCCTCCCTGCCCTGCCCCACTAATACCCCTGAACTGAATCCTGGCCATAAAAACCAGTTCTGAAAGAACTTCTTCAACTCTCATCATCCCACTTATCAGTAAAACTGAGATGCCTAGCAATTAATTGAAAGTTTTAATTTAGCCTTGATTTCTGGAGAACTGTAAGTTGTCCCATATGACTAGTCCTGCTCCATTCTGTTGTTGTCTCTGTGGAACAAAATTGTTCTGTGCATTTTCTTTTCTTCTGATGGGAGTGGGTTAATTGATTCTGCAACACATCTGTTGCAGTAGTATGGGACTGACCAGTGAATCAAAGACTAGGGTTAGTGCTGCTTTAAAAATTATGTATTCCTCCAACAATACTGGTAGTTTCATTTGGTCCTATGATGCAGACAACTGAGAAATACATGTGGTACAGTTTCTTGAACGATTGTGCCTCAATGTTTCTACAGTGCCTATACTGTGAGTAAATACCAGCGATCAGAGTGGACTGGATACTACTGTAGCTGAGCCACTTTTCCAGAAACCTTTAGCCAGTTTGCAAACAGCAGTGAACAGAAAGCTGCCTTTACACCAGACATAGTTAAAAAACAGTAAATGGTGACTTCCAGTGCCTGTCTCAATGGGCGTGTAAAACTCTTGGCAATAGTTGTAACTGGAAATGGCAAGAGCCGGAGCTCAGGGCAGAGCGGGTGCAGAGGTGGAGGATGTGGCAGGGTGTTCCCAGTGCCTCCTGAGTGCAACAGTGAAAAGTGAGGAACTTGATTCTCAGGAGGAAGAGCAGAGCTAGAACCTGAGAAATGGCGCTTTTAGAAGCTGCTGGTGTATCCAGCTCGTGCTGCTGCTGTGTGGAAGCTGCAGTCAGGAGAAGATAGGACTTCACGAGCATTCCCAGAAATTCATGTGAAAAAAACCCCACAAACCTGCCTGGTTTATACTTTTTAAGAAATGTTTAATGGAGAGACTCCTTAGGAGCTGGATAGCTAAAGAGGACCGGCCGTCTCCGTCCCTTTATTCTGCTGAAATCCAGAAGGGACAGTCAGCGTGAGGGGCTGTTGTCAGCGAGATAAACAATGAACACAATGTTCCAGGCTGCTATCTTCTATCTGAGGAAGAGGAGTCACCCGTGGACTCCGGAGCTGTGGAACGGCGCGGGAGGGGGAGCGGGAACGGGAACGGGAACGGGAATGGGAATGGGAATGGGAATGGGAATGGGAATGGGAAGGGAGCGGGAGCGGGAGGCGGGCGGGCTGTCTCTGCCCGGGGCGGTGTGTGTGGGGCGGGGAGCGCGCTCCCTCCTGCGGTTTCCCTGAAGAGCCGCTGTCCGCGGACCGCGCTCCGGATCCCTTGCTAGAGGCGCCTGGAGCTAGGCAAAGTGCGGTCCGAGCAGAGCTCTTCGGTGTTTCAAATCCCACCGCCACCACAGCTAAAGGAGTCAGGAGGGACAGGAAGGCAACGTAGGGAAATGCCTCTGAATGGCTGGAGCCCTCTGGTGATGGAAATACCCAGTGATACCGTACCCCTGGCCAAGCATCACTCGTCAGCTATGAACTCAAGAAACCTTCCCCGGGCATAAGAAGGGCTGTTGTATTTCATACCACAGGTTTGTCTTTATTGCAAACAACAGTATCATGTATCAAACCCATCAAGTTTCCTTGACTCAACTCCTGATGTTGGGAGCTAGATCTGTGCACTGAAACGTTCAATGACTCCAAAAAAAACCAGGAAGGACAGTAACAAATGTTTAAAGTGATAAAATCACAGAATTAATGTCACCCTCAGAAAATAATCAGTCCCATCAAGCTTATTTACAGGTAAATATTGAAATTTAGTAAAATAGTTCTGTTTAATATAATAAATCAATATAAATACCTAGGGTCAACATTCTGCTGCCTTTGCCACATGGACAGCCAGCTGAATGTTAGTTTTATAGTGATCAGCCTTCTCTTTGGGTTAGAATGGTGGTATCTTCTTCACTGTCCCTATTCAAGGGAAAAAACTGTGGAGTGATTTGAAGAAAAGTATAAATTAAATGATCTTGCATTTTAAATGCCAAAAGTTGTTGCAATTGCTAAGTGCGCCCTTTTATTCAGATTCAAAATCCGATAGAGGCAAGTATATGCAAGAAGTGAATCTTTATTTGGCAGGAGCCTTCAGCTCAGGGAAGATAGACAAAACAGTGCTAAAAGGAGTGGAAAGGATTGACAGTTTGTCAGACTATTGAATGTTTTCTGTAAAGCTGTTCTTTTGGAAGACATTTATATTCTCGTGGTTGAGGATCAAACAATTCCCCAATTTCCCTCCACTGGCAATAAGCCACACTGCTGAACCCCTAATTTAACAGAGTGAGATTTAATTGCAAGTGGAGTCTAGAAAATTTAAACTTCTATTTTTCTGCATAATCCAAATAAAAATCAAGCTGAAGGTTTCATTAGACTATATCATTGAATTCATTAGAAAAGTTGGGAAGTTCTGATTTCTTATTCAAACTTGCATGAAAATGTTCACTCCACCTCCCCCTGTGGACTAAATGAAACCTGTTTACGATCAACTCTATTTTTAAAGAAAAAAATGTTTTAAACAAAGAAAAAGAAAAAGCCTAATATCAATAGCAAAGCCCAAAACCACAATGCTACCTCCCACCCATGCTGAAAAATATGTTTGTAATATGGCTTGCAGAGCTGCACAGCAGGGAGAGGGTGAAGGGAACTTAAGTTATAATTGACTGACACATGGCTGAGATTAGAAATAAAAATGAAATTTCCCAGCCAAGAGAAACCACAATAACATACAGATTATAAAATGAAGGAGGAACTTTCTACCCTTAATAGCCACCATCTCAGCCTTCTTTAAAGCTCTGGACCAGCAGAGAAAATAATCAGAAACATTCTGAAAGCCATTCCTGACCTAAAAGGGAAACAAGGAGATATATGTGCTAGGCAATGTATCCTTATCCATGAGTCTGTCCTTATACAATACAGATAATTCTCTACATTGACTTTCAAGATACTGTGGCCTACCTCCAAAACTAATACTATGTCATTGCCTTTTCTTCTCTAACTAGCCCAAAGACAGATTTAGTGGAATAAAAATAGAGGAAATAGGGGTAAGCAATTACAATACTATTTTTATGATATCAGAAGATGAATGTGATTTAAGAATTATCTTTGTATTTTTTCTGCACAATGCCAATACTGTTTCTGGGCCAAAGTGCAAACCAGGGGGTTGCTGTTATTCAAGAGGACACGTTCTCCAAATAAAGGTTTTGCATGGGTACACTCCTCTGTGATGTTGTTGATGTTGTTATCATGGGGCAAAATGGAGCATGTGCTCCGATGTTTGCGTTGCCTTCTAGAAAGATAAATGTATTGGTAAAGTGTTAAAAGGCCGCAGTACTCTCCAGGGGACTGCTGCTTCCAAACCTGGCGTCAGGACTGGCCTGTTACAGCATCAGGTACAGAAATCATGTTTACTTTAAAGAATTGTTTTTCACATCTGCACTTTCTCAGATCAGCACAGACTGTAGGTCACTCATTTCCAAGTTGTGTTCTGTTTGTTTGCTACTTATAGGGTATGTTCTGCCTCTGTGTGAGAGTTGATTCCTTCTTTACTGCCTGGCAACCAGCCATCTGCACTGGGCAAACCTAGTGTCAGAGCATTTTCCACTCCATGTAAGTGTTTTCCCCTCCCTTTGCAAAAGTTCATATGGCACTGAGATAGTTTACTTTGGCTGCGTTGCAGCAAAGAATGGCATGCTCTGTATCTGTGCTGATAGGACTTCAAGAGAGCTAAGTTATCAAGTTAATATTAAAAATGTAATTTTTTTTCCAGGCAGAACTGTAGGCTGCTCATGGCTAGAATGCACAGCTCTGTCTTTTGTCACTGGCTCACAAAAAGGGTAGACTTTACTGTCATGTTCACACATAGTGCTGTGTAGAAGAAATGGATTCATCCTGATACTTCTCACCTGATACCAACAAACCTGTGGAACAAATGACCCAACAGATCTGGGGAGGCTGAAGATGGAAATCATTGTGGCACTTTTTCTCCTGTCTCTTTTCATCATCCAGCCAACTTGATCTCACAATAAACTATCCTTCCTCACCTGCTTGAAGTATAAAAATCTCTAGACCAGCAAAATGTCATCTTTCACCTAACTGGAGTCCAGAAACCAGTTTTTCTCCCCCTCCCCCCCTTTTTTTTTTTTTTAATCCTGCTGGTAGTAGAAGACAGATGTTCTTTTCAATTGCTGATGGATTGATTTGTTTGTTTTTTTCTACTCTTCATCTTAGTTCTGATACCTGCATCAATTCAAACATATTGTTCATTACTTTTCCCAGAAGCAGTCGTGTTCATAACAGAATGGGCCCATTTGCTCTTGGCTACAAAAGGCAGAAGTCCCCAGAGTCCCAACTGTCCCGTTACTCTGCGACCTGGTGTTTCAAAGAGAGGGGCTGGCCATATGTCGGGGAACACACACACACAGCCCCTGCAGGAAAGGTGAAAGCATAAGGGCAGAGACCTTTCTGCACTTGCTCCCACCCACCCTCTCTGCAGAGGTGGGCACCTGTATCAAGGCTGGTGCTGCCCTGCACCAGCAGGGAGCCATCTCTCAATTTTGCTCTTGGATGTTACCTGGCCAGCACTTTCATGGTATGCTTAAACTGGGCAGATGTTCTGCTTCCTGCAGCAGACAGCAACAGGAGCTGGACAACATAGTCTATGCTCCCTCCAGACAAAATTGTAGGTGCTCCTGCCCACCCTGGTCTGCAAAACAAGTCAATGGGAAAGCACAGTGGTAGTTAAGGGTGAGCAGATGCTGCTCAGCTCTCACTCAGAAGGTTTTTTACCAGTCAATCAAAAATCTTCCCCAGCTGCAGGGCTTCACTTCACCCCTTCTCGAGCACTTGTTGAAGAGCCACCAACTCACCCTTTGCCACACTAAGACACACATGCCTGACCCTTGGCTAATCTCCTAAGACCCTCATCTCTTATCTTACTCTACCCACACCTCATCTTCTTTATCTCTCCCACTGACCTCTCACAGCTCCTTTATTTGACCTTTCTGGGTAACAATGGTATGTTATCAGGTTCAATTAAAGCTGTATTATCTCTCAGCCCCCTGGGGAATCCCTTTGCACCATTTATGCAGCGACATGCCAATGCCAGCCTGCAGAAGTGTGATACCTCAGGAGATGATGCAGAAAGGAAGGAAGCCAACTCCCTCCTTTTACCTCTTAAAAGAAGATCACTTATTGTAATAATAATTGAGATTATGGCAAATGTTTGCAAAAAAAAACCCCAAAAACCAGAAAACAAAACCTCCTAAAATCTCTGAGATGCTATAGTGCTGCTCTGTAGCAGTGTACTTACAGGCTAGCTGTAGCTCGCTTTGCCATTGATTTAATAGCCAGTCCTTGGAAGGGCTGGGTGGACAGATATTTCCTTAGCCAGGGAGCTTCAGCTCCAACTCGTACCCCTTCCGTACCCCGTTTGCTCTGCAGAGGATTTAGACTTTCATTCCATGTACTGTGCCAGGTCCAGCCTTTAGAACAACAACCAGTAACCTGAAACTCACTGAGCAAAGAGCATGGTGACCTAGTCAGCTCACATCATTTGAAGTGGCAGGGTTATGACATTTTGTGGGCAGGAAAGCTTGTCATTTGTCCCAGTTTCTCATTATTATTGTAGCATAATGTTTAGAGTATAAAGGAAGTCCTCTGCTCTCCCAGTGGTGGGTCACACTATAAATACCCCAGATGGCACAGGACAAGGAGGGCTGTAAAACTCAGGATGTGGGTCACAGGATGGCTGTCTGCTTGCTGTCTGGGAGAACATGATAATAAACTCCTGCAAAGAGCTCTGATAACACCACATGAAAGGAGTACAAACACTGTGGAGGAGATCTTCGGCTGCTGTAAAATGTCACTGCTCTCTTTGGTTCATGATATGATGCTTTTCTTATTTCCTTCCCTTCACAGCCTCCTCATCAATGCCTGAGGATGAAAACTATCCACAAAACATTTTTTCCTTCTGCATTGCTTCTCAGTTCCTTCTCCCTCTCAGTGCAAACACACCTCCATGTTCCTTCAACATCCTCCTTTACCCAATACAGTTCTCACACAATTCTGTCACTTCAGCCAAAGGTCCATTGAAGGATATCAGCCCCATGCCAAAAATACAGGGCCCTTTCCCCTGCCCCCAAGAGTCACAGTCATTGCAGGGAAGTGAGTCAGGACAGTCAAACAGAGGCCACCAAGTTCCTGGGACAGATTTTAAACAGAAGCATTCCTTATGTGAAAATCATCCTTTATTCCCCTGGAGAAGTAAAAAGCAAAATGCATGGATGTTGTCAACTCTTGCAATAAGGCAACGTTCATTGAGAACCTTGTACCTTTTATTGCATTTTTATTATCAAAATGTTATGCTATGGCACTGATGTTTTAAAAATCCTGGTATAAACTTTTTGATAAGATTTAGAAAGAGTATTTGGGAAAAGCAGGAATAACGAAACAACTGTGGACTGATTTCAAACCTTCTGAAATGGTCTTTGAAACCCTTTTTTTCCCACACCCCAAAACTTATTTTTTATGGTTTTAATCTGAGTACCTAAATATTCCCCCCACCCTCACCCTTTCAAACCCCCAAAGCCTGTTGTGCGCACAGTTCTATTGGAGCAGAGCGAGTATTCCAGCTCAAGTTTAGTATTTGGTAAATGCTGGGGACTGCATTTCTATCTGTACAGCTTTGTTGACGGCTTAGAAATTGCACTGCTTTAGCTATGTGAGTGAAGCAGTACAGTTTTGTAATATAGGTCTCCATTTCACCCAGGCAGGGTTGAAAAGTGTAACTCATGGTTCCTATGGCAAACCAGATTTATTTCTTCTTTATTCTCCTTCCCCCTGAGATAGGAACTGTCCTCTACTGCTGAATCAGCAGGATGTGCCCTGTGACACTGACTAAGCTGGCTGTAATGGGTCTGAAAAGCATACCCTATCCCAGCCTGCCTCCACTCTGTGCGAGGGAGAGGCAGGGAGCCGAGCAAGCAGCATGGGAGAGGGAAGCAGAGACCCCTGATACACACAGCTGTTATCTGTGATAAGCTGCATCCTGTGCCATGCTCCACCTCGCTGCAGCAGGGAAGGCGTTTGAACTCCGAGACCCTTTCTTAGTTCAAATCCCTATCTGACAAACACACAGCAGGCAGCTGGGAGAAAAAAAAGCAAAGTTCAACCCATCCCCAGTGACTCAGTTTCTAAGATTTCTGACCAATTTCCTAAAACTCTGCCCTGAGGATTTTTTTAGGCAGCATTGGTACATTTGACCCTTATAAATAACTGAAGGAGTTGAAGTTTTTGAGTGGTGAAGCAAAGAGATCGAGCTGAGGAGGGAAACAAAAAACTCGATTATGTGCAAGCAGGGCAAGAAAAGAACCCAAGCTGTTTGTTTGAAATGGCTGCAGCTGACCCCTGATCTCCCGTCAGTGTGGCTGTTCGCTTGTGTGTCCCTTTGTAGGCTGTTCCTAACCACGACCGCTCCGACAGCCAGGTTTGACTGCGCCCGTCAGTGGAAGCCCCTGGAAGGCAGCGGCACACCTCCTTCCCCACGTCCTCCTCCAGGACTATCCATCCTCCAGAGGAAACAATCAGAGATAAAATCAAGGGTTATGAAACGTGTCTGCCTTAGCGCTGGGTCACCTTAGCCATGGGGGTGTCCCTGAGCCACAGCCCACGAGGTTTTCCGCACCGCTTTTGGTGCCAGCGCCGTGTCCGGCCGGCCACGGGTCGCTCCTCTGCGGGAACGCAGCCCCGGGGCCTGACACGGCGGCTGGTCGCTTCTTGCTCCTTTTCCGACCGTCAGTGCGAAGTCACTCCGGTTTCGCTCGGCTCTCGCCGCGTTTCTCGAGGGACGGAGGAGGCGCCCGATGGGCGCGGCAGCAGCGCCACCTGCGGGAGGGGACGGGCACGGGCCTGGGGACACCGGGGGGACAGGGGACATCGCGGGGTGACTGGGGACACCTCGGGGGGACAGGGGACACCTC
>JAWWEW010000078.1:14853827-14863927 GCA_035583185.1 Anabacerthia variegaticeps | reverse complement strand
GGGGCCCCCGGGGGGGGTGACCGGGCACCCCTCGGGGGGACAGGAGACATCGAGGGGTGACAGGAGGCACCGTGGAGGTGACAGGGGACACCACGGGGGTGACAAGGGACATCACAGGGGTGACAGGGGACATCGAGGGGGTGACAAGGGACATCGCGGGGGTGAGAGGGGACACCGCGGCGGTGACAAGGGCCATCGTGGGGGTGACAGGGGACATCGAGGGGGTGAGAAGGGGCACCGCGGGGGTGACAGGGGACATCGCGGGGGTGACAGGGGACACCGAGGGGGTAACAAGGGACATCGCGAGGATGAGAGGGGATACTGCGGGGTGACAGGGGACACCGCGGGGTGACAGGGGATGCAAACTGGCTGGGGCAGGGCAGGAGGAGTCAGCAGGAGCCCCCAGAGATAGGGCAGAGCGGGAGGCAGGTGGGATGGGTGGGAGCTGGTGGACTCCGAGGGACAGGAACACCCGGGGGGAGAAGAGGGCAGGGAGGCCAGGTATGTTAGGTGTGTTGGCTTGTTGCTCTAGCTGGGGCTGTGACATGCTGTTAGAAGCATCCTTTGGCAGGCCTGGAAAGAGACAAAAAATTAATAAAATGTTTCACTAGAGCTCATGCTTCCTTGGATTTACCTATGAGGCACGTATCAATACATGTCTGTCCTGAAGCCACGTCCATTGTGACTCTCCTTAAGACAGGCCTACCTGGGATGATGTGCCTGACCTCAGCAGCTCAGTCAGGTCTACAGAGGCTCCCATTACAGCACCTGGCCTAGTGTTGCTATTCCAGGTGAGTAATCCATCTACTACTATCAACCAGTCTGTCCCTCCAGCACTCCTGAGACATGTAGGTTCTGCTTCAGCAGCTTCCCAAAGGCAGGGGGACCCAAACCTACGCTATAAGGGTTTCCCAGGGTTAGGAAGTGATCACAAAACAAATAGGAAATTACTCAGCAATGTCACCACATTCACTAGCTACCACTGACCTTTGAAAACATCTGCATCTACTTCACTGACATGTGCTGTTGGTCCTGAACATGACACCTCTAGTCTCACTTTGTCTCGTCATCTCATATCATCGACATTTAACTCTCCAGTAAACTGCTTCAGAACATCCTACTTTTCTCCCTTTGCCATCCGTCCCTGTCCTTGGTATCGTGCCTGGCTTGTTTTCATTAATACCTTGCACTCATTTATACCTTTAATTTTAATTTTAATTTTAAAAAGCTGTGGTTTTAATTCCTTCTTCTGTTCTCTGCTCTGCCGGGTACATACCCAAATTATAAGGCTGAGTTTAGATACTCCAGGCTGCTGGACTCTTCTGATTAGGGAGAATCTGTTCTTTTCAATGAATATTTCAAAAGACCTGGTGTTTATTCCAGTGATGGTTCTCATGGAAGGAGAGCAATAAGATACTGTTTTCAAAATTGCGTTAGGCACAGTTTCTTCCCACTTAACAAACCCTAGCAGCCAATGCTCCATAGCTTTCTTAATCCCAACCTTTCGATATCCCAGTCCCAAACATGTAATTCACAATCCCATTTGACTTTGATTGCCTGTGAAATTGCCTTTGAAACCCAGTCCTGTGGTTTCAGACCCAGCATAGGCAAATTTGGCATTCCACACTTATATGGAAAATAGCTTAAGGGGAGAAAAGTCTATGGAGGTTAGCTTTGTTTTTCATTGTTGATTGCGTCAAGATGGCTAAAGAATAGCTGGGAAATGATTAGGCATGTTAGCTTGGTGCTTAAGGAGGAAAGCTGTGTCTTGGCATTTCTTTCCTGGGGAGCTGGGTCCCAGGATGACTGGGAACACCCACTGACTGGAAAAATTAATTGTTCAGCTGCTCATTAACCTCATCCATCACTTAAGCATTTTTTTTCAAAGTTTGAAAGAGGTGTTGCCAAATTAACCCCATTTTTTTTCCTGAAATCCATCTTAATCCTAACTCTACCTTCAATTTTCTCCAACCTTTGAACTCAGTGAACCTCTGTTGTGGGGACAGAGACATTTATATTGAAACATGCCATAAGATGAACTGGGAGAAAGAAAGAGGAATGTTTAGAGACTACAGTAGCATGGAGTTAATTTTTCACCCTTGATTCTGATGTAAACAGGTTTGGTGAACATGGCAATGGGTTTTGTGTACTCTCCATCTTATAAAGTGGTAAGGCATTTTGAGATTTGAAGGTAGGAAAATGTTGTATTAGTGCTACATATTTATGACTGTGTTCTCCAGTTGTTTCTCATCTGTTTTTCTTAAAATGTTTGGTTTACACACCTTCTCTTTCCTGAGATATGAGCAGATGCCTTGGTTCACCTCTTCCTCTGTAGTGACACAGGCAGGCAGTGTCATCACATTACCTGCACTGTGTCAGTCTTGGCTTGTTACACAGTCCTCGGAATTGCCAGCCCTTTGCAAGTCACACAGCATAGCATAACATTTTTTACCTATAACTGATCCCTTTGGTGTTACAGACTAGGGAAATGAAAGTTCAGCACTTCAGATCTGCCTGGGTGGGAAGAAACATATGGCAATTGCACTCCTTTTGTCTCCCCTTCTCCCCTCACCTTCTAATACTGCCTATGATAAAGCAGGATATTCATATGAAAGGTATTGAACAGGGAGAAAATCCATAATCATGACAGCAGGATCAAAAATCTGAGAAATAAACAAAAAAGGTTACAAGTCCTGCAAATAGAAGCTACTCATGTTTCAAATGAGTAATAGATCAGTCTCTCCTTTGCAGGTCTCCAGAAGCATTTATCTGAGTTTTTATTGCGCTAAGCAAAGTCAGAGCACAGCCTGCTCTAGAGGGAAATGCCGGCCAGCTGCCACCTCCAAACAAACAAACAAACACTTATCAAATTAAGTCTTATTGTACACAAAAAAAGACAAACACAACATTCAGCCTGATAGAAATCTGCGTGTGATAGATGGAAAGAGCCAAGCAGCTCGCTTCAAGCACTTGAAGACAGGAGGGGGTGAACACCTCTCAGGAACAACTACCACTTCCTCAGGCACGTCCTCCTGCTCCTGCTGTGGCAAAGGCCAGGTCTGAGTGTGACAGCTGAGAATCTCACCCCTGGCCACTTCCCAGCACCTGCAGGCTGCTTCCTGCACAGCCAGGCCAGCTGCTTTCCTGGGTCTCTAAAGGGCACGGATTTCTCTTATGCTGTTTTTCTACACAGATTTTTTTGCATAAAATGAATGTTCTTTAAACTCAGGTTCTTTTTTTTTCTTCTTTTTTTTTTTTTTTGTAAGATAAAAAGCCTAGCACCCTTCACTGCAGCTGTGTCTGTCTTTTAATGTGTAAGTCAGTTTCAAACATCTACACAAACCAGCTTTAGGGGGCTCTTCTTTCCTGCAGTGCAAAAGGCTTTAGGGAAAATATGTATCAGTGAAAACTAAATCCAAAAGAATAGAGATGAGCATAAAGCCAAGAACCTGAAACAGGATTTGGGAGGATTAATATTCAGCCATATCTATCCAACACTAGGTATCTAAAACAGAACACTTTTTGAGTTAGTGTTTTGGTTCCCACAGTTGAGACCTCAGAGAAACAGGTAAAGAGAGGCAGTGCTCACACAGGCAGTGTCAAAGTAATGCTTTTCCTTTCTCTTCCAAATAGGGCTTTCTGCAAATGAACAGTAACATTTCTGAAGAAGCCTTGTGTAGTAGAAAGACAGGTGACTTTTATGAGTATTTCTTGTCACCTTGATGTAATGCATGACCAGTTATAGTCCATGAATTAATCCTACAGCTTGCTAGTGTAGAACAGAAATTTAGAGATTCAATCTGAAGACGCTGACTGGTCACATTAACCAAGAAGACACTCTCACTTTTTTGCTCTGGATTTTGTTCAGTGCAACTCTTGGTGTCAGTCTAGTCTCAGTGAATGTCTAGAGGAAGTTGTAGAGGATTCTCTGTGGTCCTTCTAGGTCTTTATAAAGCACTAGTCCTTAGCTTACTAGCTTTGAACCCTGTGTGGAGAAACCCTTTTACATCTTACATCAAGTGCTATTTTGGAGAGATCTAGCAAGTCTATTTGGGTTGAACAGTTTTCCCTCTTATAAAACCTCAGACTTCTTTGTTTGTGATTTTGCCAAATTTTTAAAAATGTTTCAACAGAGGATTTTCCATGACAGACAACCAGCTTAAGCTACTTTCAAGATCCAAGTTAAGGATGAAAATGCTTTTTTTCTCTTGGCCTGAATTTCTTGAGTGCCCTTTTGGGCGGGGGGTAGAGGGGTGGAGGGGTAAGTGACAGTTCTTCTACTGTCTGGAAAGAGCTCACAATGTGACAAAAGAACTGACTATAATGCAGAGCATGAAGGAAAAGAACAGCCTTTGAAAGACTAGAGCAGTTTTCAAGGTACATCTAGACTTTAACTTTAAAACCTCACAGAGTCCATCCTCTCTGAGCAGAAATGGAAGCGAAACACTTATTGCAGCAGGGAAGGATGGGGATAGAAAGGACAGTACCATCCCAGAATGATGGACTCTCCTTGTCCCTCTGTCCCCAGGTGATGCAGGCCATTTAATTCAAGCAGTCTTTGAAGAGGTGGGTGGTACCACTGAAAGCCAGAGGCAGCTGTGCTCTGGACTGATGAGGTGTCATGCTTAAAAATCCTGAAAAATCAAGAAAGACTCACTTCAAACAGAACAATAATTTTCTGGCAAGCTCTGTCTTGAAAAGAATAGTTTTCTGTGGAGGCCAGACATTACAGTGATGACTGCCACAGAAGGAGAATATGGCTGTCATTCAAAGTGCTAAAACAGAGCATAATGGTCTTATTTCTGGTATCGCCTAGCTTTTGAATCCTCATCTTGGCAACTTTTGGATTGCTTATCTAAAATAAGTTTTATGTGCCATAATATGAGTCTGACAAGCTGGAATGCCAGTTATTAGTCAGTCTTCTTAATCTTTTTATAACTTTGCAGTTCCAGCATTGAAAAAGCCAAGCCCTGAAACTGTGTTGTGAAACTACAGTTTTCAGTCATCATCTCTGGATCCTTGGAATGACTGCTGTGGACTTTGTCCAGGTTAACTGCTTGTTGTCAGGTAGTCTGCACTTGAAATTCAGGATCTTCCCCTCCACTACATGGTTCTTGGTTTGAAAACGAAAACATGGATTTGAAGCATCAAGGCTGATTTTCTTGGTGTCCTATTGCTGATGGCTTGCCAGTGGGGTTTGATTAGATATACCTTAGTATTGCCATGTGATTAGAACAGAATAAACTTCTTGCAAAAAAGATTGTATTTGGATGGTTTATCTTTTTTTTTTTTTCCCTTTTGTGAATTGGCTATAAAGTAGTTATGACTATGTACAACATTTTTGCTTAATCAAAACTCTCAGTGGACAACTCCTCAGTCAAAAGCAATTTGAGAGCAGCCTATATCTAATATGCACTATTTGGACACTGAGGGAGTTGAATGAATTCCTGACTCATAAGGATGGGTTTGCACCTTGTTCCCCCACTGGGCAAGTAAAATTTAGTTTCAAGTTTTGTGCAAGATCACTCCCAAGTCCAAAATTTCCCTTTTCTGCAAACTTTTCCAAATGTTGCTTAAAAATCTACTGCTTGGCACAAACAATAGATGCTGTCAGATTCAATGTGCACTTGGACACCTGCAGGGCCTCTGGAAAGCAGCTCCTGATTGCTGGACAAGTATGAACAACTTAAATTAAAGGCAGTAAATGCTTCACTTCACACTTCCTTTTTATTAAAAAGCCAATAAACTTTTTTGGCCTGTATGATATTCCTAAGTGAGTCGCTTGTAAAGATGTGAATGAATGCTTCCAGAAAATGATTTGTATGCACAAATTCCCCTGGCCAGGGAAATTGCGTAGTTGTGTACACGACACCTTCTGGAAGAACTGCGTGTCACTTGCAGGTCACTGCACCATATCAGATACCGCAAGAGCAAAATAGTTATAACATAGCATCATACTCAAAACATACAGCAATTTCCCTGGTTCACTTCTATAGGTCTGTTAACTCCTGGCTGTCATGGGTTTTGAGCAGCTCTGATCCAATACTGGACTTTACATTACTCAGTGACTTTGTTAATTACATTATAGCTTTCTATGAATTTTGAGAGACTAATCTCTTAGAAATTAGAAACTTCCAAACTTTGTTGATAAAATAATTTAGCGGCTCTTTTAGTAACAGAAATCTAATGGGTTCAGGAAAGAAACAGGATGTTTTACTCAATTGTTTTGTACTCTAGACAGAAAGGCTAATAGGCATAAACTGCTTTAAGGGAAGGAGTAAAGGGGAAGGGGACTAGAAGACTTTTGGTCTGTCCTCATGATTTTCCCATCTGGATCCAGTCATGTTGCTTCTGGCAGTAGACAGTACTGGACATAGCCATGCTGTTTGCATTCTATCTCACAGGCAAGTGGGACTTCAAGATTGCAATTAGGCTTAAATCAGGACCCACACAGGGACTTCACCTTGACTGAAGCCAGCAAGCACCCTGGCTCCTTTTGAACTCAATGAAAAGAGCAGGCCAATTGGGGAGCATGGCACCCATTTTGAGATGAGCCATGACATGCCCAAGACTCCAATGGTCACACTGATGAGGTCTCTGTTTGCTAAGCATTATTTATTATACCATACCCAGATGTCTAGTATGTTTCTTGCACTGTATCTGCAGCTCCCCCTGCTAACTGTGCTGGGCTGCACTTGCAAGTCTAGCTGAAAAGTCACGAGTGTAGAAGGCACCTACAGGGTCTCAGCTAAGCAGTTCTTCAAGACAGGAGAGGCTACACTTAGGGGGCAGAGAGCTGTTCCTTGCCACCTCCCCCGGAGCTGCAGGAGCACAGGGGACAGTAGCAGGAACAGAGTGGTGCACAGAGGACCACAACAACCCCAGTGTGGTTGTGCCTTGCTGGGACATCTGCAGATAGGAGGAGATTGAATTCCTTCTCCCCCAGATCTGTGTCTTGTTTCCATACTAAACTATTCTCACTCCAAGAACTTTGCTCACATGCGTTTCTCTGCATAATTCAGCTTTTTGTTTCCTCTGTAAATCACATGCATAATGCACTATAGAGCCCCATTTATGAAAACATGATCTATGACAAAAACCTCCTAACACCAGTAAATCTTCTTTTAATGAATTGGGCCTGTAGCTTCAATTATGAAGCTGGGATGTGATGGCTGCTGAGCAAGCCATGCCAACAACAACATTGAGACAGATCACTGTCATAAGGGTGTTAGGAGAGTCTTGGGAAAGGCTTGGACGCTCCCTCTTTCCCTTCAAGCATTTTCACATCTGCACTGCATTATAGCCCTGTCCAGATGACTTTGCTGGGATCTCCAGTGTTCTTGGAAGTATTTACATTATCAGAAAAGAAACCACTAATTTATTTGTTCAATATTCTGCACAAATATACCCATAGCCCAGTGTGAAACAACTCACATTTATCTGGTTTGCTTTGTTTTCAAATGGACCTACCCTGGATTTTCAGTTTTACAGTGGATATAAAGAATTAAATTCTTTAATTAGATTGCAAACCTTCTGGATCATATTTTACCCTGTTTCTGTTCACTGCATACTATCAGGCACTACTCTCCTTCAGCATTATTAGGAATAAAGCACTTCCAGGTATCATGTAAGAGCTGGATGGGCCATTTACAGGGAAGGGCAGGTCTAGTGGCTCCAACATGGACAGAAGATGTGGAAAGGCTGAAGGTGCTATTTCTGTCCTCTCCCTTGGGAAGTACGTTTGGGCCATCCCTAAGACAGCGTGTTGCCAAGCCATTTTCTCTTCTCTAGCAGTGAAAAATTGCAGTGAACACTGTGGTATGTGAGTTCTTATCTTTCTGGCCTTGGGAACAGAGAAGGTGGAAAAGAACAAAGGAAATGCTCACCCTCAAACACTCCTGCCCTCTTCTGTGACTAGTGTAATGATAAAGGCACTGGGGTTGCCTAAGATTTTTTTCTGTGCCAGACCTTAGATTTCCACCTTTAATGTAGAGATCAGGATAATTTCCACCTATTCATGTCATATTGACACCAATAACAAGCTTTTCTTGCTACCTGCTTCTTCTGTTGGCCTCACAGAGTAGCTCTCATGAGTCACCTTGGTCCTGTAGTAAAACTCAATATAGCAGAGGACCTCTTTGACTCTATTTTGTGTTTTGACAGCCTGCACTTGTCCTGTTTTCTATCTTCCTGCAGCAGTCTGGGTCATATTGATTTAGTGGTGGAAGATCCTTTGATGGAGAAAGAAATATTAAAATAATAAATTTCACTTACTGGAATGCTTGGACAAGAGACACCTGTTCCTGTGGATTTTCACCACGTGAAGTGGATGCTGGTCTAGTAGAGCTAGTGCAGCACATAGGCACTCTCGTGTACTGCAAGGTGGAGTGGTGTCTGGATTGATGGCAAAACCAGACACCTAGCTTGTTAAAGAGAGATTGCTGAGCACTGAGGAGACCTACTAAAGTTCTTCTGTGTTGCACTATCTCCTTCCCCCAAGTTACATGGATTATTCCTACTGGTAAAGAAGAAAACTGTATTGAAAGTATTAACATTTTGAACACAATCTGCTGAAATTTGGTTTCTGCACAATGTCAATGATCCAGTTTTGTTATTGCTTTTGTTCCTGTGAAAGTGACTGACTTGGACAGGAGTTTCAAATTGGGTAGCTGCAAATAAATGTTTCCATGTATTCTCCTACTTTCACAATATAGTGATGAAAAGAGGTACATTATGCAGAAAACATTCCCTCTGCTTAGTCCTACCCCAATCCCAAATTAAAGCACAGTCCTGCGCAGCACTGCTTGTCAGGGGAGACGTGGCTGTGCCTGGCTGTGTGCACAGGACCTTGCTTGCTGCCTTCTCTGTGTCTCACAACTGCTGGAAGAAAGCCAGCAGCTGACACCTATGTGTGTGCCCAAGTGCAGCAGAAAGCTTGCAGATGTTTCAGCCTCTAAAGGGCCACAGCGGTTTGGGGTACGGCAGAGGAGAGACACGTGGGTGCACTTTGGCATGGCCTTCTGGTGACAGCCACACATCATCTATTGGTGCTTGGGAATTTGAGGATGAGTATTTCCCCTGATAGCTCAGGTTCTGAAAACCAGCTCGGGGCACATCAGTAAGATCAGGCATTGCTCATGAGTCAAAGATGAGTCACTCTTTATCTAGATATCAAACTGTAAATGTTCCGGTCTGGAAAATCATTTTGCTGGTATAGACTAACCATTAAAGTCCCTGGACTTGGGTCAGCTGCTTGACCCAGGAGGAGATTTCAGGGAAGGGTGTGACTGAGAAAGCAAGAGAAAAGACCCTAGGACTGCAGCCAGTTTTAGTCAGAGGAACTGCTTTGTTATTGTATTACAGCTGCATGGTGTTTTTCACTATAAACTCTGCTTCAGACCCAGGCTGAAACAGGTGCTGCAGTGATTCATATAGCAAAACAAGTAACAAATCCCAGATGAAGCAGTGTTTGAAAGTCTTTTGAAAGCATTGTTTGGTCAGCAGCAGGGCTCTTTTCAAGCCCTACTCCGGTTGCAACTCTTATTTCTAAAGGTACAGCTATACAAACAAGTGACTGCGGGGATGTGCATGTACATGGTTTCCACAGCAAGATCCCCTTCACAGCCTGTGGTAAGTGAAAAGTTACCTAACCATTAAGTGAAATTTGCTCCAAGGCAAGAGGTTCCCTCTGAGAAATTGCCACTAGTGGCTACACTGACACTGTACATCCACACCTTCACTTCATTCAGAGCAATCTGTTTGTGTTGCTGTACCCTGTGTTATTAATGCTCTTGCTAAAGGTGTAGTTTCATATCTGTGAGAAGCATTGAGCAGGAGGTACCTGTGAAGTGCATGGCGTGTTGGAAATGGATATGGCTACCTGAGCAGCCAACAGGGAAAGAGGAAAGGAGTCCAGTGTAAGTGTCAATTTACAAGCCGATGTGTTAGTGTCATCTACCGCCACCACCTGCAATTCCTCGAACGCTTCCATCAGTGCTGCCTCCATACAATCCTAGACATCCACTGGTCTGATTATGTGACAAATGTGTCTGTCCTTGAACAGGCAGAGATCACCAGTATCGAGGCCATGCTGCTGAAAA
>JAWWEW010000078.1:14791312-14853727 GCA_035583185.1 Anabacerthia variegaticeps | reverse complement strand
ATTATGTGACAAATGTGTCTGTCCTTGAACAGGCAGAGATCACCAGTATCGAGGCCATGCTGCTGAAAACACAGCTGCTCTGGGCAGGGCACATCTTCAGGATGGTGGATCACTGCTCCCTGATTGTGCTCTATGCTGTTCTATATGTTCGCAAAGCCTAACCATGATGATGGTGTTATGGTGTTATCTGCCTCCTCCATCCATTGCTTGGAAAATTCTGGGCAGTGGGAGGTTTTCTAAATGAATCCTAATATTAACTCTCACAATTCAAAAGAGAAGGGTTGAATTTACTGTCTGCTCCATTGGACACAATGCAGTTGTGGGCCATGTCAACAGCATCTGGAAGTAGTGGAAACCTGCTGTAGGAACTTGTGACCTCACGGGAAAACAGCTCCTGCACTTCTGATGAGCTTCTATGGACACTGCATGGCCCGGGCTGGTGGAAGTCCATCTCATTGTGTGGAGAGACCATAGACACAGTGTAGACTTCATTTGACGTACTTGTTTCATAGACTTCATTTTATCTGTTACACTCCTTTATATGAGCAAATGGGAAATAGTGAGTGAATGGGACAAGGATTATATTTGAAGTCTGCTCATATTCTCCCTCCAGCTAGGATTTCTAGTGCCTCTAATTCCATAAATTAGTGACAAGGTTAAATACTGCCAGAGAAATATGGGCTAAGGTTGGAGCTCCAGCCAGCCAATATCTAGGTAATAATTAGATATGTATTATTCATGAACACTTTATTAATGCTCACATTAAGTCATTATAATTCTTTCAGTATCAATGCCCCTGCTTCACATGAGTAGTGTTTAATATTAGCTGGTTTTCATCCCTTTCCAGCCAAATAAAATCAGTCTTCATTAATTCTGACTTGCTTATATCAACAAACATGAAACATAATGAACTCACCCTGCTCTGTGACTTATTTTGCCAGGATGAGAAAGCAAACTCACCACAGCCAAACATTCCCCAGTGCTTTGTTTTGACAGCACACGGTCCAACCTGTGAAAGGAGCGTGACAGTGCCACAGGATGCTGCACCCTCCAAGCTCCTCTGTCTGCCAGCACTGGAGAGCCACTGTCCCTGCCCTCCCTGACACCAGCTGCTTTGGAACTGCAGTGGGTCCTACAGTTGAACTGCTTTCCAGAAAGTCTCAAAGAGGGATATTCCCCAACATCAGCCTCTTTCCTGCCTGGTGGCCCCTGTCCAAGGCACCAGGTTGGACACTGTGAGAGCAGCCCTGGTGCTGGGCTGGCAGCACGGGAGTCCAGGCTCTGCAGCAAGTAAGAGGAAACTGACCTGTCTCTTGAGTGAGTCCCAGTCATAATGATGGAGACAGGAAATTTTGGGTATACCTAAACCAGTCTCTATGAAGAGTTTGAAAGCAAGGCACTGGGAATGTTTTTAAACCACAAAAGCAATGACAGGAACAAAAACCATAGAATAACGTCAGGTTCTTCTGATTAAATCTAATTTTTTTCTCAGTATTACTTGAAAATTAGAAACAGACAAAATTATCCATGATGTTGTAGATAACTTGGCTGCAGAAATATGGCATTGGCATGTGTTGAAAATAAAAGCTGGTATGATTAGTAGACTATTAATTCTAGCATCAGCCTTGCATTCATGGGATCTGTGTGCATAGAAAATAAGGTATTTGGAGTAAAGACCAGTGTTTCTCTGTATCTGTAAAGCAGGTGGAAAAGGTCTGAGAATCAGACTAAAAACCTGATATTGGCAAAATGGCCTTTGAAAATGTTGTCCCATCTAAAGACTTTCCAGAGTCTTGTGATTCTATAGATTCATAGCTGGATGATGTCCATAAATTTAATTCCACTGAGCTGATTAGGCTGACTTGGATTTGGTATCCAGGTATATCCATCCAAAAACTAGGTTTTCAAAGCACTTCGCAGCTCCTGGAGTTCATAAAAGCTTTGAACTACAGAACTGGTAGCCAGTGCTCTGTGTGATGCAGTTTAGATGATAATGCATTGAACACTGGCCTCCAAGGCCTTTATTTTTTCACAGCTGGTGTTTCCCAGGTGAGTTAACCCAGAAGCTGCAAATACCTCTTTGCTCATTTATGGGGAAAAACAAAAAAGGACTTGATTACAGAGTGTTAAAGACTTGATACCTGCTAGTGTGATTAGCCCCACAGAACTGCACTGGTTTTCATTTCACAGGGAAAATGGAGAAGAAATTGCATCCTGCTGAGTTCTGGCAACACTTTGATGGGGAAGGTCTACAAAGAAAACACTATCAGCAAAGGTCTTGTGAAAAACAAACTTCAACACCACTTGATACTAGTCCTGTTAAATCATATTAAATGTTTTCTATGCATCCATGAAGGGTATGACAGCTGGTGTCTCCATATCACTGCAGCCTGGGTTAAGTTACAAATTATACACATACCGTCCTCCACTATCCTCCTTCTCATTAATCCAGCTTGGCCCTTCCAAATCAATTTGGCTACAGCGTTTTCTGGCCTGATCTTTAGTATTTTAATACAAACAGGGTGTGTTGCAGTTCATCTTTCCCAGGATTCTTGTTTCCTTGATGGGATCAGAGGAAATTCGTGTTCCCTTTCCTGGGAAAGGCAGCAATTTCTTCGTGGTGGGAGAAAGCTTGCCACTCTGCCAAAATAGCTGTCCCTCACCCAGGAACACACTGTGCTCTGCAGCTCCCAGCCGTGCCTCATCTGACCGCCAGAAGTCACCCCATACCACATCTCAGTCATGGGAATTGTGACAGCCAGAGCAAACCCACAGAAGATCAGAGATCAGTAGACTCTTTCGTATCCAGAGCCTCTCTATCATTTTCGTGTCACCACAAAACTAATTTCAGACATTTTTATGTTAAAAATCTTGTTTGTAGATGAAGGAGAAGCTCACCTTACACTACAGTAAACCTTAAGAGTAATTCAAGAATCACTGCTAGTCTAGATCTAAGTGTTACAGAAAAAGAATAACAGTGCAGTTAAAATTGTTTCACACCCCCCCCCATTTCTACCCCCTTTCCTGGTGCCAGGCTGCTTCTCCACACCCTGAGGTGGATGGCCTCAGTCTGGTGGGGCTGACAGTGTTGCAGTGAGTCAGGGACATCTGGGGTGCTTTGTGAGGAGAGTCATGATGTTCAGGCTGATGGTGTTTCCTTTCTTGATCTAGGATCCACTTGGAGTAATTTTCATAAGTTTTCTAACCTGTTTTTTTCCACCTTTCTCTTTCTGCACGGATCTGCAGCTCTGTGTTTCTCTGGAATTTACCATATAGGGTGCCTTTTATGTATGTTTCTTTTTCTCATTTTACCCTAAAACCAGGTTTGTCCATCTCCACTTTTATTGAACTTCATTTGAATTTTATTGAAAAAAGACATTATAGCTCTGGGATCACCAGCACCAGCCTGTGCCACAGTTCTCATGATCCCATAACTGCGCTCCTCGGTGCCTCATTCTGTCTCCATCTCTCCATGGATGTTGCAGCAGACCTGTCTGCTCCTACAGTGCATTATTGTATTAATCAGAAATAGCTCATTCTGCATAGAATAACTACAGTCTCTGTAAAGCTATGGTTGTAGCATGCAAAGATATACAATAGTAAAGCAAACTAACTTTGCACACACAGTCACTTAGAGAACTTGGTGCCACATTTAAATGAAGAAAAACAAAATAAAACAAAGCTGCAAGCAGGTCAAGAAGAGTTCAGACAGAGCAGAGCCTGAAAGACTCAGTCTTGAGTATTTTGAAATCCAGTGTAAAGCTTCTGGCCTGAGAAAGGCAGTGCTGCACTACAGAGCTACCTCATTGCATGATGCTCTGCACAGCTTCACAGGCAATAACTTTTCCAGTGCCGCACCTGAAAAACAGACCATGGGTTTTGGAGCATGAGGGGATGGATGACAGTGACACACAAAGGCAACAGCATGTTTCACATGGTAGACCAGCCTGTGCTTGCTCTTTTTTATTAGCTTTTTGAAAGCTGGCAGTGGAGAAGTGCTGTTGTGGGTGATGGAACAGGTATCTCTTGCTTTTCTTCTCTTGAGCTTCTGGCCTGTCTTAGCAGAGCAAAGGCTGGGTTTGACAGGCCAGCTGCATCCCAGCGGGCATGGGAAGGTGTACTCCTCAGGATTACCCTGCTTGCTTCCATAAGGCAGCAAAGCACTTCACATTTGACATGGGCAGCTTGCCAAAATTCTTTTATTTTCCCCTTCAGACACATCGTTTCCCAGATAAGTAACACCTGAGAATTTCTGGCATCACTGGAGTATATTCTGTCCTTTAAAGAGATATGAGTGGCCATGTCTGCATCAGTCTGGCTTTCACTGAGTTAGAGCCATGGGGCACTTTTATCCCAAGCTGTCAGTAAGTCTCTGGCCCTGACAGTCCTGCTGTAATAAGACACTTAGTGCCACCAAGCAAGGAAAATGCCACTTCTGTTTGCAAAATGGACACACTTCCCTGTGTAATAAATGAAGCGAGTGACTGTCCGTGTATGCTGGCAGTTACCTTCTGCTCCTTGCTCCTTGATTTACTGTGAGTGGGAGCAGCTTGGCACATCAATATTGCAAATTAAAGACCAATCAGACAGGTGAGCTTTTGAGTTTGCATCTGGAAAGGAAATAACTTTCAAACTGAGGTTCAGGTCTTTTTGCATTCAAATCTTGGCATTCAACTAATCAAACTGTTTGATCAGCAGGTTTTGTGCAGCTCCAGTCTGCAAAGTCTCTTCTGGGCTTTTTCCTCTCCCTATTTCTCTCTCTGTCTCTCAGTCAAATTTTACATCAAAGGCTGGTTGAAGCTTTTAGACTAGTTATTACACCATTCACTGGTTAAGTGGAAGCTGCTTAAAATCCTGCATAATTGCATTGTGTTTGTGTGTCTGTTTTCCTTGGCAGCCCTCCTGGCATATGGAATCAGTGGGTCTCTTAGAACTATCAGGGCCAGGCACAGTTTAGCCAATGAAAACGCTAATTAGGATGGAAAAATATATTGTATGCATTCCACATGTTTAGCTCTAAAAAAATATGAAAAATCCACAGCCTTAACACTCTGAAAATGTCAGATACTTCTCTCAGACAATGTCTTGGGAGTTCTATAAGCCTCAGCAGAGAAAGATTATTTTGTTAATGCCTCCCCTCCCCCCTCCCCCCTCCCCTCCAATAATTAGATCCACATGCACACACGATACAACATGAGCCCTGTCTTGACTTTCAGCTTCAGGCCTGTGACGGTGGTTTGCATTGAACTTCAGGGTGTGTTTTAAAATAACACAAAAATATGTCAACTAAATATTGAAGCTACCAAATGAAGCCCCCGGGCTAGGAGAGGCCAATACCCACCCCAGTGTGAACCTCCTGTGCTGCCTTGTGTCACATCCTGCATAGCAGCAGAGCTGGTTGCACAGCCAGATGTTCCATCTCCTGTAGGACCCCTGTGTCACCCAGGGTACAACAGGCTAATTAACCAGCAGCTAATCAAGAGATGGATTTCATCCTGTTCCTCATAGGGTAACCCAGCACCTTGGGTACTGCAGCCTGCTCAGCCCAGGGCAGGGTCAGCCCCCAGACCGCACAGCTGGAGCTAAACAGCCAGCTGCCATCCCCCAGGGGAGCTGGGGAGGATGTGGCTGTCCTCCGCCTTCTCCAGGCATCCCCATCCACCCCACCTGACCTGACTCCTTCCTCTGTGTCGTCCTCCCTCCTTCCCATGGGCAGACCCCACCAATTTCCGTCTGTCCTTCACTTCCCACTGAAGGCAGGATGTTGTGTCCTATCCCTTGCCACTCTGTTAACAAAGGGACATTTGGGACCCTGTGAGGGAGCATGTGCCCAGCAGAGTGGGACTAGGGGGCAGCCCATGGCTTCTTAGTGCCTACAGCAGCACAGCCACTGTGGTGGCACCTGTCTGGCCGTGACTGGGCCAGTGCCATGAAGTAACAAAGGGCAGTGGGGCAAGATCACTGCTGGGGCACCTTGGGAGCTCTGCAGCTTCTGTCTCTAACAAACATGAGAAGTGAAAGTTCTCTGAGGCAAGAGTGACGCTTAACTTGGGGAGCCTTCCTGGGAGGGAATATATCTGCAATGGCAATGCTGAATGGCTGCTGCAGCACACGGGTAGCTGGAGGAAGCTCATCAGAGAGGCTACAAAGAAGGTTGTTAATGTTTACAGTGTGCTGAGCAGTGTATACTTTATTTTAGCCTTACTCTTGGAAAGTGATGAATTGTTTTATACTGCAGTCTCAGTGTCACTGGACCCCTTGTACTGCCATCACTTTGCCACAGACCATTTCTGAAAGATAAAGGAGGCGAGACCACATTTGCACACACTGGAGGAAGGGCCCACTTAACCCCTTCCTTTTTGAGCCTGCCCACCCGCTCCTTGCACTGGGTCCCTGAAGCCTCTCTTGTGCGCAGAAGCCTGGTTTGATGCTCTGGCATTGTTCAGGATGAAGAGGCACAAGGGGATGGTTCCCCCACATGCTTGGCATGCATCAGGACTTCCCTTCCCTGGGCCCTGGGGCTGCTGTGAAGACATGGAGCTTATGTATAAGTGTAAGTGGAGGGGATCCCCTCCTTTGGAGCAGGAGAGCAATAAAACACAGATAGCTGCAGAAAATGAAAATTATGTTAAGAAAACAAGTCCAAAGGTTTTAACTGTTAAAGTGGAAAAATAGCATTTCATAAACATAATCTTCCTAATACTGCATAATGTATATCTCCGTGTCACACAGCACAATAATTTCCTGTTCAGCTTCACTTTCTGAGCAAAACCAGAGACCAAGATTGGCAGGCTGTAACAGGAGAGCTGGGGCTCTCCCTCAGCCACCAGAGAGCCTGCTTTCTCCTGCCTTACTCTCAGCATAAGCCAGTTCAGCCACCGGGTGATCCTCTTGAATCGCTTTTTAACCAAGTCAAAAAGAGTTCTATGGCAACAGCCTTGTTTGTGTGTGAGTAAGGAAGGGGATTTCTAGGGAAGTAGTGAAGGGGGAGGGAGGAGAAGACATTTGTCCAAGAACTGCTTACATAAGTAAAAATTAGATTTCCTCCACATCTTGCTTCAGAGTTAGTTTTTTGAGAACAAGAGCTCTAGAAACATGTAATTACCATTTGCTTTCTCTACTTTTTTCATTTTTTTTTGTCTTTATGGGATTGCTGTTTCTTCCTCTGGTAGAAGGCAGCTTGCTTTGCAGACTCTTGCATCTACCTGTTGCTGTGTTTGCAGAGGAGACCCAGCTTCTGCTCGGGGTCTGTTCTCCCTCCTTGGCTACTTTCCTCCTTCTGCAGCCCCCACAAAGAGCTGACTTTTACACCTTGTACAGCATGTCCTGACTTCCGAGGTGTGAGAATGCTTGTTGATGGTGCTCGGCTGAATCCAGATTGTTTTTCCATTTTGGTAGAGCTATATTTAGGCTGTCCAGTAACTGTGTCCTGGACTTTCTAAAATAAATCAGTGCACAAGGCCCTGATTCAGCGGCCGCCTGTGCCAGCGCAGAGCCCTGCCTGCCCCCAGCTTGCCCGCAGTCTCTACAGTCTTTGAACAGCCGCTGACAGAGATCTGGTTGCAAGTTCAGGGTTTAACAAGTCTCTTCTCCTGCCCCACTCTGCCCTTGTGTCCCGCCTGCCACATGCTGACCTGCACTCAGGTTAATATAGCCCTGGTATGAATTCAGCTGAATTACAGATTTGCATCTATGAAGAGGGGCCAGAGCTCCTGGGGTATTTTACTATTTTAACCATCACTTGGTACGCATTTAGATTTGTAATAAAAAAACCCTGCCCTTCTTTGACCTCTGTAGGAAACAAGTCAAACCAAACAATCCTTCTATTGAAAGTTTGGTCTTAAATCTGTATTTTTATCCCAGAGATCCAGTTATAAACTGGACCAAGGCTTCAGTTTACAATCTGAACAACTACTGACTGCAATTTTTGTGAGTTGTTCTGCAAAACTTGGAGAGCCAGTTAGAAGAAATTTTCGTCTTACTCACTGAAGATGAGTTTGTTTTCCTTACTGTGGACTGAACATTGTGGAGCTAGTTAGAGAGTAACTTTGCAGAAATTAGGCATCAAAGCTTAAATATGAATTACCCTTGTTTCAAAAGTATAATAAAGATTTGATTTTGGCCTATGCCTTTTACCCACCATTAGTTGGGTTTGTAGCCACACACTGTTGCTGCAACAGGGAATTTACATCTAAAAGTTTGTTTTAACTCTTTCTGCTGTGGAGACTTTGCAGTATTTCTGTAAGACTCACTGACATGTTGATCTTATGGACTAGCCAGTGGTGCTCCCTGCTTGCAGACATCAGCCATGGGCTAATGTTAGTAGCATCATTCAGTGGTTTTAGCATAACTGAGTTCCCCTTGGGATGGCAAGGCTGTATGCCAGCAGCCAGTCTGGCCCCACAGAGTGGAAAATCTCCAACATGAAACTGAGTTTCATACCTAAAATATCTGTCTTGAAGACAGCCACATTGTCCTTTATTTAGAACTCATTTGAGACAATGTTAATAATTAATTGGTTGTTCAGTTTTTGCGGCTGGGATAGGATTTGAATCCAGCTTTCAGTGAGACAGCATTGGAACTGAAATATTCAAAACAACTTCTCACCCCCTGGTCTGGCTCAGCACTGTGTTTCTTTTCATGCTGAAGTGTAATTGCATTCTTTGCTTACATGACCTCTTGTAGCTGGAGTACACATGGGTCACACTCTTAAGTAAAAGGTTTTATTGCTGGGATCATGTAGATTTTGAGCAGCACACAGCTATTCACCAAGGTGAAAACTTGTTAGAATGAGGCAGTATGACCTTCCAAAGTTCAAAGGAATGGTCAAAGCCTACTAAATTGCAAATTTTATCATAAATAAAAAAGCTTCAGTGTAGCAGCTGTCAGGAATTCAGTGCCTAATCTGTCCCATCATTGACTAGAATGATAGGGACACTGCAGTTGGAAAGATGCCATTCTGGAAAGCTATCACATCTAGTCTGTAGATTAATTCTTGAGGATTTTCAACAGTTTTGTCTAATCAGCTTTTTCACTGTTGTTTTCTTTTTAAGAAATCTTGTGACGTCTGCTGCAGCAATCTGGCCAGACCCAAGAATGAGGGGCTGAGAAGCTTCAAATCAAATCAGATGTGAGAGCTAAATAAATTGGGGGGGTTTTGGCAAGACTTCTTAGAAACATAGAAACAGATGTAAAAAGAGGCACAGAAGAAACAGCAATGTCTCAGTTGCTCCTAATGAGGGTCCCAGCAGGGAGCTGGTTAACCCTGCTCAGGGACTTGCAGGCCCCTGGATAACCAGAAGGGAACCCAAAAAGGCGATGTCAGCACATGCAAGAGTTAAAATGACTTTTTCCAACCTTGTGAGCTGCCACCACATGCTGCCAGTATTGTGCTGTGGCATGTATTGCACAGCCCAGCAAGGCTTCTGTCTTGTGAGCTCTTGTGCAGCAGCCATGAAATGATGAGTTCAGCCATTTTTGGCAAAACTTGACTAGAGAACATGCCTGAAAAAAATGCCTGGACTGTCACTACCACCAATGTGGCCCTTGTGATGTGAAATTCAAAGTATACAAAGGATTCAAGAAGAGACATTTTCCAGTGGTGCCAGGTTTGTGGCCTGTCATGCTGTACCTTATGTGTCAGCAAACTCTTTACTGAAAACAAAAAAAATAGAAAATGTGTCATAAGATCCTCCCCAGAAGAAAGGTTGCTGCTGCCCTTTGAACACTGCCTGGAAAAATTCCCATGCACTTCAAGTGCCTGTGGTTATATTAGTCATGCAGCAATGAGAAAATAGTCTGCTCTGGGGGCTCGGCTGGCAGTGGCTGGGGGAGCGGGACAGAGCTGGCTTCTCCCAGCTGCTCCACCTTCTCCTTTCAGACCAGCAATGAAAGGGGGGGGAAACCACTGGCAAACATGCATGGCAGCTCAGGTCTGAGAAGTCTGATCCCGTGTTAAAGCCATGCTGAGGAGGGCAGGAGAGGAAGACAGGCATGGGGTATTTTCAAGTACTGAGAAGAAGTATTTCAGCAACAGTTTTGAAATACAAACTGGAGAGGTTTGTTGCATAATGTTTCCTGTATTTGAGGTAACCTTTTGTTACAAAAACAAGTTGTCACTTGTAGATTTTGTTTCATTTCTAATTAACCAAACTCCAGATTGCCCACCTCTGAAACACTCCTATTTTTGACTGTCATTGCTGGAAAATTAAAAAGAGAATTCTTGACTTGAATGAAAGTTCTTTTATTGCCTTTTTTGGTAGTGTCCTCCTACAATAATTCTGTTGAAACACAAAGGGCACTTTCTAATTGCTAAGCAAAAAACCAAAATAAAAAGCATAAAATACTCAGTGGGGTAACCCAGGCTTAAGGATTGTATTTCTGACCATTGTGTCGTGTTCTGGTACTAGTGGTAATGTCCTGCAGCTAGTGTGGTGGTGAGGTTTGAAATGCTGATATTCAGCAAGCAGGTAACAAACTAAATAATGAAGTAAAAAGATAATTTTTTTACATGAAAAAGAAACACACAAAAACTAACCAAAATTGATCCTTATTTTTGCTGGAAACTAGACATTTGGGTAAGTATATTCTCTCAACATACAGGTGGTGTGGCTCACATGCCTGTTCCACTACCAGGGTGTAGGTCCCATGCCGGGCTAAGCCTCACATGGTGCCCAGGCTCAGCAGGTTGGGGTGAGACCTCAAAGAACAGAAGCATAGGGCTCAATCTAGAGGTACTATAGGAATGGCAACATTTTAAAGATTCGGGTTTCTTATGGTTTCTAGAAGCTGTCTTGTTCCATATAAAGCCAACACTGTGAAAACTGAGTGGAATTAAAAGTGCAGCTTTCCTGGAGGAGTTAGACTGCCTGGAAAAGTGTTGGCCACCTGTAGTAACAAAAACAACATGCTTCTGCACTGATCCTGGTAAAGTACCTGCAGAGCTGAATGTGCCCCAGAGTTAGGAGAGTTTCCATGCCCCTGCATTCTTGACCAGAGAGGAAGGGCTGAGTATGGACATAGTGGACCACACTGGTATGCAAGGCAGGTCACGAGCTGCAACAATGAGGAGCAGATGGCCAGTTGTAGGTGTTTAGTGTATCTGTCTCATGGTTTTCCAAAGTGAATTTAAACTATCTATATAAGGAGCAGCTGAGGTGTTTATAATTCGTTAAGGTTGACAAGGAACATTACTGGATATAATATTGTTTCTGTGGTGTTGCTGGGGTTAGAACCCATGTTATAACAGCTATTCCTATTTGTCTTGTTACCCTTGATAACTACTATTTATCTTCTCAGTTTCTGTTTGTTTTTATCCCTGCATTTCTTTTAGTTAGTACTTGCAGCATTCTGTGGTACTGGGGAGGAAATTTGGACATGAAGTTGTACAGCAGGGAGAAAGTTCACTGTAGCAGTAAGAAGCAGCAAGAAGAGATACACAACATTTAACTTACTACTTGCTCCCTTGCCCTGGGTGGGCTGGTACAGATTATATCTTCTGCTAGACTACAAGAGCTGGAGAGGGAACACACTAGATACCAAGGGATTTAGCTAACAGGAAACAAACTGTGTTTGTACTAATTGCTCAGTGCTCAAATGTGTTAAAAATATGCATATAACAATCTATTTTATAGCTTACATATGACTTGATATTTCCAAAAACAGTGTTAAAGAACAATTCTTGCTGAAGTCTCTGAGAGTGAGGACAGCTTGTATACACACAAAACCAGACAGGTTGAATGCAAACAAACATTACATTTTCTGGCAGAAGTCCCAAACTGAGATCTAAAACTTGGGGAACTGATGAAGTTATGCATCCTAGCAGAAATTTTGGGAACTATTATTTTCAAGGAAGGCTACATTTGCTTTAGCTTGTGTACTGCAGCCAGGGGGAGCATCTACAGATACAAAGCCAAAAAAACACCAGCACAAAAAATTTGCAGGATATCTGCAGATCTCTCATATCAGCATGCTTTATGAGTGTCCAGAGCTGCTCTAAATTTTCTGTTGTCCAAGTGGTGCCTTGTTTTACTTGAAAACATCAAGAAAATAAATTAAAAGTAAATCAAACTGTACCACAATTAAATGCACAATGCTAGCTGTACTACAGCACCACAGAGGATACAGGTTTGAATCTCTGCATAGCTGCGGTGTATGTGTCTGATCAGCTGGACTGCCACTGACCTTCTTTGCAGGGGAAAAAACCCAAAACCAAGGGAGGGAAAAAAAAAAGCCATTCCAGATAATGAGACCGCAGAGCAACCTGTTATTTGGAAAATTGTTTCTCACTGAGCCGTCACGTCTGCAACGGGTTGAGCTAATCCCCAGTCCTAAGCACTAGCAGGACTGATCTTGGCTGAACTTTGTGACTCTCGTCTGTCACGCTTAGTGAGAGAGGAGCCAACAGTCCCTAAAATACCCCTTCCCACCATGGCTGGGCAGTTGCCCTCCATCACTGGTGTTAGCAGCACTGCTGCTACTCGTGTGCCAAGCTGCTGGTGACAGGGCGAGAGGAGAGTGCTGGAGACTGTACGGCAGCTGTGCACGTCAGAGGACTGGTGCTGAAAAATGACTCAGCCAAATAGTTCAACTCTGGTTGGCCTTAAAAATAAGAATCAGGGAAAAGTGTAAGAGTCCATTGAACCTCCAAGGCTTGTCAGCACAAACAGCAGTCTGACAGAGCCAGCTTGGTCAGATTAGTGGAATGCAGCATGAAGGTTTGTGTGTCTCTCCAGCTTGCGTGTGCAAAGTGACCAACCCAAACAAAGTCAAAGTGGTTTATAGCCTGCTAAGAGCGCAGCACTTAGAAATTAGGCTGGTTTAACAGATGTAGCAAGACTTGCTTTTCTTGAGACATATATCTGAGACTTTGAGGAACACATCTGAGAAACCATAGAATGATAAGAATAAACGAAGGTCTTGGAATAATCACATTCTCTTATGTGCACCTTTAAACACTTAACAGCCTTACAACCTTTACTGTAGTTTGTGGAACTTTATGGCCTTTGTTATTAAAGTCACTGAAGTAATTTTTATTAGGGAGAGATGGAATCCCTTCTCTGCATCACTTCACACTGAATCTGCATCAGTTCCATTAGATTTTATGTTATTCCTCCCGAATATGATCCAAGCCCACTTCAACATGAGATGGGAGAGAAAAGGTCAGAACCATAAATTTTTTACCTCGCTGGGTGAAAGCAGACATTACACTCAAGTCCCTGTTACTAATGGTCGCAATACTTCATGACAGTGCAGGCAGTGCAAAAGGGCACCAGCAACGACATCTTTCATCACTTGTGCTAAAATGCTCTTCACTTGCTGCCTCTTGCATGGGGTGCCAGTGAAATGAGATGTAAATGGATCTGTTGACAAACAGGTTAAATGTCAACACCCATGATGATATGTTGTTAGTAGTAAGGGCACAAGATACTACAGAATTGTTTAAAAGGGACTAGTGCTGAAAGGTGAGCAAAGTTATCATCACAGTTATTTACTGTGTAAGTACCATGGTTTGACTGGTTGGCTCTGGTTCAATGCAGCCCTCATCCTAATCTCCCTTTGCTTTCTGACAGCCTCGCTCCAGACTTCGCTGCTGATCACCCACATCCTTGTACTTCCCCTGTTAGTGTTGCAATAAAGCAGGAGGAGTTAGAGGACACACACGGAGGCACAGAGCCGTCTTGGGACCAGGGACTGGGGACTAAAATGCCTTTTGCTTGGTGGAGGCCTGGGGGATGGTGAGACCTCCTAATGGGAGATGCTAGATATTGTGCAACTTTGGGCAGCTATTAGATATAATGCTCCTTCTGTTTGCTCTGACTTGTTTGCTTTAGAGGCAGACTTTTTAATCATACTGGTATTTATATTGTTTTGCAATGTTGTTATTGCTGTTCTGAGTCTCTGTCCAGGGCTTTTGCTAGGCACAACTTAATCAGTGCCATTATTCTCACTTGCTTTTCTACCATCGTAAGTATCTCAAGACCCTGAGAGTTGCTACCAAGAGAAGCAAACTGAAAACTCCCCTTTTTCTGATGCTGAAATACACAGGTTTTTTTCATGAAGAAGGATCTGGAGTGAGTGACTGCTGCTTGTTTCCACTGTGCCTCAGGCAAAGGAGGAAAGATCCTACAGAAATATGTTAGAAACACACACATAAAAGGTGGTATTTGTGATTGACTTAGTGTCTTCCAGGCAAATAGTTTATAAGCAGGATAGCAATTAGACAAGTGATTCATTCTTTCTGTAAAGCTGTATTACTACACTATGTTTAATAGACAGTCATGCCCCCATGTCCCATTAAGGTCCGCTGTCTTGCGTGATGTGTAAACATGGTGAAGTATATAACAGGCAAGATGAAACTTATTCCAGTCAGTTTTTGATGAACAAATATTTTGATGGTGCGTTTTAATGATGTGAATGAAGAAACTATCCCATGAAAGGATGTTAATATGAAATAGCCAAAGGGGAAAGCAACTTCTAGCAAGATATGAGCAGCTATGAAATCACAGGGTTTCCCGTCTTAAGCTGATGGATTTGTCACTTCCTCCCTTGGCTCTTTCCCAAACACAGATGCCAAATTAAAGAAAAATAACAGCGTGAGGTGAAAATCTTCATAGATAATTGCAAGAATCAAAAATCTCCATGCAGAGCATTATCGAAAGATCTCCAGGAAAATTTGATATCACTGTAAAATGTATGTATCTTACCAGAAAAAGAAAATATGTTAAAAAATAAAAGCATGACATGTAACGTCAGCAGAAACTTCTGTGGAAACAGTGATAGGTTATGGCTCAGTCAAGGATCATCTCAGATGTTTCTTACAACTAATCCTGAAATAACTTCTTTTTCAGCTAGAACAATGCAACTCTGAAAGAGGAAACCTGGAGAAACCTGGTAATTCCTGACGCTGAAGAAATAAGAACACATATACTTGATAGTTTCTACACTTTGAAATAAATTTTATATGGTGCAGTAATTAGTGGTAATGCTCTGCTTAAGAGATTTTCAAATATGAAGATTAAATGTTTGTTTACAAACTGATAATGATAATTCTAGAGTTAACAATTGAAAGGATCTAAACTTTGAGGTCATAGGGCAGAATGTCACCTTGCACCTGGGGAAACCTTTCCTTGCAACACTTTTTCCCTAATGTCAGCTTCCCTAGTGTTTTCACTTCCATGCCCACGGCTTCTGTATGTCCTTCCACAGGAGGTACTGGACTGTGAGTGTGATCCAGGAGAGTGGTTCCTTGGTCTCTCATAAGAAGTAAGTTTCATGGAAATATCCCAAACATACTGGTGACAAGTCATTTGGGTACATGGCAGAAGCTCTCTGAATCCCAGTTTGGATGTGTCCTCCAAATCCTCCTGGCTTTCTTCTTCCTTTTGCTTTTTCCTATGGTATTCTTAGGGTTCCTCTGTTTTACTCTCTAACAAGGCAGCTCCATCTGGCTCCTTGTATGGCTTATTCTGCTTCATGGATTCCTTGTGTGTCCCTCAAACTGTGCCAGGTAGAAGCATACATGTACAGGACAACTCTCTTACTGGTATAGCCTTTTTGTGTGAAATATCTTGCAGGATTACAAAACTACCCCTTACTGTGGTGCTAAAATGCTCTCACTCTACCTCAGCCTATACATTCCTGCATGCCCCTCCTCACAAATGGCTTCATCCTATACTAAATGAAGTACCTGGAAACTGGCCATTTATGAAATGATGCTCTTTGCTTTAGTATTGCACTGCTTTTTCTTCTACCTACTCCTGTTTCTCTTTCTCTTTTCTGCATGGTATTTTCCATGCTCTGAGCCTAATGTCCCTTTGTCTGCCTGTTCATCTCTCCTGTGCCTCCTGGTCAGGTCCTGGCTCTTGACAGTCTGTACTATCTAAGTGACTCTCTGGATGGGCCTTCAGTCCAGACCTCTTCTGAAGTCCAGGATTTCTCTCATCTTTCCTGCCTTCTCTTCTGCCACTTCTTGGACCTCTCAGCAGTCATAAGACATCTTCTTCCAGTTTCAGCTATTCATAGCTGCAAACTTAATAGTTGTCTCTCAAACCCAGTAACAGCAGTAAATATTTATACTCTGTTAGCATCTTAACTGGTACTTATGTATTACTGATTTATTGTACAAACTCAAAGGGAAATGATCTTTGACCTGGCAGCAAAAGCTGACAAAGGCGGGTTCAGCAAAGTGCCTTGAGGCATCAAAGGGTGTCTGTGCTGTGCTGCAGAACACTGTCTTTTCAACTGGGAACTTAAGAAACTTCTGTGTACCATAAATTTACAACCTGTATTCTGCTCTCCTGTCACTGTGTTGCCATACAAATCCCAGCCATATAACTCATACTGCATACTAAACACTGGATAAAGAAAATCACACATTACATAAACTAACATAGACTGCTAAGGTTACCAAAAATTTAACTCCTCAGAACGACAGTACCTAGCAGCCTTAAGACCGTAGTGTGAACTTCCCCAGGAAATACCTCATCACCTTCAGTATAAACCCTGTTTCTTTGATGTTACCTTCTCTTAAATATATAATAACATGTGTGTGTTGTTAGAAAATTCAAATAATTGTGTATACTGGAAGAGAGAGTAAAAGAGAGCAAGCACGTGAGAAGCTAATCCCAGTGGGGAGCTCAGGATGGAGCTCAGATGTGGTGAGGAAGTGTATAAGTTTCAGTGTGGGAAGGACAGAGTAGCTGAGTGGCTTGCCAGGATGAAGGAGTTGCTTTTTACTGATGTGGGAAGGGACCCTGCAAGGTCTGGCTCTGGGCTCTTGGCTTGACTGGTTCTTGCAATTAAGAAAAAATACTCCATATCTTCCTACCATAAGAGGCACTATTCAAAGTAAGACAGTAATAGCAAACACAATGGCATGTACCACAGCTTAACCCTAAGGTGAGGGTAGAGATAACATTATTCCTGCAGCACTTTGTGGTCTTCAACTCTGGTTGAGTGCAAAGCTTCTTAATGGTGACAGTGGTAACTCCAGGGCTTGATTAACTTGTCTTCATTGGAGGAATCAGAGCATGTTATTAGCAAATGTATATGGATTTTGTGTTCAACTGTAGTGCATGTTTGCGTAGCCTTTTCTGACAGTTAAAGATGTGCTAAACTTCCCTGACAGAAAACAGACATTTTAATAAAATGGCTGCCATTTAACTAGAAACTCCTGGGCAAATCTCTATGGGAAACAGTTCCCATGACCTTCAGGGGGTAAGAAATGTTTGCCTTTTAATAGGGCTCCATACTGTAAAAAAAAAATCCTTACTCTGCAGTATCCTGGCTTTTTTAACACAGTCCTAATGATGCAAGTCCTGAGGAACTACATATGCTGTTTGCAGAAACATATTGCAAATTGCATTAATCTTTAATTTCAAAAAAGGAAACTTTGAACTACTATTTCAGAATAACAAATTTGGAACTGAGTAAGACTGAAACAGGATCTTCTGTAACACATCTAATTTCATTATATTACACATTTTAAACCTGAAATGACAGTTTCTTATTGATTTACTTACCCATTTATGCAGCTGACTGTTATTTTTGTGTGTCTGGTAATTCCTACTTATGCTCTGCATGGCTTTTGTTTTGGATCATATCTAAGTTCACATGTAATGTATTTATTGTAATATAAAGCATGTCTTACAAAAGTAGCAAAACCTATAATCCAGCTGTCTTTATTCAGTGTATTCTGTTCATGTCTAAGGGTCACAAGCTTGAATTAGGTCCTTATTCAACATCTCTGGATTGTTTATAGGCTGCACATGTCACTGAGAAATTGTAAGAAAGAATTTATTTATGAGCTGCCCTACCTAGGAGTGCTCCCCAGTGGCAAGATGAGAAGTGAGCAACGGGAACTGAAGTTGCAAAGGAAGTTCCACCATCTGTCTTAAAAGCAAGACACAGGTGAGAGATAGGAAAGAGACGAAAAGAGGCATTCATAAAAAGCTGATTCATCATTAATCTGCTTGTACTCAAACACAGACAACCATAGCTTGTTTTATGAAAAGGTTCTGCCCTCCAAAGCTGCATTCCACTTCAGGAGGGAGAGTGTACTCTATGCCACAAGCTCAGGGTGATCGCATTCATTTCACCAGCACTTGTGTTGAAACTCCGGTTTTTGTTTGTCGTTGGCACAGGAACAAAATGAGTGTGTTATACCCACCCTTTGCACTTAAAAGTTGAGCTGGATTAAAAATAACAGTGAGTTTCTGTCTTTTTCTTCCATGCCTACAAATTAAAATAATTTTGAAGTAAAAGTACAACATGGACCCTTCTCCCTTGCTCCTCTGGCAGGGACCTTTGTAAGCAGTATGCATTACCCTGGCATCTGTGGCAACCACCTGCAGTTTTCTGCAGAAGCAGCAGACTTTCTCACATCTCCGTGAGCAGGATGGCAGGTCAGGCCCTGGGCACAGATGCCACCCTGGGGTGCTGAAAGGCAGCTGCACTCATGAAGAGGGAGCGCATTGCTCCACAGAAACACCTTCGCAGCTGCTCTCCTGGCTGGAACCCTAAGATCCTAGTTGAATCCATTGCTTTTGCTGACGTATTGTAAGACTTGAATATGCACATAAGTGTCCAAATGGTAAAGTAAGAGAATCCAAGAGGGTTGAAATTTTTCATTAGGTTTCTAGCAGCTGCAGAAGGAAATCCTTCTAGAAAAAGGAAGCCTGTGCACTTTTTGATGAGCCTGCTTTCCAAAGGAAATGAAGCTGGTGCGGTTGCACTCTGCTCATTGGGCTCTCTTCCCCTCCTCCAGCCAGCACCTTTCCAGCCTGTGTGCCAACTCAGCCAGGCTGGAGCAGGATGAAGGTACCAAGGAGGCTCTTCTTCCCTGTTGCGTAAGACCTGAGGGCTGCACAGAGGACTAAAACCCAGGTCAGTGTCTGCTCTGGGGGAAAAGCCCTCAGTGGGTGTTCAGCAGATATCCACTCCAGTTAGATGGTTTGCTGGCAGATCATCTCATGAGTATCTGTGCAGGTGGATACCAGATATTTACACCAGAGAATATCTATTTCATTCGTGGGCCATAAGAAGGGAAGGAGGAGGTGGCTTGACTTCACACAGTGACACCAGGCTGCTCAACTGCTGATTAAGTTGGATTTTCCATGTTAAAGTTCAACAGGGAGTAAATAATAGCATTTTAACATGTTTTATTTGCAGAGCATATAAACCCCCAAGTAGGGGTCTCCATTTTTCATCGTATTTTTTACAGCTGTCCCAAGACACCAAAGCCATAAAACTGGCAGCATGGACCAGGCACCTGGGGTGTGATGCCAGTCACACACGCAGTGCAGAGGAAACAGAGCTGGCATGGTCAAAACTGGGTCTAAGCACTTTGGATTACTCACATTATCTCTCATGTAAGTTGTTTTCATGACAGTGAGTGCTGGGGTAACATTTTTGACCTGTCAGGAGACATGGCCTCAAAGATAGAAAATAGAATTTTGCACTGCTGAAAATGAGTGAAGAAACCATTTTGTCTGAATAGTTGAGAGTAGTAACAATTGTCATTTGGCTTATTGTAAGCATTACAGCAGGGGCTCTTGAAGAGGTGAACTCTTGTGTTTCACACAACATGTAGAAGGAACAGAGACCAAAAATAGCCAGCAAATTCTTGCATTTTTTATTTAAGTCTTACTTTAAATGCATAATGGCAAGACAGAACATATGCAAAGCAGTATCATTTCAGGTATATATTAATTTTTAAATACCTGATTTCAGATTTTTATTTCAGCAAGCAAAATTTCATTAATCGTTTCAACTACTTTCATGGAAAAATTACCGAGCAGGTTATCTGGGTTGTTAAGGAGAATTGTACTAGGGGATGGTCTGAGCTTTATTTTCAGTCAGATACTCCAATTTCATAAAATTATTAGAATTTATTATGCCCTTTCTCTTTTCATGTGCAGGAAAAGAAATAATATTTTCCTTATCTAAACAGACTGAGCCAGAGCTCTACATACAGAGAGTTTTATGAATTGATTAGAATAAAAAACAACATGGACTAAAACAGTCCATAAGTAACATTTTAAATAAGACCTGAATGATGTATTGAAGGGCAACAGCAAGGTATACTTAAGAAGAAAATGCATTATCTCTAATGAAAATACAGTGCTTCTGACTCCCTCATTGAGCAAAGAATTGTTCCACATTTGTACCTTATTTCCAACCATTACAGACTGTTCTACCAACAGCTGCCAAATAGGAAAGTCCATAGCAGCTACGATAGTTACTTGCTTGTTGACAGCCACAGTCACCCTAGCCTGTAAATGGGGAACACAGGTAGGAAATAGAGGGCTCAAGGGTGTTCCAGAGTGTGGTGGGTGTGCAGCTGGGGTGAGAGGCATGGTAGAAAGAATAAAATTCAAAAAGGGGAACATAAGGGGATAAGAAGAAATTAAGATCACATCACAAAGGTGTATAGGATTGATGAGTAATGGTCCATGAGTGTACCATGAGGTGATGCTAACCATCAGATCATGTATAATTCAGCCAATTAGTTGACCCGAATCCAGCAAAGTCTGGTATTTCTCCTGGCTCACCCCTAATACAGTGCAAATCAGAATGTGTGTCAACGGCAGTGCCACGCACATACCAGTGGTTATCAGTCTGTGGCTTACAGACATGGGGCTTGTAGAAAGCAACAAAGAAAAGGAAGATTATCATAGCAGGTTTCAACTATCTAGAAGGTAGTTGAAGGTAGCTTCAAAAATATCAGAGCAACTCAAGCCATTAAGGGTTTAAAGATGGGCCAATACATATTATCCAGTGGTGGTGTCATCTATTCAGTGTTGGAGGATGGCTCAGTAGTCTGCTGGATTGTAAATCAGTAGTAAACACTGATGTGGAATTTCAGAGTAGTCAGAGATGAGGTTTCCCTTAACCACAAGTGTCAGAAAAGAGCAGAGGCTGCTTCAGAAATTGCTGCCATGCTGGTTTCATGTTGTCCCTCATCAGTCATCACTCAGAGCAGGCATTGCAGAAGATTTTGTGCTCGTGTGAATACAACACAAAGATGATGGGAGTGGTGCCAAAGTGAAAGGAAGATGTATATAAGGTACAGTCCACTTGCTGAGGTCTATTTCCTTCCAGTGTAAGTTTGTGTGAAATTCACTCGGGAGAAACTTCTGAAATGTTGAAAAAAAAAGCTTTGATTGCACTCTGAGGTGCCAACAGACTGCACAAGACTCTTCTTTCCAAAGAGCAGAACCCTGCTGCTAGTGCTGAGTTGCTGGCCCAAGAGCTGACCACAGCCTTGGGACAACCTACATCCCCACATCTCCTCTCAGGCCCTATGAGGGAAGGTAGTGAGGCAAGAGCAGGAGCAACAACACTTGATTTTTCAAAATCCTGGTTAATCTTCAGAGACAGAGGTGAGAAAAAAGTAGCAGAGCAACTTGCAACTTGCATACTAACCAAGTATCATGTGGAGCTGATCATATAGTGACATTTTTTTTTTACTATAGCTGCTCTTCATTTAATAATGAAGGTCCTTAGATTTCCATCCAGAAGACTTATATTTTGATAAACTGCCTTGCTATTCCCCCAAATCCCCTTCCTTCTATAATCAGACCATTGGTTACTACAAAGGATCAAAATTGCTGCATTTAAATACTGTTCTCCTTGTGAGAAACTACTATCTGATCAAAGATTAACAGTGTTTCTTGTTTTTGCAGTAAACCTGCATGTCCCTTGTTGTCGATCCAAGTTCATGGAGGTTTATTTTCAAAGCAAATCTCTTGTTTTCCTTTCACCAGAGAGCTGTTATAAAGCCAGCTATTGTTATTGTAGAGTGTAACTTTATTTTTTTTTTAGTCTAACCACTAGAAGCAAATGGTTTTCATCAGGTAAAAAATCATTTATACATGTATTGTATAGACAGGTCTTGCACACAGCAAGCACTTAATGTTTCTTAATTAAGTAGAGTGAGATGGGATGCTCAAGGAGCAACTCAGGGATTTCTGGTAGAGGAAGTTTCTCTCATGACTAACAGTGACTACAAATAAGATGGGGTATTACAATAAAATTCTACTGCTGACAAAAATATTAACAGTAAACGACGACAGAGCTTTCATCTGGGACTAGGAGAGCATCTGGAATGTATTAAGACTGTAAAATTTCCCTTTAAGTGTGGGTTGCTAAAGTTAAAACCAGCCACCCAGAAACTATGGCACACAGAGTAACTCAATATTTTTTTTCATTAAAAATTACTTAAGGAGATTTACATCTTCCCTTGGCTGACATTGTGATGTTCTGCTTGCCCAGACTTTGAGTCCTGGAAATATGTATGTGATGAGAAGGAATGGAGGAAAAAGTGGTCTCAAAAATGTCCTGCCTATGTTCATCTGGGAAAACAACCCCAGTTCCAGCCGTCCTTCCGCAATGCAATCAGTCAGATGCTCTTTGCAACCACTCTGTGCAGATACCAACTGCTTATTAAAACCATATGTGAAGTTGATGAATTATGTATCTAGAGATGCAACATAAGCACCAGATATCGACAGAGATAAACAGGAGTGAAGTGGGATGTGCTGAGAAATCACTACAGAAAACAGGAAAGTTTGTTTTAAACAAAAGGGCAGTGTGCTAAAAGAAAGACAGCATTGTAGCAAGGTTCCTGCTTCCCATCCTCCTTTCTCCCGTTGCTACTTCTCATGACACCTCTCACTGCAACCTTGTCTTAATTTAGGCTGTGATTTCTTGGAGACAGAAATTATCCTGTAATGTGCATATGTTGCATGCAGCACAAGAAGTGCTCCTGTCTTGCCTGGATCCTCAAATGATGTTTGGAAGGCAGCTGCAGCATAAGCTGGGGAGCTCGATGTCTTTGCAGCTGAACTGCAGGGCATGCACAGTGCACAGCAGGCAGCGGTCCTGTGAGGGCACTCAGCACCTTGCTCCTGTAAAGCTGCACCAGGTGGCCTTAAAGCCTCAGGAATTAGGAATAACTAGCCCTTGTGTAGAGATGCCCATTTTCAGAGTGAAACCCAGAAGATGACATTCGTTTTGGCTACACTGGGAGCTCCCCAAAGGCAAGTCAAGGTCTGTAGAACAGACTAAGAGAGAAGGGCTGGCAGTGAATTCCTGCTCTTGGCACACTGGACCAAAACCTGCAAAGCTCCTCAGAGCAGGATTCATTTCAGGTACCCGGAGGCCCCAGATCATGAAGACCCAGTATAAATGATTCTACTTCCATTTCTCTTCACTTGCTGTAGTGATTATAGAAATAGGAAGGACTAGTGGCTCAGCAGTTGCCTTTCAGCAGTTTGTGTTGAGTGAGATGAAGCCCATTCGCTGTGTTCAGAAATCAGCCTGCCAAAGAGATTTCCTGCTCTATGTATTCCATCTTGAGTAGACTCCTGAGTGTTTCAGGAGGAGGCTTGGTGAGGGGAGTGCAGCACAGCTCAGCACATGAAATTCAGGAGGCCTTAATTTCCCATTGGTGTAGCAGGGATAGGTCATGGTCCCTCTTGGAGCCAAGCACCCTATGTCAAAAGACATTCACAAATACAGATCAGAAAGTTGGTCTAGAATAAAGGTCAACTCACTGGGTGGCCTTGATAAGCATCTTATGTCTCAGTTGAATATTTATGTTTTTATTTCCACTCATCCATCTTTTCCGCAGAATGGGGGAAGGGTTTTACATTTCTCTCCTGTAAACCTTCAGCTCAAATCCTAATCTTGAGGTATCAACCCATATTCACAGATCAAAGAACTCCATTAGGAAGAAGAGAAGAATCTTCTCTCTCCTTCTCTCCCCATCTCCCTCTGCTTCCCATTTCCTCTTTCTTCTGACCATGTATTTTTGTGATTCAAATATTCAAAAGTAGCTACAGAAATAAGATCAAGTGTTTCAGAAATTGGGAGCATCTGTCCATTGAGGTCCTTATAGACAGATAGCACACAGGATCTGAACTCTGATGAGCGGATAGCTACTCTTTTGGGGTTTAAGAGGGAGTTTTGGAACACCAGCCTGCAGTGTTGAGGACAAGACCCCATACATGTCTCCCATTAGGAAAATCTGAACTTCTTGATCTAACCCACATTCATCCTACTAAGAAGCTGGTGAACATTATGAAAAAAAAGAACAAAACACGAGAAGAAAGTCTGATCCTGGAAATGTTCTGCAAGGAGGAAGATATAGATATACACTGCCCTGACCACCAGTCCTTACTACCTAGCTCCATTTCTGGGCATGGCAGTAAGGGGGTGACATCATGTATGTGTGTCAGGGACAAAGTAGGGGAGCTGAAATAATCCACTAATGTAATCAAATTTTTCCTCCTATCAGTAAGTCATTGCTGCTAAAGGCAATGAAGGAAACCTGCCAAATGTAACAGCTAAAACCAACACCCTGAAAAACATAATATTTAGGAAAAGATGTGTGGTGGGGCCAGCTCGTGCCAGCTGCCAAGTCTGAAACCACAAGAGGCCTGGCACATGGGGAGGTTTCTAGAAAAGTGCCTGTCAGTGGCCAGGCACAGGACAATCCCCCTGTTCCCCTGCAGGTATGAGGCTGAGACCCTCACTGCTAATGGACAGTCCCAGTGATTGTAACAGGAGCTCAGCTTCCCCTTCCTTCAACTCAGTTGCTCTTTGCAAATGGAAATGGAGATAAATACTGATGACAGTCCCAGGGAGGGATGCACGGTCTTGGCAAGCAGTGGATCAGATTAGGGCTGAGGCCATGACTCCAGCAGCAGCTCACAGGGCCTTAGCAGGAGCTCAGCATCAGGCTGGAGCAAAAGAGGGACTTAAGGAAATCTTGGACCTACCAGGCTCGCCTGGATGCCCATTGGGGAGGAACAAGGAAGGAGTTCTTCAAAACAGCTCTGGTAGGACCAGTGCAATAGGTCTGCACCCTTCTCTGTGCTTCTAGAGGGATGTTGGGAGAAATTCACAGCATGAAGCAGGGGTGGGGGAAGCCTTATAAGTCTTGAGAAGACAGAATATGAAACAGGCAGTGCATTCCCTGTCTTCCTTGTTTACATACCTGGCATCTAATTTAGGCCAATGGCGAAGCTCTTTTTCCCTACATGAGGATGGCATTGCCTGGTTCCCCAGCAGGGAGATTTTGACTTTGAGGAATTGTTAGCAGGGTGATGCCCTCTCTTTGCTGGTGGGAGTTAGTAGCTCTGTTTTCTGAAGATTTGTGTGCTTTTGTCTGATTCATGGCTGTGGGTTCAAGTGACAAGTAATTAGGCAAAAATTTACTGACTAAATGCCTAATCTGCCAGCAATTTGATCTTCTGCCTCAAACTCAGTGAAATCCACGGCTTTGTGTTTACGTGATGTTGTCATCAGCTGCTTCTCTCATCCAGTCTTGCTGTCCTTGGCATTAGAGTCTCCTGAGAAGACTGGGACTTGAGGCCAGGATGTGCAAAACTGTGAGTGGTTTGGGATGACTAATAGCAATGCCTTTCAATAGCTCTGAACTTTGAAGCATGCTCAACACCTGTTCTCTGGAGTCAGGCTGGTTCATGCAGAGCAGATGCATATCCAAGGGTCAGAGTTAGTGGGGCCACATTTCATGCAAGCTCTGCGGAGCTTCTGCCCCACCAGACAGACCCAGCTGGGGCACAGCAGCAGCTTCTGCCGGAGATGCGGCTACAGCAGCAGCAGCATTCACTGTACCCCATAAAAAAGTGTCCCTGCCTCATTTTTGATGGCCATCTCAGTCTAAAGACTCACAAAACAGCTTTTACAAATTCTGCAAGAAGTCCTTCCTAAAAGGTCTCCTGAATTTCTTAGTAGTTGGAGGCCTCTTCTCCCCATGGGGCTCCTGGGAGACAGTGCAGTTGCTCTTGTCCTGCTTCTCCTCGCAACTTTCTGCACATGCTCTCACTCGCCTGCTATTCTTTTTTATCTTCACTCTGGGCTTGAGCTGCTTCTCATTGTAACAATATTTCCTCATAAGGCTGTGCTTAAAAAGTGAGGAGCTTGTATTTGTTGGTGCTGGGTGGTGGCATGTGAGGCTGCACAAAGAAAAACAAATGTTTGAGATGTTTTCAAAGGTGCTGTCATGAGACAAAACAGGACCCTCAGCCCTGACATAGTGAAGTTTACTTGTGCTTGGATGTACCAGAGCCTGCTCAGGCTCTTTAATAACCCTCGCCTGGGAAGTTTCCATCACCTCCCTTCCTTTCCTCCCCTCCTGCCAGCTCCATTTGCCATCAGGGCTGTGTTCTTTGGAGAAGTTATGGGGAGATTCACCCCCACCTTGGAGTCTGACCAGCCATTGCCACCCTGTAAAAGCAGCTTCTTCAGCCCTGTTTTTTACGTGGGTGACACAGTTAGAGACACCTGGTGCAGCCGCAGCAGGGCTGCATTTGTCCTCCACCAGGAAAGAGTTCTTCTTAAACCCCACAGCTTTAATCATTGCAGAGACTTTGTTCTGGCTCCAAGCAATTAAGAATCCATGCAAATGAGGGGGGAAATATCCACTCAGTTTAGGGAGAGCTGTAAAGAGGAAGCACTAAGTCCTGTCTCTCTGTAAAGAGTCAGAGGGAGCAGAGGCAGAAGAAGGGGCAATGAATTGGACACTGCACCAAATTGAACTTGCTTGCTCCTTACCCAGCCTGATTTGGAAGCAGAGGTTAAAAGCTGTTTGCTTAGGAGGTTTGTTATAGCTATGAAAGCTAACGCTGGAGTTACACTGAGCAGCAGAGCAGAGGGTAAAACAATATTTTATTCGTAAGTTAAAACACTTTCACAAGAGTAAAATAAGTAGCCTGCTCTGTCAGTGACTTGTGTGTGCAGGGTGTGCTGGTGGGATTGTTCTCTGTGTGCCCATGGCAGGGCTTTCCCCATGCCTGCCTCGGGGTGCACACACTGCACCTTTGGATCATCAAGTCACCCAGGGCACCACACGCCTCATGGTCCCTGTCCTCTGGAGACCCTGATGATTGCTTTGGGGTGAGGAAAGGGGATTATTTTATAAGCCAACCAATCCCAGGGAAAAGAGCTCTGTTAAACCCCTCAGAATATAAGACCTTCTTTCCCCACATACGATGTTTACAGCTGAGAAACTGTGATTCCTGGAAACTGGTGCCTTCCCTGGCAGTAATTGTATGAACTGGGTAACAAAGCACTACCCCAGTATTTAGGAAAATACTTCTTTTGAACTTGAAAACATTTGCTACTTCTCTGACCAGCTGTGTTCTTCTTTAAAATAAGTGAAAACTCTCTCCAGCTTTTAGGCTTTGATATTTCTTAGCTCTCCCTTTTTTTTCCCCCTTCTAAAACTTCAGTACTAATTGGCTGTAGAAATAAGACATGCAAAGGAAAAACATTTGGGGAAGATTCATACTCTGACTATGGGAAAGTGAAGTCCCACGAGGTGAAGGGACTTGCCCCAAGCCCCATAGGAAGCTTGTCCCACAGTGTAGAACCAAAGGACCTTTCAAACCCCAAATCTTTGTCTTAATTGCAATTTTCTTGTAAATATTTGAGACTCACATTTCAAAGTTCAAGCTGGGTTAATCACAAAGAATGCAGCTCTTCCTGCTCTCCATGCAGGGGTATAAGGTAACAGTCTGCAGTGCCCTCCTGGACACCCCATGCATCTGCATGGGTTTCAAGTAACATCTGGTCTTTAAACTCAGTATCACACAAACAGATTAATGATTACCTGCCCGCTGTCCTGGCTTTCAATCGGTTCCACTTTATTGACTTAGCCTGGGTTTGACAATGGTTTGTTAATCTTGCCTTTGTGTACACATAGCAGCCTTATTGTGATTATATACTTCACCCAGTTTTGTTAGCCAAGGTTAATACTGTAAGGCACCAAGGACTTTGTTAACTGGGGCTGCTTGTCTGCAGACTGGTACCTAGGTGATATTATTATGAGGGCTGGATCAAACTCCACTGTGTGGGAATTATCTCATAGGGAGAAGTTGATAACAAGACACTGTTGCATCCCATGAAGAACACGGGAATGGACCTGGGAGAATGTCAGGACTTGTGAGCTGCCCATCATGTGGGCTGCCATCAGAGCCTGTACTGCTGCCCAGCTCTGGCACCCCGGCACAGCGGCTGGGACTGCAGCACCAGGGTCCTGCCTGTCCCCGGTGCCTGGCAGCCTGCACAGAGCCGTGCCTGCCCTGCACATCACCCCAGGCTGCCGTGCCCTGCCCTGCTGCCTGCTCCATCCTGCCCACGCCCCTGCACAAAGGTGGGAGTGTGGGCAACATGGCCAGGGTCACAGGGCAGGTTTTTACCTGTGCAGAAGAGATACCTGTGTGGCTTGAGGTAGCAAACATGTTTGAGAAAGCTCCTCCAGACCATTCCCCAGAGCTTGTTCCTGGAAACAGATAATTCAAAACATTTGTCTGGAGGATGGTTCGTGGGATAACCACAAGGATTTGTATCATGGGGCAAATATTTGAGGCACATCCAGATCAGCTCTTACCAATGTTGTTGTTTTCAATCATCTTTCAGAGAAGTCCCTCGGGGGTGGCTGCACTCGGAAGTGAGGGGAGGAGGGCTGGGGCAGGAGGTGCACCCCGGGCTGATGGCTCATCTGCTCCTTCCAGATGCAAGGCCCACTGCAAGCATGGATCTGAGAGCTGCGGACTGTGAAGCAGAATCTCCAAAGGTTTATTTTTAGGGAGGCAACCTGCATACGAAGTGAAAAAGGAGCATATTATAAAAAGTAGAGGCAGTCAAATAGCAGCTGTAGAAACTAAAATTTCCAACAATACAACAAACAGAAAATTACATTTCCCCTCATTGTGTGGAAGGGGCTGAGCTTCCAACCAGCTGTGGAGGAAATAAAGAGTTTACATTATTTGCAGTGTCAGTGAGGATCAACATACAAACTTCCTGTCTCTCTCCCTCTACAAATTAGCAAAACTTATGTATAAAAAACCTTATATTTAAAAAATATATTTTCATTCCACTGCATTTTTCTTTTTCTGTGGGGAGAAAATGCACCCCAAGCAGTGTGGTCACAGACACTGTAGCTGAGAAGGTGCGATGGGAGACTGAGCACAGAGCAGATCAAAAGAAAAAGACAGAACTGGCTGTAAGGCTGGAGCAATGCAGCTCTGACCCTCGCAGCTCAGAGCTCAGGGCCCAGAGAGAGCAGCAGCTTGCAGGCATGTGTCGATGGCTGTGGTCTCACAGACCAGCATATGCCATTTACTCACAAACCTAAGTTTTTGCAAAATGTGCCTTGCCATGCAGAAAATTACCTTCCCCAATGTTTGTTTTAAGTTTCGATGCAATTTACTTGTAAACTTAAATTATTAGAAGAAAAATGCCGTATTCTGTCTTGGTGCTTGCTTATGCAGTCTGTGTAAGCAGAAATCACAGCTCATATGTGCCAAGAGTTTTCCATGTCTCCCTGAACTGCAGCGTGGGGTATTTCAGCCAGCTGTGGGCAGAAATGAGCCCCACAAGGCTCTTGGCCCTGGGCGGTGGCTGGCATTCCTGCTGCTTTCCCAGCTGCTTCCAGCATCCTGTGACTGACGTTGCCGGGCGGGGAAAAAGAAAACATGCAGAGTCAGCAGGTTGCAAGTCAGGTGTATGTAAAATGAAGCAGTTGATAGTCATTAGCAAACTGCTCAGCACAGCCCTGAATGACTCTGAGGGATCGTCAGGGGTGCAAGAAGACCCCAGGCAAAGGACCTTGACATCATATTCTCTCTCAGTGAATCCAACACAAATAAAACTACTATTACCAGCCTGTCTTCCTGTCCAAAATTACAACTTTTAGATTCCTAATTTAAAGGCAGTTCCTGTCTGCCCATCCTCTGTGTTTGAGGTATGCTGGCTGCCGGATCTCTGGTGTTAGTGTCTTGGAATAAATAGCAGAGCAGTCAGTTGCCCTGTTCCAGGAGACTTGGAGTCATGAGGGAGCATTTCAGGCAACAGAGGGAGGAATATTTCAAGATTTTTCACTTGAGAGAAGGGAAGGAGCATGGAGGAACCTCTGAATGAAAACAGCTGGATTTCACCTGAAGTATTGTATTGTGCATTGACCTAAATCTACGGCTCTCACTTCTGTAACCACACAGATTCTCTCCCCTTCCTGAGGTGTGCTCTGTGCTTTTGAGAGTCCTGGCCCTCTGCCTTTGCATGTTTGTGCATCTGTTGCCGCTCTGCAATGGTCTTTTACATGCATCTCATAGGCAAGCCCTTGAAGGGGCCCCCAGGGCCACTGCTCAGGGAATTGATGAGCCATGGCCAGGAGTAGAGAGGAGAGGGGGCCAGGCTGACACAGTCTAGGAGGGGCTAGGAAGAGAGTGCACTGGCTGAAAAACAGTCATTAGGAAAAAGGCAGGGGTCTGCTTTGGGAATGGCTATGAGGTTTGTTGGCTCCAGGATCTCCCAAGCTGATTAACTTCTGGTGTGGAGCGGGCTCATGTGTTTACCTTCTCGGGAGATGAAAAACAGAGTGAGATTTTGCAGCACTCAGATTCCCTGAATTTTTTTTTAAGATTTTGATTAATCATGAGGCATTTTGGCAGCCTCCTCAAATACTCCATCACCCCTATGTAATCAGTCACCATTTAAGCACTTATTCTGTCTGGTCTCAACTGGCATGGCTCGACGGCACAGGGGGACGGGGGAGCCTCAAGGTGCTGGTGGGGCAGGCAGCTGGCTCTGCTCAGGGTCCGTGCCGACATCCCCTTGGTTTCTGCAAGGGGGGACCTCATGACAAATGTCCTTATATGGATGGAGAACATAGAATAACCTTAATTTGTATTCTGTGCAGTCGTGGTTGGCTTGTATGGCTTAGGGAAATAAAAAGAGCCAGACTTCGTGGACCTGGAGGCCGTCACCATTACAGATGGAAAATTATGCCATCAGTATTACAACTGTGAGGTTGTGGAAGTGTTGTCAGATGGGTTATAAAAGTGAGTTTTCACTATCTCTGCTCTGCCAGCTGAATGGACAGGGGGGATTCCTGAGCTGTCTGTATCTCCATTAGCAACTTAGTTCCTACCAGGATGGGACTTCTGAAGCAAAAGTCTCCATGTGTCATGCTTTGACCATGATCGGGGAGAAGTTTAGGAAAAAGTGAACTGGATAACCTTTCAAACAAATGGGAATGCACTCCAGCCCTACACTCGACAGCACATGGGACCACATCCAGCTAGTGCAAAGCAAGATCCCCTTGGAAGGCTTAGTGTGTAGGTATGGCCTGCACACATACTTCCCACTTTACAGTTTCGCTCACTGGGAAATGATACACAGGCAATGCTGAACTGGTCAAAAAGATACCTTTTTTTTCTGTCCCCTCTGCATGGTGGAGGGTTTGTTTATTGCAAAAAGGTGCTGGCTGGTACCTCTTGTTAGCAAAGTAGCTTTTGTTGTGTTTTACTGAGATGACAGGGCTGCTTCACAAAAGTGCACAGAAAGTGCAAAGATGATTTTCAGAGCAATCTGTTTTCTTACACAAAATGGAAGCTGTATTTAATTTTCTCTTCTAAACATGTCCTTATCTAAACCAGGAAGATTTAGCATTCTTCCTTCCAAAAAATGAATCCCAGGAATATGCCTAAAGATGTCAATTTACAGACCTTGAGTAACAATATAGGTCACTGATTAGCCAAACAAAGTAACACCAAGAATGTCTGGAAGACCAGGATGAGCAAAAATTGGCACAAGAATAGAGATGAGAGCTTCTACAGGAAAGAAATTTATTTTGTCATTTATTTTATGTCTTACAGTAGCGACATTAAAAAATGTACAATTCCCTGCTGCTTCCAAGTCCATTTGGATTTACTGCATTTGGGAACATCAGGTTTCCATCATCACTGTGTACCCATTCCTTGATTTCCTTCTGTGATGATGATTGTGGCTGGTACATACAAAGTATCAAAAGTGTCATCTGTCTCTTCTTCAATAACTGAAGCAGATTTTCCTACCAATCTTCTTTGTGCACCATCTGCCATGTGGGTATAGTCTTCTAATTGCCTGATTTTGCATTCACATCAAGAAGCTGATGAGCAAGTTCCTTTCTGATGTGTGTCTTGAAGACTCTGGCTGACTGGTGGTGTACTGAGATGTTAAACATGATTTCAAAAGTATATAGTGAATTGCAAGATCTTAGGTCTTGAGCATTTCCATCATGGACATGGCTGAGAACAAGTAAATCTCATCTGGGAATTGTTCAGCAAGTTGTGTGCTCAAGAAAGTCATCTGCTCTTTTACTTTTCTTTTTCTCTGTCAGGCATTAGGCAGTCCTATCTACACATGAACAGTCATCAGACTCTAGGTGCATTATAAAAATTCTTTGTGCAGAGATAAAGTAATTTGTCTCTCATTTATTTATTACAGCAGAATAACATGAAAATAGTAATGATCCAGGTGATGAATGAGCAGCTGAGACAGTTGCAAATTTCATGGTAAATGGCATTTAGTTAGTCAGAAAAAGGCTTGTTCAGACAACCATTCGGCTAACTGCCATGCAGGCAGCATGCACTTGGTGTCCTGGGATCCCTTTTTCTTACAATTCCTGAGCAACCAAAAGAGTAAAAGACAATTTTGTTTTAAGTGTTCCTTCATGGTGGTATGTATTAGTTTAAAAAATAGTAAGATTATTAGAGGAACATTATAGGCAACATTAACCTCTAACTGGCACCAAATTATTATCCAAGGGAACACTCACATGCTCTCCTCCTTGAAACTTCAAATTTATTATGCAGCTGTCAGCAGCAGCATAGGCACATGTGATGTGAAAGATGATGAAGGGATGATCACTCAGATTTCCTGATGAGGCCTGTAGCTGGGCCAGACAGATGTGTAGGGAGACTCTTTTTTTGCCAAGAGTCATGCAACTGGCACTGATTTGTCTTGGAGAACTCACAAGCTGCTGGGACAGACTGTTCACATTTGAATTCAACAACTGCAGTGGAAGAAATTATTCCCCTTGTCTTACTTGCTGCTTGTTCCAACTGCAGATGGCGTAGCAATTTTCCTGTGTCCACCTTCAGACTAGAGAAGCATCAAAACTGTGCCAAGTCAGTGCCACTTCAACGCTCTGAGGAGCCAATGGAAAATCCCTGATGAGTATCTTGAATATTGTATTTTGGTATTTTGATGCTGCCATTTTCCTCCCACTGCTGGTGCACAACACAGTAATTGTGCTGCCAGGGAAGGGGAAAGAAAGTCAAACCAATGAGGACAAGAATTAGGAAACAGTTTATGCAATCCTCTTGCAGCTGCTGCTGTACAGTTACTGCTGTGCCCTCTGTATAAGAATTAATGATACTCTTATATGTGCAGCAGCCCAAGTTCCCTTATGCTCTGTACTATAACTTTCTATCTATCTGCAATGGTGAAATGATGTGAGGAGAGAGTAATGATCCTCAAGCCTTAAAAGACTGGAAATATCAACTTTAATACATCACTGAAAGTTTTGGACTTCCCTGAATCTTACCTTGAACCACCTTTATCTCTTTGGTCCCCAGTTCAGATTTGTGTCTTTATGCAAGTTATTGTGACAAACCAGCCCACCATAATGGCTCTACAGCTCTGATCTTGGTTAATACTTCCAATGAAGGAACAGAAAAGGGGGGCTTTACTCCTGTTTCAAGTTCTTGCAAGGTTTTGGGCAATTGCATTGTGTATGAGGAGAAAGTCTGCAGTAGAACAATAGATCCATGATTCCTGGATTTGACCACTTAATTAATAGAGGCAGGATTCACGTAATAGATCAGGATACTTGTGCCCACAGGTGATCTAGGTGTCTAAGGCCTTGTTATGGTTCTTAGTGATCAGGCCAACACACCAGCTGGGTTAGACATCCACCAGATGTCTAAGTGTGATCACCAAGGCACCAAAGGCTCCCCAGCTCCTTTTGTGTATTAACCAGCTTGACACTGGCAGTAGGAGGATATCAGACACCTTCACCAGTAGAGATCCCTGCTTTTAGGTGTTTGGCTCTCAGGGCTGAATTCCACCTCAAGATTCATGCATGGATCTTGCTGTCTTTTGTGGGCAGTCACCACGAGGGCCTGGAGGCTGGAGCACACACATGTAGCATCTTGAGGCATGATCATACATGTTCTCATAGTCCAGGTCAGCTGTTCACATGCATGCTGTCACCCCATCAGACTTGTAGAGATTGATGTAATTCGCCTATACCAATGACTGTGGTCATATCTCTTTCACTCAGCCTTGAGGGGTGTCCCCTGCTCAAGGGGGGAATCTCCAGACATACACCCCAAGAAGGGTTATGTTATAAGAACCTAACATATGAAAGTGGACTGGACTTTTATAGTATGGAGTGGTTGACTGTCAGTCATGTCTCCAGGTCAGCTTAGCAGCTTATCTGCCAAATCTTTGCCTCACTATCAGAATGTTAATTTGGAGTTGATGTGTCAGACTGGTTTTTGCATAATTCAACACTAAAACCAGCAAGACATATCCTCTCTCCATCGACCACTGAAAGCTTTGCAAGCATGGCATTGTTAGAGTAGCTTGACCACGTTCCACGGCAGAGCATCATGCTACAAAAGTGCAAGAGGAAGAATAAGAGGATCAAAATCCGGATCTCAGGTTGTGGATAGGAACTGCAAAATTCAACTGAGAAAATTGGAAACAAGAAATTGTCCTTTAAATTAATAAAACATGTCACCTACATTAAACAGACAGCTTAACACAGATTTGAATACATGAAATAGAATAGAGCTAGATGGAAAAATCAATTATATGTTCTACAGAACTGAAATGGAGACCTGGCTGGAAATCTTCCAATGGAAAAATTTTTCTTACAGATCATTGACTACAGCTAACTGTCTTGAGGATACTTTTGGCTTTCAATTAATAAAATCAACTGCAGAAAAAAATGGAAATATAATTTTCATATCATTGAACATTTTTCCTATTTGGACATCATGGTTCTTTTTCTTTGTATTATAAGTTATAACCTATTCCCAAAAGCTTATTTCAATCAAAGTCTTCATTTCTGTTAGTACAAGATGTTTTAGCCATCTTGGATTTTTTTCACATTTAGGATTCATTTGCAATATTCATCCTGGAATGAAAAAAAAAGTCAAAGAAATAAAATGCTCTCTGCAATGAAAAATCTAGCTTTTGGATTAGCTGTTTACTTTTCTCCACTGAAATACCTTCACTTATTGGCTTGTTCTTTTATTTATATTATAATGTATTACAGCTTTTGAAATCAAAGCACAGTTGTTGACTAGGACATTCTTCTCACACCTTGTAATAAATCTGCACAAGAATGCAAGCAAATTTTACCTTTTTTGATATATACCATGGACCTACAAATAGTTATATGATAAACATGTGTCTAAGTAACTCAGATTTATTAAATTTTGCCAGAAGGTTTGAAAAGCTTCATCACATTATTTATTGAATTTATATTTAATTTTTCTTTTATTTGTTCATCCCTAAGACTCAGGTTGAAAATTTCCCCAGTCTGTATGGAATTCCTAGTGAAGACAAGGAAAAGATTTATATTTTTTAATTGTTTGTCTGTTTTTTCTTTCTTTATGGGAATAGTAATGAAAAAGTACACCCCCAGGACATGCATAGGATTCCTCTGACAGTATGTCCACAGAGATTGGATATCTGATGAAAAATAAATGGAAAAAATGACTGCTTGACAGATTCCAGGGGAGGGAAGAAAGACAAGAAGCCAAGGAGAGCTGGCATTTTCTCAAAGAAGTTGTAGTAAGGGTGCAAGGACAAACATCCTAATTAGAGTGGTTACTAGACTGGCTAAAACAGTGGCTTCAGGTGCTATAGGGAAACAAAAATTATGGAAACTATGTTGTGTGAATTAAGGATCAATAATGAAAAAGGGTGGCAAGGCTGAAACAAGAGAGAAGCAAGAGCAAAGAAGGAACATCTCAAAAAGGGGCAAGACGATGGCTTTGCAAGTGGCGTTGTCCTACAATGTTCAGGGCACAGAATTCATCTGTAGAAGTAGTCTATTTATCAGACAAGCTGATATGGCTGCCAGCATGCAGGGGCTGGTGGATATGCAGGTCCTCCCTGAGGACACAGCAGAGAAGATCACAGCACACATCAAGGTGCAGCTATCAAGAGACATCTAGAGGAAGAGAAACCCATTTGATACAAATACAGGCATAAAGAAAAAGGCCAAGGAATGTCCTGCTCCACAGCTCAAAAAAGTTTCGACTGTTGGCAAAAGACTTAAATTTATTCTATATTTTTTTGTATCAATCTTTGCTGCAACCAGGTAATCAGTTAGTTAGTTCCATATTAGGGAAAAAGAGGTAAGGCTTTGGTCTTTAGCACTTAGTTTTAATACTCTCGATTCTTTAAAAATCATTAGCAAGGAAATAAATAGCACCCAGCATGAATTCAGCAGAAAGAAAATTATTTTCCCCCTGTGGTGAATAGGAGACTTTGTGGGCAAGAGCAAGCACTTTGATTTAAGCCAGGCACTGAATGCTGCATTTTAGCATTTGCATAAGCAGGGCATGGAAATGTGGTGCTGATGGAGGGAGTGAACATTTTTGAGAGCAGGCTACACAAATATCTGCAGGGAAGGATGAAACTTTTACAGACCCAGGAAGAGATTGTTGGAGCACCTTCCCCTCTATTCTTCTATGTTCCTGTGACTTTGCAGGCACATAAATTACTATTTTTTTTATTATTACTTATGTTTGCATTCTGTTCTTGTCCTGCCCTGAATCCCATGCTGCTTTTTCTTGTCTAATTGACACTGAGCTCCCCATAGTCCCGGCTGAATTATATCACAAGCGTTTCTTAGTTCCAAGTGGCATCGAGATCTGACAGCCTCTTTTGCCAGAGGAGTTTCTTTTTTCTTTGAAGTCATTACATGCAATGACACGAGAAATGACAAGGCAAAGAAAGGGAATTTTTATTTATCCCCACTTTACAAACAAGAGAAGCCAGGCTCCACAGAATCCATACCAAAGCTGACAACTGAACCGAAATCTCCTGGATTCCCAGAGAGTATCTCATGTGCGTGACTACCCTATTAATCGTGAGGGCAGGACAGGCCATCATGAGCCACTGATGAGCCTCCCATGAGCAACTGCCATCTTCTCTCTTTCTCAGGGTAAGTGAATACAGGAACTACTGGGCTGAGCCTAAATTGTGAAAGCCCAGAAATTACTCCTGGGGCTCCAACAGCCCAAGGAATGCTAAGTTTTGATCTCAGCATCGCAAGCTAATGAGCATTTCAAAGCTCCCCTCAGGTTGTCTGGAGCCACTCCCCAGCCACAGATTTAATTCTCTTTATACACTCTGAAAATTGCACTCTGTTTAATATTCTACCCACAACTTGGCTTGAGGCTACTTGAAGCTATTGTTTGAGGGTTTTTTCCGGTCTGTTAATTAGACCTACAATTGGCAAACTACCATTACTGATGTAAAGCTACATGTGATGTGACCCTAAGCCAAATGTCATATGATCTCAGGCTGGAAAGCTAGCAGCCAGAAGCCAAATGCAGCAAAAAACTGGGCTCTGGAGGTGTCCCCTGAGCATATGAAGGCAGAAGTGAAGACAAAATGAGAAGATGTCAGAAGGGCAGATCCTGCAGCACATTTTTGTTTTTTATGGCAATCCTTTGCTCAGGCAAAACCCTTTTTGGTTTTAGGGAAGTGATGGCTTTGGATCTTGTATTTCAAGTGCTTAGAGACAGATAACCTCCTGCCTAGGGGGAAAAGATCCCCTAGGTACTTTGCCCTTGAAGACATCCCTGCTGTGATACCTATTTACAATGGAGATGCTAATATCAGGTTGTGCTGCTCCTCATCCCTCTCTGCGATGCATGGCACCCTGTCCTAGGTGCAGACAAGAGTCACAGGGTGTCAGGGACCACCAGCAGCAGGGGCACGTCTGACAGCCTGTGGTGGTGCATCACCCCTCGCCCCCAGCCCCCAAGCCCCAGCCTCTGCAGAGGTGGTCTTGTATTTATTTTTGGTTCGGACTGATTTTTTGAGCAACCTTAAAACACTCATTTCACGACACAGTCCAGCCTGAGCAAAGCAGTGCCGTCATTCAGGAGAAGCCCTGAGAGGGAAGGTGCTCCCCTGCCTGCCTGTGTGTAACACAGGGCAAAGCAGTGTCCCATGAACTGCTGCCGTGGCAGCAGAAGGGGCAGAGTTGTCTGTCTTCTGGTCTCTCTTCCAGCAGCAGCTGGAGGTGTGTCAGCTGGTGGTGTCTGCCCCAGTGACCCGTGGTGCTGAGCCGAGCCCTCTGCACGTTTCCTCCTCACGTGCTGCATCCTCAGCCTTGCTGGTTTGGAGAGGTGAGAGGTCCTGGCGGGAGACAGCCAGGCACAGGGAGACCCAGCTCACAGAGGAGAGCTGTCCCTGCAGGCAACAGTGATCTGCTCACCAGGGCTACATGGCTCTGCACACTCAAATTAAAGCAAAAAAGGCTACCAAAGGCTGTGCAGAGCCTTGACATCCTGCCCTTTTTGAAACCCACAGGTACAACAGCCTGAGGTGACAGGGAATTTTCACTCAGTGCTTCCCTGTGATGCCATGGTGATGGATTGAAGGAAGGTCACCACTGCTGCAGGTCCTTGGTAGTTGTGATCACTGTGGGTGGGTGAACCAGAGGAGGAGAGAGGAAAAGGGCATAGATTCAGAGCTGACCACAAAGTAAAGGGCAGGACAGCTCCAAGAATTCCCTTTGGATTCATGCATTTTCCTGGAAAACCGCCAGATTTGGCCATCAAAGCCTTTCCCACTGGAGAAAAACAGCTGTCTCTCTCCTCCCAGGTGACAAACCTCCAGCAAAACCCACATGGATACTTGTGGACATTCCTTTTGCAGACCACACCAGAAGGGACAGCTCAGGCCTAAGCAGCCTTGATTTGCAGCAGTTGCTGCAATAAGAAATCAAAACAGAAAAAATCTGACCATAATGGAATAAAAAATATTTTCATTTTGTGAAGTTTGAGGTGAACTTTTTTTTTTACATTTTTCACAATTTGTGGAATGTTTTCAAAGTACTTCAACTTTCTGGTAGTTTAGCTTTTAGTGTCTTATTTGCTGCCAAATAAAATAAACTACGTGGTGGTCACAGAGTAGCATTTTTCTGTCCTTTTTTGCTTTTCACCTTGTTACCCTAGGCTGTCAAGGTATTATGAAAATGTGGAAGTTCTGAAAATTTAGAGAGTGGCAGAAGGAAAATGAAAAGTGATGACTGGGGAGAAGAACAGGGATTATTCAAGAAAAAAAGATCAATAGAGTCTGACCTGGCAAATGGTTGTTTTCTCAGAAATCTGGGCAGACTGAATGACAATCGCAGGTTCACCCTCACACAGTTTGTGCAGCCTCTGATCCACTGTCAGGTTCACTGTACAGAGGCATGAAATGATTTTGTGGTACAACATTTGTGCTTTAATTACAAGTGCATTTCATGCCGTGTATCAAAGCAGTGTGAAGCAACTTAATTTGGCCCATTAGTCTGAGATGGGGGCCAGTGAAGTCCCTTCCATAAACATTTCAGAGCCAGTGCAATCCATTTCCTACTTTGCACAAATAAACCTCTCTTTTCTGCAAGATTTTGCACACAGAAAGGAAAAATGCCTAGAACAAGTCCCCTGGTAGAAAGGCTGCTTTCTACAGCTACTCAAAAGAGGTGTTTTACAAGCAAAACTGTAACATTATGTAAAACAATGCTCCAGCTTCAACAATGAAATGGGGTGTGCTGTCTTGCTGATTGGGCAACGACAAATCAATGTGGAAGGGAAGCCCAGAGATGGCTGGGTCAGCAGCAGCCAGAATGGTGACTGTGCTGTTCTCAGTGGTCCCTGGTGGGTTTGGGGACCAAGGCTGGACAGGCACCACTGGAGGGCTCATAGGGGACTGGACAGCCTGGCAGTGCAAAGCTGCTTTTCCAATTTGGCAGCTGTGACTGAGATCAGGTTCAGGTCCAGCTGCATCCTTCCCTAGTAAAATTGCAAATATGACAGAAATACAGAATTTAAAAAAAAAAACCATGTTATATTTTCCTTCCTGCCTTAACAAATTACTCAACAGAATGTTTTATTTGTAGAAAACAATAGAAACTTGATCTCTGCTTTATATTAAAAACTTGTAATTCCCATGTCACTCCTGCATGATATAGGATGGAGTCCACTGTGATCTGGAAAACAGCAAGGGAGGGGAAGAGGAAAGTAATGACAAAGATGTCCACATATTTGAGCATTTACCTCTTACTGAATGTATCTGGAGCAGCAGCATTACTGGGAAATAAAATAATGCAAGAAAATTTACAAGGCAACATCTGTTTCACTGTCAGAATTCATCAGTGAGGAAAAGGGGAACACAGGTACACCAGGGGGATTTGGAAAATCTGAGATTACAAGTAAATGTGCCATTCAACATCCATTATTTTCTGTTTCTTGCAACTGTGCTTGACAGATGAAAAGAATTTGTGCCCAACTAAAGGGTGTATGCAAAGCTTAAAAGTATTAGGGTGCTCATTATCCTTCATGGAATCCTCTTTAATGATTTGTTCTGTGGCCATACACAGATCACAAATGCAATAAAGTGGGAAATACTGAGTTAAAGCAATGTCTGTCATGGTGATGTCATCTATACAATAAACAAATGTCAATGTGGAGCTATAAATAATCTTGTTATCCTAATCTTGAATTGATCCAATACCAGATGTATACACACATCATGAAAATTCCATAGCTTTGAAGAAAGAGGACAATAACCTGTAATATACAGTTAGAGATACACATGTGCGTGCTTCTTATGGGTAGTATATGTTACAGGCAAGAGGGCACAGGGCTGTTGTCTATCCTGCAATCAATACCTATACCTCTGTGCCAAGCATGACATGCTCCTGTGAGCATATAGGCTACAAGAATCACTCTGGGCTGGAAAAGATCTCTCCAGTGACAGCCAGGTCCTTAGAAGCATAGACAAATCTTTATAAAGAACATCTCATTTATGAGGGAGATTTGAGCACACCTGAGTTTTCCCTCTTTACAATGTGTGCAGTACATTGCGATGAAACATCACGTAAACATATATCAATGCTGAAATACCAATCTTGGGCAGCTAAATCAGTCCTTTTGTTCCGGACCTCTTTTTAATTCTGTTTATGTGAGATATTTCTGTCCAACAGGGGCTTTCACATTGCAACAATTGCATTTTTAAAAAAAAAATCCAGTTGCATCAGTCGAGCAGTGTCTTGGGTCTGACTCAATCCAATGAGAATCTTTCCATTGACGTCATTAAGCTTTTATTCAGGCTCTTAATCTGCAATCAATCAGCCCTTAATATTATTCTGTGCAAAGCTCCATGCCTTCGTTTGGAGATAGAAAAAGATGAGACCAAACACTTGTCCGAGCTACCAGTGCTGGCAAAAGTGCCTGGGTCATGATTACATTTTCAGTGAGCCTCAGTAAGGAGTTATTCCAAAATGCACTGTTCTGCCTTTTCTCCCTTGTGTATGTTTCTCTAGTTTCATGTTTTTCACACTACATTGGACTGTCCCTGCTTATTCAAGCTGGGGAGCCCAACCCTGTGGCATCCTAAGTGCTGCTGGGGACAGGCAGCCTGAGCCATGGGCTGGCTCCAGGAGCGCACAGCATGTCAAAGAAGCAGGCTCTGGGACATTAAATCCTCCTGCAGCAGCATGAGGTATTTACTAATGGTGCTGAGAAGCTGCGTTAGATTGTCAGGAAAAAAAAAAGGCATAACCCCCCTAATCTTCCTTGGCCTCTCCCAGTACTGTATTAGGTGCATCTTGTTTAACCTTTCCATCTCCAATGGCTATAGCCATGGCTGTATTTCCTCTGCATGAGCTGCCACAACAAGGACCATGTGTCTAGGGGTTATGATGGTAGGGGTTTCATCTCTTGTTATATTCTGGTGGTCTTTCAGCTACACTTTCATCATATGTCTTTTGTTAAAGGAAAGGGAATGTGAGCCTGCTCTACTCCTGTGGGGACTGTTGCACAGGACAATATACAGCTCAATAAATCACACGCACAGAGAAACACACCCTCTAGGGCTATGATTTGGCTGTAATGGGTGAAGTAAGTTTCCTCATTTAGGAGAAGAAAAGAACAGGCAAAAAGGAAGAACTAAAACATAGGGCATTATCAGAAGTGTCTGAAACTTGGTCTGGGTACACTGAACATTGAGAGGTCAGCCAGAAGAGCAGTGACAGAAGGGAAGGCTGCACACCAGAATTAAGTTCAAACCCAGGCAGTGTGGAAAAACATACAACAGTGACTGCAGAGGTGCCAGAGATGGAAAGGTCCAGGGTGGGAATGGTGGCCTGCTGCTTCCTATTGCAACTGCGTCACTTACATTTGGAAACTGTTCAGCAAACCTTTGGCTGTGCTTGCTTCAGTGCTTAGGTGTCCCTGAAAGAACAACAATTAACCAGCAAACCCACGAGGTCAGACAGCAGGGAGAAAGCTTTTAACTTTAAAGGATAGGGCATTCAGGATTGGTCTTGGGCTTAGGTCATCAGAGCCACAGGTACCCACCTATATCTGAAGGTGTCAGAGTCTTTGCCCAGGTGCTAAACTGGAGACCAAGTGGACAGATGCAAACAGAAACTGCAGGTCCAGAGTGTGTCTACATGTCTAAAGTAGACCAGGAGCAGAGCAGGCATCACTTCCAGGTCTCTGAAGCCTTGTTCTCACATCTTATTCTCACTGACTGCCTCATTCATGCCATGGATTGAGGGGGGGAGTGTGTCATTTGGGACAGGAAAGGAAACAGTCATGGACAGAGGAATGCAGGGCTCAGGGCTGCTAGCTGACAGCAGCTCTCTCTCAAACCATTGAGCACACACTGCCCAACACTGGTTTTGCAGACTTGAGAGGTGGGAGAGCCCCAAGGGCTAAACTGAGGGTCAGGGAGAAAGGAGAGGAGCAGCTAAGTTTAGAAGCATGTTTGAAATGTTGACACATCTGGATGAGGGTAAAGATGGTCAGGGATCTCTCACAGGAGGCTTTTTTTTTTTCCTATATCTTGTATAGGAAATGGGCCATGGCTCTCTCCAGCCCTTCCCTGAGGAGAAGTGCTTCAGGCACTCAGAAGTAACAGTGGTTCTTTCTGTTTGGTAAAGAACCTTACTGTATCATACCTTCATTACAATGCTAAAGATTAAATTAAGATTGCTTGAACCTAAGACTTAATTTGAGGTGAGGCCATAAAATAAATTAGTCTTGTCTCTCATCATTCATCTTTTATGGGAAGATATAAGCAGATACAAGTCACAGCTGGAAAATGAGGAGTAATTGGTGGAGCAGCCAGAAGGCTTTGTTGTAGCCACAATTATTTTGTGCTTGTCAATTGTGCCAACAACAGCAAATACATTTACACACTTAGTAGCACATTCAGGATAATCTCTTGATGTTCAGGTACTCTGATACTACATATTCTGCAGTGATATGCTTTATCAACAGCACTCAGTTCTGTTTCTGAATTGCTGCTGAGTATTCCACATGCTCTATAAGACTGAAGGCCTTTTGCACTATCAATCATGAGAGAGCAATAATTTTAGATTTCACAATGACAAGGCTTGTTCTGGAAAACCTTTCCCTCTTAAAGGCCCCCTCGACTTTGGGTAGTTTGGGCTTGCAGGTCTCCCTATTTTCTAGGCTATAATTTACAGATAAAAACTGAAAAAATAGGTCTCTGTCTTCAATATTTATACCAGGTGTTAATATAATATAACAGTAAGGTAATGATGCTCAGCTTGGGTTGGGGGGGCTGGGGTGGTGGTGAGTAAGACCTTTCCTTATATGACTTATGGCTACAGGAAATTAAAAAGTTTAAGATGAGAAGGGACAAAATACATTATGTGCAGAACTGTTTCTTGTATTGTTACCCTCTGGCCTCAGGGGACCTGTTGATAGCCCAGCTGTGTCACAAGGTTCCTGCCATTCCGGGAGTCCTTAGAGTCTTACATTCTGGACATGCAAGAAATGTAAATGTCAGTTCACAAGACACAATTTTTTTGCTTTCAGCATGACAGGAAAAAAAATTAATAAAAAACATGTGGAAAATGTGAAATTAATATAATCAATGACTCACAGAAATTGAGAGGAAAAAGTATTTGAAGTAAGTAATGTACAAAATACCATGGTGTTTAAATCAAATTGATTGTGTTTCATGGAATAGAGAGGTGCATCTATCCTACAGCCAGAGAGGACAACCTCTCTTCAGCATTGTAAAACTATTAAAAATGGGTGATACCCTGATTGTCCACCTAATGCTGCTTGGCCAACTTCAGCTGAAAGACTCTTAGAAGTAAAAAGCTGCAAAGTCATTGCTGGTTGTGTTGAAGCTCAGATTTCTCTGCCCTGCAAGCCAGAGCTCCAGCAGAGAAGAGGAACAACAACCTGCCTGGGAAATGCAGGAGGACTACTGAGCAGCCTGGCATGGAAGGAAGGCTGCTCTGTCTGTGCTAAACCTGCCACCCTCAGTTGTATCAGCTAGCAACAGTTGTTGGGGTCAGCTGTACCATGCAAAAGATTTAGGGGAAGATCATGACTGGAGCTATGCAGAAAACTGCCTTGTTTCTGACTCACTGACTAGAAAAAGAAGAATCAAAAAATAATCATCTTTCTGGGTCAAACAAAGGAGGAGCATTACGATGCAGCACCTAGGGTCCTGAGGTATGTGGCCAAGCATTTCCACAGAGGGGATTAGCACAGCTGGACTTGTGAGCTGAGTTTCCAGCTGTTTTGCTTCCCTCATCTCTGGCCCCCCAGGTTGGGACACCTGCAGAAAGCTCCTGCAGCAATGTGACTAAGCACCCACTCTCTGGTTCCTGGAAGTGCTTCTGCCCCTGTGCAGAGTAGCCCACCAGCCTGGGGCAAGCTGCAATTCACCTTGACCCTAAAACTTATGGCAGGGAGAGAGGCAAGGTTTTTAACTGGTCCTGTCTAGCCTTTTGTTCTCAACCACCAGAAGGTTAATTATGAAGGATTTGGGCTGCACTGTTATTCTTTTGGGTAAATGCTACTGACGTCTGAGCAGTCTCTGCTGGCAGTTCTTTTGGATTTCTATTATATTTGTATATTTTAAGCTCAAGAAAAACAGCTGAGGTCACAGACTAGGTACTTTCAGCAAAGCCCAGGGGAAAACAAAACAAAACCAAACCAAAACTAACACAGAACTGTAATAAACGTGCCCTTGGAAGGAGGCTATCTCAGCACTCTGCCCTGCTGCCTGGCCCCAGCCCACGGGTGCTGGGCAAGCAGGGGCACACTGGGATGGGCATTGGCACCAGTCCCGTGGGGTGAGCTTCTGCCTCCTGCAAAAGGAGATGGGAAAGTTGGGCCACAAGTGAAAAGCCGTGCAGCTCCTGTGGTGCTGCAACAGGGGCCACTTGCTGAGCCCCACCAAGCTGTGTCTTAGATGAGCTCTCGGTTTTGCCTCTGCAGGCACCACACTTTGCAACAGCATGCTATAAACTCAGCAAGCATGTCAGCACAGCCTGAAGGCAACCAGCAGGGAAACAACCCCAGGTCTGTTTTTTTCACTCTTTCTAAATATATGGGCAGTGACAGGTGTAAAATTACACCAACCAGGCAATAACTCAGACCTGTTTGAGTGCCAATTATATGTCTTTTTACAACATTGGGCCTCTGCCTGAACACATCATTTAGGAGAAAAATATGTTGTAAAAGAGTATTCACTCTAAAGAATGCTATAAAAATGATTCTTAAAATTGGTCTCACTTGTTTAATCTTCATTTCTTTCCTCTGCTCCTCCCCCATTCTTGGATAAAGGAGCTCTGGGTGCCCTGTGTTGCATGCACAATCTTGTAGAGTTAGCGAATAGGCCATTGAAAATAAATACACATAAATCTTGGCCATGTATGGTCTCCAGACGGGGAAAATGGCTCACAAAACTCAGAAAGATGACCACCCATAAAAAAAATGCAGGACACTATTATTTTGATGGCAGAGACTCAAGCCACGCAGTGTACGGCACAGTTTACAGAAGAGTCTGCTAATTTAACACACCAGCTTGGCAGGCAGAGCAGTTCAGTGGGTTCAGGCTGGGTTATGGACTGGAACTGGTGATTGCCACCAGAACTAAATGCTTAGCAACCAGAAGTTAGGTGTAGATGGTGGGATCCTGTCTCTAAAACATAAGAGTGTGGATACTGTCCTTTGCTAACAGGAATGCTTTATGTACGAATTCATTTGCCCACTTTGTGGGTGGAGCCACTGCCCGCTCAGAAGCGTGGAGGACTTCTGTGGCAAATCAAGGAAACCGTTCCAAGGAAGAAGGCTCAAAGAAGATAGGCAAGGATGATGTGCTCATGAAGCTCAGAAAAGCATATAGGAAGTGACCTTAGCTGTCATACAGGAAGTTGAACTTATCTCAACACAAAGGGGAGTAGATGGTGGCCTCTGTTTTAGATAAACAGCTATATCTGTTATGTGGGTCAACAGGTTGTGTAAATGGACTTCCCTAAAATAATTAACAGGGAGTATTGTCTTCCTAAGCCAGCCAGACCAGCATGGGAGAAATCTATTTGTGGCTCAGCCCCACACAGAGTCTAAAAATTAACCAACAAAATGGACCCTGAAGAGAGCAATGTGTCTGAGCTGCCCTCAGCCAGTAATGTGAATCATGTTTGTATTGCAAGCCAACAGTATGTCGCAACTGTTATATTGTGCTTGCCTTGTGATTTCAAGATGTTGCTGTATCCCTCTGTTAAATCAAAATCCCATGTAATGTCAAATACCTACAAATAAGTAAATTTGATACTAACCATCAAATCCATCTTATGTGAAGCATCTGAAAGAACTTGGTCAGAGGATATTTGACTCATGACATTTTCATACCTTACCCTCACCAGGAGACAGGCTTAGGAATCAATTTCCCAAGCACTTTGGAGCACAGTACTCCTGTCAGTAAAGCTGCTTGCACATTTTCTGTAGAGGTTATCACACTTGGTGTCACTGCAATTTCCAGTATTTCCCTGTAATCTCCCAGCCTGCAGGTGAGTAAGAGAAACTGATGTGAAACCACAACTCCTTTGCAAACTTTCCAAAACATTGCACAAGCCTTTAGAAACCCTCTCACTTTCATGCCCCAAGTTTCTATCCAGGCTCTTCTCCCTCATTTCCTTATCCCTCAGGTTGCTCACAATCAGGTACTGGGACTCAAGTGAGCAGAAAAATCACATTCTTATTATTTGTCCATGTTCTGTACAGCTGAAGGGGAAAGGCCAAGCTCCAGTTCTTGAGCAGGAGCATGCAGAATGATTCAAAGCACGTCCATGTTATTTACATTTTTATAATTATACTACACAAAATAACCACATTTTATAATGTGGTATTATAATAATGAAATTGTCAACTAATTTTTATTATTACATATAATGGTATGTTTTTATGTTTAAATGCGCAAGTTCATATTTTTTGGCCAACCAGTGGAAACAAGAGACTGGAACCAAGAAACCCTAAACTAGGTGCAATGTATCACCTGAACATGGAAGTGTTTTGTCTTATGGCACAGACATATTTGTAAGAAATCATTTCACACACACAGTTATGCTGCTGACGGACATTTTTCTTTTGCTGACACCGTATTCCTCAGTCTGCAGAAGCTGTTTCTTTCCTTACAAGCCCTGTTTTAGTAACACTTTGAGCCATTTAAAAATCCACACTGCAAGCACAGTCAAGGGGTACAGAGCAGTGGAGAAGTCAGGGCAAGAAGAGCGCAGCTGAGTCTGGGGCTCGCACAGATGTTTCTGTGGAAAGACACTGCTTTTGGCAAGGGAGCCACAGTGCAAAACTCAAGGGTTACACATTCCCATGTACAGGAGAAAATGCATATTTGTTAACATGGACCAATAATCTGCACCAAGTCTCAGACACATATTCCCTGGGCCGCCATGTTCAGCTAGCTCCTTTTAAACTGAGGTGTCTTGCCGTGGGGTTTTTGCATGTGAATTCATGACAAAGCCTCTGCTTTGACCTTCTCAATATCTTCCTGGCCTGGGGCCACCTTTACCCTTTCTTACTTTACTCTCTTTATTTACTCCCAAAGTCCCAATTCACAGCAACCTCATTCCAGCTGGGAATAAGAAGATGCTTCCAAACCCTTGGTGCCATTTCTAAGCATCGTCACAACCCTTCCTTCCCCCTCACTGTCATTGCCAAAAACTGAACTACAAGTTTACCTTTTGAGACTGATTTATATTTCAAATTCAGCTCAATGGAAGCAAAAAGTCTAAAAGAGACTCAGTGGAGCAATCAATCACTGAAATAGGTTGTCTTTCTCCATGTGAGGAACTGGCCTGTGAGGCTTTTTTCTTTTCCCCAGAGGAAAGTGAAGGGAGAAATGGGGACTTCTGGGTTTGGGACATTTAGGGTTCCTCTGGACTCTATTGAGTTCAGGTGTAGTAAATTGGTGGACAGTAGTATTGAGCATCTTTTAGAAATCTAAATAGATACAGTCAGCATAATGGTCCAGTGGTTCTGAGGCAATCAGCAATTAATGGCCCCCCTGGGGAAACCCTGTGGTAATTGGTTTATATGACTGATCAAACTGGAATCAAAAATCAGATTACAAAAAGGAAAGAAAGTGCATTTGTGAAAGGAGATTTTAATTAGTATAAGAGGGTAGCAAAAAGGCTGCAATAGCTGCTTATCTTACCTATTCGGTGTTGGAAAGGCCAAATCCCAAAAATATACTGCCACAGATATATTCTGGAGGATGTTCTGGCGTCTGCTTGGATCTACTTGCGGAATACCCCATGAAATAATTATGTGTTTCAGTCTGTAGAGAATACTGGTACTGGAAGCAATACAAACTAAAGTGCCTGATATTCAAAAGGGTTTGGCTTGTTAGTGAGATTGGACCAGCAGATGGTAAATACCAGCTTTTAATACAGTATAATGCAGTTTACTGCAGAAAAATGTAACATAATTTAATATGAGGGTAAGGAACCAATCAGTCAGAGCAATGAGCAGGGAAGGGATTGAGAGTATTATGGAAAAATCATTGAAACTATGAGGCCAGTGCACAGCTGCAGTAATAAAGTCTGCCATAAAGTGGAAGGGACTATAAGAGAAGACTTAGTATAGATGGTATTAGTCAGAGCCCCATCTGCTCTAAGCTCCGCACCATGTAAGGGGGCTGTTAATGGCTCAGAGGGGTACAGAGCAGCTCAGGGTGAGGACATCTATTTTACTACCAGGTTTGAGGGGAGAAGATGACCTACACGGAGGTTTCATCATCCTGCAGGATGCTCTTCTACAACAGACAGGGAAGGAGGCATGGAGCTGAACCCAGGTTTGTAACTATCAGGTCCTCAAGTCTTTACATTGAGAAAATTTCTTGTATTTTTCACATTTTCTCTTTTTTTAGCTCCAAATAAGGCCCAAACAGGTATTTCACCATTTGTGTGACCAGCAGCTCCAGACAATCCCTGGTTTCCTGATGCCAAGCAAGCATCGTAGAGAGGCACACTGGTTAGCCAGCATACCTTCTTTTAGACCTACCTCCTCCCAGCAGACCATTCCAGGGAAAACAATCATCTTCCTCAAACTGCACAAAACTTGGGCTAGATTTCTCCAGATAAATATTGGAAGATCTCTGAATTATTTAATAACATTATTCTGATTTTTTGGGCAAAATTCTGTTCAAACAACCCAATTTTCTGATTTGTTAAGCAGATAGATTCACTTTAGATCCAAAAGTCAGGTTGAGGTTCCCCTCCTTGAGTCACATCCCCAGCCACAAACAGCCTGAGACCAGGCTATGCCCCATTACCCCTGTGTGATACATGTCACTGTACCCCAGACCTCTGCACCAGGGACTGTCTTTGTCTTCTGTGGGATTGCAGAGTGATGAATGAGTGCAGAATCTGACTGAGCAGGAATTAATGAAGTTTAATACTGTCTTTGGCCAGCCACAGCGACCACTACTTGATAGCTGAAGAAATGATTACATTCCACAAGAAACCATATAATTAAGCCTACAGGAACCTCCACATCAAACGCAAACATGTGTCACTACCCCAGATGAAAGTACACAAGAGGCATAGAAGGGGGGCAGAATTTTTACTGCCTCTCCTTTACAAAGGCTCGTGTGTTTGAGAAAGAAGCCATGCAGCCAAGGGGAGCTAGCAGAGAAGATGTAAAAGAAGCCCTCAAAAAACCCCATCCCAATAGTGCAATATAAAAAGCTATGCAGGAAAGAAAGGATGTCTGATTTGGTTGGAAGTGTAAGACAAGAGATTATCCCCTTTTGTCTGGTTTTTCCTCTGATTCGTGACCAGTGCATAGCCTTAGTGTATTAACAGATGTGTACCAAAAGAACTTTCTTCATTACCACTTTTCCTTTTAAAGGAAATAGTCCACACTTCCTCATTTGGCTAAAAGCTTAGGGTCAAAAGGGAAGAGCAGTGTTGCTGCTGCCTGAGATTCAGAAATGCAACTCAGCCTCTCCACCATCAACACGAAAAAGGAGCATGTGAAAAAAATTCTTGCCATTGTAGTCACTCGACCAGTATTCTGATTTCACACATGGAATATATCTGCTAAGGAAGCAGATGCCAATTTTATACAGGCAATCTTTAGAGCAAAACCACACTTTAAATAATGAGGGAGCAGGGAAGTGCATCAAAGGTTGGAATGAAACTTCATGTTACCATGAATAAAGGCTAGCAGTGCTCTGGATGCCTTCAGAGCTGAATCTGTGTGATATTCTCATAAATAAGTTAAGTGAGCGTGATGGAATTTTGCACACATTAATTCACTTCCCACAAATGCAGAAACATGAGGCGTCCCTAACCCTCTCCCTCTCCTGGACCCAGGCCCAGTTACCCAAGCACACGTCCTGGGTGTGTGTTGAACGGCACAGTCTCAGAGTCACTCTTAGCCAAACTCCCCATCTTTGCTGGCGTGCTCGACATCCCCAGTAACACAGAGCCTGCTGCAGCTCCTCTTTCATGGGGGCCACTACAGCAAGCCTGAGTCCACTTGCCAACCACCAGAAGGGCCTGAAAGGGCCAATGTGCTACCTGCCACTTCAGAACAAGACTTTCTGTGTGCTGAAGGTCAGGTTCCGGGTTTGCACAGTAATGTGGCCTCCCCTCTCCTGTCCATGTTCACTGCAGGCTTGACTGGCACCAGGATTTAAGCACTGAGTTGAATGTCTTTCCATCAGCTCTCTCCGCGTGTCTGGGACATCCTGGAGCATATTCCCCATCTCTTCAGGCAGCAGAACTGGAGACAGGTTGTGGCTCTACAGCCATGGGGTGTGGGTGAGGGCTCTGTCCTGGGGGAGTGCTGAGGGACAGTGCCATGGGAAGGCTGGATGCACTAGCCTGCTCCCTGAGCATTTTGACCTCACACCCCTTTCCAGGCCAGAAAGAGCTAGTGGAAAATGGCACTCACTTTGCATGAGCGAGATTTGCCTCAGGAGAGAGATTAGGATTAGCTCATGCCAGAAATTTGATCAAAACTGTGACCCAGTCTGGAGCCAAACAATTGTAACTGGAGACACTCTGAGCTAGAAAATACAACTGTAATGTATGTTCTGTTATGACTGTCTCAGCTTGGTGTTACTATTGTCCTGACAGAGGAAGTAGAGCAGCATAAGTGACCTATTTCCCTGTGATTTCATGATAACCACAAGTTGTAGTAAACCCACTGTTTTATTTTTACATTATGTCCTAATAGTAGCTTTTACTAAAATAACGAAACAACAACAACAACATTTAAGGAAATGTAAAATATTGCTTGTTTATAAACACCCATATTTCCTGCAAACAAGAGTGCAAGAATTGAATAGCTGAGTTTAGTGATAGCCGAGGCTCTGCTTTGAGGGGACATCCCTCCTCAGAAGCCTTGTTCAAGACTACCAGGACAGCAAAGGGAAGGCATCAGCTATGAGAGCTCCATGGAGTCAGATCTTTCTTGTCTTTGCATGGTTTTCTCTCTACTACTACTGGTCACTGAAGAACCCCCTTACAGAGCACTCATGTGGGCTAGTTGGCCATTGCAATAGGTAGCACGCTAAGGAGCTAAAAGGAGACTCATGAGCAATGTCCAGCCTGGGCAGAGGGTGCCACTGCTCACTGGTAGTGCCAGCTGGTTACACCAGAGCCTGGACTGCATTTGAGTCCTCTTTACATAAGCACTTTCCTTTGGACAGTACAAACTGCCAGTGCTGGTATAGATCCTCATCTAGAGCATGGACACACCTCTATCAGTTAAAGCAAAGTCCCCAGATTGGGGACGGACTTCAGACTGGAAACAGCATCCTTCATGGAGTTGCCAGACAAAGGCAGCTACACCTTTACCTCCTGGGTCTTTCTGGGAGTGATCAGACCAGTTTAGCTCCACTCTGCCTCCAACACATCATGTCCTGATTAGATATCCAAGAGCAACATGCAGCTGAAAGGGATCCCTACAGAGCTGGCAGCCCCTAAGGGACTTTTATTTTATCCATGAATTTTGGGATAATTACTCTGAACAATTTTAAATGAGGTTAAGAAAAATACTTCCACCCTTTATGTTAACCACAGCTGATAATTTGTAGCAGTTCCTGGAAAAATGGATTGTGTGTGGTGTAAGAGTCTTTGATCTGGCATGGTCCTTTCCTGAGGAGGCTCCAAGAAGCAGCCCAACTCATTCCAGGACAAAACAAAAACCTATGTTTTTAAACACTCACTATTACTTTTAGACTCATTTTGAAACATCTGCATAATCCAAGTACAGATCAAAGCCTGGATGCCTGAGAATGTTCCCCTGACGATGAATGTAAGATTACAGTGGCTCCATACATCTCACGACAGGTGGTAGGATACTGAAGGATCACATTTCTGGAGTCATTTCAGATATATGCCAGGAGGAATTTCACACATGAAACAGATCAATCAAAAGCAGCCTTGAGCTCTGCTTTGAGCGATCTAGAAACCTCTTGGTCCTCAGCTGGCTGCTGCTGCAGGTCAGCACTGGAAGGGCCTCTGGAGCTGGCGCTGGGCTCTTGGGCTGCATTGCTGGCACGGCAGGGACCTGGCCCTGGATCAAAGCATCCTGGGCTCATCTGGGCGGTGCACTTGAGTCAAGGAGCTATCAGGCACAGCCTGACCTTGCAGTCAGACCTTATCTTATATCATCCCAAGATACGGACCTTATCTGGGGGTGCCGTGCTGACTGATCTGCCAGTTACAATAGTTAAGATAATTAAATTGTTTCTTGTCAGTAAATTATAGACACCTTTCGTCTGTTGCTGTCAATAATGAGAAAGATAGTGATTACTGTTAATAAAGCCGAGGCTGAACAAGCTACCCTATAGGAAATTTTCCACTTTAGGGACAGATTTTCCGGGAATGTTCAAAAAAGAAAGGTTTTCTGTATGTTGAGCAGAATTTCCAGTGCCATCTCAGTAAATATAACTAAACACCCATATATACATACATTTATGCAAGTGCATAAAAATAAATATTATATATATAAAATGTATATAACATACATAGTTACATGTTTGCAGTTATGTATAAAAGGTTTTTCCCAGTAGACTAATTCAGTGCAAAAGATATATCAGGTAATGGTCCTGTGGTTGCATTTGCTTTCACAACAGAAAGATGAAAAATTAATTTTCTTTAAAATTTTTGTATGTTTTGGAGACTTGTTTAATTTTCCTCTTGTGGTCAACCAAAATTGCTGGAAATGGGATTCTGTCAGCACAAAATGCTCAAGGTCACTGTCCTCATCAATGGTAATCCCAGCATACTACCCTGAGGAGCAATATAAAAGCATTGTACTGCATAAGCATAAACCCAGTATAAGTAGATTTAATGGGATCTTCCCCTGGCCTGAATACATACTCCTTCATCACGTGCTGTAAACACGAATGCAATTTATTTGTTTTACCTGACTTTTATCAAGGAGTTTGCAATGAAACGGTGACAACTTCATACAGAAATTTTGGATGAAGAAATTCTCTTCTCCCAGAAAACATAAAAAGATAAGCTTATGTCCTTCTTTATTTTGATGTGATGACCCTGCCCTGCAGCTGACCTCCTACACTCAGTTGTCATCAGAGAACTATAGGGAATCAACACTGATGTGTATGTGGACCTGCTTGGGGAGCAATTCTGAATGTTACTCACTAGATCCAACTATTTCTAGGTGAATAAATGCAGGTTTAGGGACCCAAGCTTAAAAACTGGCCTTAGAACTGCATGTTAGCTTCAGTTAGAAACAAGAAATTGGTGTCATTAAAAAGAAATAAGAAAGAAGGATGTTCACAACTGAAGTAACACCTTCCTACAGGCGAGAAAGTGTGTTGGCTCCCTGCCAGTGTCACTCACTCTGAAGCAGTTTCAAGATAAAGGCTCATTCATTGAACAGTATTGCTCAACAGCAAAATAGGGAAGGTGATTTGGGGAGTCAGAATCCCCTCTGTGCTGCGGCTGGGGTCTGGGAACAAGTCACTTCCCCTCCACAGAGAGCTACCAGCCGCTGTTCCCTTGGTCAAGGCAGAGCAGAGGGTACAGCACAACATCACAGTATTCTGAGATATGATTCCCCTACAAGTCAGGCCCAGAAGCAGCCTAAACAGCCCTGCTTTTTTAGTGTAATATGAACCAAACTGATTTTTAGAGGAATCTGTGCAGAACCAGTTTTGACTAAATGTTGCACTCCCTGTGATTTTCTGCTTTGTATTTTTGGATAGAAATTATTCATACTAGGGCAAAATCCAACAGACTGATTTATTTGTAAAATTTCATACAAGTGATTAAATACTAGATAAACACAATTATCTCTCAACTAGCTTATAAATAGATATCTCGGTTACTGCACTGCATTCCAGGCCCCAGGGACATGGATCCTATTAGACAGCCTTAACCAGCCGATAAGGACAACCCTATTAGGAAAGATGCTTGTCATGGGCCTGATTGTGATTTCACTTCAGCTGAAGGACTTTTTGACAACTTATTCTTGAGGAATAAATGCCAAAATATGGTTTAATATGTACTTGAAAGAGAAAAAAAATAAAAAGGGAGGGAGGCAGGCAGGCAGGCAGGCAGGCAGGTAGGGAGGAAGGAAAGAAGGGAGGGAGGGAGTCAGGGAGGAAGGCAAGGAGGGAGGGAGGGAGGAAACACACACGATTATTAAATATTCACTCTTTATTTCCGTAAGTAATTTATGAGTAACAAATTTAACCACACAAACATCACTGGAAGAGATTTTGGGAAACAGTCCCCTACCTAACAGCGATCACACTGGGCTGTCCCTTTTCTGATGATATCAAATAGCAATACTTTGACTAACTTAGCAGAAATGGAGAGTGGTCCTCATAAAGGGCAGCATGGACCTTCCCACTTCAGAGAGCTTCAGAAGCCAGTCTGCCCATCTCTCTCTGTAGCTTGGTTCAACAATTCATGAACCATTACTGTTGTTTTAAATTTTTTCTCCTGTTTGTGCACCCAAAGGCTACATCCAGGTCTGGAGCTCCTTTTTTTTTTATGAAGAGTTGCAGAAACAAAGATAAGAACAGGCCTGACTTTGTGCCAAAATGATATGCAACAACAAACTGGGACGTGGATACAACCGTATTTATTGGCATTCCAGCACTATGACTCACATGGAATTAGCTCTTGAAGCAGAACAATGTGAACTGAAGAGGTTTACACTTGAGGGGTAAACAAAGGAGATGGATTGAGGATCCAACCTGAAAGAGATCAGATTTAGGAGAGGATTGATGCAGTACAATTTTGCTAGTTACTCGACTTTTTCTTCTTTCCTTGTGCATGCTGGGTGCGTGTATTTCTTTTTTTTAACTTGCCACTAAGTCAGAGTGTGAATATTCAGTGACTTAAGTGAGGGAAAGGTTTAGGCCATGAATTATGGTTTATCCTAGAGGATTTTATCAGGGTTTTAGTCAGAGCTCACCACCATATTCACAAAATCCTCTAAAGACCAGGCTCATGTGAACTCTGCACATGGGACTGTTCACCTTACTGGGGAAGTTGATTAAAATTTCTGGCCCACCTTTTCATTGCTAGGGTTCATTTAAAGTCTGGGGAGCAGATGCTGCCCTTTGAGAGGTCTAGAGTAACTTTCACATTTCTTTGAATCTGCACTCCCAGGGTTGTATCCTCCATCTCCATTTGCCACCTACCAACTGGAAGCTACTGACAAGTTTATATAACTGTAGGCACTGTTTCACATGCAGCTTGTTTAATTTCTGCAGGATTCAGCTCATTTCAGTCATACAGTGCTTAAAGTTGGTGGATTGGTGTGCTGCTAATGGAGCAGAGCTCCAGTTAGCTGCTGGTGCAAATGCAGAACAAACCAATGTCTTGTGAAAGGCACAGCTGAATGCTAGTGACACCCAACACATGCTGGAGATAGAGCAGATGTCAGCAGCAGGAGGCACAGTAGGGCCAGAAATCTGGATCAGGTCTTGGAACAGATGGCTCCAGGGGCCACAGCCTGAGGGTCTGTCTGGGTAGGATGGATAAAAAACAGTTCAGAAAAGAGTCAGAGCTGGGACCACAGCAGGATGAGCGATGGCCTCTCTGTTTTGTTGTTACAGGGTGAAGGGCTGAATTAATAATACAGTTGCTGTGGAGGGCAGTGCATGAAATGGGATCATTTTGCTTCAACTAATGGTGGAACACATTTAACTTCTTGGAGGTCCCTTTTTCTCCTCCCCCCACAACATCTCTATGCGTGATCCAGACTGGATTCCAAGTGGGAGGAAGAAAGGAAATTCACAATTATCGACTTGCTCTGCCAAAGTTTGAATAGATTCCTTCTAAAACAAATGAAAGCTTGTTTAACTGGCCTGGAAAACTTGAATGTGTACGACATTATGTACTGCCCTCTTTGCAACTCTATCACACTGGGAGATCATTATAGCAAAAGGAGAACAACATTATTCCAAGCAGCCTGAATTATAAATCCCAAAGGCTGTAGTACACTAAAAAATCCCTGGATGATGGCAAGAATTGGTCTCTTTCCCTTACCTAGGCAGGGGACATTGACTTCTTAGCTCAGCATTTCGTTAACTTTTGTGTGCCTGCTTTCTTCCTCTGCCCAACTCCCAGCTGGTGTCTGAGACTTCAAAATATTTAATGCGGGAGAAACTTGAGACAGTTGATCAGAATCTGGAGTAGAACAAAACTGCTGTCACCTTGCTTGTAATTTGCCAGTCCTTTCCAGTCCCAGTCTACCTAGTGAATTGGTAGGTGTTGAAAAATCTCCTCACAAAGACATGATCTAGCAGTGGAATATCTCCTACCAGTAGACAGATACAACTTTTGAAGACATGCACTTTCACCCAAAACGAATTTAAATTCCCTTTTATAACTGGTTCTTGATCTGACTGTCCTAAATATCCTGGCGTTCCCCCAAAATTTCTTAATCTTTTACTAAGGCACTGAACCTTAAATGCCTGATACTATGCCTGTGGGCTAACAGCAGCTTCTGCACAGGATAATGGGCAAGGGCAGAAAGGTGGCTACATTCCATCTTTGCCTCTCCTTTTATCTCAGTTCTAGCTTACCGTGGCTATGTTTGTCTTTGCACTAACTTGTGAGAACCAAATAATTTCCCAACTAGGACTCCAAGTGTAGTCCCTGAAATAACGTACATAAAGTTCATTGCAGTGAGGTTACAGTGAACTTACATAAATGGGGCCTTGCCACAGCATCAAGGCATAGAAAATGCCTTGAAGAGCTAAGAAGAAATAGACTTTAGGAGGCCTTACTGCAGATAAGCCATGCTCTCCAGAGGTCATGTATGGGCAAGGCTGCTATGCTGTTGCTATTGACCAGTAGGTATTTCTGATTTCATGGTGTCCTTAGACATGATCCCTTAAAGGCTACAGGAACATTAAAAGGTTGGACATTATTGTTGTGGAATTTGTGATCAAGACTGAGAAGATGAGAACAGGGTTTTTTTCTTTTTCTGTTTTCAGAAATATATTGTTTTAAAGAGGCAGAAAGAAAACAGAATTATAGCCAGTGTCTGTTTTAAGATAGATGCAACCTAAGAAGGAGCAAACAAACTCTAGCAGTTACAGTGAAAATGTTTAAAAATGAATGTTTAACCTGAATGTTTCTCTTTTATCAGATACATGGAGACACTGTAGTCACCCACGAGCAGTGAAAGCAACTACCTGAAGAGAGCTTCTCCATCCAGAAGATGTATCCCAGAATCTACCAGTGTCATCAGCTGAGGATGTTTCTAAAGACCCTGTTTTGAAAGCAGACTGTGACTACCTGAAATGCTCTTGTGAGTAGGTTTTTAGATGTTTACTATGCTTTTCATTTCATCCTGGGACCAGGACCAGAAAAGCAGAAATACCACAAGAAAACGCTGCTTTTACATGGTTTCTGGACACTGCCAGAAGTTAGAGAGCTGAAAATTTTTATGTGAGACAATGTTTTACTGGTTCCTCATCTACTGAAATATGAGGTATATGTAAATTTCAAAGAGACATTAACTTTCAGGCACTTGACTGAGCCCAGACTCTGAAAACTATGAAAACTACCCAAACCTCCTTCTGAATATTCATTTTCCTTTGAGGGGGAAGCATGCAGAAAATAAAGGTATGGCAACTAAAAATGGATGCAACTGACACTACTTTCAAGACTCAAACTCTCTTACAACTCCCTTGGAAGAGCACCTAAAATAATTATCAAGTGCTTTGGTTCATCTGGGTAGGTTAGAAAGCAAGACAGTTCAAAACATTCCTTCCTGTTCTGTTTCTAATAACTTGTACTTTAGAAGAACAAATAATTCAGTGTGGTGATTAGGTAATGTGTGGAATCAGTGTATCATTGCATCTTTTTGGAATGACTGTTGTGGGGAAACAAACCTTCACAGACCAGGCCATCAGCCAACTACCTGGCTTTAGGAGGAAACCTGTCTTGGGCAGCCTAACCTTAGCCTATCTACTTATAAAGTTGCTTGCATACCAGTATCTGGTATTAACCACTGTCAAAGAAGAAACTAAATATGATGAATCATTGATCAAATGTGAAAAATACAGTGTGATCAAGGTGCAAGTGTTCAACATTTTCAACATTGGAAAAAAACTCTCAACAGTTTTACAAAGATCCTTCCTTTTACTGAATTGTCTTTTCCAAAAGAGAAACAGACAAGGGCAAAGCAGGTACTGCCCAAGCTGAGTGCTGACCCTGCGCATTGTGCCAGCAAGATCCTCTTTTGCTTCCACCTCTGGTTCTCAAGCCATTATTTTCTTCAGGAAAATGCTAGCTACAAAAGCAGAATGAGGACAAGGATCTGATCTTCTGAGAACACATCTAGAAACAGAAGTCTCCAGCTTTCTATTCTCTGACTTGGTTTGTCATATCACCTTGTGAAAGGCTAACATTTAAAGAGAGATTCTCATCTGAGTTAGGCTGGTAAGAGTGTGGGGATGGCCTTTCTATTCAGGCTTTACAGACCACTTTGCAACCTCTCTGTGAATGTGTTTTCATATTTGAAAAGGAATTTAACCTAACAGTAATTTAATGGAGATTGAGTAACAAGACCTGATTATTTACAGAACGAGCATGGTTAGGAGCTAGAACAGAGAGGTGAAACCACTTGCCCAGGCTCACAAACTACTGCAGTGGCAGAAAGATGGAAATAAGCCAGGTCTCCTGAATTTGAAGCTAGTCCATAGCCCTATTTTCAGATTCCATAAATGTGCCTGTGAGTTAATGAACCTGCTGGATGTTTGTGACCCCCCCTCATGCTAGCTCTGTCTCAATTCATTCTGCTGTGTTAAAACAGCTTGACAGCTCCAGTCTTGAAATTGGAAACCAAGTGAAACCAGTGACTGTGAGCATTAGACAAATCTTAAAATGCTTCGGTCATTACAGAGAAAAGGAGCTGCCACTCTCTGCTCAGGCAGTTCTGCCATATACATGGATACAAATTACTGATGTCTGTGTACAAAGGTAAACGGCACCTAATACATCTCAGTCTACAAGGTGCAGGCTTGAGATAATTGCCTAACAGAGCAATAGATGCACCACTCCTGACAAAACATATGCATATCTATGGACAAAAGCATTTATTTGCCTAAAAACTGATGCCAGGTTGTCTAATTGCCTTGAAGGCAGAGCTCTTAAAATCAGCAGAAATTCCCATCATATCTGGATGTTAGTGAAAATACAAATGAAATTGCAAGACCACTAACTGGAGTTAAAAGCTCTCTGCAGAATCTGGCTGGACACAAAGTGGACTTGCCATGGTACTCAGCCTGGAGGGTGAAGCCCCAGACAGAGAAAAGCTCTGACTCCAGGTGAGTCAAGTGGGATGTGGTGTTAATGAGTTCTTAGATGGCTTTTGTCTAGGTGTACCAGGAGGGATGTAAGGAGGTATCTCTCAGGCATTTTTCAGCTCTGTCCCCAACTCACTAAGAAAAAACTTGGGCTAGAACTCCGAGGCTTTTCTACAGGGAATCTCCTCTACTGTTTCAGGAACGACAAGTATAAACTGCTATTCCAAGTTTGGCAAAAGTGAGAAACTCCATTGTCAGGGCTGAGTAAACTTCTGCCTTGCTTATAGTCCAGAGACTTGCTTTTTGTTAGGGTTCAACTCCAGCCAAAGCACACCTGAGACTCTCAGTTACTCTAACTAATATTATAGCAATGCCCCAAGCAGAAATTAGGTCCCCACTGAATGGTGTGCTGCCCAAATGCATGCAAAGATAGAGTTCTTGGCCTTAATAACTTGCAAGTTGAAAGAACAAACAATGGTCAAGTTTGTGGAATAAAATAGCAGAGACAAATCAAGGGAGGGGGTGATGATAGATGCATGGCTTGTTAACTCCATTTCTTTCTGACTCATTTGCTGTACTTATATTACATAAATCTGGATTCAGAGGATGTCATGGGGAAAATATTGAAATAGGAGATGAGAAGTACTGTTGGAATAGGAGGAATGGTGGGCAATTTGAGCCTGGTAGGACACTCAGGACTGTAACTGAGATACAGGAAGAGGGAAAACAAAGCAGAAAAAGTCGAGCAAAAGGAAAAGCTGAGCTCACTAGTCCAATAGCAACAGAGCATGAAACTGATGGCTTCCTTTCTTCTAAGAGTTTGTTACTTAAAACAATGCTGGGTACCAGCCTTCCTTCTTTGCACAGTTGTTAGAAAGGATCTGTTCTCAGTCTTATGGTCTGGCAAAAGAACCAGGCAGGAAACCATGCCACTTGCCTCCACAGAGCCTTGAAACAGACTAGCCTTGAAAATGCTATAGTGGCATATATTATAGTAGCATATAGTATATATTTCCTCAAAGAAAGTCAAGCAATCTCATGACCTTTGGGCAGAGAAGCCAGGCCTTTCTCCAACCCAAAAGCCAAGAATGTGCTCAAAATTTTTCAATAGGGATAAAACCCAAGAGAACCAGAGGGTCAAAGTCTTCAACCCACCCAGTTCACTAAGTACCCGTGTCAAGACTTGCTGTCAGCTTTCCAGGCCTCAGAGCTCCTTCCATCTCTGAGCCATAAGTGCTGTTGGCTCTCTTCTTCCCATGATCAACTGTCTAATGTTTTAAACATAGCAGGAACAGCATACATGGTGCTAACATTGCAACTGTTGTTTGTGTGTAGGAGCACTGCCTAAGTAAGATGTATCTATCGTTCTCCAGGGACCACAATCCACTGCAAACCATCTTCAGAGAAAGTATCCTTTACATCTGATTCCTTTTCTCACCCTCCTTTAATTTCAAGGTATCCTTTCATGCTGAGCAGATGGCAAGCATCATTGGTTATTCTGCTCTGTACATCACTTTTGTGTAGTAAAGTTCATTTACATGAGTCCATATGCTTTCCTTCACTAAGGGGATATGAGACATTTCTTGTGTCTTCCCAGAATACGGCTCAGTTGAGTGTTTGATGCTCCAACTCAGTGTTGTAATGTTGAAATTGTTTAGCAGTGTCCCTTTATAATTGTAGGATTTATTTGGTGGCTGTCACCATGATAAATAGTGCTTTAAAAGATTCAGTGGGAATACAAACCACATGAATTGCTTCCTAGTTTTATCAAGGTTTTAGTGACAAATGGTTTCCAGAGCTTGTTTCTAACCCTTGTCTCATAGCAATATGGTGCATTCTTAAGCCAAAGTTTGTCCTACATTAAGATTTGTCTGTAGCTACAAATCTAAAATAGGCAGATGAAAATCAGAAATGAGCTAATTTGCCAGTAATTCTGTATTTAAACTTTCCTCTCCTTTGAAGTAAATCCACAGGTATTTAACAATACTGGTTTCCAGAGAACACAAGCATTTCCCAAGATAATTATCCTTTGGAAACTCTTGCAGAAATTATTTTTTAAAATAAAATGGGAAGAGAGACAGGGCCAAAAGAAGAAAGAAGAAATGAGAGAAAGAAAGAAAGAAAGAGAGAAAGAGAAAGAGAAAGAGAAAGAGAAAGAGAAAGAGAAAGAGAAAGAGAAAGAGAAAGAGAAAGATCAAATGT
>JAWWEW010000078.1:14712351-14791169 GCA_035583185.1 Anabacerthia variegaticeps | reverse complement strand
AGAGAAAGAGAAAGAGAAAGAGAAAGAGAAAGAGAAAGAGAAAGAGAAAGAGAAAGAGAAAGAGAAAGATCAAATGTTACCAGTGTTACTAGCTCAACAACAAGGAATTAACAAAATCATGCAGGAAGAGCCTTGGGGCTCTTTTTCCAAATAAATTAAACAACTGGAGCCTTAGTTGCTTTGTGTTTTTCTTGGGCATGGGTCATACAAATCTGAAATGCTTAGGACATAATGGACATCTTGCACATATGCACTTCAATAGCATAATACATGTCCTACATCTGTAGTAGGACAGATACTAACCACAGCCACGCTTGCTGTGTGCTCACCAGAGCAGGAGGGAAGTGTTGCCTTTGTGCAGGGCACGCAGGAAGAGTTTCTGGGCACTAGCAGCCCAGCTGGCCAAATACATATGCCTGCATATTTGGTTTTAAAATATAACAACAATATATATGTTTATCATTTCTATAATAAATTACATTATTTTCTATTAGTATTTATTTTAATCATTTGTATTGCATATTTGGTTTGCTCTCTGGGCTTAAATCCAGAAATCCCAGAAATGTAGTCAGATTAAGCCACTCCTAAGCCAGGTCGATTAAGAGGTTGTTGACTTCCTCCTTGTGCACATTGTCCCAGTAATTACACCTGGCCTAAATGGATGGGAAAGGGCTCTGTCCCACTGGTCCCCAAATGGGCAGGAGTCCTGTGACACAACTAATCAACTACACTTCCTTCAATACACAAGTCAAATTCTGCTACACATGAAAAACAATCCCATACCTGGCAGAGGTTCTCTTCCTCCCTGCAGCTGATGTTGCAGTTGGTGGTGTCACTGATTACGAGGATGAAATACAAACATATCAGCTACAGGAAGCATGTTGGCAGCAGGGCAGCCTCAGAGTGTGGCTCAGGATCTTGGGGTCAGGGAAGTCACTCAGCCCTCCCTTCCAGAAGCATAACAGTGACCAGCAGGAAGCTGAGACTGTCAGTTCCCAGCTGTACTTCAAAAATGAACACCCATCCCCGGACTCTCCAAAATGCATGGTTAACTTTCTCCACACTGCAGAGAGGGGGTGAAGCATTTAGAGAAGGAAGCCAGCAATCACTCAGCACTGACTGGAAGCTTGTGCAGGGCTCAGCTGACTCACTCCCCGCTGGCAGCCTGTGCTCCTGGCCAGGCAGGGAGCACAAATTGGCCGCTGACCTATTTGCAGAAGGGCTGATGGGACAGCAGGCACTCACCCCAGCACTCAGGACAGTGCTTATTCCTCGCTTCGGTTCATAACTGGCTTGAGTTTGGATTGACACTAACTCTGAGAATTCCCCATGCTAAAGTAATGGGTGGACAAAGCCAGGTGTATAGGCCCAGATTCTGCTACGGTATTTTAAATAGTTCCCATGATCATGGTACTAGGACTGAGCTCAGAGGATAACCTCTAGTTTGAATGTACAGTTAAGGATTCATCATGGAGAGGAATCTGCCAGTCTGCCTTGGTGCCATTCTACTAAAATTGAAGAGGGATCAGTATTTTAATTGCAGTCAAGCCTTCTGTACTCTGTGTTTTTGTATTTTCTAGCAAAAATAGGTTCAGTGCCCTAATTTTGATCACACTGTCATTGCTCTTCCCTGGTATGGCTTCAGAAATGTTTGTGTAATTTTTACCCTATGTACACACTCATTACTAATTTTAGATTTTAAGTAGTTTTAGATTAGAAATACATTCTCCATCCTTCAAACAGAAAATTAGGAAGTTGGTTGTGCTATCCGCCTGGACTTGTATCTGGGTGGAATAGGAGTTTTAAGTCTCTTGAAACCATGTCTGCTTTTGATACAGTTGCTAAATCTGATTCTTTTCCTTTTTAAATTTGGCTGCCTCAGTGGAGTAAGTCACTCTTCCACGGACCAGATGACTAGAAAAGCTGGTTACTTTTTTCACACAGTTCTCTTTTGGGATGATCAGATTACAGCAAATACATCAGAAATTACACAAATAAAAATGTATCTTAATATCAAGGCTTGAGATTTTTTTAAAGTGACAATTCTAAGACACTGTGGAAAAAGTGAAAAGTATAACATTTATTAGTAGAGGCCCACTAGAGTGGTTAAGAGGCTACAGTGCATGACTTACAAACAGGGACTGAGGTAATTGAGATTGCTCAGCCTGGAGAAGGCCAAAAGTGGGGATCTAATTGCTGTGCTGCATACCTATTGGGTAGTTATACAGAAGTTGGAGACATACTCACCTTAGAGGTCAGCAGCCAAAGAGGCAACAGAGACAAACTGCAAGAAGGAAATTCCAAATAGGAAAAAATTCCTTGAGGGCAGCCAGACACCAAAACAAGTTGTCCACAGGGCTTGCAGAGACTTCCTCTCAACTGGCTGAGACTCAACTGGCTGAGCAACCTGATCTACCACTGAAGTTAGTCCTGTCTTAAGCAAGGGTTTAGACCAGATGACTTCCAAAAGCTCTTTCTAACCTAAATTGTGCTTGATTCTATGAAAAATATTACCAAATCAGTCCCAAGGGGACAGGTATACAATAACTTGCACAAGGAAAAAAATAATAATTAGTTTTCATTGTTTCAAGAAGTAGTTCTGCCAACACAGGAATATAGACTACAAAAATTATACTTATTGTAAAGCTGCTTTATCCTCACTGTTTGTATCTGGATTGCCATGTGTGACAGCCTTTGTCTGAGGCTCATGAGGTCCAGAAGCTTCCTAGTGAAGCCAAGATCTTTGCTAAATATTTATTACCACATATCAAAATAATTTCTCAGCTCTGTATCACAATGGTTGGAGAAGATGCTCGTGAAAGATGTGTTTTTGTTTGTTTTTCATTCCAGAATGCATAGATCTCTGTTTAATCAGTCACAGAAGCCACAAGGCTGGAAATTCACTGGGCTGTTTCTGTTCAGACTTCCAGTGATATGTCTGGTGAGCTGAACACTTTGCCCACATACAAGCAGAAACAGTGATTGCTTCCAGGAGAAATATGTGGAGAATAATAGATACATTCTCCTTGACTAGCAGAGTAAAGGTTAACTCTGTAACACACCCTGCAGCTATGATAAAAGAGATATAATTTGAAATGAAATAATACAACTCAAATATTTATGGACGTGGAGAATGAAGTACTATATGATCATTTCTCTCTCTGGAGCATGCTGCAGAAGTGGGGTTGGACCAAATATGAAGGATAATTCAGGTTGGAACTGATAAGTAATCACAAATTTAAGAGTAAAATATGTGAAGTAATTTCAAATCTACTCCAAAAAAGACAAGTTTGGGATGCTTAGGTGGGGTTTTTTGGGGGAAAATACTTGCCCATAGCCAAACCTGAGCTAAGCATTTTGTCTCATTCCATACTTACAGTAAATTCAGAGAAAGAGTCATGTCTGGATATCAATTCACTTTATTCAGAGATATGTATGTGTTTAAGATAGTGATGGTTACAGCTAGTCAAATGGATGCCACCCAAAGGTTTTGTTCAAGAATGTTGAAAATTAAATACTGAGTTTGGAAATAAGGAAATTATTTTCACTTTTTTATTTCTTTTTTTTTTTAAAAAGGTCGCTATTTAAACAATCAAGTGTTTTGATGATAATTGTAAAATGAAACAGTGGAAAAGAACTTCAAATAATTACTTTGTAGTTTTTCTTTTTATCTTCAAAATAGGAAAAATCACTGATTTCTCTTCTACAGGTCCAGTACCACACATATTGTTGTAGGGTTGAGTCAGTATTTACAGAGCAAGACAAAAAAAAAACAACACTTTTTAAGTAGCAAATATCGTTACTAATAAGCTGAAGAATGTGTTCTATTAATTTGCATTATTAATAATCTGTTGCCTTATTTAGCATTTCCTCCAAATACCTGTGGTTACAAACTTTTCATACATTTTAGGAAAGTAATTATCCTCTTGAAGCAGAATATGCTACAGTTTGGTATTTTTATCCCCTGATTTATGATTCTATTTTAAATTTAGGAGTCATCCAGTCAAGTAAAAACAATACTTGAATGTACAAACAGACAACACAGAAAAATGTGTGGAAATGCTCAAAGGAAGCTGTTTCAAAGAGCCAAAGGACTGGAGATTATTTGTGCAAGGTATTCCACAAAGAAAGTAGGTAAAAAGCAACACTAAAAACATTAAAAAGTTTAATTCACATTTTTTCTCTCTCCAAAAATAATGGTAAATCCATAACAAACAGTTCAGCCAGCTCTAGACCCAACTGGGATCTGATCCAGTCATTATTTTGGTACTTGAAATCAAAAGGGATTTGATGGGAATGTATGATAGATTATTTTCTGCACATTTTTAATTGGGTGACTTCTTCCCTTAAAGGGTTCCTAATTTTTCACACATGTCTCCAAACATCCTCTGCCAATATTAAATTTTGCTCAGATGGATTTTCTGTTAGAGAAAAATTTGGCAGTTACAACTCTCTGGCCAAAATCCAGTAAATTCAGATGGGAGGAGTCAGCAAATGGAAATGTTTTTTGTACAGAGTATGTTACTTCTTTGTGCATCCAGATTTACACGTTCTTAGAGTAAACAAAGTCGTGAACTTTATTTTGGTTCCTTTTTGACTTTGAAAAAAAAAGCTACAGTAGCACAGAACCCTCCTACTAATCTTTGCTGTTCTCTCTCTGGTCTTTGGTCTAGCAGAAGTTACTGCTGAATTTACTATTGCTTACATGTCTTTCCCTTTGTCCATCTCACAGTATACAACCTGACAAAGGCACGTTTAGAAATGAAAAGTGGTTTGGTTGGGTGGCTTGAATTATCAATACTCTTCCCAGGTAGGATCAATTGTATTAAGTAGGTGAAAGCTCTTTAGACATTCTCTCTTTTAATCTTCTGAAAAGGGATTTGCAAGAAAGAGAGAGAAAGCATTTGTTAAATTTACTTGCAAAATAAACGTCTCAGACTCTGTTCAGGAAGAGAACTGTGATTTCCAAGTTTGTAGATGAATATTTGAGTATGCCAATAATGAGCAGTTGAAATAGCACAGCTGAGCAAAGCAAGGCATCTTTAAAAGGCCCCAAATGGTTACATTCAGATTCCATGATTTTATGAGTGATTATTTTTGCCACAAATTTAAACAAAATCCATCTTCTTATTCCAGTTCAATGAGAAAAAGTGACTAGAAGAATGGTTTGTACCATACCACTGATGTATCCTTCATACAACAGTGTCAGAGGGCAGACAGGTTTATTTTTTGAAAGCTCCTGTATATAAGGAGAACTACTTCTGTTACAAAGAAAATTGCATGGATGCTTGAGTTACTGAGGAGATGCTCATCCTAAAAATCTGCATAAGTTATTTCTTCTCACAACTTTTTTTTTTCTTATTTTTATTTTCCCTCCTACAAGTTTGAGTTTATTGGTGTAATTAGGGAGATTAACCACCATTTCCCCACCTAAAGGCTCTACAGACATGGCAGAACTGGAACTTCTGTTTCACAGGAAATTCTGACATTTTGAAACATGTCCAGGTTTGGAGAGTGGAAAAATCAGAGAATTCATAAAGTCCTGCAAAAGAAAATATTCAAAAAACTCATGTCAATAGAAATATATAGTTTTGTTAAAATTAAAAAAAACCCACCACACTAATTTAGTTATTTGCTTGTTTGTTTGCTTTTTTTAAAGAATAAATGTTCTTCTGAAAGAAGAATAAAAAAGAAAAAAAACTATTCTAGAGCCTTTGCAATAAGCCTTAACCAAATATCCTTTTACTAACCATGAATATTTCTGATGTGAAATATATTCTTGACACATTCCCACTTATGGATCAGCATTTTCAAAATAGAAAACACTAATTTAGAAAATGTTTGCCCAGCACTAGGAATAGGTTGGGAGCCTCATTCTGAGTATTCCTTGGTTACTATTTTCTACCAAATTTCACTAAAAAGTATCACAAGTGTTACATAAGTGTCCTTCACATCTTATACTTGGCATACTTGACACGTAAGATAGCAGCATGCTCACCTGCTGGCCATCTGTCTCAATGGGACTGGAAAGAAGTTTGCCCTGGAATCATCTCCTGGGCTCCAACCGGAACATCTTCCCCTCAGATGTGCTGGCAGCAGGCTGCTCCTTTGCCACTTTGTGCTTTTTTTTGTGCCACTTTGGCAGCATTAAAAGGCCATACAATGGTGAAAAACAGAACTTCAAGTCTGTACCAACTTTCACAACTATTCATTTTCACTCAGGTTCCAATGTTCACAAAAGAGCAGGAGATAGGACAGCAGTGAATGTCTGAAGAACAAACTTACTGATTCATTTTCCCCACCAATAAGATGTTTACTACATGCTTTCTCCTGTCTTCCCATATTTCCTGGCATTATTTCTGCTGGGAAAAATAACTTGGTAACTCTGCAAAAGTACTTTCATTATGGTAGTTCAGTCTATCCTACATTATCTGAATTTTCTCCCCTTATGCTTCTGATTTTGATTTGTATGTGATGTGCACATATGCAACACCATAAACCCCATCCATTCATAGATGCCAGCAGTGTCAAATAGAAGTACTATTATTCAGAGTTTTTCTCACTACTTCTAGCATAAAATACAGCATTTTATGGCTCTTTCATGGCTCAGTTGTGTAATAATGAAATATAATTATACTCACATCAAATTGATGAGGGTTATTTGCTTTAGTGAGAATGATTAAGAAGAATATAAGGAATTGGACCTGGGTGTAAAGATAATTGACATAGAAAACCAGAGAAGCACAAGAAGTAGATCCAACCTTAATGCAGGAGGATACAGTTTCCAAAAAAGTGAGCTAAGTCTGCTCAGGCCAGGCCAGATTTCTGAACCTACAAGCAACCCCACCCAAATGTGTTCATTATATAGTCCTGTGCAGTGCATTTAATGTTCCTTGACTTGTGACGTCTTTGTTGCAGGTACTGGCCTTTTTTTATTGGTTTTGGACTGACTTCAATATCATGGATTTACAGATTATTTGAATGCACTGAGACATTTTAATTGGTTGAAATGTGAACATTTTGCAATTAATGAATGATAGCTTTAGAACCTGATTTTCCACTGCCTTGTACCTTATGTAGCCTTTAGTTCACAGCAGGAGAAAGGTCTCAGTGCAGTTTGGCAGCTCACTGCTTATGACCTTCTCAAGACATTAATCCCACTGAGCTTTTAAAAACCTCCTGTGTGGCTGGTTCTGCTCTGGTTTTTCCCTACTGTCACAGCAACATGACGGGGTTCAGAGTCAATGCAACTGATCTCCAGGAATTTTCCCAAGCTTCGGTGCTTCCTTGCTCATCTCCAACTTCAGTACCCAGACTTTGGCATATATCAATGAAGAGACATTTGTTGCCAGGTACTGCTGTATTCCATCTTTCTTTTTATTAGCATTTTTCCCCACCCCCAGCTATTGCAGCACTTGGTAGGACCTTAAGTATCTGAAGAAAATGAGAAGAAAAACCAGAGCTTAAAGTACCAACATCTTTTGCTACAAACATCTGTCAATCACAGCCTGTGAGCTCACTCCTCAGCATGAATCTGGCAACTCACTTCAGCATATGCATAACTCAAAATCTTCAACTATAACTATTTTATTCTAAGTATTCACTACTGTATTCTTTGAGAGTTCTCAAATACTTCACTGATGCGTTGAACTGGGTTCTAAAAGAATAAATTAAAAAATGAAATACAACGCAGAAGAGAATTTGTCCTTGATGTGACATAATTTTACTGTTAGTTTGGAGACAATGTACTTTATCACTAAATAATTTCTGATTTTCACTAAATGATCATTGCTATGGAAATCACTCCTTGACACAGTGTTGGAGCTGGGATTCATATGTTCTCACATTTTGCTTTTCTTACTACCAGACACAAATCTTTTGTAACAACCTCCGGGGCTGGGGGGGAAAGCGTGTGAAATTGTCAGTGCTGCAGATGAACTTACGAGCTTGTCTTGTAAATTATTTTTTGCACCTTCTGCCTTACTGCCTACAATTTAGTGGCAATATTCTGGATTGCTCTGGAAATGTGTGCAATGGTTCTCACACAAACTGTATATATTCAGAGACCGAGTTTCCAGCAGAAAGACACACTAACCTCTATTTCTGTGGTTGAGAGTTGTAGCTGATTGTTCACTCTGTTTTCTGTCTTATCTTGCTATCTGAGTCGTGTTGTAGACAACCAATGAATACAGAAGAGCAGTAGCAAAATCAGTTTATACTGAAAACAGTACTTACATTACACAACACAGTGACACCAATGATGTTTTTCCTTATGAAAGTTCACAATACAGAAAAGCAACACAAACCTGCTAGGTCACCAAAGTACTCACTATATCACTTGTTCATAAACAAGAATTTGCTTCATAAAAACTGTCTTTCTATAAAGTTCCTGCCTTGAAAGTTTTATTTAGACCTAAAAGAGGCTGGGGGGGTTTCATTAGGAGACAAAACATCTCTGTTCAGTTTTTTTGTTCCTTCATGGATTCAGTTTGCTGGAAAAGCTCTGAGTTGTACAGAGTGTTACTTGTTTAAATTAGGGCTTTCCTATTCAAATAACCTTATACTACTTCTCTGCAAAGTTGCTTTAGGCAAGCCAAAACCAAGATCTTTATTTTACAGATAAGCTGTGAGCACACTGGCCTGGAGGATGATGGGTTCCATTTAGCTTTTCTGACTACAAACATGGCAAGTGAGACTGAAAATATTTTCATTCTTGTAGACAGAAATCACTCTAAGCTCTGGTTTTCTCTCCTATAGTATTTTATCCTTTAATGTGGATTGCCTATAAGAAGTGTCTCCACATCACTGTTTTTTGGATTTTTGTTGTGGGTTTTTTCTCCTCTAGCCCCTCTCATATCTGTAGCTAACACATGACTTTAAGATGGAAAGTAAATAATGAATAAGCCATTAAACTGCAGGATCCTAGTGAAAGATTGCAACAAACTCAGGCTTGTCCTGGGAGTGCTAACATTAATCACACTGTATGTTTGCATGGCGCTGCTATAAGTCTTGTGAGGGATTAATTTAAAAAAGTTGTTCCTTTCACATATCTTTCAGTATTAGCAATTGTGGGTCCTCATGAGAAGCCTGTGTTTAAGCACAGGAGTGCTCCAGACAACTTCTAATTGCTAGTGGATCACTCAGGACCATCCGTCTCCCATCTCCTATCTTCAACCACAAAACCAGATAACAAGACCAAGACACAGCTTCATGCAAACAGTATTACTGGGTATTTGAGTAGCGGAGACAATGGGTCATGGACTTTTGATTCATATTAAAAAAAAAAAAAAAAAAAAGGAAAATTTAAAAACATTCAGAGTTGTGATTTTTCCAAGGGGTTTTGTTTCATGCTTAAATTTATTTAACAGCTTTGCAGCTCTTTTAAAATTAACCCAAATACAAAATTTACCTCATATTTTCATATCCAAAGTCAAAACACTTAAACATATAATTTGCTCAAACATTCAGTGTTTCTGATTCTCCCCCTTCTATTTTTCTAGTTGAAGCAATTAAGAAAATGGAATGGATTTTCCCAAATACTGTTGTCCCCCTGAATGTAACTTTTACAATTATTTGACTATGTAAAATAAAATCCTTGTCATTCCAAAGTAATACAAAGCAATCCTTTCTCTAAAACTGAGAAGTTCTGCCGCAAAAAGGACTGCCACTGGGCAGACTGCTCTCATACTATCCCATACACGCAGTCACAATTTGTGCACTCTAAAGTAACTAAAGCTCTAGTTGTAGACTTTTGCAAATAAACAACTTCCTTTAATACCAGGCTTTCAATAAAGTCTAATGTTTGTTAAGACTTTGTGAGTGAACTGCTTAAAGTACCAGTATTTTTATTTGAATCATTGTTTATAAATTGGATATTCCCTTGAAGGGCTGGAAGCACAAGCACAACCCTTGTAGAACACCTCCTCTGCGGAAACAGAAGTTGGGAAGGCAATGGACAAAACGATAAACTGGTAAGCTCAATTACAAAAGAGCAAAGACTTGAAATAAGGAATCTGCAGGGCTTGCCATGTGAAAGAGTCCTGCCTGTGAATGGATTGACACTAATTTTGCTCCATCTCTTTGTTACGTGTGTCATTACAGAAAGGAACAAGACTTCAAACTCATGCCACAGTTATGAAGCTAACTGAGGTGCAGAAGGATGAGGAATCCCTTTTATGTGCCTTGCATATTTCCAAGCCATTAACATTACAGATTATTGTCTTCATTGTGCCACAGTCATATCACAGGTAAATGGCTGTATCACTGTCTGTGCAGATGATGTGTAACTTTCTGAAGTCACTGAGGTGCACTGAGTGCCATCCAGCACTGACGTGGGAAGGCAGTACTTCTGAAATAGCAACATCAAGTTCCTTTTAAGCACTACAGACTGTGCATATTTGATGCCAATATCTCTCTAAATTCTTATGAACAGCAAAATGAGATTGCTAATGGTGATGTTTCTTGTCGTTATGGAATTACTGTTTTATTTCCTCTTGCATGTTAACTGTTCCACATTTTAATATCTGCTGTAAGACTGATAGATGGTATTGGAAGTCAAAGCTGAGGAATGACTTACAAAATCCCACACATTATTCTAGAAGCACTAGAATTTTGTATTTTGATAACTGTGAGCTCCATGTGAGGACTGTTATACCAAATAACATGAAGAAAACTCTGTGACAGATAGGCCCACTGCCTTTGCTGAAATCCATATGTTAGTGCCAGCTACTTTCCAGCACATGTAGAGAGGCTTTCAACTTTTTCTTGATGTTCTTCAGATGCTGTCAGTAGTTGAAAGCTTCATTCAATGTGTCCCTGTGCTCCAGCACTCCACTGAGCTCAGTGGTTTGGGTACAACCTCAGCTGACCAATGATAAGTCTTACTGAATTTTACTCACTGATTCCAAACAAAAATAAGGGTTTTTTTCCAAGTAACAATGTTTCATCATTGAGAGATATGCAAAAAGTAAATAAAAAGTCAATTCATTTCTACCCAACAAACACCCAGTAGAATTATATGGGCATGTGAAGAACAGAAAATCACCATAAGCCCAGCATGTCCAAGTATCAGATGTACAGTGCATAAATTATATAGTTAATCTGACTTTGCAGTCAGTGAGTTTAGTATGGGTTGTGCAGTTCATCTGGGCAACATATGCTCGGAAGGTTTAACACTGTGGAAGTACTGCATACTTTGCGGAGCTGATCTGCAATGCACAGTGAATGTGTCTAGGATTTCCAGATATCCAGCAGCCCAGGCAGAGTTGCTATTCTGGTAAGGCTGTTCCAGACAATTGTCAGCATTCTCCAATTCCTCCCCAACAAAATTGCCATGAATGAAAAAAGGACATGTCTGGTGAAAGTCAGATATATGGTAGGTAAGAAAAAAAAATTCCAATCCTATATATCACACTTTTATTATTGCCCTTACACCAGTGCTAAGTCAGCTCCTCAAGACCTATGAAAAAAAATACAACTACCTAAAGCTTTAAATAGATGTTAAATAAAGAAGTTAAATAAAAGGTCAGGTTAAAAAACAATCAACCAAACCAACAAACCCCTTAAATAACATAGAACTCCAGTCCTACATATAGTTTCTAAGCAGAAATACATGACACCATTGTCAGATCAGGGAGATATGTGTGACTCCCATATTAACAAGAAGAAGTGTACATTCACTAGATATCTGAGTACTGAACTTGTTCTGCATACAGCTGTGACCCTTCCTTTTGCAATATTCTTTGTCCTTCAGAACAGGAGTTACTCCAGTTGTGAGCAGGAAATTCCTGAGAAGTTAGGTGAGCATGGCAAAGCAGGTCACTTGAAGGCAACATATTCTGGGCCAGTAACCCCATTCATTCATGCAGGATTCCTTTTCCTTCAGACACTGTCTAGTGTTACTGGCTGTGGTATTGATTGCCAGGGCACTTGACATTTGGTTGCTGTTGTTTGATGAAAGCAGCTAATTGGAATGCTTCCTTTGAGGAAAACGATTTACATATATGGAGTCCTTTGTACCTGCATCTAAGTAGGTGATACATTCTGAAGCCTACATAACTCACAATATGCTGTTTACATGTACCATAAATGTAACTAACTGTTCGTGCTTTGCTAAACATTTGCTCGTAAGTTGCAATTCAATTCCATCACCTGAAACAAAATACTTGAGACAACTGTAAACTAAATGTCAGTCCTCTTTCTTGTTAGAGAAGATGCCTTTTCCATTCAGCAGAATTAATCAACTTACCTTGCTTGAAAAATACTTTTTTTCTGGAAAAGAGAGTTGTTGTTGTTGTTTGGTTTTTGTTTTTTTCTTTTTAAGCAGTCTTACAGAACTTCAAAAGAAAATAATACGAAGTTATTCAAATGCAAAGGACTGAGAAGTGCAATATAAATCCTGATATAAGACTTCAGATGTTTTATATACAGAGATTTTTTAACCCTGATATTGATCTATGTTATACCAGTACTATGAATAAGCAGAATTAGAGACTTGCAATAAAGCACAGAAACTCTATTTCCATAGCTGTGATGAAGTTGAAAACAAATCATATGCTACAGCATGGTTTCTTCAAACATCTTTTCCCAAAGTCAACAGCTTCATGGTAATATAATTTAGGTCATGAGCATGCTTGTATAAGTGCCATGTGGGCCACAAACTATGTACTCCACCTAAAGAAACTGCTGTCCCAACTTATCCGAGCTTCCTTTGCACCCCCATTTTCATTTTTTCCAGAGCAATAATTGCAATAGCACTGACATGAGGCAGAACTTACTCCAAAATTCTCCACAGCTACTTTTAGAAAATACATAGGGGTATATACTGAAAGTATCTCCTGACAAGCAGGAGATCTTATGGGGATTATGTTTCCACCCCCGCTCCCCACCTGCCCTTTCTTTTCCCTTTATTTTTTGTTGCTTATGAGACAGATAGTTATTATCAGTTTATTATTACTGCTTTTCCACAGACTTTCTCAAATGTCAAGTGAATCTGATCTGGAGTTCAGGCCCATAATTACACTGGACCAACTCCAGGCGCTCGTAAATAAATCGGTGGTGGCTGCTGTGGCTGCCAGAGCTCTGTCATTCTGCTCTTCTGAGGGTGGACAAGGGCTTTGGCTCTTTTCTAAAATTCTACACTTGTCCCAGAGTTTTTCACACCTTATTTTAAAAGACCCTAGGCTTTCTCACTCTAGTTTGGCATAGTCTTACACAGGAAGAGAAAGCTACTAGCCTGCCACATTGTTGAATACGTTCATTTAGAAAAGCAGCTGAAATACACATCGTTACTTCCCCCCCTACTCCGCTTCCCCATATGTGGGAACCTTGCAGAAACAGACATATTTCTGTCTCTCTGCTCTGGCCTCTTTGTTGATATTAATAGTTTACACTGGGCTCCACAGTGAGGCACATCTTTGTCACAGTGTATCAACGATGCCCAGCTACAGAGGTCAGTTCCAAAGCTTGGCAAGAAAATCCCTTAAGTGTAGAGAGGTCTGGACTCAAAATAATGGATTTCAAAGAAGTGGGCACAGCATTCATTCACAAACCTGGCTTACTGAATTCTGAGAAGTTTACTGGTTATTTGAAATGTTACTTTCAGGCTGTTTCTTATAATATCAATGTATATACAGCACAGCATCTGGTTACAGGATGAAATCTCCAACCAGTGCAGCCTTGAGCTGAAAATGCTACAGATGTTTATCTTCTGACATCTTAAACACCTTTTTCCTGAAAAACTTCAAATAAACTACTCAAGCACATCATTAGAGTTGATTCAGGATATGTAACTATTCAGAAAACAGTTCCTTTTCTTCAACCTCATCTGCAATTAGAACTAGTCCTCATGTCAGCCTTTCAGTGATGCAGAAGGCAATGTAGATCACAATTTGCACAACTTGATCTACACTGGGTTTTTACCAGAAGCTAAAATAATTCCTGAAATCAGAGCTAATCCTGAGTGCAGACAAGGCTTCAGACTGCCAACTAGTTCCAAATGTTTTTAAGATGTGAATACTTATATGCTGCCAATGAGATCGAGATGACCAATTCTTTTCATGTGGGTCACTCCAAGGCCAGCAAATGGTAACAGTATTTTACCAGTGTTACCCTGGCTCACAGTCACACTGATCACATAAAGGGGAAAGTTGCTGGACTCCTTTGTAATAAGTTGAGTCATTGTGTCTTCTGCAGAGCACTTTTCAAAATAAAGCAAAATACTTCACAGAGTGAAAAACACTGAATTATTTGCAAAAAAATGTCATTTCTTTTCTGTATCCCTCCCCGGGGAGACCATTGTTTAAATAAGCATTTACTTGTGCCCCAAAGTACAGATGTTTTTGACTCTCATCATAAATCAAACATGCATATGTCTAACACATTACAAAAGAGTAGAAAATAGGATGGCTTAAGATGGTTGGTCTGACCCAAAGTATACTTCTTTAATAATCTTAAATTTTTTGCTGGTTCTTTTGGGAACAAAAGATTCAGCAACATCACTGTGCCTCCCTCTCCTACCTTGGAATTCAGATCAATCTTTTGCTCCTTTTGAAACGTAAATTTGAAAAAATCTTGTATCTGGATCATGGATTAAGTTTCCAGGAGAAAAGTCTCTGGCAGAAGATGGCAGAGACCATGCCTAAAGTTAAATCCAGACACACAAATCACTTTTGAGCTAGGGTGAACACAGAGTTCTTGTTAAATGGATTGCAGGTTTTCAGTTGCAAAAGTTCCATCAAGAAACCATTCCGATATTTGAAAACAAACAAGGACAGCATCATGTCACTCAACAAAAACAAATTTAACATTTCAATTACTTTCTTCTCCTCTTAGGCAATTCTTTCAGGCTTGTGTTAAAGGGCATTTTCTGCAGAAGCAGGATTCCATCTCTAAACATTTACAGTTCCAGAGAGACAGTGTTGCCGCTTTTGTTTTTCCATAAGGAAAGTCAAGGCCTTCGATAGTTTCAAATATGGGTGTTGAACAACAGGACGAATTGCCTTGAAAGACAGTAAAATAAACCATATTCTCAAAGTCACTTTTTTAACCTATGGCTTTTAACCTTGCTATGATTTATGTTTGACCTCCTTTCCATGGTAACTTTCTTTCTTCTCTCTCTCAGACTGGAAGGACACATCTATGCTTTCTATTTGATGTGGGTGTCATAGAACTGTACAAAGTAATTCATAACCACTAGGCAAAAGGCATGTGCCCACACCACATAATTATCCTGCAATTAAGAAAATTCTCCCTGCCACAAAGCTATAAAGCTCAGTGATGTTTCAAGATAAGCCCTCAATATTTATTCTGAACTCATCTAGATAATAAAGGTACTGCAGTGCTGCAGACAAAGATATTTTGTAGTGTGTCTTGTGAAATACTTGTTGGGAGTTGATTTGAAATTTTTTATGTTTGCCTCATCTCTGCTTGTTTCCACACCTTGAGATTTTCTCTGTTTTCTTCTGCACAGACTTCAAACAGATATAGAGAAGATAGCTTTCCTCTGCAGTTTAATGGGACAGAAGCAAGAATTCTGTTCAGTTCTGTGTGTTCTCTACGTAAGCTCTCAGGTTTACCATATTTTTCAAATTCTTCCCCTGTGGTTATTCTCTCTGTGGTATGTGCTGTTGTTCCTCTTTCACATTGCTTTGTGAGACTTGATGAAGCAAGGCTTGAATTCTCCATGTAATTCACTTAGAAAATATTTGATTAACGTAAAATATTGAAGTGAAAGGAAGATAAAAATATTCTACCTTTCCCAGAAGGTAGATGTTTAATATCACAAAATTTGAATGCTCTAGTTTTATTTAACTGGAGTGGACAAACACCTTTGCTGCACCACTGTGGTGAGGTCTACAACATTTTGTATTTCTTCCACCTTCCTGACAATGTCTTCGTTTTAAATAAGCACATCCGAGGGGCAAAAGAAGTTTCTCCCTATAAACAAAAAGTGGTGATGGCTTTCTGCATTCCCCAGCTTCTACCTCATGTGGACCCAGTAGTAGGAAGAGAACAGGACATTTATCCAATTGCTCTTTTAGACAGCCTGCTCTGCTCGACAAGCTCTTCCCAGAACCTGCTGCAGCCCAGCAGGAGCTTGTGCCATCAAGTTGAGAGAGCCTGGCAAGGTAGTGCAAATTATTATAGAGAACAGTCGTATGTCTCTGAAGGTACACTACAGAGAAACATTGTCCATAAATACTGCTAATGGAGGAACTACCCATAAACTCGCTCATGAGCAATGCTGCTGAGCCCTGCCCAGCCCCTTCTCCGCTCTGCAGCTCCGTCCTTGGGCCTGGTCTCCTTTGAATAATTAAACATTGTATTGGCCCGGATCGATGAAGGGGGACCCAAAACGCTCGCCGCGGCCCCTTTAAGGCGCGGGGCAGCGCCTGCAGGAGGCGCGCGGGAGCGGGAACGGGAGCGGGGAACGGGAACGGGGAGCGCCGGGCGGGGGTCCCGTCCAGGAGCTCCCGTCCCATCGCGGGGTCCCGTCCCGTCCCGTCCCATCCCGGGGTCCGGTCCGGTCCCGTCCCGCGAGCGCCGCTGTCCGCGCCCCCCCCGTGCCGGTCTCGCCCCGGTCCCGTTCCCACCGGGGCGCGGAGCCGAGGGGCCGCCCCATCCCATCCCCTCCCGCCCCGTCCCGTCCCGCCCCGCCCCGCCGAGGAGGAGGTGGCAGCCGCCGCCGCCCCCCGCCCCTCGTGGCCGCGCCGCTCCCCCCGCCGGCCGGAGGCGCGGACGGACGGACGGACGGACAGAGGGACAGACGGACAGGCAGGCAGGCAGGCAGGCAGGCAGAGGGGCGGGCGAGGCCGCCCGGGAGCCGCCGGAGCGAGGTGAGTGGCGGGGCCGCGCTCGCCGCCGTTGTCCGCGGGAGCCCCGCGGGCGCTGCCCCCGCACCGCCCGCACCGCCCGCACCGCCGCCCCGCAGCGAGGAGGCGCCGCGGGGTCCCCGCTCCCCCGGCGGGCTGGGGTGCGGAGGTGCCGCAGGAACTCGCCCGGTGCCTCCCCCCGGGGCCGCGCTGTCACTCCGGCGCGGGGCTCCCGGGGAGGATGCGGGGCTCGCCCCGCGGACCCCGCACGCTGCGGGAGCACCTGCTGCGGGGCAGGGCAGGGCAGGGCTGGGACCGCGGAGCGGGGCTGTGCGGGCACGGCTGGGCGCCGGCGGCAGCAGCGAGCGGGGTCCGCTCCCGGGGCCGCCCGTGGCGCAGGGGGGCTGAGAAATGTTTGGAGGAGTTTTGTCTCTTCTTTCAGCTGGAAGAAAAGGCATCGGCGGCAGCAGCAGCAGCAGCAGCGCGCACGTGTGATGTAAAGAAAGAGGGACTTTATGATGCTGGCTCGTTACAGCACAGCGGGATACCGGGAAAGGCTGGCAGAATCAACAGGGTGCTTGTTTAGTGATGCACGGAACCTCCTTGGCCCAGAGCCTTATAACCGGGTTGAAGAGGTTGAATACTCACCTTGGCTTAAATGGGTTAGCAGTGGGGTTGCAGCTTGCCCCGACTTGTTTTCCGAGCTCCAAAAAAAAATAGTATGTTTTAAAAGGGGGGAAACAATGAAGCATTGTGATTATTAGGAGAAAAATGAGTAGGGTATGCTGATAGTTAAAAGTGCAGTGCTTGTAGGGCATGGATACCCAGTGCTGCAGAGCTGACTACTTCAGGACACCTTTGCATCATTTCTACTAATAATGCTTCTTGAAGTCTGCACGTGATTGTGGATTATGACTTTTAGGAGAACCTTAAGTGAGCTTTCAAAGACTGAGTGTACTCGAGTTTATTACTTGGCAGGGGGCAGCAGCATGGGAATGAAAATAGGAAGTGAACATTATTCATTTAATTCTGATATTGTTCTGGGTCTTCAACAGTTGTAGGTGTCATCAGAGACTGATCTTAGCTCAGATAGCATCTCATGTGCTGAAAGACAGTACTCTTGTCCTGGTAGGTACCTAGTTCTTCTCTGTGTGTGAACAGTCCTTCTGATATGGAATATGTTCTGAACAAGTCTGGTTATTTTTATCATGGACAAGTGTGTTTCTTTAAGATTAAACCAAACTGTATTATACTGAAAAATGTTCTCAGTCTGTAATATCTTAATCTCTTGTGTTCAAAATGAAAACAAGAGCCACCGGAAAATTGAAACCTCTCTTGACTGATTCACGTGACTGATGAGGTTTATGACAACACAACTGTGTTCAGTGTTACTACATTGAGTTGTCGTTACCTCTGACATGAAAGTGCAGCTCGAGATGAGGATGTGCAGTCCTCTGGCTCTGTGCAGTGCCCCGTGTAACCAGCAGTGGCAGAGGTCCAGCCTGGGTTTCCAGAGAAACGTCCTGGTTTCTTTTTGGTCGTTCTCAAACCTTCATGAGACAGAAGTGCGTGTTGTGGAAAGGGGGAAGGAATAGTGGTAATGTACTCAACTCTTGAAACACAGGCCTGGCAGCTGTTCCTGTCACAAGATGTTCTGCCCTGGTGGGATGTTCACAGGCTTGATATGTCATCCTGTTTTCCTGTGCCTGCTGAGGCCTCAATAAAAGGGTGTTGGCGTGGTCCTTAAATGCATCTGGCTGTAGGTAATGTCATGGTGAGATGCACTAGAGTAGTTTGTTCTGTTTCAGTTCTGCTTTGTTTACCTGCCTGAAGACTTTGTTGAATGTTACTGTAGTGAGATGCAGTTAAAATTTTTCTTTGCTATCGTGATAGGAAATACGCTTCAGCTTTCACTTTAAAGTAGTTGAGTGTTAATTATAACACTTAAAAAGCTGTATCCTAGCATGGATGTGCATGCCTGTAGGTTTATCTGTCCGTGATATCATTACTAACCTCTCTGATAAAGGCAGAACCAAAGTGTCTGTCCTGGATAGGAACTTCTGCAATCACCATAGGAAAGTCATGGGCTTTTTAGCAGTAAAGTTCTGAACAATATTCCTGTCTTCAGGTGAGCGTTAGCTCCTGCTAGATGCGGCCTGACTGTATTCCCCTGGGGGAATCATTTCACACTCTTTGTTTCCCTAGAAAATTTACAGTTCCCAACTGCACTGTTCAGTTCTGTGTGGATGCAAACCATGCTGACTCATATGCCGAACTGTTGCAGCCTTGCTCCATGTAAACACAAGCACACTTCTAAAATATTTAATTTGTAACCTCCTCTGTGGAGAGCTATCCCACAGTTCCTGGCATAATTCCCAGAAGCAGTAGATTCTGGGGTACTGGGAGTTTCAAAGGCCATTGGTGCCCAGCAGGATAATCGTCTGAACTAGTTTCGTGTAGTTTATCCTGGCACTGGGACAGTTCAAACTGAACAGGTATTTAATCTTGCTTAAAGCAAGCCTGCTTTGAACAATACTTGGTATGTGTATGAAGGATCTGGAACCTGTTGGGACATGGCTGTCAGATCTACATGGTAGAGAAAGCTTTGTTATGGCAAGTACACTTTGGTGTAGATGTACCTCCTAACAATTTCTAAACCAACCTTATCTGTGTGCAGTTATAGTAAAATCAGGAATAAGCTATTGAAAGATTTGTTTTCTTAGTTTCTCTGTGGCAAATAACAGTGGTAATTGTTTTGTGAAAGACCTGAGTTTATATCCACGTGTAAAATGCTTATTAGAAGGAATTTCTCAGAAAGATGGAAACTCACTCTTCCCATTCATGTACACAAAACCCCTCACAGGTCTTTTAATTGAAAATAAACTACAATATATGATTTGGCTACAAAGAGGGGGAGTGAAACCAAAGAATGATTTTTGTCTGTGCCTGCTAAGTACAGCATTGGCATTTTAAGATAAATACCTTCTCCTTGAAAGCAGTAATTAGTTCAGTGGAGACTAATTGATAAGGAACTAGAGTCCTTTGGCTCTTTTGTGGGTTTTAAAATTTGGGTTTGGGTTTGTTTTTTGGTTACTGTTGTTGTGAGCTTGGTTGAAAGAGTAATCCGTTATGGTAGGTATGGAGAGCAATTTGGGAGAGATTCAGTGCAGCTTATGGCTGGTCTGGATCAATCACATATCACATGCTCATGTAGGTTGACTGTCAGTGCATTACCTGCAATTGTTAAAAATCATCTGTTTACTGAACTGTGCTAAGGTTCGCTGATGTCATAACTCATTCCAAAATCCTGCATGTTTTAAGTTTCCATTCCCGCTTTTTGATTTTGAGAACAAGACTTTAGAGACACTAAAGTAGTGAGATGTGCTCAAAACTGGATAAATCTGGGTAGCAGAACTGGTTCCAAACTCTGGAGAAAAAGCTCCTCATGTAGATGGGGCTCTGGAATCTCATTGAGGTCCTTTGGGGGTACAAGCCATTGCTCTCACTGCCACAACATGGCAGCACTTTGCAGCTGCTCATAGCAAGTGCAGTGTCAGTGCAGCTGGAAAAGCAAATCTATGCTCTTACCTTTACAGATGGTAGAATTTGAAGGTAGCATGCCTGTCACTGCTTTGCCTGCAGGAAGGGTACTTAGCATAGTGCCCTTAGTACAAAAAGCATCTTTTCTGGAAGTGTGATTCAAGGCTCTACTGGTTTTCTTTCTTTATTCATGTTCCATTTGTATGGGTTTCTTAGAAATATGGCTTAATTCACAAAGGAATTTCACTAAAAAGTCACTATCATAAGTCTGAAATTGAAGCGTACAGATGTGGCATTGTGTTGCTTAGATGTGCTGGGAGATGTTTGCCATTGGCAGAGTCCCATTAATTACAACCCATATTTCAAAATCCTACTTTCTATGATGACCATTAGAGGCATTTTTCTTTGTAAAAGCAAAGGAGTTTAAAAATTGTGTCGGTGTCTGTTATTGTTGCTATGACAGCTGACTTTGTCCAGTTTTAGCTTTCCTATTCTGAGTAGCTCTTAACTGGGATCGTAACATTAATGGCTACCCACGGAATAAGTAGAAGAGGAGATCTTTCCACACTGTCTCTTTCTCTCAGTCAAAAATGTGTCTTTTGAGTTATACTATTTCAATCAGGATGCAGTGAGTTGAAATATGTACTTACTCTTGTTTTGGTGCCTGGCGTAATTAGGAATGGTATGGTTACAATATAAAGTAGTAGCTGGTTCCTTAGCACTATTTAGTCGTGGTTTGTCTTGAGCAAAACAGGTGGTGCTGTTGATACTGTGCTTCTGAGACTTGAAAACTGGGAAGATCACTTGAAATAAGGTGATGCAATTTTTGTACAAGGTCATGTACCAAATTATGTTGTCTTCAGATGGCAGTTGTGAAACAAGCGAGTGCTCCTTACAACATGCTATCAGTTATTGCATAACCAGCCGCAAATAAGGACTATCCCTCTGTCTAGGTGTGAGCAGTGGGATGTGTTGTCCTCAGATGCCAACTTACTTTTACATCAATGTGCAACACTAGTGTAAAAAAGCTGTAAAATAGCCCATGTCTATTCAAACTCTCTTTTCCAGCACACTGACCATCTTTCTCCAAAGTGGACAGATAACTTCTGTGTAGTCAGTGTCTATATTAAGAGTTTGTAAATGGCTGTCTTCCTGATGCTAGCTGGAAAATACTGTCACAAGAGAAGTTTTTTTTATATGTTAGGTGGCAACCTGTTAGTCTGAGTAATGCAATGTTGGAAACTGTTGGTGGTAAAGTAGCAGCAGTTTGAAAAGCTCTGTGACCCTAATCCAGACTTGTTTTAGAGGGTAACTTCTAATACAGAATCTTGTACAGTTTAGTCCAGTTGGAGGGCCAGCTGTCTATTTTGAAAATCAGACTGCTGCCTTTTAAGATGAAAGCCATATTTTGTGAATATGAACTCCTTTGTATCTGCTTGCTATGCCTTGTCCAAGGGAAGGAGCAGCTGTAGTCCATTCACCAGACCTGCATTTGGCTGTTGCTGCCATTGTGTTGTGTGTAAACATGTACCATTATTTTGGATCATATAGCAGCCTGTTCAAAAGGGTCTTGCATTCCCCAGCTGTTCTGCAACTTTTCCATCTCTAAGCTTGCCAGCTGCTTAATACAGGCAACTGTATCTGCATTTGTTTCTCTGGTGTTAAGTATTAGTGGAGATAAAAATTGACTTCTTGTTAAATGCTAGATACTGTGAGCTCCTCCTGCTTCAAATGGCCTTAAAAGAAAAGCAGACCATTCCTACTCTATCAAAGTTAGAAGTTTTCTTCATCACTAGTTGAACAGATTGCATAAAAATCTTTTTTTCATATATTTGAAACAAATATGAAATACAATTGTGTTTATATACGTATGCACATCTACAGCCTGTGGTAGTAACTAATCCAAAAGAACTCGGGTACAAAAAGTTGTCCCTTAAAGCTATGTCAACATCTCCTTTGTTTCCCCATTTCTCTGAACAATGTTCAGTTTAACAAGGCATCCTCTGCTCTCTTGTCAGCCAACCCTTTTGTTTACTGATTCTTGAAACCTTTTGTTTCAGTGGCAGCACTGCTCAGATTGGATGTCAAGGAAAGGACAGGGGCTCTGCAATGCCTTAGCTCTGCAGTGGGTGCTCAGCCCAGGTGAGGAACCACAGGCTGAGACCTGCCTTCTGGATTTTTCCTTCCAGCCTGCTGTCCCTCCCTTGAAAGTGATAGGAAGTGTCTGGAAAATGTTTTGTGTTACTGAACTCCTCTTGCCTGCAGCACTGAATCCATAGTTATCTGCCTGGAGATATAGAAGGTAAAAGTCGGAGTAAAGTCAAGCACCCATGGAAAAGGGAGACAATTCTTGTCTTAAGAAAAGAAAACCTTTTCTACAATGTCAGTTTGAAACTTTGGGTGAGGAGGAGCATGTCTTTGGTTGCTGAAAGAGATTTTAAAGATAGTGATAAAGCAAAGTTTTCAGAGGCTTGAGCTGGTCTCATTAGCTAATATTCCATAATCCCATACAAGGGAATAAATCAGGTGTTTGCTTAAAATCATATTTAATGCAGTTTGTAACTGAAGAATGCAAACTTGATTTTTCATGGTTGTGTTACTCATTTCATGGTGAAGGAGACTGGAAGGGAAACACTTGTGCATTCTTGCTTTTGATAGCAGAAAAGGCTGCTCCAGGGTCCAAGTTACCCATTGTAACTGGCCTGAAAACCCTATTATTCAGAGAGGAAATTTTCAGGTGACTGTAAATTTGTTTCTTTTTTCCTACCCTCTTTGTTTCCCCCCTTTCAGGAGGCCTACTCCTTGCTGGTTGTAGCTTTCACGTTCATGTTAAACATCAACACTACCTAAATTATACTAGGATGACTCTAGTTTACTAACAGAGCATTGCCCTGTGAAAACAAAAGCAAAAACATAAAAAGAAGTCTCTTGATTTAAGGTAGCATATTTCAGGATCTGTTTTTTGTATTTCCAAATAGCTGAGAGTTTGAACTTTTCCTTTCTAATGCTAGTGTCTTAAAAGAAGTTGGAACACTGTCCTTGGCTAGGCGCTTGCACTTGTCTTCTGGAAAATTAATTTTTCAAAGTCAGTGTTAGAGCACTAAATCAGCATTTGAAATAATAGCAGGAATACAGGTTTATAGTTTGAAGTGATCATATTAGATGCATAGTTATGTTAGCAGAGTCATGGCTATTAGATTAAAATGTGTAATTAATACATAAAATGTAGAAATGAATGTGTGTTCTGGATTTAATAACTGCACATATGAACAGTTCTTTAGAAAACAAGTGACAGGGATTCTCATCCAGAACAGCAGACTGTCCAAAAATAGAGGAAGACAACTGAGTGTAATACTGAAGATAGGTGGGGAATGGAGGGGGAACTTCTGTCACAGAGAAGGTTAGGGAGAGTGTTTGAATTTTTATTTTTATTTTTTAATGGCCGTTGATTAATTCATAAGCCCCTTTATAGTGAGTTTAGGGACTGGACATAGAGGAGATTGGGAGAAGTGGATTTTGAGAAGTAAGAAAGTAAGGAGGTATTGGTTTGTCCTCAGTTGAACAGAGGAGGAAGACAGTATCTGATTAACAAGCAGTATTCAGTTATTAAAGGCTTTAGGAGAAAGAAGTATTTCTTTCACGTAGAAGGTGGTGGGAAGTGAAGTGATAAGACTTTAAAGGGCATTTAATTACTTAAACATTTTTAAAATAATAGGGGGAAAAAGAAGAGGTTACCTGCTCACCCATCTCCAAAAACTGTTCTTAATGAAGCTGGTGGAAGTTTTGGAAAGGCATAAAAATAGAGTATTTGAGAAAGCTTTTTGTTTGGTGGGGTTTTTTAATTTTATTTTTCAGTCTTTTAAATGAAAGGTTCTGCCAATGTTTTTAACTTGGCCTAAATTTGCTCCATCCTCTACAGGGGAAAATATTTATTTTAAAGTTTCCTCTAAACTTAAATTGGCTTCCCAGCCAATTTAAAGATATGTCTGTCTATGTAATACCTTCCAACTCCAGGAAAGCTGACAACTGTAAGGCTTAGTGGAGGAGGAGACCTTGTTGATTGCACAGGAGAGCAGCATTTCCAGGAGCAGGAAAATTGCTGTTCTGAAACTGTAACTTGAATTAATCCCTTATACCTTTGTTTCCTTTTGCTGTTGTTAATGATTTCTTTTGCTCAGCTAGTGGTAAGTCCTGCTGTTCATGCCTCACTTCACTGATTCTTCCACTAGTCTGAGACTAAAAATTCCAGTATGTGTTAATTTAAGGACAGAAATAGAGCAGGGGCAGGAAAAGCTGCTTCCTTAAGCTCCAAGTTTATATGTTATGAGAGTTATGATCTTTAACTTTGGCACTTTAAGTTGTTTTTCTCTGGGGTGGTCATTGCAGCTCTTAGCGTGGGTCGTCCTGCACACTCTTGAGTTTGGATGCCTGTTATCTCACAGGTTGTGTGGCTCAAGTCTCTGCCCTGTATGTAGCTTATCAGCTGTGTGCATAGCTCCCCAGAGCCTACTCACACAAAATTGTCTCTATCTCTGGAAAGATTCAAGGGTTTGAAAGAAGCTTACTTATGCAAAAGTTGCAATAATAAAATTACATAAAGGAAACAAAATATTTACTGAAATAATATCTGTCAGTATGGATCTGGCTTAGTTAGGCTGTTTTGGTAGGGTTGCCTGTTATAGCTGCTTGTGTTCTGGATGCTTTGCTTTGTTTGTGTGCTATACGTGAGGCTGTGCTCTCATGTGTAATCAGCATTTAGGTGTTAACTGCTAAAAAGCAGCTGTTTCATCTTCTCCCACCTTACTCCACAAAACTGCTTAGCTTAGGTATTCCTGTTTAGATTCACTCTGTTTGCTTTAGGCTTAAACTACAGAATCACAGAATACGCCAAGTTGGAAGGGACCCACAAGGATCACTGAGTCCCACTCCTGGCCCTTCATAGGACAGTCCCAAGAGTCACACCATGTGCCTGAGAGTATTATCCAAATGCTTCGGGAACTCTGTCAGGCTTTTGCTGTGACCACTTCCCTGGGGAGCCTGTTCAGTGCCCAACCACCTTCTGGTGAAGAATTCTTTCCAATACCCAACCTAAACCTCCCCTGATACAACTTCAGGCCATTTTCTCCAGTCCTGTCACTGGTCACCAGAGAAAGAGACCAGTGCCTCCCATTCACTTCACCTTGTGAGGAAGCTGTTGACAGCTATGAGGTCTCTCTTCAGTCTCCTGCAGGCTGAACAGACCAAGTGCCCTCAGCCACTCCTCACAGGGCTTCCCCTCAAGACCCTTCATCATTCTCATGGCCCTTCTTTGGGCACTCTCTAATGGCTTAATGTTTTTCTTATATTGTGGTGCCCAACACTGCACACAATATGCAAGGTGAGGCCGCCCCAGTGCAGAGCAGAGTGGGGCAATCCCCTCCCTCGCCCGGCTGGCGATGCTTTTCCTGATACCCCCCGGGGCAGGGTTGGCCCTCCTGGCTGCCAGGGCACTGCTGACTCATTTTGAACTTGCTGTCGACCAGGTCCTCAGATCCCTTTCTATGGCACTGCTCTTCAGCCTCCCTTTCCCCATTCTGTACAAACATAAAGGATTGCCCCATCCCAGGTGCAGAATCTGACACTTTCGCTTGTTGAATTTCATATCGTTGGTGATTGTCCAGTCCTCTGATTTGTCCAGGTCTCTCTGCAGGGCCTCCCTGCCTTTGAGGAAGTCAACAGCTCCTCCCAGTTTTGTGTCGTCTGCAAACTTGCTTAGTATCCCTTTTAGTCAGAGTATTCTGTCATTTGTGGTTTAGAGCATATGCTGGGACAAATACTACTTCAAAGGAGTTTGTGCATAACTTGACCCTTGCAAAGCTCAGAGAGTAAAGACTCTCCAGTACTATATAAACACTCTGACCGTGGGATTGCACCAAACCTTCTGGATGCACTGCCCAGTGCCTGTCCTCTTCCTTCCTGTTATATTGTAGAGTGCTAATAGTTGAGAGGCAAAGGATTTGTTTTTCCTGAAATACACTTGTTTGTCTTGTCTCCATAATATTTGGTGCATGCCTGACTTGACAACTTGCATGCAAATGCCTCTTTTTTTGTTGTTTTTGTGGGTTGGCAACAACCTTGTTCTGGCTTCCTACTGCAAGCAGAAGCCTGGTGTATGGAAGTGAGTTGTTTGTATGGATTCCTGGTATGCAACGCAAGTTTAATTCTTTTAGCTTGAAATTAAATAACGTTGAATAAAATGAACTTTGAATTTAAGTGTCACTGAACCTAGCTAAATAAGTTTCTAGGACTTAAATTAATAAAAGCAAACTACAGCATAGCTACTGCTAGAGATGCATTTCAGGTTCTTAAAATTTGTGGTTTAAGAGGGGAATGCTCTGCTTACGTTTCTGTAGTAAACTTCATGTCTGAAATGCACTGTGTGGTGTACCCTGCTGGGATAGTACAGCCACAGACAACTTGAAGGGATTTGTGTGGGCAGGGAGATGGCAGATGAAACATTCCAGGTGAGATATAAATTTCCATGCCCTGGTTTGGGAACCCAATCTACCCTACAGTTCAGAGATAGAGAGCTGTGAAAAAGAAGTTACCAGTGATTTTGTTGCATCTGACGTATGGCTAGAGGGCCTAACAGCCTTTTAAAAGAAATCTTTAAAGCAGTATTTGGTTGGACATGCACTTTCTGGACTCCCAGAAGGTGCTTGCCAGCAAGGAGCTGCTGAAATCAAAAGTAAAACCCCAAAAGGCCCATATATGTGTGTGTGAAGTAAGGAAGCTGAGGACCAGAGTGATTTTGTGCTGAGGTTCAGCTGAAAGTTCTTTCCAAGTGCAATAAAGAGAGGAAACACCTTAATTACTGTCTTCAAGAATTATATATGTGAGATTTCTAGAGTAACATATAAATAGACTTTCATGATGCAATAGTAGATAGTGTGCTTCCAATAAAACCAATGTTACTTCATTACATGTTTCTTATGCAAAGACTGATATGGGAACTTATAATCATGCCAGTCACCTCTGAAACAAAGCAAGTAATCTTGGTGTTACAGAGGTTAGTTTCTTAAGGAAGCCTGAAAAAAAAAACTTTTTCCATGAACATGTTGGTATGAATTGGCATTCTTCCTTGCACAGGAAACCACAAATTCTTATTGTGGAAAACTTCTAACTCTTGTAAAACAGTCATTAGTTTTGTGTATTAAATGTTCAGAATGTTCTCGTGTTTTTTGGTGTGGCCTCTGGAGAGCTGCTTTAAGAAATGTTACTCTTTTGATAAACAGAAGATCACTTGCTCAAATGTTTCCAGTCACTTCTATTCACTGTGCATGCTACTGGGGCTTGGATGCTTGTCAAATGCCTACAAGCCTAAGACCGTCTTTATTGCTCAATTATTTTTACCCCCTTAAGTCTCTATGTATGACAGTTGCAGCAACTGAACATGATCCCTGTGTTAAATACAGCAATGTGTTCGATGAGCTGCTTTGTTGGGGTTTCTGAAACTGATGCACTTGAAATTTCCTTTGGTGGTGGGCACTCGGTGCACACACTCAGACACATCCACATGCGTGTGCTTGTGTGCACTCTTGGCAACACTTGTGTGACTGTCAAATGACTTGCATACCTAGTGTATGTGTGTACTGTAGGCTGGGAGCTTCAGGTTCAGGGGCCTTGAAAAATTACTTTTATTACCTCACGGACTTGTCTTTAAATTAATCTCTTTCTATGTGACTTGATTGTCTCAATCTTTTCTTTAAGTGGTGTTTTGTTTGTTTGTTTTTCTTTTCTTTAATCCCTACTCTGTATTTGGTACGCAAGCCATGATCAGTTTTTCAGACTTCATGTGAAGTAAAATTCTCTTAACTGAGAACTGCGTCATTATTTTTCGTTCCTTTCAAATACACTATCGAGTAGAATGCAAATTACACAGCATATTCTTTTCTTAATGAAAGAAGAAAGAACAATGGGTAGGGATTTAGCAAATCACCTAAGCTAGCAGTGATGAAAGTGATTTTTTTTTCTCTTCTTCACTGTGCAGGCTACTTGTTTGAAACAGATTTATCATGTCATCTTCATTAATGTTTTATACTTTCTACTATTTTGGAGTGGTAGCTGGGTCCTCAAGTACTGGAACGTTACTGCTGCTATTTAAGGCAGGACATCTGTCATGGTGTGTCTAGAGTCTGATTTCCCCAAGCCTGAACAATTCTTGCTTTTATACTCTACCTATGTAGCCATTGCTCTTTCTACAACCTAAAGTAAAAGAGAGGTTAAAGAACTCATTGTACATCTGTAATTTCTGAGAGTGGCAACTTGCCAGTAGCTATGTCTTGTGTCATCTGGACAATGCTTTGGCAGAGTTTTAAGAATTTGCTAAACTAGGCCAAATTAACTTTCTTTTCTGGTCAGGCATAACTTTCTATACTGGAAGGTTGCGCACAAAATGAATTCATGCTTCTCACAGTGTTAACACTGTCTCATGCTGCACACACCGTGGCTTCTGGGATCCAACCCTAGTAGCATCCTCCTGGTGTGCTACCCTCAGCTTTCTCCCTTGCTTCTGGAAATCATGGCTTGCATATTGACTTTCTTGGCCTTTGGGGCTTTTCCCTTGCAGTAGCCTCAGTGTTGGCTGCCCTCTCAGTCATGGTTTATGTCCCAACAGCTGTTCAGTCTGCAGACTTTTGTTGTAAATGCTATTTACAATATTATTACAGTATTATCAAATATTTCATGGACAGGATAGTGAGGTTACTCTGTGGAGAACTCAGAACTCATCTCTAGAAAGGGCAGACTTTGCAGGGTAATCTAGAGAAATGATTCCCCTTCTCCCACTGAAACCCTGCTCTGAAACTTTATTTTAGAGACAGTTTTAATGAACTTTGAAAGGTGTATTACAGTTTTCAGGGCAACCCCTTTATGTCTGTGGCTTTACAATAATGCCATTTTGGGGGTGAAATTTTATGACTCTAACAGCTCTCTACTCCTCCCATTTCCCTCTTTCCTTCCTGCTCCTAGCTGAATGCATGTGCTGATTATTCGGGGTGGCTCTAGTCCACTCCTTCAACTTTGTAAGCTGCTTTATCTCATGTTTTGGTTGCTGGGTCAGCACATCAGTGTCTATTGTCAGTGAACCAAGGAAGGTCTCAGACCTCCAGTGTGTGTGTGAGCTGGTGCAGTGGGACAAAAAATACGTGCTCTCCACAGTTCACTTTGTCTAACATGCATCTATGTATAAACATGAGTTTTCTGATTGCACCTTTCAGTTCTGATTTGACAAATTAAAAGCTTTCAAGTGGAACACTGAAGTAGTGTTTACTTGTAGCTTAAAATGCTGGAATTGGATTTTTTTTCTTTTTATTCGTATCTCCTATTCCACACTATGTTTTTACAAGTTTTTTGTTTAAAGGAAGCCTTATACTTCTCAGGAAAGGTCACAGCTGGGAAAGGCCTAAAATAATTGCAGTTGCACAGTGTTGCTTGGCTCTGTTGGATTGCAACTGTGTATGACTGTTATTAATCTAAAATTGCAGATGCTTTACTTGTTCATCAGATTGTAAAAGTGCTGTGAGAGCATCCAGCATCTTTTAAAGACAGCATGAATTGCTGCATTTTGGAGTTAGAATAGTCATGGTGACAGCATGTCTCTTCTGTACTGGTGGAGTGAATTAAAGAGCATGGGGAAGAAATGCTAGGGAGTAAGGAGATTTGAAATAACTATACATAGGTCAATGGAAACAACATAGGAAGTTTTGGGAAGCTTTGTTAAAATTGGCTTTGTACTTGAAAGTTTACTAGAGTAATACATGCTATTGAACCTGATGGCTTTGGCTTGTGATCATCAGTGAAGTCCTGCTTTTTCACCTAGTTTTTCAACTGGGGATTTACTTTGGCACAAGGAAGATAAGTTTCGTATTTGAGTTAGTTGAGTACAAGTGTCTGCTTGGAAACGTTCCCAGCAATGATCTGATTCCTAGTATTTTCTGTTATTGCTCAATAGTGCCACCAATGCATATCTGGCCACAAAAGAATTAGGACAACCTGCATAAACTCCAGGATTTTTTAATGTCTCAGAAACACTTCAATACAGTGTAAAAGCTGGTCAGTTATAAAGATTGGCTTGAAACAAAGTGACTTCCAAGGACTTGGCAGTTAAGTTTAACAAAACTATTGCTTCCTCCTGTTGACTTTGTGACATCCCAGGTGCCGCTTGCGAAGCTGACTGCCAGTGACTGGCCCTGCACACCTACCTCACAGGACACGAGTCTTGTGTCCGAAGACATCATCTCCCAGACCAAGACCTCCAGATCATTGCTGGAGGTCATTTAGAAAGGACACATGGCTCTCTTGGCTGCTGCAGGTGTTGAATTGCCCCAGTATTTTAGAGGAGTCTGCGCTGTACTATCAGTGTATTCTTCAGGCTAATTCATATATATATTTTTGACCAAAACAAAAAAAGGCTGTTTTCTTTTGTATCTTAACAAAACTTTTGCTCATTATAAGGTATTGAAGTATTTGAGTTAAAGGAAAATAAACTCCTAGAACAAACCAGGAAACCCAAAAGATTACATTTCTCACTTCATTCTGGCAGTAGATGCACAACCAACATGCTAAGGGGAGAGTCATGGCTATGTAAGCTCCGGATGTGAGAGGGTGTTCTGCATTACAGGTAGATGAAATAAATTTTGGAGCCATCTGGCAGTGAGCAGAGTGCAACTGCTTGGCTGCCTTGAACTTCACTTCTATAAGTTAACCTCTTCACAGGTTTCCTTATGAGGAGAGTCTTGAAAAGATTCTCATTAGACTTTTTTTTTTCTACAGTATTGTCTAGTGATCTTATTTATTGTCCAAAATACCGCATAATTCAGATCAGAGATTTAGATTCAAAGTTAATATCTGAATAGCAAAGTCCATGTTGTTCAGAGATTTTCCTGTGTTAATTGTTAACAGAGGTGCCCTCACTGCTCAGCTGAGCTGCAGGGTTTGTTAGCTGAGCACTGCTTACTATACCCTGTTGTGTAAGTGCTATTTTTGATGTCTCACAGCACCGACACTTTTAGCTTATTAGGTGTGACATAGAGGACCCTTATCCTGAAATGTGCTGCTAGAACTTAGTTGGGAGTATTCAGATTGTGCTCAAAAATATTACTTTATGGTTTTTTTCAGTGTTAATTGCACCATCTATTTGATTCATGGTATTTAAAGAATATACTTACTTTGAGCACAAGAATCTGATATTATTCGGTCGTTCATGGCAACCTGAGTATTGTGTTTTATGTTTTGTTTTTTTGATTGGTTGGGTTTTTTTTTTAATCCTCTTAATAGCTTCTGTATTGAGTGCTCTTGTTTAGAAGAAGCAATTATTTGTGCATGCGCCTGATTCATAAAAATCACTCATCTTCCAGTTGTCTTAGGCACTTGAGAGTCTTGCTTCGTCTTGTCTACTGCCTTTGCCTAGTTTCTGTCTCTTTCTTGCATGGTACTATCCATTTTCAAGACCTTAGAGAGGGGGGTTTGACTACAGTTCTCGCTGTAATGTATAGGCAAGTCTTCAGTCTTGTTCCATAACTTTTCAGTGAAGAGAGCTGTCTCAGTTGTTGAGGAAGCTTGAACTGTTTTGAGGTGTTGCAGATCAGAAGATGATTATAGTTCTGTAAGAATTCTTTTGTTCCCCAGTGTAACATAATGTTGTCACTAACAGAGCATTTTTGAAAATTCACATAGGTGAACAGAAGTGTAGTGGGCTGTGTGGATCCAATATGCCCCTCATTATGTTATTTTGCTTGAAAAATGTATTTTTTAAACTTAAGGAATTCTTACATTTATTTGTTTTATTTTTAATGAAATTAATTTCATTAATATGGTAGTTATTTTCTGTCATGCTGTCACAAGGCCTAAGTCCAGAAGATAAATCTAAACAGAGGGAATGTGTCTTGAATACATTGTTAAGAGATGATCTGAATGGGCCAGTGCATGAGCTACTGGTTAATGATTGGGCAGCATTAGTCTTATCTTTTGGCCTTGTCTGAGGAAAACAAGTGTTTAATATTCCTTCCATTTCTGAATCTGGCCTTTCTAGAGACTGTAGTTAGCTGTGACTGTTATCTTTGGTAGAATATTCAACTGTTTATATTTTGTATTTTATAGTCTTGTTTCTTTCATCAGTCGGCTCTTTGGGCAGTTTCTTTAGGTTTTTTGCAGTGTGTTCCTCCTGAACTTGCTCCAAAGACTTCACTGCTGGGCACTCAGGCACATCCAGTATCAAAGTTGATCAAAGTATTAAAGCTGATCCAAATAGTCCCAACAGCTGAGATAATTTGTTTTATCTTGGAGTTGGATGATGTGCTTGTGCATTTTAGGATGATGCATAATAACCTGACCAGGAGAGATGCCTGTGGAAGAGGAGGAAAATAGGATTCCTAATTAGGTGACCACTTGCTAGCTGGAAAGCAGGTGTATTTTGAGGGACTGCTTTTTTATTTTGGTTCTGCACCGCTTTAATTCTCAACGCTTCAACCTCTGCCTGATCTCTACAAAATCTTCTCCTTTAGTCATATTTGCAGTATCCTTCTTTTCTGCCCCCATCCCCACCCAAAAAAAACCAAACAGAAAAACCCATACACGTATGCCATTTTTTGGTTTGTGTACCACTCAGTAATTTTGCCAGAGTAGGGCAGCGGTGTGAGGTTGGAAGGAGGGCATTAGTCACGTGAATGATATTGTCTCAACAAACTTCATAGGTAAAGGCCTAATGAGGGTCAAAGAACCCCCAACAAAACCTCTTGCAGACTACTTTGAAATACTTGATGTCCCAAACTGGACAGCTATCACATGTAAAACAGGTAGAACTGTCTTTTTAAAGAATTTGTTTTGTTTCTTAATTCTTGAACTGCAGAAATGGACACTGTCTCTGTTATCCATTTTGCCAGTGCTGGCAAGTTTGAAATTGTAAGTTGTGTTTGTGATGAACTGGAATTTCAGCAGTGACATTGCTGTCAACTCTGTCTTTCTGCCCTTGAATGCAGCAAGCCTGTTTCTCTTGGGTCCTGTAGCAGTCATGACCCCTCCACCTTTCAGCATGTAAGAAGTTCAGCATCTTTAAAGCAGTAAATACATTATGCTGCTAATGTCTTTGGACTAACTAATTTAAATGGAAACTGAGCAGTTTCTCACTTAAAAGGTGCTCTAGATCTTGTTTGTAAACATCCTAGAAATTAATTGATGCATCTGATTTTCAGTATTTCTCATATATTTACGGGAGACAGTAAAGTATCAAAATTGATGAAAGCAAGCAAAAGCTGATTTGCTTTTGAAAAGCACTCTGGCTTGAAAGAATGACTCTCTAGACCTTAGTGCTTGGTATTAACTCTGGAACTTATGTGCTTTGAATGCCATAGACTTAAGTTACAACAAGGAGCTGCAAAATGAGTTGGAGAAGTGAGAGAATCTAAGCAAATGCAATAAATTTTACCTTGTGATAATGAATTCTTGAATATATGGACTTTTTAAAAGAGGTGTTCAAGAACTGTAATCTGTTGTGTAATCAAATGTGTCTTCTGTGGGAAAGAAGTTCTATTATTATGAAGGTAAACATGCAAATGTCTGAGTATGAAGAAATGTCTTCCAAGTTCTCAAAAATTTTGAAATAATCTAATAAGCCTGTGTGGAAATCTGCTCCATAGTACTATTAGGTTAGCAGAAGACGTTGCTTTACATGCTGATAAAATATCTCTTTCATAAGTGTTGCTACTCAACAAGACTGAGAACATTATAATTTGGTTTTGCAGCCCTTTCAGATGCCCTACCTAACTGGTGCCCCTCCTAAAGGAGTTGAGAGACACTGTGATAGAACCACATGTTAGTTGTAAAGGAACATATTAAATAATGAAACCTTTAAATCTAAGATTGGCATTTATTTAATTACAAGTGTGCTCTATTTCTGGGGGGTTTATGAGAAAATTTTGAAAGTTGAACATGTTTTTGCTCAGATAAATGGTTGAGCAGGCAATTGACTGCAAATCTCATTTGACATTGGTGTTTGCCTGTGTTAGGATATGAGTTCAGGACAGGCTACTATTACTTGAATTAATGGCAGCTGGTTTACAGATATAAAAACAATCTTCTCTTTGCCAGGTGTATCTTAGCCAGTGTTGCTGAAGTTATTGGAATGTCCAGCCAGTGAAACCTGTATACAGGCATCTGGGTGGAACTTAAACTGTCACCGGGATAGCATAAATGTGGGTGTCTAAAACATGTGGCAATTGCTAGACTTTTTTTAAAATTGGATTTGGGGGATGAGCTAGTTCATGCAGCTAGTACTTGGCTTTAATTTTAGTATATCTACTCAATATGTGGAAGGAATTCAAGCTGCAGATTAAGGAGTGAGTGTGCCTAAGAGAGCTCAAGCAGTGTGATTTGTCCTCTGAACTCATGACTAAAGCTCTAACTATAGTCCATATTTCTGGCCACTGTTTCTGTCCTGAAAAAGGCTGTCAGAAGAGATTCTCACCTCTGTTACTTGCATGCTGGCCCATGTCAGAGGTACCTGTTTCAGCAGTATCCATGCACAGTCCGAATTTCTACCCAAGGTCTGGCTGAGCAGAGCTGTGCAAGTGCAGGTTAGAAGTCACTCAGATAACATAAACCCAGAACACTTGAGTCTGCCAGTTGGCTGATACATGAAGTAGGTGTTTTACAGCACATATTCTCTAAACTGCCAGGAAGAGATTGCAAACAATAGTTGATTCCTATATTTGCTGCAAACTCTAAAATTTTGGTTTGTTTCTTTGTATTATTCACTAAGATTCTTGCCCTTTCACGTTCTGTGTAGTGGTTTACCTGGCTAAGAGGGAATTGCCCTTCTACACTGTTTCTAGCTCTTCATCTTATTAGCCAAAAAAAACACCTCACTTAGTCATTTAAAGTGAAACATGGTAGCCCAAAATCAATTAAGAAAAGAAACAAAATGTACCTCTTGTGTTTTAGCCCTTTGTGTATGTTTCAGAAAATGCACTTGCCTGCTGCTGGCTGACTGGCAAACTGAACATCTGCCCTGAGCAGGTAGGTTAGGAATGTCCATGGAGCTGGGGAAAAGTGAGAGGGCACCCCTCTGTGCAGGGCAGGACTGAGCTGGTGTCTGTGCTCTGCATTTTCTCAAGCAGGGAGGTCTGTGCTTGTTGCGGTGTCTTCCCAGCCCTGCTGTGGAGGAGAGGAGAGCTGGCTGAGCTTGCCAGGAATGATAAGGCCTCCAGGTGGGGATCACAGTAAACATGCTGTGAGAATCACAGCCCTGCTTTCCCAGGAGTCACATGAGGCAAAGATGTTCTTCTGTCGCTTGCTCTGTTGGAAGTTTCTTGCTCCTAGCAACTAAATGATATGCAAAGCAATCAAACTGCAGCTCTTCCAGCATTCCTGGTGTTCTGGCTTATGGTACTTGCTTCTGTTTTCAAAATTGAATTTGTCAGCATAGACACTACTTCACTCTGCAAATGTAAAATCTTATCACAAGTGCTTCTTGTGTTGTTATAAACATGCATAACTTTCCTCTACAAGATCTGCATATCATGTTTGCTTTTCCCCACACTGTTTATTCAATAGCCTGCCAAACAGCAGAGGTTTCTTCTGAACAGATTTATGCAAAACTGGCAATGCGGTAATGGCATTGCTTCCAGTACATTCAGACTATTGTATTCTACATACAGTACCCATGGCTTTATTACTGACTAACAAGGCTCTGTTGGCTACAATGAAGTAGACCACAAAATTGCTCTATCTTAGGCTTAAACTATAATTTGAGACAGTTACCTTAAACCAAATAACCTAAGTACATAAATAAACTATTAAGCATCATAAACTTTCCAGTGGCAGAGACAGTTAGCAAGGAACTATGCAAATCCCACAGGCCTAGATAATCTCTGCCATAATTATGTAGTTCACTAAGTGAGTAAAATTTTCAAAGCTCTGCTCATGAATAAGACCAGATTGTTTGTGATGTGATTTCATAAAACAAACAAGGAGACTAAAAGCTCCAGAGGCTGCTTAAGGTTTTGCAGATGGGTAAATGCTACTACTTAATTGTTTAAAGTATGTGTGAGGAGATAGATGACAGTTGTACAAAGTATGCCTTAAGAAATAAACTTACTGTTAGATATGTGCTGAATTTCTTTACCATTGTAGCTGGGTTTTCAACAGGTCACTTTAGTAGTCTGTTCAAAACAGCCTTTAAATGTTCTGTGATTTTTGCTACTTATTCTGCTAGATAATATAGATTGCTAAATATTTTCTCTCTGCTGTATTCTAATTGTGGTTATAAAGTGAACATTGCTGTGAACTTTCTGGTTCTGCTTTGGTGCTATTTACAGATACCTCTTCTGATCCATACATCCTATCTAATTCCCCTGCCTATGACAGTGGTGCCAACAGAAGTACTAGGAAGAATACAATAGTTGCACCAGTCTAGGAAAAAAAAAACAACACACTGCCCAGAACATGTGTTGGAGGAGAGATATACCTGAAATGTTCAGCCATGTAGTTGATGGACTTCTTAATGGATTGTCTTGCCTGGCCTTTGGGGTAGCCAGCCCCAAACAGCAACAGAGAGAGCCTGCACTCTGGAGATTGTAGGAAGCTGTAGCATCCCTTTGGTATGCTTTAAGAATGTATTTGCTCTCCTCCATTCCTTGAGAGAGGAGAAATGAGTTTCAGCATTTGGGGACATCCTATGTAGGGAACATTCTGAAGACTAGGTCTTGCCTTTTTGTGTGTAGGGTTTTTCTGTAGCTTTTTTGTTTTGGTTGTTTGGGTTTTTTTTGTTTGTTTTAGTTGGTTGGTTTTTTGTTTGGGTTGGGCTTTTTTTAATGGCTAGGTGTTGTCTAATTGAGATGAAGCACCACGCATACTTGTGATACAGGAATTTGTACTTGTTCAGATAAATCTGCTATGTGATGGCCCACACCCAAATACAGAAGGAATCACAGAAATAGCAAATGGGATTTTGTTGAGCCTACAGACTTGTAGACAGGAAGGTCCCTTCTGTGTCTCTTCTCTGTTACCTCCCTTGTACTGGAACTTGCTGCAAAACAGAGACCTGAAGTCTCCTGCATCGGAACAGATTCCTCTGTGAGCTTTATTTTACTTCACTATGTCTCTTACTCAAAATCCCTAGAGAACTTAGAAAGTTGGGTGATAGAAGCCAAAGACTTATCCCAAATGGGTATTCTGTGGAAAAAACTTCCCTTCCTTAGGCACAGAATCTAAAAAATTGCTCCATTGACTTAACATGAATCCCAGTGCTTTTTTAACCTTTAGTTATTTATCCTCCCCAGACCCCTGTGAAATTGAAGAGTTCTTTTATCCTGAATGATGGACTGGGAGCTGGATTATGGGGGCTAACTACCATGTTCTCACCCACATGTACCAGTTTCCTGCTTTGTGCCCTGTACTGACTCTGTACTGAGTCAGCTGTGTTTAATATGTAAGAGAGCAATTGAATTATTTTTATGGGTTCTGGTCTGAAATGATTCAGTGCAGGGTCAAACATGATGTGGAGCAGAGAAGGGAGAGGAATGGGAATCTGGCAGCCAGTAGCTGGCTGGGTTTGCCATGGAGCCACAGACCAAGCCTGGTGACTTCCCCAAGGTCACACAAGCATCTGTCAGCAAGAAATTGAAACCTTCTCTCTTGTGTTATATAGGGGGCTGACCTCAGGTCTGTCACATGCAATAACTCATAGGAAGTGGCTTTAGAGTTCTTCTACTTGAATTTATTGCTTGTTTGCAAATAATACAGATGCATGAATTAGTAGATGCTTTCTAGTGTATGCCAAGATCCAAACATACTGAACTGGTCATAACTGCAGATCTTCAGGTGTAAGCTGGGTGCATTCCATGAGGAATTCATAGTTAACTTGAGGTAACTTTCCCTTAGAATGTGATTTTTGAAGAGACAGTGATCTGTCAACTACAGCACATTTCTGTTTAAGGACTGCTACCTTTTAATAAAGATAGCTCAGGAGTTAAGTGTCTGAAACAAATAATTACATGGTATTGCCAACTCAGTCAAAAATCATTTGGTAACAGAAGCCTGATAACTCACACAATCTGCAGTGTGAGACTTTATCAATAGCCTAATACAAAATTTAGAATGGACTGTTTCACCAATCCTGGGCACACAAATTACTGAATCACAGTATTTTGAGCTATGTTCCTTATGAAGGCAGTGCTGAAAGTAAGGGTCTGAGGGCAGAGCTTAGGTCATGTGTTCTGGCATCAATTTCTATGCTCTGTTTTGTTGTTTGAATTCTTTTTAAAGTTTCTTTAGAAAAAGGGCTAGCCAAAAAATATGCTGGACATGATTGTATGTAACATATGTGTGTTTTCTTTACACAATACACTGCAGTTCATTCAGTTTGAAGGGCTTCCTCCTAGCTCTGACAAATTTTGTCAAAATACTACTTGACTTCATTTCTGTGCCTGTTTGTTGTTTTTTTTTAAATGTTTATTTTTTGAAACCAAGTAAAGCTTGTTGCAGGTGTTTTGGTTTGTTTTTTTAAAAGAAGGACAGTATTGGAGAAGTCTGTTTCCAGCAATCTAATATGTTGTCTGATGTTCTTCTAGAAACAAATACATCATGTGGATTTTTATGTAGGAGGTTTTTTAGACTTCTAAAGGTTGGGTGTTAGCCACAAGGTTCATGTGACATGACAAATGTGGAACATCTGTGTACTGATGCACATCACTGTTCTCAAAGTCATTCCCCCCACCACATGCATTGAATCAAATACAAGAATTTAGAGAAAAAACAGTTGGAAGAAGACAATCTGTCAAATACAGTGGCAAGGATCTGTTGTGCAAGCCTTTGGAGCTCCCTCACACACTTCTCCACTCACTTATTCAGAGGTCTGATGTGGACAGTTGCTCCTTTGGAACAGGGAGAGTGGTATCATGCCTTCCTAGCTGGTGGCAAACTGTTTTCTGAACAGAAATTAGAGTTTAGCTTAAGGGATTCCTTAGTGTAGTTCCTTGTTTGTGATGTATGGGTTGTATATGGCGTAAGTAGGGGGCTAAGTTGGTTTACTTGTATTGGAAACGAAGTGTGGCTGAGTGGCTTAGCCCGGATCTCTCATATTAAAATATGAATCTTTTTCATAACTGTGCCTGAAATGACCTTACTTGGTGACCCATATCCTTGTAAATCCTGAATGTTACTGTTTGTCTCCATTCTATAGCTGGAGTAAGAGTTCTTGGCTATAAAATATCTGTGATATAGAAGAGAAAAGAAAAGCAATTCTTGTGGGTAAGATTTGACCTGTAGCATTCTGGGCCAGAAACTAGAAATCCTCTGTTGTCTAGACTGCTTAGCAAATTGCATGAAGGGCACTGTACTTCATTACAGCTTGTATACTTGGTGCTATTACTTTCGTCTGACATGGGAGGCTCAGGTTTAAATTGCAGGGTACAGTATATCCAAAAATCAGACTTCCAGATGCATGTCACTACTGATGTTGAGGTGGAACTCATGTTTGGGGTGGTAAAAAGCTCACTGCTGTGCTGCAGGCAAGTGGCAGATATTCATAGTTGTCTTCCTAAGGACTTGCATGTATTTCAGAAATGGTCTGAAACTTTTTAGGTTTGAACACATTGTTACGTAGTGGGGTTTTTTAGTAATGTAAATCTATTCTTTCAGATGTTGTCATCACAGATAAGGGTTTATTGAATGCTGGTACTCACAGTTAGAAACCAGCCCTTATTTTCTAGATTATCTTCACAGACTCAACTCTGGGACTGCAAATGTCAAGGACCTCCTTTAGTCGATCTGAATTTAGTTTCAAACATCTGCCTCTGAGATGATTTCTGAACACTTCCTTCATACATTGATGTTACGATGGCTGTTTTCGTGCTGTGCTTAAGTCTTTTTGAACTTACTGTTTCTGAGGTTCTTAAAATCTTATTCCAAAGATATTTCCATTTACAAGAGCTTCTACTCTAGAGTGCATGTAAAAGCTCTTGTTCCAACAAAGCCACATAGGCTTGCTTTTCTGACACTGGAAAACTTGCTCATATTGAAAATATCACTTAACTTGGAAACAGCTTCTGAACGATGCCCAGCTTTTAATGGAGGTGTAAGAAATGGTCTGAAGTGAAGGCAACATCTTTGGGATTTGCTGTCCAGAGGCAGGTGCATAGGGAGTGGACAGATGTGGTATACAAGACCTAAATAACCTGGGCATCCATTTCAATTGTCCTGTTGTCTCAGAATTTGCTCTGCTCTCATTAAATAGTTCTCATAAAACTGTAGCTGTTAATCCAAACCAACCAGTCACTCTCTCAACCCAGCCTGCCTGGGCTAAGAGGCTGCACCCCCCACCTCTGTGAGCCCTGTGTCCTTAGGGAGTGAGGAGCCATGCAGATTTTTATACTGCATTTCCAGCAGACTTCTTGTCTTCAGTGCTGGCTACAGGATGTACCTCTGAATCAGCAGCCCTTTGAAAGTCTGATGCAGAATCTGGGCTAATCTAATTGTGATCTCTCTGGTATAGGACTTGCCCAAGCCTAGTGTTTCTATTTTCAATGGGTTTTGTTTGTTTTTTTTTTTTTATTTAACTTTGTAAAACTGTATTTAGGCAACAAATCTGTACATCCAGAATGTGCAGGTGTTAAATTAAGCTGGTGTTCCAAGTAGTTAAATGCAGCTGTGATATAAATTGCTTATGTAAACACAGCAGTGATTTCACATCCTTAGAACAATTTAAGTTCTGTAGCTTCTTTTACCCATGCCCCAGTTTTGTTAAACAACTCAGAGTAATCCTGGGAGGCCTGTCTGACTTCAGTCTGCTTTATTGCATGAAAATGCCCTTCAGAGTGCTGGACAAAGAAAAAAATGATAATTTTTATAAGTGTTTAAAAAGTCTTCTGATGTCTTGAGTCTTTGTTACACTAGAGGTCAGTGTATGATGGGAGCTTCTGTGCTGTGGTATAGAGTTTCTTGCAGAATCCTATTTCATCAACTTTGAAACCAGATTCTAAGAGAAACTGTAGCCTGTTGCTATGGAAAAAAACTTAACATTAATGTGTCTTGTGACTTTCTTGGCTAAAGGACTTTTTTGAGCTTCCTACTTTTAATTCTCTTTGCTTAAGGAATATTAGACAAGTATCAGTAACACCACTTTAATGTGGTAAACAGGAATATGCACATCCAGTTGTTTCAGTGTAAACCTCAAACACCTTGCATGGCAATACCATTACTTTTTGGTTCAGATATATTTCTGTATGCCAGTGTATTTACAGGTGTCATCCTTAACTTGTACACTGTACTTATTAAGGGCATGGTGAGACAACTGCACGTGTACCTATTATTTTTAGAGTAGTAGGTGTCAGTTGTCAGCTTTGTGAGCATGAGCTGGTAACTTCCAGGTGAATGGCTTCACTTTTGGGTGATGAGGAAAGTATAGTCAGTAATGACTCTATCATGATACTTTTAGAGATTCTTTCCTCAGCAGGTCTACTTCACTTCTCCAGAAAAGGAATTTCCTTAAACATCTGGAATGTGCAAAAGCAGATTGTTTCTGCAAACGTCATTGGGCAGGGGGACTAGAGCAGATGGTCAAACTATGACAGTGTTAACTGAGGTGAAATGGGAGAGAAATGCACTGAAAGAGAGTCTCGCTGACTGGAGCAGATTACATCACAAATGGCAATATAAGTAGGATAGCGGGAAAGAACCCAATAGGGTGAATTTGAGCTCCTGAATGTTTTCTAGGAGAACTGACTACAAACAAAAGTGCCTGTACTGTGTTAGTCTTGTGCAGAGTTTTGAAATGCCTCAAAACCATGAAAGAAGATGGGATGTTTAGTTTACAGGGTTATACCAATATAGACAGTAAGTGAAGGCATAGAGCTGCGTTTTAATGTTCTGAAGTGATATTCTGAGTGTTCAAGAGACCTGGACTGATGAAAGTCTTTGTGGTCTTTCTTTTGGATGGGGTGGAAGAGGGAAGGGAACACAGTAAAAGGGAAACCAACAGTCTGAAAATATCCTTTGCACTTGGCTCGTGCCCAGTGTGTTTTGTTGCATACCTCTGGAGCATTAAGAAGGATAACACCTCAGCTGAGATAGTGTGAAGGAGGTGTTAGACTCTGGTTTAATTGAACCCTCTGTGAGGGTTCCTGGCTTCACAGGAGAGTTGTTGCACTCCTACCTCTTTCCCAGGTTTTTCCAGGCTGCTTTTTTTTTGTTTTTCCCCTGTAAAAAATTAACATGTACCAAGGCTTTGCAGAATGTGGCTTTATCAAAATATCTTTGGTTTCAGGCTTCAATGGGTTGGGCGAGAGCCTGAAAAGCTGATGGCTTTGCAAACTGATGTGATGTAAGTCATGAAGCAACAAATAAAATATCCTAAAAATTTATTTCCTTTTCCTTTACTTTTCTGATTGGAGGAACACAGCCTTAATTTGTTTCAGTGAAACTCTTCAAAGTCTGTTCTGCATGTGAGACCGCCAGAGCTAGGAGGCTTATCTTAAAGAAGAGAAGCTGTTGTAGGTGTCCTGTAGCCAGCCTAGTGAATAACCTGATAGATCCCTGCAGATTGTTGCATGGCAGCTCTATGTATGTGCACATAGTGACCATCCTTCTTGGTTCATCTGTCAGATGTTAAATCAGTCCAAATGTTGATGTTATCTGCATCCAGAAGAATATTTGTCTAGAAGAAATGTAAGGTTGATTATTCTCCTGGATCAAAAATGAATCTTTGTGGCTGAGCAGAGATGATTACCCACTAATTCCTCTTTCTAGTTCATAATATCAAGCATCCAAATTATATTTTGATGTGTGTCTTTCCTTCATTATATACTGACTAATTCCAGGATGTGTCTGTTGTGTAATGAGGCAGAGTCCATCAAAAAGACAAAAATTAATATTTGAAGTGTCTTTTCCTGCTTTTGTTCTAAACTCTCAAAATGCAGGGGTTATCAGATATAGGGTTCAAGTGGCTTGCCAGGCACTACTCAGATGAACTGCAGAGCCAAGGTCAGTCTTGAAAAGGTTAGAATTCAACCAGCTCTTGCATTCTGATTTCAGTCTCAAATGTTTCTTGGTAGATGCGCTGTATTTCTTAGGTCTTATGTTTGTCTCATCATTTGTTCTTGCCAAAACTTCTTGTAAGACTCCTGGCACTAACAGGGATGTGTAGAATATAGTGACATAGGCAAACATATATAAAAAAACACCAAACCAACTCTGTCAAGATAGTTCAACTCACACCAGATTTCAAGATTCTTTTAAAAGGACAGACTTTGACAGCTTCAAAACTGCAGCATCATGGTCTTCCCTCTTGTTCCAATACACAAATGTAACATTTGAAAAAAAAAAAAAAAAGAATTAATGAAGGTACTAGTGGGACAGTGGCAGCGTGCACCAGGTTTAATGTGTGTTGTATAGTTTAAATGTCCTCTCTTCCCACCTCACAGTGGCTTCCAGGAAATCTGTGAAGTAGTTGGCCAAAACTATAGCTGCATTTCAAATTCTTCCTTTTCTGTTTTTTTCAAATATTGATATATAGAGGAAGAAGGTAGGAACAGCAGAAGTCATCAGGCAACCATACAGTTAAGCAGCAAGATGGAATTTGGAAACTGAGCATTATGTGATGGTAAAACTAGGAGAAAGTAGTTTATCTTTCTTCCAACTATCCCTTGTCAACCATCTTTTTTACTTCACCTTTCCTGCCAGACTGTGAGTGCCCACTCCTTTACCCTTCCAAAATGAGGAGTGCTCATTTGAGGTGAATGGAAATTGGAAAAGTGAAAACAATGGCATGTGGTTTACCATATCCTTGGAACTTTAGGCTATTGTCCTGCTTGAATACAGAAATAAATGTGGGTAGATCTTAAAAACTGATGTAGTTCAAATGTGTGAACAGCTGCATAACATTAGGGAGAAGGCTGAACTGCTGCCTTACCTGTTCTCATGCACTCTAAGGTAGTCTGTTTTGGGGGGTTTGCTTGTCTTCTAAAATCAGAATTTTTCCCAACTCAGGCAAAAATTCCTGTCTTATCTTTCTTTTCAATGAATTATTTTTGTTTTGACCTCTTCTCTAGCTGTTGCTATTAGTGTCTGACATGTTCAGCAGCTGCAATGGAAGCAGAGCAGTGACCTGACTGCTCCTAACAGTTGTTGCACCAGTCACATAGGATATCATGACCTCATTTTGTACCTCCTAATAGATTAAAAAATAAAATAAAGCAGTTGTGAAAGTGAAAGCAGTATATTTGGTGCCTAAACATATATGCAGGTGAGCTAAGCCTGGGCTGAGCAAGAGTAAAAATGTTATTTTAGGTTACCAGCTGTAAGGGGAGGGAGACAATAATCTGTGCAATAGCACAGACTGCTTCACGTAGTTCAGGTCTTCACCTGAGAACTCTTCACTGCCCTTTGGAAAGAAACAACTGCATGTGGTACAGAACAGAGTAACAAGCCTGGAGTAGTTGATTATTGTAAATTTTTATGAGTTCAGGGGGTTGGCATCTCTAAGGACAATGTGGTGCTGGGATAATTCAGCTAGTTTGAAACAACCTAACTTGGCTACTTCATCAACATGAGTATCCCTATGGGCTAAATCACCCTGCAATTAACGTAACAGGCACAGCCAGAGATGTTTTGTGTTTGCCAGAAAGAAAATAAAAACAGTTGTGGTTCAAGGTGTGGGGATCAGAAATCAAGCCATGTGGGTGGGAGGCATTGTCTGCAGAACTGGACTTGCTTGATAGGTCATCACTAAGAGAGGTCTCAGGTCTGTCTTCTGATTGCTGTGGTTCTAGGAAGAGAATTGGCTCTTTCAGGTGCATCCACTGATGTTTAAAATTAAAGATTTTGATAGATGCTGCTGGTTTTGTTGGGTATTTTCTGTGCTGCTTGACCTTATTGAAAGATGTAATACAGACTGCTTCCTCTGAGATGGTTAAGGGAAAACTCAGAATTTCCAGAGACACTTGTAGTTTGAGAATGTCTCATGTTAAAGGGTCAGACTCTAGTAATGTGAAGGGTCAGGTTCCTCAGGGTTCCTAGGAAACGGCAAGACCTCTCCTTCTCTGTGAATATGGCTACAGTGCATCAGTAGTTGAAGAGTTCTTGTTGTGTGTGGTGATGATCCTCTCTATATGAACAAGCAGGGCAGCAATATGCTCTAAACTGCTTTATTCTTTGCAGTCAATCAGTTCATCCCTTTTGTGCATCTGCCTGGTAGTTCTGTAGTTGTTGTCATATCCTGGGATGTGCATTTGTGGTTCTTACCATACTTTGTTGTGTTTGTTTCTTGTAGGAGGAGGACTGCCTTTGGATTTTGAGCCACTTGGACATGGTGATGCAGATGTACCTAGAGGGTCAGGTCTGGACGGCTGTGATTTAAGGTAAGCCTTTGCTGAAAAATATATGCAGATGTGAACCAGGAACTATGGATTGTTGTTTTTCTTGGGATTTTTTCTTTTTCTTTTTTTTTTTTAACCTGGAGTTGTTTGTATCAGACATTTGAAGAAGAATCTGTGTGTGCCTCTTAGTGCATATGTAGCTTTAATAAAATGCAGTGATATTATAGTTAAGGTGCCGGAGTAGCCTTTAGGACCTTCAGAAAGGCTGATTGGAATTTAAATACCTAGGAGGTGCTAATGCTTCTTTAAGAAGAAATGTTGTTCTTGAGAAAGTGATAATAAGAGTTCCTGACACTTCATCTCAGTATTCTCTCAGAGGCAGCTGGCAGCTGAGACAGACTCCCTGTTCCAGCTTTTCTATTATTCCTTTGTCCAACTGCTGTATAACAAAATCGCTTCAGCCATTTCAGACTATGTATAATTTCTTCAAATATAACATTTTAATTAATTACACATCTGTACTCTCTTTCATGTTGCCCACTCTTCATGTGACAGACTTTTGATTACATATTTGCAGTTTAGATTTGATTCAGTTTTTTTCAGTTCTTGGCTATGGGAGAGCATTTCCCGGTGTAATCACAAACCAAGAACAAAGGAGGGACCTTTTTGTGTGTTTGTGTAGCAGGTTCTGTCAATCCCACAAAGGCAGTGCTGTCATAACTTGTGGGATTAATCTTGCTCTTGGTGAATTGTGTTATTTTTCTTACTGGAGAGATGTGATTTCTTGGACACAATCAGGAAGGTCTCACTGATTTGTCTCAGCAAGGTAGAATATAGATATTTTTACTTTCCTAAAAGAGAATTGAGGTCTAATTCTGGTTATAATGCTAGTCAAGAGCTGTCATCCTGTTAATTCTCTTGCTGTATGCAGCCTATGTTTTTTTTCAGAGGTGTGGTAGCCATCTTTTCAGTTGTTGCTCCAGAATTACGTGAGAGCTGCTTTCCTTGCAACTTGTCATAGCTCTTGAAGGCTGTGAGAACATGGTGTAAAGAGAAGTTTGAATGAAAGCTTCTTTTGCTGATTTAACATCTTAAAAGAAAAGTGGGGGACTGGGACAGTGCTTACTCCTACACGTGCTGGAGAGCTTGAAAAGTTGAAAGGGCTTGCAGTAGAAAAGCGAAACCTAACCTTGATAACCTTGATCATGGAAAAAAGTAAATCTTGACAATTCAGAATTAAAGCATTTGAATAAAGTCTCCTCCAAAAATGTTAGAGTAAGCACATTCACATCACAGTTATTAGCTGCATGCTTTCTATGCAGTGAATAATTTAGTGAAGGTGAGCAGAGGTAGCCTTTTCTTGCAAGACTAATGCAGGTACTGAATCACATACTGATTATGTGAACAGTCATGGGAATTTAGTTTCTGAGGGCGATATGTACTTAACTTCTTTCAACAAAGACTCAAATAAGTCAAGCCTCCAGAGAATTTCTTGCTGAACTTGTTTCTTAGTATATACCATCATAAAATTGTTGTAACCTTCAGAAGATGATGCTATTAGACCATGTGAATGAGTATTTTGGATGTATTTTAAAAAAAACAACACCACAACAACTAAAATAAGATTTATTTTAGTAAACAATTTACACAACTAGAGTTTGTTGATAGTACACAATTTGCACACTAAATGTGACATAGCTGGACAAGGACTCATAATGAAGCCACATGCTGTTAGGATATAAAGTCTTCAGGTGAACATGTTCAGGGTTTTTCACAGCATCATGCAATACCATCCAGTATTTACTGTACCCATAACTGGCTTATAATATATATTCATTAAGAAGTTACATGGATTTAAGATTATCAGACTGTAAAATGATGGAAGAAGATTGGTAATCTCTGGAGGTCATGACCCAGCTTTCTACTTCGTTGCTGGAGCTGCATGTGAATAAGACTGGACAGTTGACTTTGGAGGCTGGGAAATGTGCAGGGCACAATCAGATGAGTCACTTATTGTCTCTTTTCATGTCATTCTAGTAGGCACAGTTTATGAGCAGGTGTTTTGTAGTTTTACTTTGCAGTGTGTTAGCTTTGCTAGCAGCGTTATCATTTATCATGTACTACCCGTACTGCGTAACTTCCACAAAGACAGCAGAGTTAAGGTTTCATGTCCAAGTTCATGTATTATCTTGCTGGACACTTAAGCAGCCCTGCTTATATATGAAGAAGCATGGAATGTTACTGGTGTAACTCTTGCTGGCTAGTGTAGCTTGCAAAAGAGTTAACTGTTTAATTTCTGCCACCTAGGATAGAATTGGAACACTGGGGATGGACAGGTGTTATAAATCCTATGTCAGTGAGAAGTTCCCTTCAGGTTAAAGTTCTCACTAACACCGCTGGAAACTTCATCCTCTCCCTTCTCAGGCTAAAGGCAAAAGGATTTATTTCCTATTTTTTTTTTCAGGTATCAATACGATTGTTCCCCTCTACTATGGTTTCAATTCAGCTACCTTTTTGAATACTTTGTAAGCTGAATTATTAATGCTTGCACCATTTTAAAAAAATAATGCTATGCGGTACCTGACAATCTCTTGCTGACCCAGCAGTTTGGTTTGGTTTTTTCTTTGTTTGTTTTTTTTTGTTGTTTTGTTTTTTCTGTTTTGAGAACAGTTTACTTGAACTTTTGCACTTTACTGGTACAGAACAGTAGTACTAGACTTCTTGCAAAAGCCAAGCTGACAGGGAATGTCATCCTGTTGAAAGGTAGTTTTCTCTTACCCGACAAATGATAATGCTTTTGTTCAAATGTATGTGTTTGCTGTAGTACCTGTTGTGCCTAGTATTCTCTATTCTTTGGCCACATTACTCATGTTCAGGTTACCCGAGAGTGGAAGTGTTGTGTTGGATTAGCCTGATGTTTTGTGCAGACGGTTAGATCTTCAGTTCTGCTTAAAGTCTACCAGCTGTTCACCTTCTACCTTGTTGGTAAGGACTGGTCTTATGCTATTTTATCCATACAGTTCCTCTCGGGCTTTGGGGTTTCGTTACTTGAAGGCATCCTCAAAACTTTGATTTTTTGTTGTCATTAATTTTTTGTTTGCTTGTTTAGAACATGGGGAATTTTTAGTAAAGATGTTGTCAGGTGAAAAAAGGTGTAATAGGGAGATTGCAGGAGCATTTTCCTTACTGCTACCTCTGTCTTCAAATGAATAACGCTTGGTAAGAAAGAAGCTATGCCAGAAATGGATCTCAGAAGTTTAACATGTATCTCTGCACATGGCCTAGGCTGTTGTCAAATGTCCTTAGCTATTTATTATGGTCAACAAAACAGCTTCCTGACTGTTTGAGAGTTGTAAACTTTGGATGAAGCCACTAATCCATTCAGGTCTGACACCATGAAATTCTTTCTGTAGTAAGGCCTTTGAGGAGCAGCCTGTCCACCTGGGTAATTTCTTCCTAATTTCCCTTTGGTGAAAACTTTCAGTTTTGTTTCTAGGATTTGAATTACTCATGAATCTTCCCAAAGCTTTTATTGCAGTGCCCTACTGTAAATGTCAGAAATGTTCAACTTTAGGAATGTGTTTTCCCCGAAACTGTAATGACTCAAGAGTGTTGTTGTAAAGCCATGCAAAGCAAGACAGGCTCAAGACATCTGAGAAGCAATGATTCAATTGTACTGCTTTTGCTCATTTCTTTGAATCATGGATTCTAACTTCATTAGTGGCTTCTACAAACCTTGGTGTTCATGACTTGCAACTGATACCTTTTCTAAAAGCAGAGGGAGGGAGGAGGGGGGAGTACTTTGTTTATTTCAACAACCACAAGCAACACTTCCAAAATACACTTGTGGTTGTATTGCAGAGTTATGAATCTTAGGTTATCTAGTGGTGACTAACGTGGTGAGACAGTAGCCTAATATGTCCATGCTTTATTTAGAAAGGGTAGTTCTTGTCAGAGACAAGAAACACCAGTGTTTCATTCACTGTGTTTGCTGAATCCATAAGTACAGATATCAAGTCTGTCGACAGTTCATGATACTTGCCTTTAAGTTTTTAAGGATTTTTCAGTACAGAAAGAAATAAATTTCTCTTCCAGCTTCTCTCCTACCAAATGCACTTTTTGGACTGTCTTATGGTTTGGTCAAAGTTAATAAAATGTTGTGATATCTCTTGATCAGATAGGTTTGTCACTTACATTGTAGTGATTTTGTTTTAACACTATTATCTCATTGGAAAGTGGTTCACAAATAGATTGTAATAGGTTTCTAAATTCTTCAGCTGGAGCCTAGAGTATACCAATTGCTACATTTAGAGAATCCTACAGATTAAGAAAAAATTGACTTTTCTTTTTTTCTTCACCGTAGAGTTAAACCTGTAGAGTCTGTGTGTGTGTCTTTAGTAAGACAACAATCTTTTAGTGTTCTGCCTATTTAAAATAAAATGGAAGAGCAAATCCTCTCTGGCAAACTGGGAGTTCCTCGGGTTTTGGGCTGTGTACAGTTTGCATTGAAGACAAGCTGTGTTGGAGGGCATAGGCTTTGACAAAAAACATGGCTTTATTCCCATGGACAGATAATGCAGCTGAACTGGGGATTACTGAAGACTGTGCAGTCCTCCCTGACTTTCCACCTTTTCATTGATTCAGAGCACAGGGAATTGTTTGGCCCCATGGCAATAACATCACTTTATTATGCGTCTGATAGTGAAGGAGTGAATGATTTCTTCTCCCAGAAAGACAGAAAAGTGTTTGTGTTGGTTTTGTTCTTTTTGCCTTGTTTTCTTTGCTTTTTTGTGTGTTTGTTTTTTAATGTTGATGGTGGTGTTTGTTTGGGGGTTTTAAAGGTAAATAAAAAATCCTCTGTGGGTAATTTTAGGCTCTCACAGAAACTTGAATGTGCTAAATGAGTATGTTTCCCTAGCTGAGCCAATAGGGATGGTCAGGCACAGGCACACTTTTATCCCACGAAAGGGAGGAGGGGTGAATGAGCCAGAAGATATAAGCTGAAACAAAGCCATGCTGTCCTTCTGAGTCATTCGCATACACTGGATGGGTAAGGCTTCCTGCTTCCTGGGACACAGAAGTGGGGTCATGATTCTAACAATGGATGTTGGTAAGTCGTTTTTTATTAAATTTGTCTGTGTTTTTTTTCTGGGAAGTCTCTCCTTCCCCTTCCCTCCCTAGCTGAAAAGAAGATATCTGCAAACTGGGAAGCTGAATTGTTAAATAAAAGAATGCTTAATCCAGACTTTGCATGCTGTGTGCACTTCACTGTGTGTTACACTGGTGTTATTTCTTGACTGCTACTCATTGAAGCAAATACCCTCTCTTGCAAAACAAGAACTTGGTATCAAAAGTGTGTCTGTTAATTTGTACTTCTGTCTGCACTGGGACAGAACCTGTGGTCTGAGAAGTACATGGTGTCTCACTGTCTTTGATAATAGATGTGATAGTGATCTGGAAGATACATGCTAGATCTGAGGCTTGTTGTAAAGAGCTACTGGTGAACTAATGTATTGGCTGTGGCTTCCTCTACTCTGTGTTTACAGAAATTTTCTATTGGGGAGGAAGAGGGAGAAACTACAGCATTTTTGTGGTAGGCAGCTCTGCTTTATGTGCTTATAGCCAAGAAGTCCATGTGAAAAAGCATACACAGAATTTGTTTTTTTTCTAAATTAGATATGAAAGTGAAATCTTTAACATAGTTCCCTGTGTGATAGGGAGAATGAATGTAGAGTGGTTTCTATAAAAGAAACAGGCAATCCCAGTCCTGCTTCTTGAGAGGGGGTGTGTTTCTATGTCATAACTTGCATCCTTCAAATTCCACAGTAATAAAAGACCTTGGATTTTAAATGGTTATGGATAGGGCATAAAGCAGCAGTGGTTGTGCTCTGGCAGCATGCTTTTGGCTGCTCTTTACCAGCTGCAAGCATGCCTGCTGCATATTTAAGAGCTCTGTTGAACTTTTGTCAGCAGTTGGTTCAGCTAGGTTTTTTTTTACCACAGTGCAGAAGCATAATGTGACATGTTCTACAAGCTCTGTTCAAAGTGATCAACTTATTCAGGCATATCTTGCTAGTCTGTTTTATCTACTTGTCACATGCTGAGTTTACTCCACGCTAATGAAAAGCTCACTGTCCCTCGTGTATCTGAATTGATTCGGTTGGGCATATGCTAGGCCCTAAAGGGAAAACGCTCTGTGCCTTCTTATAGCAATTTGACTTTATTGAGACTTCCAGAAGGTGACCCAGCTGGGTTCTTCATGCACAATTTAGAGGAGATAGCAAACCACTTCATTTAACCCACCCATACCTAATTGAAGTTGCTTTGTTATCGTCTGTGTAGGCAAGATTGAAACCAGTGACTCTTTTTGTGTTCAAGGTATGTTACATACTTTGCAAATGAGTTAAAACCCAGGCACTTTAACTGAGATGATAAAATTTAACACAAGCTCAAAGAAGAGTAAGATGGTGTATGGCTGAACATTTTCCATTAAGTGGAAGATAACTTTTTTAATTGAGTTTAGATGCGTTTTGTATTGTGGCCCTTCCATTAGAGTAGTTTCTTGAGGAGCCAAATTTGAGGTCCTTAAAGCAGTTTGAATACCAGGAATTAGCAATTCTCTTCTACCCTTGCTTGAATAAGAAGGATTGATTCCTGGATGGTAAGTGTCATGCCCAGTAGTTTAGGAGGATGCCCTGGCACTGTTCTGAATTTACACGCTCATGGGAGATAGAGATTACAGGTTTTGCCCACAAGACACTTCTTCCCCTTTGAAGTACCAGAGTTCCTGTACAGCACTGGAATAATAGACCTCTTTGTTTTGGAAAGACTATGGGGATGTTAATAACATATGGTTGAAAAAAATACCTTTTATTTGCGTGTAATTGCGAACGTGCATTATGTGCTGTTTCTTTGCACTGTGAGGTGAACCATAAAGATAATGCTGCTCACCTATGTTTCACTGGCTCCAAACCTGATTTTTTTCCCCAGAACAATGTCACTGTACTGGTTTCTTAGGAATTACTGTGCTGTTGTAGTCCTAGTGGTAATTTTCAGTTATAGCAACTGTCATGGTTAGTAAACATGTGTTTTGGAAGCTCCTAATTCTGTAAGAATTCTTAAATTATAGGTCTCAGCTTCTTTGTGGGAAAATGGTTCTAACTACCTGAAAGGAAACAGTGTAATTCAAGGATTTATAACAGGGAATTCTAGTACTTCTCAAGTGTATTGAGGTTACCAAAAAAATATGTAAGCAATTCAGTGCCTTATGCCTTAATCTGGGACATGGATATTGCCCCATGAAGTTTACCTGTTTAGTTTCACTCACCTTTTAAAGCTGTGCTTGCTGTTCTTGGAACTGTTTGCTTATTTTAAATTCTCTGTTTGCATTACAAGTTAGGGCTGATAACTTCTTTTATATGGGCATAAAATACTTAAGCTGTTTTTTAACAGAATAAAACTTCTCTTCCTTAAGATAATTGTAGAGAATACTTGTGTATTTGTTTCAGATTTTTATTTTATGTGTTTTATTCCACTGCATTTGCCTTAGCAGCTTCTAATTTCTGTCAGGAGGAGGACTAAAAATGTTTTGGATGGGGGGAGTAAAAAGGAGAGCTGCAAGACAGAGCTGACAGTATAATTGGATTTGAAGCAGCTACAGGCTGGGACTGTTGCAACAGCTGATTTGATCCTTCTGAGTTTCCAGAGCTATTTATGGTAGATTAGCTGTATCAAAGCTCTACTGTTCCAACCATAAAAGGTTGGTCCTCTGTGAAGTTGCCACACTGCATTTGGCTTAGTCCTCCGAGGTTGGAGAGCCTATAGCTTTTTATGTGGATAAATCCAGTGATGGATGGAAATACTAAAGGCAGATCAAGGAATAACACTGTTGAGGACTTCAGATGGCAGCGAACTCTTAAAAGGAGATTTTCACTAATAAATTTTTTGCTCTGATGTTTGGAATCAGCACTTGGATATAGCTCCTGCATATTTACTGCATTTGGTGAACGCATGCTTTTAGGAAAGCGCTGTTCTAAATTTATCTGACTTATCTGAATCATCTTGACTGCACATGTACTTGCCAGCCATGCATGTTGATATTTGGTAACTTTTGTGAAGTCACTTTTCTGTTTTCTAAGCAGATGAGTGTTAGATCCTTTGGAAAGGAATCTTAGCTGAAACGAGCAACTTCTTTAAAACAAGAATTATGAAATACTTGGCTAAAGAGACCTTCAGGCGTTATCAGTAACTAATTTGAGAAGACTTTGACCACTTTTGCTGCATCTTTCTGTCCTTTGTGTAAAGGCAAACAAGTGGATTTTTTACAGGACTCTGAAGTAAGTAGCACCTCATACAGAGAGCTTGCACGCAGTTGCTCCAGAGAGTTGCTTGAGAATATTTGCAGCACTGTCAGGTTGAAATGCAAGTGGGTTTATTCCAGCCTGTGCATGCGAGTCCTTCAGCCTTCCTTAAGGCATTTTTGTGTTTTTATTTTCATAGTTTTGCTTAGAAAATGAGTTCATTCTGCTATGAATGGAAAGTCCTGTCGCTGGTTGGTTTGTGTGATGTGTTTGTCTATTCTTTTTTAGTTTTAACGTTAACCTTAGCCACAGCACTACAAATGCCTATAAGAAAACTTCTTTAACACAAATTTTTCTGTAGTAATTTTCTCTTGTGTTTAAGAAGTTCTATAAACACATGTGAATACTTTTGCATTGGATAACTCTGTTGTATTTTGAGACTTGGAGCGTTCTGAAGAAAGCTTCCTCCAACTTTCCATTCTTTTATTTTTAAACATTCTTAGGACACCACAGGTAGAAGTTACTGGCACTGGTTTACCTTCCTCTCCTGCAGCAGTATCCTTGCATGTAGTCGCTCGAGCCAGTTGTTTGAGAATATTCACAGCGTTGTCAGGTTGAAATGCGAGTGGGTTTATTCCAGCCTCTTAAAAAGAGGGGAGCATAAGAGACAGGGGGATGGGAAGAAGAGTTTCCTTGCTTCAAGGATATTCCAGGTGCTGTGTTTTAATTTCCAGAAATAAGAATGGTGTCCTTGCCAAAAAAATTTCTGCTTCTCAATTTCCCTTTCAGAAACTAGCGCTAAATTTAAGGCCATCTTCCATTTTCTTTGGATTACAAATCTATATTTTTCTGTCAAATGGATCTAGAATTTTTATTCTGAATTATATAAGCCTTTGCTTTAGCCCAGGGAATGCCAGAGACAGAACATGTCTGGAGCATTACTGTTTAAAAACTACTTTATCAGTTTAGGGATGGGAGTATTTTATTGCAATAAACCCTCCCATATATTGAATCACACAGATTTCATTAGATATACGTTTAAATACTCACCTCTGTGCATATTTTATATGAGATAGACTCCTTCTACCTGCAGAAGCAGTGAGGGTTGGGAAGAAACTGCCTGATCAATATACTCCTTCAGACAGCCACTTAATTTTTTTGTATTGAATTAACAGATGTGTGCTTCAGTTTGATATCTGACTTTAAAATGTTTTTACATTGCTTCCAGTAAAATTGGTATTTTTAATAAGCATCCTTTTTTATATAATATGATTTTCTTTTCCCTTGCTAATTACATTTTAAAAAGCAAGTTGCTATAAATTGCTCCACCTTTTTAACATGCCTGTGTTTTGTTCCTGTAAACCTTGTAGAAGGTGTCAATGCCTTGAAAGCCTTAAAACAGACCACAAATGCATCAGATATGGAAGTTAGATACCCCAGAGGCTGCAGAAGAGCAGTAATACACTGTTAGAGCTCTTAACTTGAATTTCACACTCAAGTGCACTAACAGTATAATGCAGGAAACATTTTGATTGTTAAAAAGCAACAATATCAGCTCCTCTTCATGCAGCAGAGTCTTGAACTTGTTGGAACAGGTAAATTTTCTTCCCCATCTCAATTTAACAGATAATTCTACCTTTTGCCCTGCTGCTTTTTCTTGATTGCATTGCTAAAAGACATTTTTGGTAAAAATTTCTGGTACGAAGGAGGATTTCAGATTTCTCTGGGCTTTATTCAGCAGGACTATAGCTTAGTACTTGATGTTTCTTTGCTAAGTTCTTTGTATTTGATAGTTCATATGGGATAAAAGTAGTAGGGACATGCAAGCAGTTTTAATCTGTCTTTAAACTATGCCATTTTTACTTTTTATACAGAGAAGAAAGATTACACTGTAACTGTACACAGAGCTCCCCAAAACTATCTAGTTGAGGAGAAGTAAAAGGATAGTGCACATTTCTTCTTCACAGTGAGTCAAGGTAGATTTGGAGATGGTGGGGTTGAGCCATTTGTGGCCAAGACATTTCCAGACAGGTCAGAGGAGTCTTCTGCCACCTTTCTGCATGGAAAGTATATGTGTCTTATAGATCGTAACACATTATGAGCCGAGGTTTCTCTCCTGTCTAGGTTTATGTTGATGAAGTGGTTTGAAAGCTTTATATAGTCTTAGTACCTTTGTTTATGCAAAAGGATATTAAGAATGTGTAGAATTTGTGGTTTGTGGTTTTTTTTTAAATGCAGCATTATTATTTTACTAGCTTAGAACATGTTCACAGTATCAGCTCTTGTCTTTTAAACCTTTAATGTAACGAACAGAGGAGAAAATTGCACAAGTTTATTTAGTTTAAGTTGTCATTGTTTGAGTTCATGTTTGTTCCCCAATGTGTTGGCTGTTGTGCATGGCAATTTCACTGCAGTTTTCAGGAGCCAAAAGCTGTGGAATAGTTTACAGTAACAGGGTGGCTGAGATTATTAACTTTGCAGAGGCATTGCCGTTCACAATGTGTTTTCTTGCTGGATGCAAAGGTTTCTGTTTCTCCATTTGGCATAATGGAGGGGAATAGTGATCTCACAAAGGAATTAGTGTGTACAGTGGTCTCACCTTATTAATAGCCTGGTTTTGCCACTTTCCCAACTAGACACTTTAGAGTTAACAGGCACATTGGAAGGTCGTGATTTTTAATAAGCAAAACATGTCCTACTTGGAATCTGCCTTAAGCAGATAAGAATGCATTGGGTAACTGGTGATAAAAGTGCTTCTGATGTCACTTATTCACGTGGTGGTGTGTTGAAGGGAGTCTTTCATTAGAGAGGGTACTGCAATTATGCATTAACTCTTTGCTGATTTATTTGGATTTTTGCTTTGCTCTAATGATGCCAGTTTTCACAGTTTAAAAAAACATGCAAAAGTCTGTAAAGTCAAATTTCAAAGACCTAGATTAAAATAATGTCTCTCTTCAGGTATACAAAAAAGCATCATGAGAAGGTTGGATGTCAACCATCATGTATGGTAATAACTAAGGCTCAATACATTTCTCAAGCAACTTGAGGCCCCATCAGACCATTATGAAGGAAGCGTGCAATTTTCTGACAGAACTGAGCCATTTGACACACCAGAAGATGCCATGCTGTTACTAGTGGCCTGCTGCAAAGGAACTGCATTCAGGTGTTACTGCCAAAGTACTGTGAGAAGTTAATAATACTTCTGTGGAGTTAATGACTGCCAAATGTGCTTGTGGCTTATACCTGTAAAACTCTCAGCAGTCAGCAAATACCTGCAGGATTTCATTCTTGCTCTGTTATATCAGCCTTAGATTCAGACAGGAATACTGTCTATTCTCCAAAATAAAACAAAGGTAGCACTGTCTCCTATTAGCTCGCTCCGGAAGGATGAAGGAGTGAAGATTGATTTTTCAAAACAGTTGCACCAAGTGATCTAGGGAATATGCAAGTCATATGCTTTACATGTGACTTTTTCAATCTTGCCCTTTCTGACAAGAAGCCCAGTTAATGCTCAGAGACAGCTAGAATAACTCTTTAACTCTTAGAAAATAATTGCCCCAAGTGTTTATATAAAAGTGAAAAATTGACAGTATTTCAATGTCATTTTTCATTAAGTGTGAATGGTCCTGAAAGCAAGGTGAGATCCTACTGAAAGCATCATTTCAGGCAGCTTTGGCATTCCAGCGGTGACTAGGGTTGGTCAGGCTAACCATGTAGCCACAAATTAGGTCTGGGAGTTAGGACCTGGGTTCACTTGGCTTCAGTGTTAGTCCTCCTAACACCTGCCTGCCTTCAGTTACAATAAAAAAAACTTGCCAGATTTTTTAACACAGGCAACTGGAGCTGAATAACAGACACAGTTGTTGCTCTGGCAGCACTGGATTTCACTTTTTGTTCCTCTTCATTGTGAAGACAAGTAGCTATTTTTTGCAGTGAGTAAAGCTAACCTTGAATTATCTATTTCTTATTGTAGTCTAACATCCAAAGCATATAACTCATTTGAAAAACAGACTTAAAGCTTCAATATTGATAATTCTAAGCAACTTAAAGCTGAGGCCAGTAAAGCTTACTGCATGCCTTAAAACACCTAGAGTTAGTTTTTACTAACCTATTTCAAATAAAAAAAAAAAAGCTAACTTCCTGAATTGCACTCAGCAAAACCTGTGTGAATTGTACAAACTGACTTTGAAACCATAGGTTAACCCCTGTGTTTTCATTCTGATCCAATAATAAGGGTCGGCTTTGCAAGTAAGGAAACTTTGCATTTGGAGGTTGTGGTTCAGAGTGGGAAACTTCATTTTATGACTGTAAATTAGCTCTGGTCTTTAAAGGCTGCATTACAGATTTAAATACCAAATTCTTATGTTGAAGTTTCCCATCTTTTCTTACTTTCATTTCTTAAACTGTACTTTATAAAATAGCACAAAATATGTTTTGTGTGTAGAGCTCTACATACTAAAATACTCTGTTTGTTAGTACACAGCTATTTAAAGGTATGCTACAAATTAATTGTAGCAGATGCAGTTTTGATATTGTCAAAATATATTGTCAGTTTATATGTGAAGTTATTGGAAATTTTTTGTGTAGCTCTGTCAAAATCAACAACATCGCACTTTCAGTCTACAAACTGTCCTGAGAATGAACAAAACCATTAGAAATTTTTTTTTGTGATCAGTTCTGCTTATCAGAATCATCTAGAATTGTGTGTCAACTAGCTACAAGTGTTTTGTACCTGAAACATTAGTGAATAAGAACACCGGAAGAAATGTCTTCTATTTGCAAAAATTGTTTGTATTTCATGTGTGGACAATTTTGATTTTTTTTTAATCTTGTTGAAATTTCTAGAAAGGATAAAGGTCTTTTGGCTTATTCAGTGAGAATGACTAATTGAACTAACCATGTATGCTGATGAAGATAAGGCATTAGTGTTATGAAATGCCATGTAAATCTATCCTCGACATCTCCTGAGGATTTTGGGCAGGTAGATATGTATGTGTACATGTGTCTGTAAAGGGCAAATAGACTTTGACAAACATATTGCCACTTTCAGCAGCGGTGCGTCATGCAATGAAGAGCCAGGCAGGCTAACAGTGCTGGTGCCAGGAGGATTGGTGTCTAGGAATCTCTGCCAAGTCTTCACCAGGCTCCTGATTTCCATGTGTATTTGAAGAGTGACCTGTCCAGATGGAGATCTTGCAGAGGTGGGAATGGCATGTTTAAGCTGTAGAAAAGCTGTAGAAAAACTTTTTCAATTGCTTTGAAAAAGTAGCAAAGAATTGGTGGCCTTGAAGTACATCAGAGCTCAAAAAACAGATTTGATGATTGCATGCTCACTTACAGCATAGTGTGCCAGATAAGAGAGAAGTGTTCACACCAGAGGAACTCTGGTAACTGAAAGAGTTTTGAAGTTTAAAAAGCTCCTGTACATGCAAATGGTTGCCATTTCTCTTCTGACTAGAGACTGGAAGCCCTTGCTGATCAGTCATTAGGTGAAGTCAAAACCCTTTATGTGTAAGAGCTATGTTTAGGTGGGCACAGGAAAATTTGTCCATCCGTACTCAGCACTTACTCAGAGTGAGCCTTACAGGCTTAGTTTTTCTGGTGTTAATTATATTTCTGGCTCTTTGAACTATGTGTATTTGCTGGCTATAAGGATTTGTAAGGGTTAAATAAAGGAGAAAACGTAGTATCAATGCACTTCTGTCCAACACTTTGTTCTCTGAGCAAGTAATGAGCTCCAGACATGTTAACTAGGATTTATAGCAATTACTAATTGCAGAAAAAAACCATAAAATCATCGATGAGACTTTGTGTTCTTCATAGCAACCCTGCTTTAAACAAGGGAGGTCAAGTTGACTCCAACTCAGTGTTGGAGTGAGAAGGAAGGACAGGTGAGTAGGGAACACTGTGTTGGCTCTGGTTAGATGGCAGAAGAAGAGGCAAAAACTGAGGGCCCTGTGAACCCTGTGAGGTACCTCAGTGCTTTGTTTTCACCACATCAGGTGGGATGTCGACATTTAAATGTTTGTGACACAAGATCTATCATACTGTGTACATGATAGCCTTAGCTTGCTTGATTTAGAGGCTTAAGCAAACCATGGCAAGGCAGGTAGGACAATGTGTTGTGTGAGTGTTCTAGTATTCTTACACGATAGAGAATTACTTGTTTATTTTCAGACACTACCTTGATTTTTGAACCAAATCTGTTGCTGTTTCTTCTAGCCCAGTGTTAAAATTGTCCAGTGATCTACTTGCCTCTGTGTCATGCTTCTGAAAGAGTGTCATGGGGACTTAACTTTGAACAGTTTTCTACTTGAAATCAGTTAGTTCTGCCCCTTTCACTTGAGATATAAGTAAGCTTTTGACTTGAATTACAAAAGCTCATATACTGCCTGTCCTGGGTTGTTTTGACTTAGGTAAAAATAGGTATAAGTAAAATTAGGACGTAATTTTGAAGGGCAGCTATGAAAGACTTATGGTTGATATCACAAGAACTTTACAGCTTGATTGAAGCCATCAGAGAAGTAGCACATTTCTAGTGAAATACTAAACAGACAAGTATTTCTGATTTAGATCTAGGCCCAGTAATTGAGTAAACTTATGAATGACTTCCAGTGCCTGTGATGATGTGAGACTGAATGCAGACAATGAAATGTCATGACAGCACAACTCCATGCAACTTAATTGTCAGGTAAAAAGTGACTTCACACACTTTCCTCTCAACAAACGCTTCAGATAAATCCAGAACTATTAGGCTTAATTGCCCTGGCTTGTTCTTCCTGGTATTGCAAGTAGCCTTCCACAGTAGACTTCTTGCTCCCTCTGCAAGACTTTGGAGAGACAGAGAGGAGAGAAAGCAGTAATTGGGAGAGATCAGGATTTAAGGACCACACTTTGAGACACAAAGGCAGAGGCATTTTAAAGGGAAGCATTTAAAGAAGAGGAGCTCTCTTATGCTTTTGTGTCTACTGTCTTGATTGGATAAATGAGCTAGTATAAACAGGATCTTCAGTCACCTCTCTGCTGGGAATGGACAGAGTTGTTATGCTGGGATAATAGTCTAAGATTTAATCTCAGTATTGCATCATAGGATTACACCCTAGGAGGTGTAAATCACTGTTTCTCAACATGACTTCACTTACATGACCTGTACCCTGACAATGCCTCGTTCAGTACCTTGGGGTATTTTACTCCTTATTTATATTTTTAACTCAGTCTATGAAACACAACCTGCTTCTCAACTTCAGAGTCTAATGAATGGTTTGAGTTGAAATGAACTTCAGACTGATTAACACTTCTGAATTGCTTCTCTCTCTTGTAACATGTGACAATTAGTTGAATTACCATATAGTTTTCTCATGTCTATGTTGCTTCCACAAACATGGATGTTTATGTTAAACACTTTGCCTGTTAGCACTGGAGCAAAACTTAAGTGTGACCCTTGCATGTTCCTAGACTGGTGGGCTGAAACCTAACCGTAAAAGTTGATGGAGCTGAGATGTGCCCTTCTGCCTGTAAAGGGATGCTTTACTGCAGTTCCTGCTGGGCAGAAATGTGTGAATCTTCCTGACACGGAGGAGTAATTTTGTCAGTTCACTGGGGGTTAAGTGTATTCAGTAGAGTACAGTAAAAAACAATGTAGTTGGTGGTACTGTTCCCATGGCCATCAAGCTGTACTCCCTGTGGGTGGTCTAGTAAGGCAGACAAGCTGAAAACGTCTGGAAATATTTACATAATTCAGGACCCTGAAGCTGGCCAACATGGCTGTGTATCCTACAAGAGTATCGGGTGCCAAAAAAATTGGGCATTCAGCTCTATCCAGCCTATCATGTTTTTCTTTGTAGCTAAAAGTCCTTCCTACAACCACCTGCCAAGTGTTGTAGCTGTTTAGCTTTAAGGGTTGACAGCTACCCAAGTCTGGTTTTGTTGCAGGCCACAGATTTAACTTGCAAGTCACTAAAAATAAATAAATAAGGGGGGGGGGGAGTAATGTAATGGTGGTAGTAGAGTTTTGCAGGACAGACTTGGTTTAGATTTTTTTTCCTCCTTTTGGAGGGCTTAGCAAAGCAAAAATCAAGCTTTTGGCTCAGGGGTGCTTCAAGTAAATTATTTTAACCTTCTGGTGTTTTTTAAAATAATCATAATAACTAAAAAAACCCATTCTGCTTCTAAAGGAGTTCCCATACAAGTGAAAGGTTCCCCTTCCCCCTCTACCACAAAGGATCTCTCCCGGTTAGGGCAAACAGGCATCTTGTGACTTTGACAATAGATCTTTGTGTTTTGAAGTCATAGCATAAATTATTCCCTCCCCAGAGAAGCCTGGGAAAGAAAAAAACAAGGCCAAATGGGCTGGTTTCTCTACAGAAGCAAGGCAGAAATACTGTAGTTCAACCACAGTGATGTGTGCTTGCTGTACCAGTGTCCAGGACTGCCTGTAGTGCAAAGCTTTTCCCCAGGTTTTGGTAAGAACTTAGAATGGTCTTCCCAAACACTGGTAACTGACCAAAGCTGTGACCTGAGAGCTAGAGGAAGCATCAAGTGAAATATTGTTCTATAAAACCATTTTATTAATGGTGCTTCAGACTTTCTGGACTGGCCAATATGCCATTGTATCAGTCACAATTTTAGCCTTTCCCTTTTGAAAACAGGATCATGACTACATCCTTCAGGACTTCTGACCTTTCTTCTTCACTGTCTGAGTTGCTGGTCTCTAATTTCTCCTCACTTTCCCTTCAAGGATTTTATTTTTATTACTTAAGTTATCCTTTATTTGCATTTCTCTGCCCCTTTATTCCTGCTGAGTAGTCTACAGGTTCTATTTGGAGTTACCTTTTTAAATATTACGTGCACCAAATGGTACTCTTGGAAATTACTTTTCCAAATGTCTAGCTTTTCATTGCTCTGTAAATATTTGGAGCAGAAACAGAAACCAGAACCTTGGAATGCTCATTTATGACAGGTCAAAACTCTTACTTTGTTCGTTCTGAAGCAGTGGTGTTGAGGGGAAAAATCACATAATTGCATCAGTTGTTCTAAGGTAAGGTTTGGCAATAACTTCAGAAAGTCCTATTTAAACTCATTTTGTTAGGAAATTACAAAAGTACTTCTGAAATTTGTTGAGCTGCCTCTCTGCTGACAAAGCAGAAATGTAGCTAAGGAATAGAAAGGAGAATAACACAAACTGTTTGGCTTTCTTGTTTTGCTTTCCAGTTTGCATGAATATTAGGAGGAAGCTTGTGGCTTAATACATACCTGGCTTAATACAGTTAACGTTGCCTTAAATTTAACATTCCTTACAAACTCTGCTCTAAATATTTGTTACCCAATTCAGGTTCATAAGAGCTTTTCATCTGCCTGCACTATGAACTTTATTGAGCTCTCCTCTGAGAACTGGACATGCTTTTTATCTGGAGATGGTTGGGTCATGTGTCTGTGACATACAGTAATGCCCAGGCTAGTGGTCTAAAACTGCAGCACTGTCACAGCTCAGAAAAAAATAAAAAACTGTCAAACAAATTATACATTTTGGTACCAAAGAACTGTTTATGCCTCTTGGTAATGGAATAATGTGTCACAAAATTTATTTAGCTGTTGCAGTGTGCCAGTTCCATATGACTTGTGGCCTTGCTGAAGCAAGCTGATTGCAGGGAGTAATTGTCTGTACACATCTGATAAACTTTGTGGTTTGGGCAACTGTTCTCTTGCACAGGAGCAGCCTTCGAAGGGCTGGTTGTCCTGTGCTCGACTTGTAATTGCAGTGCTATGGAGGGGGAGAGAAACAGGTTTTGTAGCGTAGAACCCATGAGGCCTGTGAAGAAGCATCACGCCCAGTGGAGGGATTAACAGACATCCTTAGCAGTAGCACTCAATGTCTGCTGCGTCAGGTAACCTCTAGGAAACAGCCTAGATGGTTGGACAAACTGCAGGCTTGATGCACTTCCTGACTTGTAATAAATATGCTAAGGAAGAAGCAGAATAATGGAACCTATTTGAGCACTGACATGCCACTGGGCTTTCATAAATTCCTGGAAGTGTAATGCTGGCAAATGAATATTCATAAAGCAGGCTATTAAAATTTTAAGACAACCTTGAGGGGATGATGATGTCAGATTCCAGAGTTAATTATAAAGATGGTAAAATTCTTGGCTAACTAGGCTGAACATACTCTCACAATAGTTTTTACACAACACAGCAATCAGAGGGAGCCACAGTGTTGGATGTAGGTTCTGAATCTCTTATACTCCCTGAACTGAAAGTCTGGCAGTAGAGTTTTCTAGACAAAAGGAAGTATTTACATCCAGCTACTATGGAAATAAATTACCTGCTAGTAGTTGAGTTGCTGATAATTTCTTTTGAGGTTATTTTTTTTCACTGAATTGGCTACAGTTTCTGGCTCACTTGTCCTAAAGTGTCCTGCTGGGCTGGGAAGCGTGTGGTGGTTCTCTCAAAAATTGCCAGGTGTTAAATGCAATCTATAGTGTTCACTAGACTAATTACAGGGAATACTAATACTTTACAGTAACTTTACTTACTCAAGGTAGTAATCAGTTTTAAGGATTGTTGCTTTGTTTTCAGTGTCGCTGTTCCTCTCAAAAGAGTTATGAAAAATTTCTGATGTCGGTTTTGTAGGGTAGCAGTATTTTATAGTGTTTTCAGAACTGATGAGCGTTTAGAGAGAGCTGCTGAGGTCACAGTTATAATCCCACTTGGAAGAAACAAATTGAAAATTTCTAATTTGATGATCTGTGTACTCTTATTTCTGCTATTGCTTTTTTTTTCCCACAGTATCGATTAAAACTTTAAGAGAAATGCCGAAGCCAATCTGTCATACATGTCCTTGTAATGGTGCAGTGGGCAAAAATGCAAAACATGATTAGAGCTACCCTTGAATCAGGGTACTTAAAGTTCCAAATTTTAGGATCTTACTGAAATTAGTGTTTCACTTCTAATAATATTTCCTTTCTTAAATAGAAAGGATGAAAAGGAAGAACACTTTATTTCCTGAATCAAGATCTGTACCACAGGACCCTTTTAACGGCACAATCCATAGGAGGAAGAGGAACAAAATGGCACTTTTTTTAGATGTGGTATAAAGTTAAAATCTAAACCAAACGAAACTAGTTATTTGTTTTGGTTGAGAAACAGGCACAGCTGCTCACTCCCTTTATTTTGCCAGAGCAAGGAACACAAAACACTATAAACATAGATGAAACAGTTCTTGAATCCCAACAAAAAGCCTGAAAACTGTTGTGAGTCTCAAAACATGCTAAATAGGATTCTGAAGGTTTGGGATGATTTAGAAAATCATTCCAACTTGCCTTGAAATTGAAGTCTTTCTTCTTAAGAGGCAACTCTTCAGCAGTCAGTAAGTCTAGTAGAGATGCTATGTGACCATGAAAAGGAAAAGTCTTAAATTTTGAAATATACTTTGTCATAAATAATACTTCCAAGAGCTCTCATCAGTCTGGGGAGTGCAACAGGAAATTGCTAATGGTAAAGTGAAATGTGCTGCAATTTTAAGAGAAGGAAAATCACTTATTAACCTCAGCAGCCCTTGTTGTGGGGTGACTAAAGAGGCAGTGCCTGCTTTTGGGTGTAACACATAGGCTGCCTCCGGAGTCCTCTGAGAGGAAAACATATTTATCACTTGCCTAGTCCTGCAGTTTGCATGATTAAGTAAGCATGAGTTCTTCCACACTTACTGCTCAGTCTTGAGTTTTTTTACTACAAGAGGGATTTGTGCCACAGAAACTCTCCTGCCCACCTTCTTCCTGCTTACCAAAAGTGCTGTAACACTATGGCCTCTCTAAATAAATTCAGGCAGAAAAAATAAAAATATACATTTGCAAGATACATTTTATGATCTAAAACAAAGTTCAAGACCGTTCTGAATGAGAGGCTTTTGAATGGAACTTGCAGGCAGCCAAAGCTGTGTTGGTTGCATCTGTGCAGGAGACAGCAAACTTGTCACAGAGGATGAACTGAACAGTTGCCAAACCTTCATGACAAATCTGCCCATTGGGAAGAAAAACCTTGTTTGTTGTAAGTCCAGACTTTTCCGTAGCAAATCAATTTTTCAGTACTTATTTCCCCATCTTTGTCAAATCATCCATCAGAGAATGGATAAAATGGTTTCTGTCATCGAAGCCAGGTGTTTCTGTGAACACTGTGGTCTAGAAAGGTTGAAAGTCATGGTCCACCCCGCACCAGTGCTAGGCATACGCAGTGAAGTGGACATTTTTTCCTCAGTTCAACAGCACTGAGACAATGCTCTAGGAGCACAGGGGGTACTGCAAGCTAAAGATTGTGTAGAATATGAACTTTAACTTCTGGAACAAAAAATTTTTTTCTGAGGAGGATGAAAGTACTTTTGAGTAGATACCTTTTCTTTCTGTTTTGCTTTAATGTCTTTTTGTGTGGTTCCTGTATTTGACCTTGGCAATACCAGCAAGGAAGAAGATAGGGAAAAAAAACATGAATGGAACTCTATGGAGTCTCTTTTTCCAAAAGAAAAAAAAGAAAAATTTTTGAAGGTACACCAGCTTTTCTAGCTGGGAGCATTTCTTGGCATGAGAGAAACCAGGGTGGAAAAAGAAAATGCAAACAGATCCTGTTCTTTTGCTTGAGGTCAGGTTATTACTTCAAATTCTTGGGGTCTACTCTTCTCGCTTGGTCCCCTCTGCAGCTAATGTTCCTGAGACTCCCAGGAGATAGGAATATCAGGAAGATGACTGGCCTCAAGTTTTAGTTCCATTTATTTTTGTCAAGGTTGTCAGTGGCTGTGTAAAAATAGTCTCTTCTCCCTGTCTGTGGGAAGAAGGGGGATGTGATCTCAAGGAGCCATCTTGCAGGTATTGCAGTGAACAGCCAAACGCCACTGTGTGAGCTGCCTCGTACTCCTGTGTTTTGGTACAGTGCTGGTGCCCAGTTTGAAGTTTTATATCGAGTCATTTGTCAGCACTTCAGTGAGCTCCCTGGCCCCCTCCCATTCATAGCCAGTGCTGCCTTGCGTGGGACTGTGCCCTCTTACCAGGAGCGGGTGTGTGCTCTCAAGAGCAGATACGCTGCAGTCCTGAAGATAGCACTGTGATACAGGCAGTAAGTGTCCTGAGGAGCCTAGTTGTGTGAGCTTCAAGCCTTGCAGGATTTATATGGAGCTGTGGTCTTCTCCTCTTTCCTCTAATGATTAATACGCAATTACGAATGGGTTTTTTGTTTGCTTGCTTTTTCAAACCGTAAACTACCCCCTTGTTTATTTTTGTTCGAGGAGCATATGGCTGTATTGATTGTGCAGACCTGCCACTCGTTTTGCCAAGTTGTTGTTAGTTAGCATGTGGCCAGGCAGCATTTATGAAAAAGCCCTGCCCTGCCCTGCCTGCTCCCGCATTGTTTCCAAATAAAGGCATGTCTGAAAGGGGAGTTAAGCCTCCAACTGCCGGACCTTAAAGAAAGGACCTTTTACCCGTGGATTGAAAAGAGGTGATTTATCTGCAACAAACTGTTTCTTCCCCACCCCCCTCCCTTTCTCAAATGAAGTGAAAAAGTTGCTTTAAAATTTAAATCACGCAAACTGCTTGTTTTACATTCATAATCTCTAGCAAACAGCTAGGAATCTAACCATCAGACCTGGAGTCACCTTAAGATTAAAATGTCCAAGTGATATATTTTATTTTATCCTCAGAGCAGGTAAAACAGAAAATGCTCATGTTCCTGGAAGATGTTTAATAAGTGATCCTTCTCTTGCATATAAACCCTCATCTATGTGATGAGTCGAGAAGGTGAATAACTACCTTTAGTGCAAGGTAGTAGTTTGGGTGCCTTTGTTGGGGTTTTATTATTATTATTATTATTGTTTCTTAAGCCAGAAGTACTCTTTATCATGGTTTAATACAAGTTTGAAGTGGAAAAATGGTGTTTATCTGTGTATGATCTAAGGACATAGCTAACATAAGGTTGTTAGGAAGGGGTAATTTATTAGACCAGCTGGTATGGGGGGAAAAAATGAGCCAAGCTTACAGGCACACCAGCACTTCATCAGGTCTGAAATAGAAGCAGCAGATTTCAAGGTTAAACAGAAGTTATGGAAAACCACTCTGTTTAATCAGACATACATTGAACTGCCAAAAAGGAGCTTGCTGGTGTGATATTCCTCCAGTGGAGAGGGGAGAGTGAGAAGATGATTGTTATTCTGGAGAAAGGAGTTTACAGCCTGTTAAACAGGGAGAGGATATAAACCCAGTACCTGATGAGGCAATGGCTGTTTTCAGTATCATGGGGAATTAGAAGATTTTAGTTCTTTGTCTTCTCTTTGTAAGGTTTTATTTTTGTAGGGTTTCTGAGAATCAAGATTACCACATCAGTCATCTGTAGACAAATAGTTGGGTTTATCAAAAGGAACTTTATCAGGCAAATCTGGATTCAGGTATTGTCAACTGGTTGCCATCCTTAGCCTACAATGTTAACTTAAGAAGTTACCTAATACTCAGTTAATATTTCTAAAGGTAATGGCACAAAGAAAACAAACAAACAAACCAAAAACCCCTCTATTGTTTATTTTTTTAAAAAGCACAAAGTATTTACTTCTAAAATCTGATCAAATCTATTTTAACAATAAGGCGTAAATGCTAGTAATTTTTTTGAAATCTACTGTTTTCCTCAAGCAGAACCCAAATTCAGAGTTGAAATGTTAAAAAGAAAAAAAGAAAAAACCCAACAATTTCAAGGCTTTGTAGAATGACATGCTTTACTTGTGTTGCTAACAGAGTTGGCAATGTGCTGTTTCTAAGCTTTGAATTACATTGTGTTATCAATGTGGTTTCAATACAGATTTGATGATGCATTCACTGTCAGTGTATATTGGACTGTACACTGTGAAGAACAGAGGATAACTATTTGATGCTCTTTAGAAAAAGCTTTTCATTGTTTTTCTTTAGTTCTGTATCCTAAATTGATTAATATTATAGTTATAGCAAAGTCAGATTAAACATGTTAAAGTAGAAGTCATTATCTTCTAACTTGCTCATCTGGCTTCTTAGTTATGTTGGATGGGCTGTCTGTACAAATGCCCTCTAAATTAACCCCTGTATGTGTTAACAGTTGCTTTTAAAGTTATGGTGTCTGCCTTTATCATGCAAAACCAACTTTCAATGTAAATTATAATGTTCAAAACTATTGATGCTGTTGGAGTGGTGTCAGGAGTCCCAGGAACCAGCCTGTTCATTTTTCTGAGTCGCACTGCTTCATGCTGAGGGCAGAGTTGTTTACTCAGCTGTGTCCTGTTAGTACGGTAGGGCTGGATAGGTAACCCTTGCATTTAACTCGAGCTCTGGATAGGTGGAGGAGGTCAGAAAAGCATAATCTAATTCAGATAAATTACTTACCAGGAAGGGATGTAGCTGTGCTAGCTCTTGTCTTTCTCTGACAGAAGACAGCTTCCTCCAACCTGCTGAACCAATAATTTGAAAAAAGTTGCCATGTATTGGGAGCAATTACATAGCAAGTGGGATATATGAAAAGACTGCAGCATCTTCAATGATCCTTGATGTTGTAGGATATGGCATATCTGTATCTTGGCTTCCCTGAAGGTAGTTTTATGGAAACTTTCAAAGATTAAGATATGTTGAAATATCCCTTTCATGTGGTGCTTGAGTCACATGGCTAGCATTGGTGCTAAGGCTTTTATTGTTTTGCTCTCAAATTTTTCAAGGATTTACCTGTAATTAGTTGTGAATGCCCTCCAAGAGACTTCCCAAAAACATAAGCTGGATGCCAGATCACCCTAGGACTGGTCTCTGGAGACACTGGCTATGTTGAGTATGGCCTCTGTGTGGGAAGTTCATAGGGAAGGTAATATTAGTAGATAAAATTAATATATTGTTTTAGTACTTGACTCAAAAGGACTAGACTGATATTTAGTGTGGAACGAGTTACAGAAAAACTGTAATCTACTGGAGCTTAATGGAATGTGATGGCTCAGTTCTAACAGATAGGGGTTTTGTATATTCACTGCCTGTTGTGTTAGTAGTGTTTATTTATGGTAGAGGTAGCCAGCATGCTCTATAAAGTTGAAATAAGAGTATTTATAGGACTCCAGCCTGACTCATTAATACTATCGGTGCTTTGAAAGAGAGAGAATTAACTGGCATTACACTTGAGGGGATTAAAAATAGGGAGGGGAAAAAGGTTATTTGTAGCTATTTCAGTAGATGCAAATGGATTAACTATATATTTTTACAACAAAATTGGCCCCCAAATCTATTCTGAGTTCTTCTGTTCCAACCCCTATCTCTTAGTAAGGGTAACTGAAAGGAAGCAAAAGGTCTGCTGCAGTCTCCGAACTTAAAAAGTGAAATATTTTGTGTGGAGGCCACACTTGTTTATTTTTCTTACAATGAAAGTTATTAAGGGGGGAAAAAAGAATCTATGAACAGAAGCAGTTAAGCCCTTTAGATAAGGAAATAAAAATAAAATGTTAGCTTTATTTTTCTGTAGTGAGGGATAAATTTGTTATAGTATGTAGCAATGTTTGTTACTGGATAATCCTGTTAAGATATTTTCCACAAAGTAGTGGAACACCCCTAGTGGCCTGCTTCACCAACTTGGAAAAAAGCACTACAACTAACAATTTTATGACTTAGCTCGACTTTTGAAATAAAACAAGGTAGTTCTCTACACAAAATGGAGATTTCTGGCATTCCTGGTGCCGATCCATCTCAGTCTACTCTTTTCTCTTCCCTGCATTTCTGTTTGGAAGTAATTTTTCAGGGTTACTTACCAAGTTGCCTGACTTCTGCTTTTCTTTGCTTCCTGATTACAAGACAAAAAGATAGGTGAGTTGGGTGTTGAGTCTGATATAAAATTTTCTTATAATCAATAGATTAAAAAAAAAAATCTAAAAAATCATGCAACCAGCCAAATTTTCCCCAGTGAAATCCAGTTTCCATGCAGGTGTGTTTTACACACCCATGGACCCTTGAAATATTAGAAGCTGGATGCTCTCACACTGTTCTTCATAAAGACTTGTAAGAAATAATGATAGTACATGTCCAAAAAAAGCACCCAAAAGAAAGAATCTTGAGAACTTGCATATGTCAAGTTATTTAATAGACTACTTTCACACATATGCATGCATACACACAGTTGAGGGAAGAAAATGAGAATTTGACTATAAAAATGAAACTGTTTTCCGAGTGAAATCCTTATATAGTGTCTTCCCTAGGAGCAATGCTTTAGTTTTGTTCAGTCTTCATTAAATAGCATTCTAGTGCTCTGGATCTCCTTGCATAGGATTTAGTTCTTTTACTCCATATTGTGAGCTAATGCAACTCCTGGACTTACTCCAGTCTGTGCTGACTTTACATCTAGAGTTTGGGTATAAGCTGCTGATTACGGTTTCAAACTTCCCAGGAAACGAAAACAAAGAGTTCAAGAAAATGTTGCAGCTTTTCACAGTGATCTCATGCGTGGCCACATGCTGTCAGGATGTTTAAGTTTCTTGTGCTGAGTTTTAATGCAGGCATACTTTCCATGGCAGTTTGAAATACTGCTGTAGTTTGACTTACAACCACTGGCAAACGGTATACTTACAAGACAGTCTAAATGTCTTGAAATGTAGCTTTCACTTTTTTTTGTTTACTCGACTATTTATGAACTTGATTTTTTAAGTCAAAGAAAGCTATGTGTATGCTGAACTGCAATACAAATTGTTAAATCATTTATTTAGAGAAGCTGCTGGATTAATTAACTCTTCTGCTGCTTTATTTCATTCAGTTTTTTCATTAGCACTTAAAAGTCAGGTCAGTATAGAAAGGCAATGAGGAAAAACAAGTATCTTGCTTGGACAAATTTGTGTGGAGTGTTGATAGAGAAAATTGTAGTAAATATGCCAATACTGCTGCTGTGCTGGAATGAAGTTCCCAAATGGCTCCCAGAGACTCCCTGTAGGAAGGACTATTTTCATACCGCAAGATTGCCTTTCTGCAGACTCTGTGAGCAGGACACTGTGCTGACAATAAACTAGGTGCATGATTTTCTTCTGTATCTGTCCATTACGTGCTCTGTTAAGATGCTGAACCTCATGTACACCTGCTGTGTATTATTTACCTGCATGAATCACGAACTGTGGTTCCAGTCGTTATGGTGCCTGTGAAGATGATGGGGCATTTTACAAATGAAGCTTCTTAGGGTCCATTTACCTGCAAATTCCCCGAGGCATGCAGTATCTCCTTTCTCCTGAGAACTGCAAGGTCCTGGGTTTGGAGACAGGGTGATGTGGGTGGTGAAGAGAAGTCTACCCCATTTCCCTCCTGGGTTTTGCAGATTCTCCTGAGCTCTGTGCTCCTGCAGCAGCTGAACATGCTGTGCCTCGCCTGAGCTTGCTGAATATCAGCTAAACACCAGGCTGTCCTCACACGTGACAGGGCCCTAAGGACTGAGCATTCTGTAGCATCACCTGGCACAGGGCCGTGTCCCACTGTGTTCTGCTGGCTAAGGAGCATCGTACTGTGCGTGTCTGTGATTTTGAAGATTATGGATTATTTTTCTCAGCAGTGGTTTTGCCTCATTCTTAAACAAATACCTTGCCTGGCAAGGTGTTTTTGCCTTGCCTTGCAAGGACCTAGTCCAGCACCTTTTCTATAACTGGTTGTTGGTGTATTACTGTAATAACCAATGACCATCAAGACATCTAAGGAGTCTGTTCTTTCCAACTAATTTGTTCAAGCTGCCTGTCTTTTCTTTCTTTTAAGGGATGTCTCTTTCCATTACACATCTTAGTGCCTCTCTTCAAACAGTACAGAATTCCTTTGATACTATTCATGGGACAAACAAGTTGACCAATGAAGGGAATTTACCTGCAAGAAAAAAATGTCCAAGACTATCAGCATGCTTACACTGTGACCTTGTGGTTGTTGGCTTGCTCCACAGTGTGCTGCTGATGTCAAGCTGTGTGTGCTCCAGTTGGTTCAGCTCTCACAAATACAGCTCCTTAGTTTCCCATGAGCAGTTCTCTCCTAGTAAAGGGGAGAGTAAGGGTCGAGTCTGCTAGTACCAAAGTCTCCTGGAGAAGGAAAACAAAACCCTGCTCAAGAAGGTGGCCAGGTTTGTGGAGGGTATGGAGTGGAGTAGGTTAAGAGAGCCAGTGGGGAGACTGGGACTCTAATGGGAGAATCTGCAGAGGAAGCTGGAGAAGAGCCAGGGAAGAAGTGAAGGTACCTTTGGAAACACTGAAGAATATAAATGCAGTGGGATTACCCATAGAATGGGGTAGAGGAGGAAGGTGGAAGTATGCAAAAGGCAGCAGAAATAAAATCAGGAGGGGTTGACAAGGATGAGAGCTGGAAGACTAAAAGAAGTAGAGCTGGCAATGGCAGTTCTAGTCTTGAAAGATGCATGGACTTCAGGACAAGTGCAGTTGAGCACCTCGTGTCAGTAAAAGCTGCAGTGTGGCTGAGTCCTTCTTTCCAGCCATAACATGGGCATTAATATTGCACCAGCCTCGGGGGCTGTTCTCTGTGCGTTCATGAGATGGCTCAGGGAAGCTGGACTATTAACAAATCACTCAGCTCCCCAAGCACTGGCCCTTGTTCTTTCATTTGTAGGCAGTTTGTTGACTACATTTCATTTCAACAAAGTTTTGCTTTTGAGCTTGAGCTGACCATCTGTAGACCAGGGGAAGAACACCTCCCCATTACCTCACTGAGACCTCATCTGTTTTCTCAGTGAATGTGTGCCTGCAGCACATAGCTGGTCATTATGTGGTGGATGTATTTCCTCTCGTGTGACTTAGGGCTGGGGTGGCGGTTGATTCTTGTAATGTCACTGAAGGAGATGCCTTTTTGGGGGACTGATTGTGGAAAACACTCTCCAGCCTTGATTTAAAGCAGAAGTCTTATGTAAGCTGTTATTCTGTTCTTTCAGCATCACTTTTGATATGCACAGATTTTGCTAAAATTACTTTTCTACCCTGTTCTTGAAGAATTCACGGAAAACTTCACTCTCTAGCTCTACACCAGTCAGGTATAAGTGAGTATAGTAACTGTGCTTTGTCTTGAACAATGAAAAGCCATGCTTCTTTGTGAAGGTGACTTCCATACCACTTAGGAAATCCTTTTGCATTTAAGATATTCAGAATACACTTTAAAAAATGTTAATTCTAATTTTTCCCTATCTGTAGCACAGTGGAGGAGATACTGTGTATTTCCCAACTTCCCCAAAATTCTGTCCTGAAATCTGTCTTGGGATTCTTTGTGTCTGTGAGCAAAGATGGAAAATGAGAGTGTTAGAATGCAGAAAAGTCAGCTGTAACACTAGCTCCCATTTAAAGTTAAAACTGTGAAAGCATAAAAGTATTTGAAAGCATTTGTTAGTGTGCAGTTGCACAATCGGTCCTAAATTAACTGGTGTCAAAACAGGAGTCAGCTGTGAGGGTGTCACAGTGCTTTTTTGTGGATGTGCCCAAGTTTGTTGAGATTCCCCTTTTTAGCCAGGAGGACAAGTTGTGTTCCCCTGGTACTTTGGATTTGTCAGAGGGTATTCTGGGAGACTTGAAATGAATGGGTGAACCCATTTCTTCTAGCAAGTAGTGCAAGTCCAATAGCTTTTCTCTTGGCCCAGCCTGGATGTCTGTGGAATGTGACTGACTTCCATAGTTCAAAGCTGTCTTGACTTCTCCCTAGAACTCTTAACGGGCCTAATGCACATGCACCAGTCCGGCTTAATCCTAGTGTATTGTTTTGTTTCCTACAACATTGATTATTGATGTTCATAAGAGCATACTGTGCTGCTGATCTAAGCAAAGTGAGCTAGCTTATTTTAGCACTTACCTGTGTGTAATGATGTCTGACTGGCCCTTTTTTGAATGTATGTGCCCCATTTCTTTTGTATTAGTGGAGCATATTTTGAATGAGAATAGACTTTGAGGAGAAAGTCAGCAGTTCTGGACTGAGATTTGCGTGTGCATCTGGGCAGAGTTTCACCCCAAAATGATAATGGCTAAACTTACCATTACACTTGCCAGTGTGATTCCCCAGCTGCATTTTTTAACATGCACTGTTTTAAGAGTGAATTAGTCATATATTCTATCTCTTTTAATTATAATAGTGTGAAACCCGGGTTCATTGCAGGAACAGGACATAACTGTGGTAGTTTGGTTACTTCGGCAGGGTGGTAATAATAGTTTGGTGTTACTCACTGTGCTCAAGAGAGTTTTCAGCTGTGAGAATCATGTAGTAAATACATTACTATATCTGGTAGTGTTACATAGGTATTTAAACCTTACTAGGTGGTGTTGAATGAAGGATGGACATGCATTGTCTGTACTGACCTGAAGGGAAAGGCCACTCTGAGTGGCCCCCTGGAGGGGTCTGGCAGCAGCACCGTGGCAGGAGGTGACCCACACTGTTCTCCTCTGTCTGACAACTCTAACCACAGAGCAGTCTTGTGGCTTTCCTCGCAGACTTTGTGCTGGAAAAGAGGATAGAACGATATCCAAAATGTAGCATCTTGAAGTTGCCTTAGGAGAGATGTAAAGCAGAAAATAGACTGAACCACAAGAGTAGCAGCAGAAGGAGGTTTTTCATTGTTTTTTTTTGCCACATAGCTGTTTCTGAGGAGAGTAAATCATTACTTTTGAAGCCATCTGTCTGAATTGCTGTGAATCTCTCCGTAACTGATCAAGACTAATAAATAATTAAATAGCAGTGCTCAAATGAGTATCTGTACTTTGCTTTCATCTAGTTCTCTTGGTTCTGGTTTTTGACAAGTACCTGTCTGCTGCCTTGGAGCCATGAAGGTGGCTGTTTATACCCGTGCTGCTGCCCTACTTTCAAGCAATTCATGCAGTGTGAAACCTGATTATTTTTTCAGTCTAGTGGTCCTACAATGTGCTGTGGTGGAAACTGTACCTGCACTCCCTGCAGTTTCATGCTGCCTGTGGTAAAACTGAAGTGTTTTCCCCAGCTGTGAGTGTTGGCTGAGCTCAACCTCCGGCGTGGGAGCAGCGAGAGCTCCCGGACGGTGCTGCTGTGCCATGAGTCCCGTGGCTTTGTGAGCGCGGGGATGGCACAGCAGTGGCCCAGGCTGAGGAGGGCTGGTAGGCTCCAGCTGCTGCTGCGCTGCCGGCCTGCAAGGTAAACAGTGGGTGACCTATAAGCCAGCCAGTCAACTCGTGCGTGGCCTTATTAGGCAAGCTGCAGAGCCGGTGTCTGGGGACAGAACATGCTGGATGGCAGCGGAGAGTGCGCAGCCCAGAACGGATCCAGCCCAGACCCCAGGGGAGACGACCCAGTACTGCGGTGCTGACAGCGAGCTGCTGCTGCTGCCTGAGCCCAGCTGCCACAGAAACTGAGCTCTGCCTGGCAAATATCAAGAATTAGGCTAGAGGCGGCTTTAAAAAGAAAAATGCTTTTGTGTAAATGTTATAACTTGTAGTTCTCTTCCTGACGTACTGTTCATGTGCTTGGTTATAACCTTAGGACACCAGTTCATGCTGTCAGTCTGTGTATTGAAACACTTTGAGGTGGCCTTTGCTGGGAAGTGCATTTTCATTCCTTGTACTGCCTGCTCTCAGAGGCACACCTGAACTAAGAGGAATTAATTTTATTTTCTTTTTGGACTTCTGGACTTGTTTCTCCTCTCTTCTTATGCAGTTTTATGCCCTTTATTGGAAGACTGATTTTTACTGGCTAAAGCAATGATCTTGCTCCCAGAAGAAGGGGAATATTGGCACCCACTGCTTGTGTGCAGATTAGAACTAGTCTAGGTTGCTTCATACCCACCTCATAAAAACTGACTTTCACATGGAAGAAGCCTTACAAAAAAAACAAACAGTGTTTATGTTTTTCCTTTCATAAAACCTCCATAGATTTAGACAAGTGCATTACAAGCAGATGTTGTGCAAGCTTTCCTGGGCAGCTCTGGGAAGGCTCCTCAGATCTGACTTGTGATTAATTTGCTATTATTGACTGGTACCCCCTGGGCACTGGGCATGTCTGTGATTTTTGCAGGGACCTTGGGAGTGAATGAGGGCAATAACGAGAAAAATTCCATGGCTGCTGTGAATTTAAACCTGCTCTCTAGAGAACAGGCTCCAGAACTGCAGCATCACTGTGCTAACCAGATTCTCTTTCCTCATTAATTTTTGCTTAGCCATGCTGGATGCAAATTAAGGCCTGGTACATGTGCCTTTTCATAGTGACACTATTTTCAGTGACAGTACTTGTGGTTGAGCTGTGCTACCTTGACCATCAGCTTTTGAATAGAGCATACATTTTTTTCTTTTCTCCTTTTACTAAATATTTGATTTTCTGAGAAAGCACTGAAACATGCCCTAGACAGGATGGGAGCTGTGGCCATGGATTTCTTGTCTGTAAGGTTGTTGTCTGCCTGAGGTTTGAAAAGTTATATTTCAAGTTAAGTATGCAGGGATATGATGTGGCCCGTGAAATGTCACATTGCAGTGGTAAACAAAATTGATGTTTTCCTTAGATGACCATCACAAAGAGCCAAAGACCTTTGTTATAAATTCTTCCTCAGGGTATGTGGGCCTCTCTCTGCTCCCTTTTTGGGCTTTTACACTCCTGTGGAGATAGTGCAGAGGTGTATAAGAGCAGCCAGGAGAAAACTTTAGCATGGCTGGGCCTTTTGTGTCACTTAACTCCATGAGGCCACTTGCTGCTCCTGGCAAGGAGACAACCTTGTGCTGGTTGTAGACACTAGAAGTGTCAGAAGACAGGGAAACCCATCCTGGAAACCCTAGCTGCTTGTTTGGAGGACAGGAGTTTTGCAGCTTCCCAACAGCACTTAAGGCCCTTGGTCATGCAAGCAGCAAAGCTCTTGTTCACTAAAATAATAAAGAAAAAGCTGCTGCTTGTGTTGTGGCTTCACGGAAGGATGTCCACAGGGCTGTGGCTAACCTGTGCCTTCACAGTCTGAGCTGCAACTGCTTTACAGTGAGCCATGGTGCGAAACACTCTCAAATATTGTTTTGTTAGGTAAAAACCCATATCTCCTCAAAGTCCTTGAGCTGTTTAATCATTTAAATTGTTAGTATTGCTGGGAGATGAGTTCCTGCCTTATCCCCATTTCCAGCCATTTGCTCAGTCCATGCCTAAGCCTGGCCATGCTCATGCCTGCCATCTTCTGTTACCATTTCAGGCCCAGAGACAAATAGGTCCAACTGAAGTCAGATAACATGCCTGACTGGTATATCTGATTACCGCACGTGAAAAGGGTGCGTGGCCTTTGAACTTCCTGGAAGGAGCTACTCTAGACTGATCCTACTCCTTAAGAGGAAAACCTTGGACGTCTTTTGATTATGCTACAGTCTTGCCATGCAGTTTTGTGAACAGTGATACGAGATGTAGGAATGTCAGGGAACATTAGACTCACATTCCTTTTTCTGAAAATGTGTTGCAAGACTGAAAGGTACCAAAATCTCCTTTTAGGAGCAATCAGTTGCTAAAATTAATGACTCAAGTGAGATTTCTTCAAATCTGAAGTAGTAATCTGGAGAATTGGGAGGGGATTTTTTAGTGTGTATGCAAAAATACCTGTTTTTCTCCCTTTTCCCACAGCACATGACTAAATAGCTAGTACAAAAAGACTGTCCATATTCTTTCAACACATCTGTCATCTTGTACTAAAAAACTGGGTCCTCTTTACAAATCTTACTAATTAACTTTTTTGATCTCTTTGCATATGACCTGTTTTAAAGTGTACTACACAGTCAACGCAGTGCTGAAGTTTATCTGAAGACTTGTCCAAAACATAATCACTGGCCAAACAGGCCAAACATAAATCTTCTTGCCAGGATCATTATTTGA
>JAWWEW010000078.1:14647582-14712251 GCA_035583185.1 Anabacerthia variegaticeps | reverse complement strand
ATCATTATTTGATCATTTGCTTTCCACTAGAGTGACGATACTATGTCAGGAAACTGTTCTAGTTTTGAAGTTCATACAAGTGGCCTCCATTTAAGAAATGAGAAATTACCACTTGCCCACATACATGGGGTTTGGATGGAGAAGACAAAACTGACTGGCATTGCCAACCGGAATACATACTGTGTTTGCAAGCTGGGCTGCTTGGATGTGACTCAAGATGGTAACTTTCTCTAAGTGATTGTACTGTTAAAGTAATCTTCTGGTAGATTTTTGATCTGGCCCTTTGCTTTGGGCTGACTTATTTCTTGAACACCTTGGCAAAAATTGCTATAGAGTGGGAGGAAGGGAAAATAGCAAATGGGAGTGCCTTGCCACTTTCCTTTGGAAAGACGTGCCTGCATGCCAAAAACTGACAGGCAGTGTGGGGTAGGCAAATAGCCTGCAGCCTGGGAGCGTAGGTCAGATGGAGTGATGGAAAAGAGTGATCTGGGTTAGCCCAATCTTCTGACCTTCATTCATGCAGTCATCTATAGCGTGTCAGATCTTGGCACAGATCACTTTGACTAGCTATTCCAAAGGTGCTTGCCTTGTCCAGAAGAAGAGCAGTGGAATAAAATTCATGAGCTCCTTTAGATCTCTGCCCATGAAATGTGGATGAAAATACAATTTCATCATCTTGTTTATACAGATCATCTCAATTTTCTGTGCTGCTCAGATTTCTGCTTACCTAACTAGCATAGTTGCTGACAGTTTCTTTGCAGTCACTGTGGGTTTTCTTTCCTCTGCATTGTTGATTTAAAGTTTTATTTTATTTTTAGTTTTTCTTTAAACAGCTGTCATGGGCTTCTTTGATTTTTGCTTTTATGATAACTGCAAGTCACAACAAAGTACCTACTTCTACTTATCACAGAGAAACACTTCTAAATATAAATTCATAAGTGATCAAAATTCAGGAAAAAAAAAGGCTTGATCTTGGTGGGACCTGATTCATAACTCCTCAGTGCTTTGGGGCTGGCAGCCCTGTAAGTTTGGAACCATTTTGCAAGCCGTTCAAACTCCAGCTTTGATTAGAATGATTAATTTTGCCAGACAAAAGGAAGATATTTTCCTTCTCTTCCTGTGGGAAGCTTCAGAACAACATTTAACTGCCAGCTGGTCTTTCATGAGCAGTCTTGGATTTGAAATGTATACATGCTTAACCTCGAGCTCTTTGCCCAGATGACTGCAAACTTAGCTTCCCGCTGGGCTGCCCCCCTTTCTGATGGCTGAACTGTTGTTCTCTCTTTGTTTGCTTATGTTGGAGGCTGCTGATGCTCGAGAATTAATGATGGCAGAGGGGAACAAGAACATTACTACCGATTTGTAACACAGCCTTGATAACATAGTTTGGCGGAACACACTTCTAAGTCCTGGAGACCGGATCTTTTTGAAGGACAAACTGCTGTTTCTCCTTTCCTCATCTAGTATTTGGTGATGAATTTCTTTTCCTCTGGGAAAGATTTGCTCTTAAATCTTCTGTTTTCAAACAAGCAACACAATGCTAAATCCAAGACTTCTTTTCTTTATACCATTGCTTGACTCTGTTGACCTTACTGTTCTTACACTTTACTGTTTTTCTCTGCTGCCAGAGCTGGTTAAAGGATGGCACAGATACTGCTCTTGCAATAGGTGATCCCTTTTTGATGGAAAGGAGGAATGGAAGTGGTTGGTTAATGTAGTTAAATATCCCCAGTTATCTGTGAATTGCATCGCATTGGTGTAATACCCTAAGGCTCCAGTATCTCACAGCTTTAAGAGTTTTAATACTGGAAGCCGTGCTGGCACATAGCCCTCATCTTGAACTGACACTGAACAAACTCTGGAATCACAGATTCTGCACAGTAGCACAGTTTCAGTATTAACAGCAGTGACATTCATGTTAATTCATAGATTCTGTGCACAGAGCAATGGCTGGTGATCACCTTCCAACCTAACATGAAGAAATCTTGAAGCCAAACTCTAGAATATGGGTTGGTATTTTTGTGAAGACCTTGTTACAGATATTGTTTTTATTGGATATTTTATTTTACTCTGTAACAGTTCTTTGGTCCTATGAGGTAGCCCTTGTATCCTTGACCTGCCAGCTATATGTAGTAGGAAAAGGAGTCCTACTTGCACCAAAGCCTATGACAAACATTTCTTTGCAGGTGGTAGCTAGAGCTGTTGGAGAAACTGGCTTCTTACTGTGTTCTGTGGCTAGAATTTGAGCAGCACAAGCAGAAACCTATTTAAAAATTACACATTTGTGAAAGGCACTCCAGAGATATTCTGTCTTTCTGCAGCTCTATGTGCTTTACCTTCTGCACCACATTCACCACAAGGATGCTGAGGGCAAAATGTTGGGGATGATGTATAGCAGAGAAATGTGGGAGCCTGACCCCTCCCTCTACCAATACAAACATACCATCCTTTTTGTTGTATGGGATATTGTCAGACATGGGGATGACATTTAAACTGAACTTACCTCCTTTGTTAGCCAGGCGGGTTGATCCCTTTCCTGATCATAAGATCCTGTGCCTTTTTCTTTGTTCTGGCACATCCTGAAAAGCATACCCAACAAAAATAAAAGGGAATATTTACTTCTGGTTTAGTCATCAGACCAGGTCAGTAGGGGAGCAGGACCTAGCAGAGGTCTTGCAGCAGAGAGAATGATGGGTAGGACTGTATTTCTTGGCAGCCATGAGCTATTGCATCAGCTGTCAAGTTCAGCTTCTTCTTCCACCTAGCTAAAGACTGCAGACACAAGATTTATCAAATGAGTGTTACTTACCTATGCTTTGTATAAGAGAAACTTCCTTTAGTGTGTATCAGATGAGTTACAGGTGCATAAAAATACCTCAGGTAATAATACCTCTATTCACAAGATCAAGTCTTCACACAAGCAGGATTGAGAAAGAAGGAATTTTTCAGAACAGGGCATCTCTTATTGATATACCAACACAGGTACTGGTCTGGAATGTCTCCATTAGCTGTTACGAGCAACTTCTTTGTTAGTTCTGTACTGTCTTGTTTTTATACTTTAAGCACACATGAACTTATGCCTAGGCCATGAAGCAGATATTCAGGTTAACGGCAAATTTGAAACTAATGTCAACAGATTATGGGTTTTGTTACTGCTTTTTTATATATTAGGCTCCAGTACAGGGAGGCGTTCACAGCTGGTCAAGAGAGAACAGAAGTGTCCATTTATGCTCTATTGGTAGTGCTGTGAAGTGGTTAGAATTACACAAGAGAGATAGCAAGGTTACAGGCAAAGAAAAATGCATGGTACGTGCCATCAGATACTTTTGAACAGAGGATGTTACCTAGTGAGAGGCTTTGAGGCTGTGTTCCTTGTGTTGGGTGACTCATGTTCCAGAGAGCTCCTGCCTGTTGAATGATCAGCTAATAAAAGATGCTCTGGTTAGGGTGACTCCAGCCTTAGTGATGTTTATAAATAAATAAATGAACACAAATAGCAGGGCCATTAGACAAGATGGAGTGCATATTCTTCTATCCATTGCAATAACTTGCTGGCATGAAAAACAGTGTTGTGATGACCTAGACAGGATAAATACAACTTTATGGTGAGCCAGCAGCTGTTATTAGGTTCTCGATAGATTATATTTTTCACTTGTCGTTAAGCAGTCTCTTTCACAGCATCTTTGCTTGTATATTGCCTGTACATAGAGATTCCCATCATATATCAGGGTTCTGTTTTACCAGATATCATAAAAACAGGTGAGAAAAGTCAAGAACTTCAGTGTTTTGTTTCTAGGCGACAGTTTCGTGGTCCTGACAACCCCAAAAGTCTTTCATGAGTTTTCTGCTCCTGGAATTATAGAATGGTTTGGGATGGAAGGGATCATCTAGCTCCAACCTCCCTGTCATGGGCTGAGACATCTTCCACAACACCAGGTTTCTCAAATCCCTATCCAAACTGGCCTTCAACACTTCCAGGGATGGGGCATCTGGAGCTTCTCTGGGAACCTGTTCCAGTGCCTCACCACCCTTAGAGTAAAGAATTCCTTCCTGATACCTAACCTAAACCTACACTCCTTCATCTTAAAGCCATTAACCCTTGTTCTATTGCTACAGGTCTTTGTGAAAAGTCCCTTTCCAGCTCTCTTGTAGCACTCTTTAGGTGCTGGAAGGCAGGTGCTATAAGGTCTCCCTGGAGCCTTCTCTTCTCCGGGCTGAACCAGCCCAACACTCTTAGCCTGTAATACTAATACTATTTGAAATCTTTTTGAAGGGAAGAAGTCTGTTGGAAGGAAGCTAATAGACTTCCCTATTTGTTTGTGTGGAGTTAAGTGCATGGACCTGTTTCAGTCACATATTTAATGCTTCTTTGTGTGTGTGTGTTAGACCATCAGATAGTTCAGTGTGGGCGACTGAGCCACAGTTATTGCACCATTTCAAACAATTATTTCCAGACTTTCAAAATTAACTATAAAGGGTTTCCACTCTTCAATCCAAAATCCATCAAACCTGTTTAATAAAAAAAAAAAGGTAGCTAGACAGTACTTTTGTGCAATTTTGCACCTTCTGTCTTGAATTAAAATATTTGGAGCTGTGGTGTCTGTTCTTTAATCCCCACCCCCCCACACCAGTAATTTTGCTCATATGTTATCCATAAATCTTGTCTGTTTTAAATGTTCCAACTAATAGTTAGGCAAAACATTTAAGCATAATGATATGATTAACAGAGTCCATTTTTTGGCAGCCTGGATGCTGTTTTTCTTAAGCTAGCACTGCAGTTTATCCTGATTAGAGATATGAAGGAATTATTCCTCTTCTTCGAGGTTTTTCTGTTTTTGTTGTAGGTTTTTTTTTTTGTTTGGTTGGTTTCTTAATATGAGGATTTAGGGCTTCTGCATTCATTTCGCAGGAATATAATGTGTGATTTGGCTGGATCTTTGAATTGGTAATATTATAAACCTCCCAATCACCATTGCCCAATCTGTTTTAGCATTCATGTGCCTAATTTCTGTTTGTAATCTGATTACTGGCTTGAGCTGCTCCGGCTTGCAGCCTATTGCTATGCGTTTACTGTACTCCCTGGGACGCGATAGCCTGACAGCTCCAGTCCTGTGCTATGAAAAATCTCTACACGATATTGCTAAGACAGGCCTAGGGCTGTGGCTGGTTGAGAATTAGCTGCTATTGTAGTTTCTCTTTGCCGAATCCTTTGTTTGTGCAACCATGTTCAGAAATCCTTGGATCTCCAGCTATTTGGGAAATGTTAAATACTCTGAGGAGCAAGGTAAGAGTTCCAAGTAGATAGAATAAAATGCAGTTCATTTGTGTATGTTTAATCTCTCGTATGTGTGTATGCATGTGTAAATATTGTTTGACTGGGTCTTCTGCAGCTGCATTAGGCACTTTAGCAATCAGTATGCAGTTAGTCACCTAGGCTATTTCATTATTTCCTAAAGGGCACTTTTGAAAGATCCGATTAGATGGATCTTTTAATTAGCTTAGCATGCCACCGACTTAGGGCCTTTAAATATACTAAGTAACACTGGAAGGTTGCATGTACTTTTTCTTTTTGAATTCAGCATTTCGAATTTCCTATGTGTTAAATTATGGACAGTGGTTTTATCCGGTAGTTTGTACCTAAGAGGAAAGGAAACTAGACTGAAAAAATGGTTAAACTTTTGAGCAAGTTTGATTTACACTTTAGTAATATACTCTTAATTTTAAATGCAAATATTCAAAATTACTTTAATGTGATTATGAGCATGTTTAAAATTCTTCAGCAAAAGAAATAACAAAGTGCTGTGGCAAATATTTTCCTTCTGTGTATTGAGTACTGTGAGGGTGGTGTTTTATATTTAAATTAACCATTGAATAAGACTCTGCTAAACTGATGTTTCTTTTGTGGGCATAGTTACTGTCTTTTAATGCAGAGTTGTTTTACTTTTCCTCCTGTGTTTCTATTTAAGACTTCCATATTGTGGTAAGTAAGTTTTATTGGACTTAAATCCCCCCACATGGTATTTAATTTGAACAGGAGGAAATACATAAAATATCAAAACTGTGTAACAGAATATAATTGTCTGCTAGGTTTTTCTGTGTTTAGGATGTGAGGGGAAAAACTGAAGCTCACCCCTGTGAAACAGAGCAAAGTTTTAAGATGTTTTTGAGGCAGCATAGATGTGGTATGTATGAGTGTTACTGAATGTGTTTAGTGGGTAGCAAGAGCCAAACCGGCTTATGTGCCCCCTCTTAGCAGCCCTTCTCCTTCCCTGCTCCCAGGGAAGCAATGCAGGCTACTTTCTTCCCTTCTCATGTTTCCTCCCCAGTTTTGGCTAGGGTAGGCAGAATTTCTCTGTGGTCTACTTGTGGTTTTCATGGTGGACAGCTGTTTCAGTGCCAAAAATTCTAGGATGGGTTGTATCCTGTTAGAACAGCTATAAATTTAAGATATGCCTGGTTCTGATTAGCTAAGCTGATACTGAGCTGGGCTTTGAAAGTTAGTGCATAGTCTTCTCAAAGTCATGTAAATATGGCCTTTTTAGAAGATACTTAAGACATGGAGTATTTTTTTAATGTTGTAGTGTAAAATATAATGATTTATATAACATTCACACTGTTTTTCTTGTAATACTCTGTTTTGGTTTAACAAGATGTTTCTGTGTAATCTATGTGCTTTATTCTCCATTTAATGGAAAAAGAAAATTAATGTTAACAAAAACAGGAAAAAGTTGCCTATTAAAGTTGAAGAATGCTATTAGCAGAGCTGCTTGAAATCTGCAGTGACTTGTAGCAGATGCCTAAAAAATGCCTTTTTGCAGAATTTAAGCTTCCTTATCAAGCTGTTGAAATTCTTTCTTTCTGTTACTTTTTTTAACCTTTTTTTTATCTTTATACCTGTAGAGGTAGCAGAAAGAAGTGAAAGAGGAGAAAACGTTTTGAAAGGCATGCACAAAATATACATTCTCTAAATTAAGACATATTATCAGCTATAATAAGTTGCATTATAACCTTTCTGCAAAAATAAGAGCCATCCTACCTAGATTTTAAAATATTGTATTTAGGCAAGAAGTATTTTTTTGCCAGTTAGATCTTTGCAATAGTTAAATCTCAGCTGTGAGGTAGGTAAAAAACGTGTATCTGCTTTTGAACTGCTCTGAAGTGCAGGTTTTGTAATATTCAGGTCTGTCTTTCAAAAATAAAATGATCACTTAATCAGTGACCACTTGTTTATTAATTTAGAGTCTTAGGGTAGTAGATTTAATACAGATGTGGATAGAAGGCAATTTTCCACTGGGAGAAAGTTATTAGCTTTATGTGCTTTTCACCAGTGATCACTGAGCAGGTGCTCCCCTGCTTCCTTCCTAGTTCCCTAAGGTCTCTTAATAGCATCCCTGTTGTTCAATGGGACCCTGGTCAACATTTAGACTCTCTGATGATGCACTTGATTGCAGAAATGAAAAAGTTAAATCTGGAGAGGGTGGGGAGATTGCCCATTGCCTGTTATGGTACACGTAGGGAGTGGAACCTAGAGGCTTTGTAATACATACTTTTTGAAGATAAGGCTGCATCTGACAGCTTTGCTCTCAGTGTAAACACATATTCCTCTGTGAAAGTAAAGCATGTACTAAGACTATTCAGAAAAAAAAACAAACCAGGAGCTTCCAAACAGTAGACAACAATTTCTGTCTGTCATGGATGGTGTCATACTGTTGCAACAGATCCTCAGCTGGACATCTCTGACTTCTGCAGTGAATATGCAGTTTTTATAGTATTGCTAGACTGCAGCCAAAAAGTCTCTTCCTGCTTGCAGCATTTCTCATTTGCAGAGTGCATCGTAAACGTGTCTACTGTCCATTTTATAAGCTGGGAAACTAAGTCAGGGAGTTTCAATGATCATCCCAGGCTGCAGTGCCACACCACAAATACTAGAAGTAGAACATGGCAGTTTCATAAAGTGTTGATGCTTTTGGTGTTATCTGCTGTCTGTACTCATTTTTGCAAGCCTTTGGTTTATCACCACGTTGGACATGCAGCTGTTTGACTAGACAGAAGGCCTCTGCCATATCTTTTGCAGTAGAAAGACTATGATTGAAGACTATGAAGTAATTTACCAAAAGTTTCCCATTTATTACAGCATCTTCACAATGTTGTGGGTTTTTTTTCTATTTCACAGATTTTGCCAAGGGAAACTCAGTCAGATTTAAACCATCACGATTGCTCCTAAGGAAGAGAGCGTTAAGGTAAGGTCAAGTTTTTCTTGCCATGTGAAGTTGACTGGTTGCAGTAACTTCTAGTCATTGCTTCAATCTACATTTATTCTTTTGTCAGGAAAAATGATTATTGATCTCTCAGAGGACCAAGTTTTGGCACAGAGCAGATGCTCTGAATGCATATTGAAAATACCAATTGCCTCCTAAGTGATGTTAAAATTTAAAGCTGGCATTGCTAGGGGAAAAGTCCCACTCTGCGCTGGGCCTCCTGCCCCTGCAGCACCCACTTTTCCTTGCATGGCACGGACACAATACAGACCAGTGAACCAATGCAGTGAACCAACTTGGAATACTTACCTGTCTGTAAAAGAAGGTGGCTGAAGTGGATGAATTAAATATACATCCTCGCAGGGAGCTTTGTCAGCAGTCTGGGGGAGAGAGAGAGAGAAGAGTTGGGACAGTGCAGCGGAGAATGGACAGGTGGTGGTGCTGCTTCCCTCCAGGGCTGTGCTGCCTCATGCCTGCATTCTTAGGGCATGGTTCCACAAGGCTGAATAAGGGGATGCAGTTAAGCAAGATGGCAGGCCACATTCCCCCTCTTCCCATCCTTGCTCCAGCTGCTTTTGGTGTCCATGTTTGTGCTTGCTGGACTCATTTATAATGGCACAGAGAGGAGGTCAGGGAGTTGGGAACTGACTCTTGCCCCAGCAACCAGCCATGTTGTTGGCTCTGGTGTGCAGGAATCTACCACCACTCAGGCTCACACCTACAAACTTCTCTTCAGTCAATGCGCGCCAGCTGGAGCACACCTCATTCTCTGCCTTGTTGTTTCTTAGGTCCTGTAAAGAGATGGAGAGAATAGGTATACAGGACAGATTGTGTTACAAAAGCAGGTAGGGGGAAAGTAGAAGTGAGAGTAGAAGAGAAGGATATAACTGTAGAATGGACCTTTTACATAGGAGTTCATGGAAGAAAATTCTCCTGGAGGGAGAGAAAGAGAAGAAAAGAGAAGACCAAGAACCTAGCTGGCAGGTATACAAGTGGATTTTTTGTTTTAATCATAAAATCTTTGTATATCCTGTAGCTTTAATTGGGATGGCAGGTCAGTGTTACCAGTGGCATTTGGATCAAACTTCTGGTTGCTTTTGGGCATGTAACTAGGTTAGTGGGGCAGCTATTTAGAAACTGTATGCTGCTGCAGCAGCAGCAGATGAAGTTTTCAGCCTGAAATCCCTGATGTACAGAATACAGCCCACACTTACTTTGGAAGTTGGCAGAGCAGTATAACTACTGAGACTGTCAAATACTCTTCTGATGCTATTTTATACATTGTTGTTTAATAAAAGCTGTTGAGATTGTGAAATATTGTTGCCTATGTTTTAACAGCAATCATCTGAATTCCTGAACACTGGAGAGTATAATGAGTTTGTTGGCAACCTAAGGCCAAACCACACACAAATCCTGTGTGAAACAAACTGGTGGGACCTCATGCTGTTGATTACGTTTCATGAACCATGATCACAGGCTGTATTTCAGGCAAGGAAAGGATGAGAAGTTCCTCTTTCAGTATCCAGATTTAACAGGGACTTTAAGAAAAATTCTTGCAAACTTCTACTTTTTTTTTTTAATTTAGAGAAACCCATGTATGCCTTAATTATTTTAATAATGAATGTGCAGAGCCTAGCTGTTAAGTGGAGAAATTCATAGTACTGCTGTTCAGAATCTGCACCTAAATTTATAACATGACTAGATGTAGTTGTGATATTTCTAGAAGAGGGTTGTTGGTGATTTGAAGGTACAATATATTTGGCAATCCAAGTCTGACTGTCTGACTCTGTTTAAGCAACTGAATTGATACTACAACTCCTTCTTCAGCAGAGAAACTAAGAAAGCAGTGGGATATATGGATATATCCCTTTGAGGAAAAAGGGAAGTCTTGGTGAGGAATTACTTATGAGTATTTTTTTAAAACACTTATGAGTAGTGTTCTGTCATCCCCTCCCCCCCCATTTTTTACTATTTGTAATTGCTTTAACATCATTCCAACTCAATTTGGATTCCTACTGAATGTTCTTATTGAATGCTGTGACATGTCCTAAATATGCCTACTTTCATTTTTAGAACTAATTTGATATATGTGTCTATAAATACCTAATTGTTTGGCTTGACTCTGTCATCTTCAGAGCAGTGCTCTGTCTCTGAATTATCTGTGCTTGTGAAAGTAATGTAATTATACATTGGATTAAAATATTTTGGTTTTTTGTGTGCAAATATTTAAAACAAGCAATGCCATCTACAGCTTAGCAATAAAGAGCAAAAAAAGCTTCTTTGAGGCTGAATGAGGATGTAACTCCTCATTTGTGGATAGAATAGTATATGAGAATTGTTAATCTTTTAAAAATAAGCAAGTAAATAACAGTCGACAATCTGTCTGGAGGGAAATGGAAAGTGAGGGCATAAGAGAAAGTATGAAGGGATTTCACACAGCAAATGACCTGTGATGCTGTGTAGCCCAGTGAGGGTTAAGCTTAGGAAGTTTGTGGTTATTTAAAGAATTTTAATGAAATCTGCCAGTGAGCAAAGGTTGTAAGCCACCTTCTGTACAAAGGAGGAGGGAGCTCACATACAGGAAGAACTGGATGACCTTGAGGAGTAATAGAAAAAGGATGTAATGTAATAATACTAAGTGCACAGTTGTGCATTGGGGGCTGATAAATTTTTCTGTCGCTTGCAACTGATTAAAGCAAAGCCATGGCATATTAGTTTCTCATGCAGGATTGAGCAACCTATTAGTGTAGATACAAAAAGGCAAATGTGTTGTAGATCCCAGCATTCAATTAACTAGTCATATAGTAATACTTTCTCTGTTAAAATTCCTATTTTTATAAGATACTGCTAAGACCCAGGTCTGGAATCAAGACTATCCAATTCTGGTCATATATATACGAATAAAGATGACTGAAAACTAGAAAAAATAGAGAACATTTTTACAGATAATCAATGAAACTGAGAGCCTGTGTTGAGGAAGCTAAGTACATAAGGATAACTTCTATTAAGAAAAATAAATAAAGTACCCAACAACACTGACATGAGAATAACTGGATGGAAATCCAGTGAAAGGCATTTAGAGTGGGTTTAGAGGATCTCTGGCTTCAGAGTCCTTGGAACTCCCTGGAGAAAGGAGTAGGATTGAACCTAACTTGTTTACAGTATTTAAGGATTGTTGAGGAATCCACAAGCAATCCAATACTACTGTTCTTTTTAGAAGCAGCAGGCTAGTGCCAGTCCTCATTCTGTAAAATTTTACCCTTGGAAATTCACGTAGGAATGAGGCATAGTGGTCAGTGTTAGTGCACAAGGATTTTGCTGTATGAGTGAATGCTTTTCTGTACAAGGTCCCATGTTTATGGAAACTTAAGGTGCCGCACCATCCCAAGCATTATGGAAGCAAGTGGAGATGCTGCTAAATAAAGACTGGATATTCAAAAGTCTACAGCTGGGTCCCTCAGCACTTTTGTCTTAATTAAGCAAATTGATTTGACAAAATAAATTTGAGGGTGATTTATAGCCTTAGGCCAATATTATTTGCATTTTTCAAATTCCTGCTCAGCCAAAAGGAGTAGAAACTGCTTTCAAATGGGAACTGGGAATCTCTCCACCCAGGGTTCTCCAGAAGCCGTGTCTCTAAGAAAATAACATCTTGTGAAACTAGTAAGAATTATGAGTATTGGCAATGTGGGGTTAGGCATATACAAACATGCAGTTAACTGTCTGAGTCTCTGCCCAGTCTCAGATGACACATGCACTCATTTGCTTGTGGCTGCTATGGGCTATTTTTGTATTGTATTTTGGTTTTTGTTTAGTTCAATTACAGTGTTTTTGCCCTGTAAGGATATATAGTTTTCTCTAATGGACAGCTTATTGCACCTCTTCATCTTCTATTTGCAATTTTCTATAGTGACTAACATTGCTTTTCTTGGCAGTACCTGGAATAATTTCTATAAGTGCAGTTGTTGGACACAATTTGCAGCAGGTGGCATGGTGCCTGGATGTGACACAGCCTAGTCTCTTCATTGTCATTTCAAGGGGTTTATTCTTTCCTCAATGTCTTACAAAAGAATACTAGTTATAAAAAATAAACAGGCAAACACTGGAATTAATGAAAAATGTTATTAGTTATTATATGTTAAAACGATTTTGAATAAGAAATGTTCTTCTGGAGTAGTGAGTAACAGAATTCTTTTTTTACTATTTTTTCTTTTCTAACCAAATACCTTTGAGAAAAAAAAATTAAAAAAAGCCATTTAAAATGTGTCCTAAGGAAGGATTTTCTAACAGTAAGAGTGTGTAGTTTTTCTTATCAGAATGACAGTAAATGATATGGCACATCAGTACTATGGCAAAATGAAGAGCCTGGGATCACTGTGAGGGTTTTTATCTGTTACACCTCTCTACACAGTTTACTAAAGGTCTTAAGACCAGTGTAAGTTTTCTTATGTGCAGTTGGGATAGTTTAGAAGTCATAATGCCAAGTACAGTAGTTTGCTCTTTTTTTTTAAATAATCAGAGAAAAAATATCTTGCTTACAAGGAGGAACTCTTCCTCCAAAAAAGTCTCTGTAGCCAGTTAATACCTACTTTGGGACATTATGACACCTCCATTTTACAGTTAAAATGTGTATATTTAATGAACATATTTAGAGGAATACTTTGTTTCATCTAAGTGTTTTGAAAAGACATGATATAAAATTAAATGATCTGATGCTCATATTAGTGTATTATAAACCATGTAAGATCCAGGGCAGTCATGCAGAAGGCTGCTAGGTGGAGTATACATGTAGTACTGTATTTGATGGCATATGTTTCAATATTTATGAAGAACCATTCAATACAGATTATTTCAAATGTAATTGCTTAGTAGAGCATTTTGAAGGCAGTCTCCAGTCAGTAATTTAATGCAAAAATGTGTCACAGTCAGTTCCAAACAAGTTTCAAATTATGTTAGGTTTGGCTTTCTGAGTTTCTTTGGGTTATTTCTTAGCTCATTCTTATGGAAAATATTTTCTTGCCTATCTCTGTTAGACTATCTTGCAGTAAATTGATTACATCTTGGCTTTACTTGAATTGTAGCAGAAATATCCCAGTTCTGTAAAACAGATGTTGCTTTCAGTTTTCAGAAGGAGTTCTCATTTGAAGATAAAGAAGAACTTGCAAACAGCACAAAGGATATTGATGCTAATCTCTTAGCAGTACTTCCGAAAGGTAAGTAAAGGAGACACATTATGAACACAAGTGATATTTTAACCGCATGTGAAGTTTAGTCTATGCAAGTGCAAATCACAGCTAAAATTACTTAAGCACAGATGTTTTGTAAATGAATTTTCTTTTCCATGTGAAGAATGCATAAGGGATGAACAACAGTGCTCTTTTATAAGGCCTTGCTATACTCCTGTATCATAAAGTTCAGCTTTGTTTACCTAGTTTTTAATAGGTTAAAAAGTAGTTGAAATTCAAAACTTCAGAGAAGTTTCCTTCTACAGTTAGATTAATCCTGAAATCAAAAGTATTGACTTGTAGTCGTAGCTCTTTCCAGGCCCTGTTGGTGGCTGGTAGAACGACTTTGCTTGCGTGACCATCTGTCTGAACTCTGAATTTTTGTCTTGCCTGCTAAAGGAGGCACATGGGCTTTGGTTTTTTTTGTTCTTAAATTTCTGTCTTAGTCTGAGTAAATTCTGAAGAAAGCAGCAGTTCCATATTTATCCTTTGACACAGTTGAGGTAGAGGCAAGAGTTAATTCTCCTGAATTATTCAGAGAAAATCACAATCTGCTTGAGTTATTGACCTGTAAATGGTGACATTTGGTTGAAGAACTATGTGTAACTGGCACAAGGATGTTCCCTTCAGTCAGGGATGTTGCAGATGTCAGAACTTTGATTAAAATTGTGTGTGTGTTCTGGTGATATTTAGTCTTTTCAGACAAACTACAAGGCTAAATGGACTAATCCCAACATAAAGGAACTGGCTTGCTCTTTTAATGTAAGTTCTTGCAGAGTTCCTTTAGAAAGGAGACCTTCGAGCATAACATCTACATACTAATTAAGTGACTTGCTTCCTTTTAAATATAATCATTACAGATGTTCAGGAGGAAATTTTGTTGACAAAATGATAGAATAGAGTGATATGCTCTACAATACAGACTTCCTGAGAGCCCCAGTCAGTAAGAATGTATAGTCCCTCATTATTCTTTACAGTCATGCTAGCCAACAAGTTGTGTGAGAGCCTTCACTTGAGAAACCTTTTCTGTAAGTTGCTTCTCAGTGAGCTAAATTCTATTCCAAGGTGTTTCTAATTTTTAAGGAAATATTCTCATAATAAAGGCATTAGAATTGGTGTTTACCAGACTTAAGAAACAGTAAGCAGTGGGAGCTTATGGTTACATTCCAAGGGGACTACTTGAAACCAAACACTTTCTGAAAATCCAGGTTAATTTCTAGGGCCTAACTTTAGTCTAAATTTGCACATGTTGGAAAATTGGAGGAATATGTTTAATTTTCAACTGATACACACTGAGCTGAAGTCTCACACGTTGCTGCCTGCAGTTGGACATTGAACATGTCAGCATGGCTCTCCTGGCATAAACAGAAGATAAATGCTTCTCCAACCTAGTTTTTAGATCATCACCTTTCCAGGTTTGGAGAGGAGGAATTAGGAATGAGGCTGGTAGGCTTTGCTATTGTGTTAAATTTTCCTCAAAATGAAAATGTTGCAATGGTTATTTACCATTTCGGGAAAATTAAGCCTCTGGCAGGTAAACTTTTGATCCACATCTATCCAGACTTTACAAATGTATCTGCTCACTCTCTTAGGAACTTTCAGAAAGCTCGAGTTTTTACAGCTTCTGTTTTGTAAAAAGAAAACTGCTGTCACATGCCTGCAACTTTGTGTCCCCTCTGCTGTTGTCAAAGAGGACATTCATCATAAACATTTTTATATTCTGTAGCAAATGTTTCTGAAAGATTTCTGAATTCTGTAAGAAATATTTCACCTTAATTTAAGGAGTTTTTAAAACATTTTTATAAGGTGCACTCCAAATGTTTTCTTTGTTTTTCACTCTGAGGCAAGACATGGAACAATACTGCTTTTCCTAAATACTGGTATTCTAAGGTAAATTTTGCTTAAAAGGTCTACAGTTATCAAAATTAAGATGCCTCTTGACATTCTACTTTAGAGGGTATCCTACCATAGCATCCTGCCCGTCATCCTAAAATAAAGCCCCGAGTTCAGGGCTTTTTCTGAACTGTGGCTGTTCTTTCACTTGCCCTTAACTTACCAATGGTGCTTACAAAGTGTGTTGCCATGAATTAATCTACATAAGGAGCTTTTACTGTGAAATTAATTATTTTAAGCTTCTTAGTCTTTTCTTGTGTGCTGAATCAGATCTTTGTGCTACTTTTTTGGTCGAAGTGGTGTTGTTACTCTATAACACTGCTGTGATGTAGTTTATGATGGTCACATGATAAAACATCCCATGAACTGATGGGAATTGGCACCAACCTATTCAAATTGCAAACTAAAAAGGAGAAACCTTGTCACCTAAGTTTGCAAGGGTCAACCAGTGTCCTTGGGAGTGAAATGCCTCCAACTGGCTTTTATATTTTGAAGTAAAATATTTTATTTGTCAAAAAGAAATCATTAGAGTAGAAGACTTCCTGCATTTTTTTTCCTTTGGCTTTTTTGTGCTTCTTTTTCCTACCTCACCAAAAAAAAGAATATTGCTTGAACTGCATTCACACAAAAAACCCAAAAAAACTCTGCAGATGTTGGCCAACCTAGCTGAAATTACTGTCTGTAATCCCAAGTGTTGAAAAAGTGTGAGGCAGTATAGAGTAGTCTCATGCTATTTTTGTCCTGCGTTGTTTGGGAAGGTGTTGGAGAGATTCTTCATGGGACCAGTGCTCTTTTTAGGACTGCGAAGTGGTAGTAGAATCTCTGGAACTTCAACTAACATGTAGCCAAGAGGGTGTTGAGCTAATGCTTCTGGGAGTTCTTTGGATGTTCCACATTTCTTCTATGTGGACAACTTATAGTCAAGTTTCCTTTTCTGGGGTGGGAGAGAAGGGAAAGAAGACTTTTGCTAATATATGATGCTATGCTTTAGAGCTTTACTAAAGCTGTGTAAAAGACCTGTTCTATGATGATGGGTTTAGTGACTGCATAAATTGGTGACTAGGGAAGAAAAATTATTAGGATTTGTATGGAATGTGGTTTTATTAACTGTGAGCTCTGGAGGCCTATGTCTGAAGTGACAGAACAATTATGGGTTTTGTTTCGACCATTTTGTGTGTGTATAGCCAACAGATGGAACAGAAAAACTGCAATAGCTAGAGGAGCATACTTGAACAGAAGTAGAGTTGGGGAGGTGAGAGCAAAGTATGAGAAATATTTCCTTTGGTGTGAACCTGCAATGAAGGCTGGTTTCATATGGTTAAGTTCTCTATTTATTGCAGTTCCACTGCTAGCACAGCTTGAATAGGCAGGGCAACAGTGGAAATTGCACATGCATTAAGAGAAAAGTCTGTGAAAACACAACATAAGGGTTCATCTTTGCTGTGGTGTTTGTTCAGTATGCAAATTTTGCATTGTCCAGGTCCAGTTCCTGTCTATCTCCAGAGATATTTGTTTGGAATTTGCTGACTTTCGTGGCTGTCTTCCACTGTCAGCCTGGCCAAATAGCATAGTTGTAGACTTCAATCTGCTGTGCTGCAGATGCTGAACTGAGCCATGGAAGAGGTGTCCCTTGGGTGAGCACTGTTAAGTAGCTGCTTCCTGAGCTACTCTGCATCAAATGTACATCAAGTGTACATGCTAGATTTTTTTATGGTATGATCACAGTCTGAGCTAACCTGGCTTGAGAAATTCAAGTAACTAGCTTGAGTCTGCCTTCTGCAGAAGTACAGATTAAAGGAGTTTGTTTTGAGAGTGGTCCAGTTTGTTTCTTTCCTCTGTTAATTGCACCTTCTCAGCAGGCACTCATGTGTAGGCTCAGACTCTGTGTCTGTACCTCATTCTTTCGTTTTCATCTCTGAGTAGTCATGCTCAGAATAGATTCATTCTTGCTGATCCCAGACATTTTATCTGTAGTCCTAGTGGCTTTTCGGTACGTAAGGTTGATATGACAGCCAATGTCAATTGTATCTATGAGGTATGAGCACTGGTATTGACTACAGCAAACTTCCTGGATGTGTCAGCTGAGTTGAAGCCGTGACCTAGCTATGCATGTAAGTTCTTGCAATACAGGGAAGGGAGAGAAGGTGCCTCTGACCTTTAAAAGGGTGGTGTTTCAATAATGTTTATCTTCTAAGTATCTAGGGCAATGAAGTCTGGTAGCAAAAAAAAAAAAAGGTGATAGATTTATTTCTGCAGTGGAACAATGTCTGCTCAACAGTCCTGACTCATCAGTTGTTTCTGATGATAATCTCTGCCAATTTAGCAGGCTAGACATTTTAGTTTGTTTGGACTTTTGATCTCTGGGTCAACAGGGTTAGAATCTTGGAGGTGCTTTGCATCAGAATAGGTGCACAGAGCTTTTAGAGCCATATGTTTTCCCAAGCAATGATACTGGGGTGTCTGTGTATGTGCAAGTGTGTGTGTTAGGCACACACCCCCACTCCAGTCCACTGCATCCTTTGACAGCCTGGATGGTTTCTCTTCCTGCTGGTAAGAAGTCACACCACACGTGTTTATGTAGCACTCACTGCTCCAGTGTGGTCTGCATGTGCACATATATGTCTATATATAGGGATTACTTCATCTATCTTGCCTCCTCTTGGTTCACTACTATTTTGTGAACTGTGACAGCTGTCTAACAGCACATAACACCAGCAAAGAGTTCAGGGAAGGAGCAGGAAAGTATGTCCAATTAAAACTAAAGGGGAAAGTTAGCAAAGTAGAGAATGATTAACCATGCAGGAATATGATGACGGTACACCGTAATTTTCACTCCAGCAATGAGTCACTGGGATTTTTGGGATTTGCTCAATATAAGGGAGTGGAGGAAAGTAAGGAATAGGGGACATGGTTTCTCTTTAAACGTAGTCAGTCCCTGACCCTTGTGTAGACAGGGAAAGCAGTAATTACGTATTACCTTATTTTGAAACAGGTTACTAAAACATATAAGTGTGATCTCAGTTAATCAAATTACAAATTGTCCAGTATATACTACAACTTGAAAATGGCTAGGATGACATAGTGGATTTGAGTTTAGTCTAGAAGAACCTAGAGGAGAGGACTACTTGGTAGTCACACCTGTGTGTCTAGTGCACTTTTGACAGCATAAGCTTTTAAAACTAGGAAAATAAGAGGAAAATGCGCGTTTCCTGACAAAAGCTATTTCAAACCTCTGAACTTTATTTGACTGTTCCTTCGTATTCTAAAGCATTCTAGAAAGTTTCTGAAACCTAGTAGCTTATAAACTACATAATCTTTTGTTGTCTCAGTTTCAGAATTAAGAAAACTGTTTGAACCAAACAACCGAGATTTTTTGGAAATGAAAAGGTAAAAAAAAAAAGTCTCTGGCCTGTAAAACAAAACACACAGTTTGTTTTGTTACCTCCTCTTAGAAACTCTCCCCTCAAATTTTCAAGATGCCTGTTTTCACATTTTTCACATATTTTTCAGAAAAGAGAGAATAGCTAGACGCTTAGAGGGAATTGAAAATGATGCACAACCTATGCTTCTACAAAACTGCCCGGGATCAGTCACACACCGTTTACTAGAGGAGGATACACCAAGATATATGCGTGCAACTGATCCATACAGTCCCCACTTAGGTAAGTAGCATATTGCAGTCAAACTTGCATTGCTGAATACCTTCATGTTTACTACCCTATCATTTGTGCAGTCCAGTCCACGGAGAAGAGTTCTACAGAAGAGCAATGTCAGGTTTTGTGGTTTGGTTTTTGTTTTAACTTGCCTTGTAAGTCTCCTTGTAAGTTGTCTTATTTGAAAAAAATTGATTATCCTATTGCTTTAAAACAACAATTTGGTATGAGAACTATTACTTCTTAAAGAATTGCTTAGTAAAGAATTATTATTAATACACACTTAATCACTTGAATGTGCTTCTGAAGACAAAAGTGCAAAAGTATCATGTGTCTGTGCAGTCACTTTGATTTGTAAGAAAATGGGAAACTTTTAGTTCACTCGATTTGAGTGATGGGTAGGGTACTCGGAGTTTTGGAATAGACTTGTTCATATATGTTATACTTCTGACAGGAAGGTCAAATGAAGAGGAGGAAACTTCAGATTCTTCTGTAGAAAAACAACCCAGATCATCCAGATACAGAGCCGAAATCACAGGAGGTAATACAGAGCCATTGTATAGTACAGGAAACATGGATGTCCAGGAACTAGAGTCAAAAGCAGAGAGAATAGCTAGGTACAAGGCAGAGAGACGACGCCAGCTGGCAGAAAAGTATGGATTATCTCTTGATTCTGATTTGGATTCTGACTACTCATCCAGATATACACGGGCAAGGAAAGATCCTGACAGCGTGGAAAGAAAGGGAGTGAAAAGTGAAAGGCAAGATGATGAAAACAAGGACTATGGCACCCTGTATTTGTCCAGGACTGAGACAAAGGGGTCAAAAAGTGTGATTTCTGATTCCAAAGAGTACTCCAGCCATGAAGATAAAGATGGCCTCTCAAATGAAAAGGGTGTTAGAAAAGCAGATGATGACAGTGCCATTAGACAGGCTTCTGACCCTTCAGCAAACTTGGATAGTTCTGTCTCCCTTTCACTTTCTGGACGAGAAACTTCCTCCTATAATGAAGTGCCAATATCACCAAAGCAAACCACCCGAGAGTCCCTTTCGTCACCAAAGCGGGCAGCCTCACCCATCCACTTGCAGAATGACCAGCCCTTGCACAGTAACAGCAGGCAAAGGTAAGCATGATTTTTATTTTTTGGTTTTACAGCGGATTACCTTATCTTAATCACCCTCTGCAGCAATGTCTACAGTATTCATGAGAATGTATTTTTTACCCTTGAAGAATGTATTCAGTAGCTTTGGGTGTCTCATGCTGAATTGATTTGCTTTATTGACTCACAGTGTATTTCTCATACAAGGAAGTGGATATGTATTTCTCTGATTAACTATGCCCTTGGTTTCACTTTTCATTTATATAATTTTTGCTAAAATTAGGTCCTCTGGGAAAAGGAGTGGAATAACTGATGTTTAAGATTTTTGCACAAACTAGAAATTGAAGGAGTTGTGGTTCTAAAACAGGTTGCTTGCTTTGGTTTTTTGTTTGTTTGTTTGTTTTTGTTTTTGTTTTGTTGTGGGTTTTTTTATATAACCTGTTATAGCAAGCCTTTAACTTTTTTTCCTCTATATCCTGTGATTGTTTGGGTGGGAGCTTCCAAGTAGAAACAAGCTTCTCAGTGAAGATTTTAATATATTCATGATGGCTTCTGCCAAAATAAAACTGTTCTCAGAGTTAAAAGCTGAACAGTGTCTTGGGTCAGTTGAAATCATAGTTGATTTGTTTTCATGATGTGGAAGTGTAAAAACCTTTTTGAACTGTGGTAGTCAATCTTTCAGATAATGTCAGGCATATATGTGCATGAAGGGGCAAAGGGTAGAGTTAAAATTCCATGCTGAATTGCTTCAGATTTGACAAATTTACTAGAGTATTATGGTAACCAGATATTTCCAGAAGGAAAAAAGTTAGTTTTCACTAATTTCACATTATAATTTCAGTGTATTGCAAAAACATTGTCAAATTCTTATGGTGACTGAAAAGAATGAGTGAATAAGAACTTTTTAAAAGTGTGATTTTCTCTAAGTGTAATTCTTTAATTTCTAGGGAGGTGGAGAGATAGAAAATAGTAACTGTAAAAATCTCAGTTAAAATGTTGAAACTAAAAATTAAGTAAATTACAATGAGAACTTAGTTGTAAACTTATCTGCCTCATGCTGAGCGGTGTTGACTGATTCTAAGGAACTGAAATAACTGGTATAAACTGAACAATTTTGCTTTCCATAGAGCACAAGGGCACTCAATCCCTAGGTGTAAGAAATCAGGAAAAGACGGGAAGATACCAGCATGGCTGAGTTGATGATTAAAGGACAAGAAGCAAATGCACAGGCAGTTGAAGCAGGGACAGGTATCCTAGGAGGAGTATAGGGACATTGCCCAGTTGTGTAGGGATGGAGTTAGGAAGGCCAAGGTGAAGCTGGAGCTGAACTTGGTAAGGGATGCCAAAAATAACAAGAAGGACTTCTACAGGTATATTAGCCAGAAAAGGAAGGTCAAAGAAAGGAAGACTGGCAGACTGGTAACTACAGATGAGGAGAAGGTTGAGGCACTCAGCTACTTTTTTGCCACAGTCTCCAAAGGCACTCTCTCTTTCCACACCTCTTGAGTGGGTGGACAGCAGGATGGTGACTGGGGAAGCAAACTCCCACTATAGAGAAGATCAGGTGCAAGACCACCTGAGGAAACTGAACAAAAATATGTCTATGGGACCCTATGAGATGAATACTAGAATCCTGAGGAAATTGGTTGATATATCTCCATGATATTTGAGCAGTCAGATGAAGTGCCTCATAGCCCCCCTGAAAAAGGGAAACATCGCACCCATCTTTAAGAAGGGTAGAAAGGAGGACCCTGGAAACTACTGCCCTCTCAGCCTCACCTCTGTGCCTGGGAAGATCAAGTTGCACATCCTCCTAGAAGTTATGCAGAGGCACATGGAGGACAGGGAGGTGATTTGGGACAGGCAGTGTGGCTTCACTAAGGCAAGCCTAGCTGACCAACCTAATGCCCTTCTGTGGTTGAGTGACTACATCACTGGACAAGGGAGAGGCTATAGATGTCTCTGTCTGTGCTTCTGTAAGGGCTTTTACACAGTCCCCCACAACATCCTTCTCTCTAAATTGGAGGGATATGGATTGTTTCGAAGAGGAGGAATTGTTTGGACAGTTGCATCCAGACAGTAATGGTCAACAGCTCAGAGTCCTGATGGACATCAGTGACAAGTGATGTCCCTCAAGGTTCCATGTTTAATTTAAACATATCTAAACATATTTAAAGTGCTATTTAATCTCTTCCTCAGTGACACAAAGGGATTGAGTGCACTTTCCACAGTTTTTCAGATGACACTGACTTCAGTGGTGCAGTTGACACTGCTAAAGGGCTGGATATCATCCAGAGGGACATGGACAAGCTTGAGAATTGGGTCCATGGGAACCTCATTAGGGGTTCAGTAAGGCCAAGTCCTGCACCTGGGCTGGGGCAAGCCCCAGTTCCAATAAAGGGTGGGGGATGAAGGGATTGAGAGCAATCCTGACAAGAAGAACTTTGCAGAACTGGTGGATGAAAAGCTGAACATAAGCTGGCGATGTGTGCTTGCAGCCCAGAAAGCCAATCATATCCTGGGCCACATGAAAAAAAGAGTGCCCAGCATGTTGAGGGAGGTGATTCTGTCCCCCTACTCTACTCTCATGAGATCCCAGCTGGAGTACTGCATTCAGCTCTGGAGTCTTCAGCACAAGGAAGTCATGAGCCTGTTGGAGCGAGTCCAGAGGAAGACCACAGAAGTATCCAGAAGGATACTCTCCTATGAGCAAAGGCTGAGAGAGTTGGGGTTGTTCACCCCGGATAAGAGAAAGCTGCAGGAGACCTTATTGCAGCCTTTCACTGCTTGACAGGGTCTTACAAGAAAGATGTGGACAGACTTTTTAACAGGGCCTGTTGCACTAACACAAGAGGGAATGCTTTTAAACTAAAAGAGGATATATTGAGACTAGATATAAGGAAGAAATTTTTTACAGGAAGGATGATAAAACACTGACACAGGCTATCCAGAGAGGAGGTAGGCACCCCATCTCTGCAGACATTCAAGTTGATGTTTGATGGGACTCTGAGCAACCTGATGTAGTTGAAGATGTCTCTGCTCATTGCAGGAGGATTGGACTAAATAACCTTTGAAGGTCCCGTCCAACCCAAAGTATCCTGTGATTCCGTGAATAAGTAATAACTTAATACAAATTGCTGACTCCATTATCTCTAATTTCAGGTTCTTTCTGAATCTTTGGTCAGTATTTGCATAAAACAGGTTTCCCATAATTGCTGTCATTCTTATCTTTTAAAGGAAATCATCTGCATCCACCAAGATGTGGTGTAGCACTTAAAGCAGACAAGAGCTTAAGCCAAGGATTTGGACGTAGGCAATAGGTGGTATTTTAAAGGTCCAGTTGCCAAGAGCCTGTTCTTTAATGCCCGTGACGCTTCCAATGCCAGTGTGGACTCACCGGTGTGATAGTCAGGGATGTAACAATAACCTCTCAGAAACCCTTGTCCCTTTTTTTGAGTGGTAAAGAAGTCACTGTGTGTTTCCATGCAGTCCTGTTACTGTGTGGCTCTTCTATAAGGCTGTTTGCACAAGAGAAATAAGGGCTACCTCCAGTTTTTCAGGTGACTGCTGTTCTGAAGTCAGGCCCACGTTATACAGGCTGCATTTTTTTTTTCTTTTTGGTTAAATTTAAATTTCCTGAGTCAAAATTGGAAAATAAATGCAGCTTGCTTTGGAATACATATGAAGGCTTTGTGCCTTCAGTCCTAAGAAGATTTGATAATTAATCCTGTTACCCTTCACTGAGAAGACAACAAAGTGCTGAGAAGGTATCATTTGACATTGCCTGCATTTGGCTGCTGATATTCAAAATATGGCTTTCATTCTGACTGCACTCTTCAAAGGATGAATGATCAAGTACAAATAATTGCTGCTTGGGCCATGCCCACTATAAAAATGTGCCAAAGTACACATGAAGAGAGGATAAGAAAGTTCCCTTTCTTCAAAGTGATTCCAGCTACTGGGGCAGCTTCTGTGAAAGGGTTTTACCTTCTGTTTGCTCAGTTCCATTAGGGATTCAAAAACATTTGGAAAAACAAAAGGTGTTTCAACTTGGTGTTTGTCTTTGTTCTAAGATTAATTTGGATACAGCGACAACTGTGGGTGAGTTCTCAAATTTAAACTTATTTGCAGCAAATAGATTGTTATCTTAAGAACAGATGTTGATTTGACCTTTTTCAGCTGTTTTTCTTAAAAGACCATCAAGAAAAATTGAAGTAGATGACCTGGAGCTTAATTTGGGATTTTCATCCCAAATGGCTTAATGCAATAGTTCTTTCAGATGTAGCTATAGGTAATGGAAATCATCCTGGATGCCTGTCACCCTGGGGGAGTGAATTTGTAAAGTCAATGTGGCAGGACAGCCTGTGCTTGCAAGGTTAAAAGTACTTGATGTGACCTACTGATGCTGAGGTATTTTAGGTGAAGATGGGCATTTAGGAAACTATTTAAGAACCTCTACACAGGAAGTCTGTGAACACCCTTTCCTGCAGAGCTTTTTTAAGTTTGTAGTGCTCTTGTTTCTCTTTCTTTTTATGCTTTCAACACCAAAATGGAAACAGAATAAAGTCAGGATTAAATTAGGGATCACTTTGTTTCTTAAGCTTTTCCTTTCCCAAGTCACCCAGTGGTACAGCATGTTTCACTCACTGCTAGCTGAAGCTTTTGTAATACAGGGTTACAAGAGGAGAGAGGGGTTCCAGATGCTTCTGAGAATTTCTTGGGAAGGATGATGTGGCCATCTGAATTTTTAACTTCATTGAATTCCTATTACTGCTTTGTTTTGGATGCAGTAGTCTTTACCACTTTAAGCCACAAAAATTAATGGTTTTAACGTTTTCCAATGTCCTTGCACAAACTGACCTGCAATGGCAAAGAGCAGAAATAAGGTTGTGTAGTTGCTTTTGCTTCTCAAATTTTTGGACAATTTACATTTGGTAAAGTTAACTTTGCAGAATCTTTACCATTTAGGACACCTTCTAGAGGTTTGTGGAATTAATATGATAGTTTGTTTCTCTGTTTATTGCCTTTGAATTTGTTTAATGTGCATTGCTTTTGTTTTCTCGAGCAGTCCTCTGCAACTGAGTAATTAGGAATAAAAAGCAGTGGGGAGGGAAGATCAGGAGAAATAATGGGAGTATGCGTTAAGATCTCAAAAGTTACCTAAAGTTCTGTTTTCTGTAGTAGTGCAGGGAAAGCAAAACCTGAATGGTTTCTTCAGAAAGATTCGGAAGGGGACACACCTTCACTTATCAGCTGGCCCTCCAGGTATCATAAAACATAGCTGTGTGGCTAACAATCAGTCTACAAACCTCCTTTCTCTTTCACTTACTCTGTCTTCATTTAACACTTGCCTTTAGTATTCCTTTAACAACAGCAAGTTAGAAAGTGTTCTTTCTTGTGAATAAAGAGCTGTTGAAACTTTTTTGAAGCACCTGCTTTTATTCTAACTTATGACCAATTGGTATTTTGATGAAGAAGTACAAATGCCCTGCGGTTCTTCCAACGTTACTATCATTCTGCTTTCCACTAAATTTTATAACTTATTATTTTATCCCACTTTGTACTTGGCAAACAGCAGATTTTTATAACATACTCCAATTCAGCTTAGCATCCCTACAGATAATTCCTTGAATTCCAAAAGAGATGGCATAAGAGAAGTTAAAAAAAAGGTAAAAAATGGAAAAGTAAAGCAAGATCTGTATCAGAGCTGCAGGCAGCTGCTTTCTCCCAGTTTGGTAACACATACAATGATCCCACAAAAACATTGTAGGAAGACTCTTTTAATGTTTCTGATTAAAGTAATTCTTATAACCCAGTACTAATACTGGTTTGGATGTTCTGGAGAATGCTTGGTACATGTAGTTCAAAGAATACTTTTTCAGACTTACACTCTTTCTGTGCTTAAGTAACTTTGAGAAGTTTCAATCCTCAGAGATAAGAAGCACCAAAATATTACAAAGATTGGTGTTTAAGATAACTTTTGGATATCCTGGATTATTCTCTTAGATAATTTGCCTCTTTTTTTCCTAACTTTTTTTTTAATAACACAACCTCCAAAAAGTCTGTTGGTAGCAAGCCTGGAATTGCACTTACTTGGAGCTGGATCACTTACTTTCAAATAGAGAGCTAGTATTCTGTTTTATTTGAGTTTCTCTTCTTCCTCAGAATTAAATCAATTTTTTATACCCATTTGGGAGGGGAGGAAGAACAGGGCTTTGGTTTTTAATCCTGTGCGTGTGTTATCTACAAACGCTCGCCCTGTAAACTGTGTGAGCCCTGGAGGAGGCTGTAAAACTGCTGCAGAGCTGACCTGCAGCGATAGTCACAGAGCAAAGGCTGCCTCTGGCTGCACGTGCTTGCCTTCCCATGTGCTGTTGCTTTCAGTTTCTAAAGGTTAAACATGACTCTGTTTTGCATGGATGTTACACAAGTCCAGAGGTGTTCCTAGAAAACACACTGAAGTAAGGTAACTTGTGGGAACATTCCCGTAAGTTTTTGCATGTTAGAATGCAATGAAACATTTTAAAACAGAATGCCTGTTTTGGTTTCTAAATCCCTTTCTTCCCTGCAAGCTCTTTGAAGAGCAACAGCCATGCCATAGTTTCATTTTGGGCTTTAAGCCTTGCCCTTTCAGCACTTTTTCTCACTGAAATAGGTTAGTCTACATGTAACATTTCAGATGTCTTATATGATACACAAAAGCACAAGTAAACCAGTCTCTGGCAAACCATCTGAAAGGCTAAGTGGAGATAATGTGGTTTTCATCCCTTTTTGCAATGCAACAACATCTTGATATGACATAAGCTACCCAGTGTTTAGACATCTTCAAAAATCTGACTGCACATGATTGCCAGAAGAATTTGCAATTTCAGGCTGAACCCAACACTTTGATAATATAAAATGCAGTTTTGATCGTCTTGTTTGAGACTATGGGTATGTGCTGTTTGACAGACAGTTGTGATCTCATAGGAACATGCTGGTTGTTTCCAGAGCTTGCAGAGTTACCTTCTCAGGAGTCATGCATGTTCGAGGGCCTGTGAATCACTCGAGTGTTTTTGAGCAATGTTACTGCTAAGATTTGAGGGGAAGAAGGGATTGCATCATAAGATTGCTTTCTTTTGTGTTGATTGTTTTTTATTTTAATACAATGTTGCTGTCTGTACCCACAGTAGGTGTCTGTGTTCCTTTCCAGATTGGGTATTGCTGTTCACAGCTCTAATCCTTTTTCTTTCTTAAAGAGTAAAAGTTAGAGAGAAATTGGTGAAAGAGGAAAGTGCTCGTGGAAGCCCTGAACTTGTCACAGACACAGTATCTCAGAGAAAATCCCATCCAGTGCCAGCCCACTACATGCCTCTTCAGACAGAAACGTCTGCCTTTGATAGGGTTATAAATCAGCCCGTCAGTTCCGTCCGCCAACCAGTACATGGCTATATTCAGCCTGCTGGCATTGCTCACACAGCTCAGCTCATGGCAGCAGAAGAACCAGCAAACGCCCCTGTTGGCAGCCTCCTCCAGCCAGACAATGTTAGCCTCGTAACAAAACCATCAGCAGCTGCTGCATCAGAGAGTGAAAAGAAAGAAGCACCCAGTTACGGGACAAAACCTGATGAAGAAGATTCCTTGGATGGTGAACAGGCTTCCAAAGGCAGAAGACCGATTTTGCCATCTGAGATTCGCAAGCAAGGAAAGAACCATGAAGGCCTCTTTGGAGGGGGAGAATTAGACACCCCTGTGGAGAGTTCCTCCTTTGCAAGCAAGCCGAAAGTCAACTCAGAAGTTCAGAGAGAGTTGGAGTGCAATAAGAGGCAGGCCCCTGAGCAGCAGTTTAAGACCCCTGAGAACATAGAAAGGAGTGAAGCTGTTATGTACATACAGAGTGGATCTGTATTGCAGCCTGCCAAAGGAAAGGCTCCTGTTTGGAAAGTGTCAACAACAAAGCATAAGGTCCTGACTCGCTCAATGTCTGACTATACTGTGACTCCTAAGCTAGAAGCTTTTAAAAGTAAGGAGAGCATGGAAGCAAATCCACCAAACGGTGAGATTGGCATGGTTGACACAAAAGTCTCTGTTGCCCAGCTCCGTAATGTCTTTTTGGAGACTGCTAATGCCAACAAGAAAACGGAACTGTAGGTGACATTTCAATCGTATTTTCGTGTGAAACTTGCACGTCCTTGGCAAAAATTACACACACTCAACAGCAATTGTGTTCGGCACTTAAAGCACACAGCTTAGCTCTCACCAGTGTGTACTGTAGGCTGAGATGGTTTGAATCCTGCTTTTGTGCTTCTGCTTGCTAGTGCAAGTTGTGATGTGGGGTAGCTGGAATGTGAACATCTGCGCATGTTACTGGAGGAGCATGCAGAGTGGTCTCTAGTGAATTGTTGAGATGCTTACATCTATGCTTTACTTCTCTCTCCTATTTTCTTTTCTATGCACTCTCTATCATGCGATTTGAAAGTGAATCTCGGTTTGAGATGCCAGCGGCAGGTAGTACTGTGTCTGCCAATGGTGACCGTGGGCCACGAAAGGCGAGGCGCTATTTTACTCCTGGTGAAAATAGAAAGACTTCTGAGAGGTTTAAAACTCAACCTATAACATCAGCAGAACGAAAGGAGACAGATAGGTAGGCACGTACGTAGCTCTGTGTAGCATTCTGGTGCAGGTAGACATGAAAAATTTGTGAAAAGATTTGTCCATTTAATAGCATAAACATCTTGCAAGGTTACTGTTCCTCTTTAAAAACAGTCAAATATTTGTTGTAGCTTCTTATAACATGAAACCCAAAATACCCCTGACAAAACCAATTTGTTGCAAATTCCTCCCATGTAAAATGGTGAACAGTGAATCATCAGTAAGTACTGGAGCTGTCTGGTCTGTCTAGTAATAAATGCTTTTGGTTTTATATAAAGAGTTTCCTTTCCATCTACTCTGCTTTATCATTTATTCTTTTTGTAAACTACCAAAACTACCTATATTATGTTAAAAGAGCTGACAGCAAATCTTAGCCTTTTATCTTCTGCAAGATGAACTAGAAATCATTTTCTTTTACTGTATTTAAGTTTGCCTGCCGTTGCTTGCCTTAATGCTTTATTAAAGGATGTTCCCAAGTGGACACTATTGAAACTTGAAAAATAGATAAATCTTCCCATTCTTAAGACTTTTGAGATCCTGCTACTTTAGATTGAATTTGAATATAATTTTTGATGTCTTGTTTCAAGCTAACGTTTTTCTGTTTGATAATTTTTCACTAGGTCAATTTTGAGTGCAGAAATACCAACTGCTGAAGGTATGTTGCTGTACTGTTTTCTGAGGAAGAAGTGGGGGCAAATGTATTTTGTTTTGTTTTAACTGAAGAACTGTTTGATAATGCAAACAAAACCACTTGAAAATTACTGTCTTTAATATGTTTGAAGTACCAATTTTCCTTATGCCATGTCTACTACAGACTTCATTTCAAATTAATTTCAGTCCAAAACTCTGTCTATGGATACCAAATTTCATATGGGAGTCAAGGGAGGAATGGCATGACATCTTTCAACATAGTTTGGGTTGTTTTTTTTTCTAATTTAGACAATAAATAACCTAGTTGTTGGGAAACAATATTCATCATGAGTCAGCTTAATCAGTGTTCTGGGATGAATAACTAAAAAAAAGCCTTTAGTATAATGTGAAACTGATGTTGCTCTCTTGTTTTCTGGCTAAGGAAGTTGCAAAATGCAGATCATTAAATTATAGGTTTCAGTCTGCCATCTTACTTCTCTTTCCCTCTTGTCACCCTTGCCAAGTCTGGCACAAATTAAGTAGGTAATCTCATGAGTAGCTAAATTTAGATTTAATGCCTTATGCTATTTGAAAGCTGATATTCTCTGCAGCTTTGAGATGCTGGCTCTTGGATCTGGAGGATGCTCATTTCAGCTCCTAAGGATACCAGTTGAGCCTCTGAAAAATGGGGACACAAGGTGGTAATCAGAATGGTCAGTTAGTAGAAAATAGATGTTCAATACTGTTCACTGACTCTTAAGACAGTTGTGAAGCATAATTATTTTCTTAGTCCATGTGTTATTATAGACTGATACAGTAAGTTTGATTATTCATAAAAGGTTGTTTGGGTAACTTGAAAGGACATGAACTGTCCTGAGGACAAGTCTTTTGCAGTCATTTCAAGAATTTTCCTCTGATGCAATACATGTAAAAACAGGTAAAGTTTACACAGCTGGGTTCATAATAAGTCTTTTGTTAAGTGGGAGAAACAGGCAGCATATTTGATGGTTTGTAATCATTTATTAAAAGACCCCAAACCATTGCCTTTAATATGAGCTTGATTCATTATGTTTAGCTTTTTTGTTGTTGTTTGTTTCCTTTGTGTAGATGAAGAAAAATTGGATGACCGAGCCAAACTAAGCGTAGCTGCAAAGAGACTGCTTTTTAGAGTAAGTATTGTGTTTTCTGCATAAGAGGCTAAATTAAACATTTCATATACAAGGTGCTGCAGGAACCCAAAGTGCGTTACAATGAGGTATAAATACAGGTATCCAAGCCCAAGCTACATAACTTTTTCTTTTTTCACTTTATTCTCTGCCTACACAGTAGCCTTCTTTAAGAATGTCATTTAGAGAGAGGTGTGTGGTTAGTTTTAACTCCATGATGCATACTGTGTAGTTGCATCCTGCTTTTAATTCAGAGGTGGGCACTTGGGAGCTTCACTGCTCCGCACTCAAGAAAGCTGAAAACAAAGTATTGTTTTAGAACTTTTCTTCCATGTCTTTAATTATGACATATGTCATCTTAGGAAATGGAAAAATCATTTGAAATGAAAAATATTCCTAAACCACCTACAAGAAGTTCAGCAGTAGAGAGAAGAATGCGGCGTTTGCAGGATAGATCTCACACACAACCAATTACCAGTGAGGAGGTGGTCATTGCAGCTACGTAAGTCTTGTACATGTATTGGCTCCAGCTCTGGCTTCTGCTTTCAAATCTGGGAAGAAGTTCCATATCTGTGGTGCTCATAACTTTGTAGTGAGGAAAACATTTAATGTTAAGGGCTTTGAGAACCACAGGGGAAACTATACTGAAATTCCTTTTTAAATCTAGAGGGACTAGTAAAGCATAACTTGTATGAATTGTAATTTGGCAGAAAACTTAGGAACCTGTGGATTAGGTAAATGAGATTAATCATAGCATTGTTTTGTAACTCAAATGGGAAAGATACTTTGCACTGAGGGAAATCTGCACAATTTCTTATGGAATGTGTATGTTTTGGGGAAGACCTTTTGCACTCTGAAATCTCAAATGTACTTTTTGGAAATGCGTTTCTTCCACTCCGGTCATATATCATGTCATTTTCCTGAAAAAGGGAAAATCGTTTTGGGGGAAACTGAAACAAAAGTGAATGGATGTTCACCCAATGGTCTACAGAAAGGTAGCTTGCATTGTGGGTAGCGAATAACTTCAAGACACAGCCTGTTTGCTCTTCTAGGTTTTTAGTTCTTTCAAAGTATTTGAAGCAATTTTGAAAATGTCGCAGCAGATAACTAAGTTAATCAAAAATCATTGCTGTTTTGTTTTTTTTTCTGTTTTGTTCTGGTTTGGTCTTTTCTGTAGTTAACACTTTATGTATTGCTTTTCTTAATGCTTTTTTCTTCTCTCTCCCTGTGAATTTTCCCTCCTTGGCAATTCTTTAAAGTGAAACTACCCCTGCTTCACGTTCTGTGAATACCCACACAGTAGTGACAAGAGTACCTAGTCCCACTGTAGTTAAGAGCACTGTACAACCTACCAGGTACTGGGGGGGTAAACATGCATGTTACATGGAGCACAAGATTCCTCAATAGCAGATGCAACTCTAAAGTCTGGAATGCCTTTATAATGTGTCAAGTCAATACTCATTTCAAGAATATTTAAAGCATTTGTCGTTTATGTTTGCATGATAAAGCAATGCAGCTTTTTTTTTTTTTTTTTTTTGTCAAGCATCTGTTTTCAGGACCCTTCTAACCACACTTACCCGCATATTCTTCTTTGTGAAAGAAATGAATTTGCATGTCAGCCAACCTAGCAGAACCCTCTTTGCTCTTGTATTTTTTTTTTAATATGGTAATGTTATCCTGAGATGAAAATAACAAAGCTGGGTGCTTGATTTCACAAGGAGTACATGTCTTTTGTCCGTCTCTACATATATATTGTTTTTAGCTTGCAAAATTAAAGGAAATATAAGAAATTGCACCACCTATAGGTAAAGTTGCAGAATACTGTTGCCTGTTCTGAATAAGAGAATTTTTGCAGAGACTACAACAGAAAAAAAAAAAATTAGAAAATACTACTAATTCCATGCACGTGACAGAAGATGAATAATAAAATATTTTGTTAAAAAGGTGGATAAAATACATTATTGTAGAGACAAATGCAATTACAGCTTTTATGAATGAACGTGTCTGCCTTCAGCATTGGTCAAACAATCTTCAAAATCAAACTGTTTCAAAACTATTTTTTGTTGTTGAGTTACCCCAGACAACTCAAAAGACAGTCTGAATTCTGTTCCACTTTAAATTATAAGAGGCATTGCAATTTATGCTAACCTAAAAGCAGCACTAACTTGGAGTTTAAGTCTGTCTTTTAAATGTTTTGTTTACTTTCAATAAAATTGAACTTTACATAAATTGTACTGTAGGACCTGTGTTTGTTCTACAGCAGGCATCTTAAATGTCTCTCCATAGCTCCGTATTCTGTATAAAGAGATTGTCTGAAAAATCTCTAAGTCTTGAAGTTCCTTTTTAAAAAAAAAAAAAAAATAAATTGTGTCCTAATCAAATGAATTTGTGAATGAAAAATTAACTTTTTTTTAAGTCTTCAGCTATTGAATTAGAATTCATCATGCCAATGTTGAACCACTGCATATCCACTTAGGCTGCTGTAATACATTGGCTATTGTGCTTCACGTGCAGTTCTTCTGCTTCTATCAGGTTGAGATTTTAAAACTGCGTAATCTTGTTCAAAACTAATTTCCAGTTCTGTTTCTTCAGCTTGCAGGCATCAGCACACCAAAAAATTTTAGCTAAAGAGGAGATAAGAGCAGCCAAAGAGGCCATGGGGCAAGATCAGTCTGATGAACCAGATTCTTCCACCTTAAGTTTGGCAGAAAAGATGGCTTTGTTTAATAAACTGTCTCAACCAGTATCCAGGGCCATCTCCACAAGGAATCGAGGTGATATGAGGCACAGGAGAATGAATGCTCGTTACCAGACTCAGCCAGTCACTCTTGGAGAAGTGGAGCAGGTAAGTGCCATCTTAGCTCTTTTGCATTTGTTTGGGTTTTCTTTTGGAAAACAGCTTCAGTGTAAGATATTGTAACATCTGGCCTTTCCTTTGCACTGAGCTACACACTGGGGAAAGAGCTTGTCGGGAAGCAGTCCTCTGACATTGAGGAACAACATCCCCTAAAGTGTTTTGACTTTGTTGGTGTGGTTTTCTTCTTATTTTAAGTCATTCAAGAGTACATCATCTTCCTGCTCAGTGCATGCTGTACCTTTCACAGTGTGTGTCTTTTCTGGCAGAGTATTACATATCTTCTAACAGTAAATTCCTGATCAAAGGGGCAAAAACTGTGACACACATCACTGTGCTTTAGCTGTATTTTCAGGGAATTTTGGAGCTTTGTTATATGCAACTTTCAAGCCTGTTTCTGAAAGCACTATGTGTTTTCATTATTACTCAGGACACATTTTATCATTTTCCTCTGGGAGGGGGCATTGATTTTTTTCCTTAAAAGCAGGATACTTTTGAAATTCAGAAAGTCATAGTCAAAAAGAAATTATTTAATGTGTGCAGTGGAATTGGGCTTCCTGTTCTGGAATCCTTCATATAATTGGAACTGCAAAGGAATGCCTTTTTAGTGAAGCCTGAGCATGAGGTGGCCCAGCAGTGCTCTTTCAGAGCTGATCACAATAGCAGACCCATCAGTCCCTTAGCATTACATCTTTAAAAGAAATCACTCTAATAGTGAAGCACTCCTATGCATGTCATATTTCTAGGGATTTGGATCAATCTGAGTGTTAAAAAGTTCCTCCCCTTCTCTTTCTATATGCTAAATCCATGATTATGTTTTCCATATTATAATAATAGAATAGTGAGAAGGGAGGATTTCTTTAAACGTATTGGTGCAAAGTTGTACAGATGTATAATTGTACTTTATGCCTACTTTGCTTACTCTTGAAGTGGTAATAAATGTTTGACAGATTTATTTTAGCAAGTTTTCCAGACCTTCCATAGTCCTTTTTCGATTCACTTTCCGTGTGCCAATCACTGTCACAGCCTGGCCTCGTTAATGACTGTGTCACTAACTTGTTTGGGATCAACAGAAATGAGCTGAAGCAGATGGGAAAGAAGTGACAGTCACATTACTTTGTCAGACTTTTACAGAACAAACTTGTTCTTCAAGCAAGGAAACTCAGAGCAAGCATGTTTTGTCATCTCTTTCTTTCTGAATCTAGCAAAAGACACCAGAGTTCACTCTGAAACAAGTTCAGTGGGGGTGTATTTTCAAAGACTTTTGTAGTGAGCTGTTCCTTTGGAGTGTTGGGATGATTTGAGATGCAAGTATGGTTTTTCTAGGAAGACATAAAAGAGAGCTATCAAAATAGGTATATAGAGATTACTTTCCCAAAATTCATAATTGAAAACATAAATATCTTGTAATTAAAGCTGAAGTCACTTTTCTGATCTCCTCTAACTTTCTGATTCTGATAGATGCAATGGAAAAAAAATAAACTGGTAACTATTTTCTTATTCTTTCTTTGGAATCTTTGACCTAATATAGTAGTCTTTGCTTTGCTTTCTAGTTTGCTTAACAAATGATTGTGTTGTCCATCCTTTATGGAATCTGCATGCACATTTTAATTTCTGAGCTAATTTCCTCCTCCTGGTGTGATCTTGTCAATTCCTTTTACGTGCTGCTCACTAGCACTGCAGTTTAAGAAAAAAAGCCTTCCTGATGACTATGAGGCATGTTTGTCACCTTTTGAGAAGAAAAAGCCAAGCTATGCATTTCAGAAAAAAAATTCCATCTTAATTGTGTCTAGGAAAACTTTATTAAATTATTACCTTAGACAAGTAGAAAAGATAATTGCTCCACTGTGAAGACTGGAAAAGCAAATTTGGAGGTATTTTTAATATGCTTCTTAGATTCAAATACTTTGCTCATGACAGCCAATATTTATACTTGAAAAAGTCCTGTGTGAAGGTGATTTATGTGGCTGAAGCATCAGGAATGTTTGCCCTGTGTAGGACAGCACGGAGCAGTCTCTGGCGCTGAGCGAGCTCCAGAGCTGGAAGCTGCAGAACTGTGTACGAGCAGAGCTGTGCCAAAGCTAATTAGTCCTGCTGAGATGCAGAGTTGATTAGCCTGGGCACATGGCATGTCATCCGGCGTCTGGAACCTGAACTAATTTCTCCCCTCAGTGCTGTGCAGTCCCGTGCCAGTGTGAGCCTTTCCACGGAGCCCTGACACAACGTCATGGTGCATGCCACAAATACACCCCTTATTACTCAAGATGTAGCTCTTCACATTTCTCCCTTGGGGAATAATCCATCTGCTGTCGAATTATGGGGGCATTGTTTTCCTTATCTGTTTCTAGTCTATATTGATAGAGCACTATATTCGTATAGAAACAACCTCTGAAGAACTGACATGATTAGACTCTTTTTTTGGAATTAATAATTTCAGAGCTTTTAAGTCCTGTTTGGGTTCCTTGATTGTTTTTTGTTTTGGTTTGTTTTTTTTTTCTTCATAGGTGCAAAATGAAAGTGGGAAAATTGCTCCCCTGTCAACTGCTGTTGCAACATCAGTTTCAACAATGGCATCTGCCCTTGCTCCGTTGTTTGCTGGAGACCTGCACACGAAGCCAGCTAGTGATGGGAGCGCGAGTGCTGCTGCTGCTAGAGCTGATTTGAGGTTCCACTCTTCAGCAGAAAACTTGGACTCATCTGGAAAACGCACACAGAAGTCGGAACAGTGGCAGCCCTCGATGGAAGCACTAGAAAGCAGAAGAGCATCAAAGAAGCATGAAGAAGAGAGGAAGAGGTTTCCAGCACATGAAGCTAATGAAATTACAAAGTACAGCTCCTTTGAGGAAGAAACCACACATCCTGTTCCTGAAAAAACAGGAGACCGCCATAAAGACACAACATACAGCTTCCTGAGGAAGGGCAGCTTGGAACTGTTCAGTTCACAAGGACTTTTTCAGCCTCTTGAACAGAAGGAAACTGATACTGGCATGCAAGGTAAATGGGAAGTCAAAGAAGGCCAATCCTTTGAAGAAAAGATGGATTTGGAAAGTGTTACGAAAAGCAAGACTTGGCAAAGAGGTGCAGTACATACTTGCTGTTGGTGTAGTCTCATTCAGCAAATGGTGTTTTAAGCTTTATCAAGGCTGGTTATGTCTCATTTTTTAAACACTGCCTCAAAGTAGAGTAATACCTGTAAAGTCTTAAGTTTTAAAAATACAGTTTTTATTTGTTTACTCTTTAAATTCTTCAGTCTTTAAAGATGGCTCAGTTTTATTTAGATTTTCTTACCTGGAAAGAAGTGACATTATATGCTGAAGCTAAAATTTATCCTTTCTTTCTTTTGGCCTTGCCCCTGCCCTAGAAAAGGCTGAGCAAACTGAGCTTGTTACTCTGGGTCAAGTACCTGCCCTTAATTTTTGCCTTATTCTGCATATCTAGTTATGAATTAACTACATATGTGTATTCATAGCTAGTAGCGGATAATTTTCAGATAATTAATTTTGCAAAGCTAATATTGTTTTCTTTTTAGTGTGATGATAGATACAGACCAAGAAATTCTCAGAGCAATTGGATTTCTAGATGCACAACATAATTTAAACTTAAAAAGTAAACTTGCCTATCTTTAAATAAGGTACTTTGGAAATTACTGGATTTGGACATTGCATAAAGTCTTCTATTCTGTTGATTTAGAAGCATGTTGTATTACTTTTCTGTTTTATTATGATGGGTGACAGGACCACAGTACCCTGTAGCACTAAAAGCATTTTTCTCTTCATCCTGTGAAGTTAATTTATTTTGAATTTAATGGTGTTCACACAGGCATAGAGGGATAGAGGGGACAGTATAGTTCTGCCCATATTCCTCAAAAGCAGTATCCATTCTATCCAATTAGCTTTTGATGACTGCAAGGAACATGGAGACTGGGATAAAATAGGAGCAGTCATGTATCAGAGGGAACGTTGTACTTATAAAATTTCAAGAAGAAAAATTAAGATCTCTTTTATTTCCTTAAGGATAACTGTAATGGTGCATTTATCTTTCATCAAGGCAGATTTTCCTGTGGTTTAATTGCCGCTTGAAGAAACAAACGCAAAAACCACCCAACACTCTCCTAGAAAATAATGCCTCTATTAAGCAATTAAATATCGTCCTAGTATGCTACTTATCATTCATTAAACTGCTTTACCAATAAGTTAATTTTTAGTTTAAATTTTGTCTGCTTCTCTCCCTGTGCTCTTTGTTCCCTCACTTTTATCTGTCTGTTTTCCTGTTGGTTTGATGTGAGCAGCAGTTTGTACCTCATCCATATGAACTTCAGAATTGTGTATTGAACATGATATTCTGTGGCTCCATGTGAACATCAGTTTCAAATGACCAGTATCTCATACTTCATGATTGATCTATGTACTTTAGCTCAGCCAAATTTTTTTCCCTGTCAAAAGAGTATGTGATATGAATGTTTAAAAAATAGATTTCCTGTTTCTGTGTTAGTAATGTAAAATATCTTTGAGTATAGAACTAAGTCTAATTCAACACTTCTCTTTTGAATGGACAGACCACACTGAGCCTACATCTGAACTCACCAGCACATCAGCAATGAGGACAGTTTCACAAACTGCAGCTGCGGCATCCTGTAGACTGCAGGAGCTCTCTGAACAATTGGAAGGCAAATCTTATAAGAATTCCTGTGAGATGTTTTCCATTGGAGAGAGCAAAGCACAAACAACTGAAGATGTCCTTGATAATTCCAGCAAAACGATGTCAATTAAGGAAAGGTACTTAAATTTGACTCTTTTTTTTAAATGATCCCTATAAATACAGTTATTAGACTGATGATGGTATAAAAAGATGCTTTAAAACTGTTTCTGAAAAAACGAAGTAGTGATTGTTAGGCTTTATTATTGCTACCAGCACAAACATGCAGCTAATCTGCCTGACATGCTTGCAAAGGAGATGATGGTGAATGAGAATTACCATTCAAGAGAACATAACAACCTGATTTTGAAAGAGCCAGCTGAATAATCAAGTATTCCAGGAAATTAAAGTTGTTAAAACTACAAAATACATTTATACATTCAATATACTTCCCCAGTTACAACACCTATAATATGATTCTGGGTTTATTTAATAACAATTTCTTGTTGGTCTGTGCAGGTCTCTTAAGTAAGTTGAGTACAGGAAGTCACAGATAGACTCTCTGATATTGCCCCCTCTATTTCAGACATACATGGTAGTCATTTTGCTTCTGAGAACTTACTGTAGGGATTTTTAAAAGCTAGTTAAGTTGGACAGGTTTGTAGGAATACTAGAAATACTTCTGTGCTTGTGCAGACAGTAGGAGTTCAGGACTGGAGTTCCAATAGCTGCTGTAGTACTTGTAGAAGTTTTTCTGATTTAGTTACAATTTTGAGAGTACAAACTCAGTCCCAAACTGGTAGCAGTCCAGTGAGTAAAATTTGCTTCAGGTTGACAACTAGGCCTGTTTTTGCTTCTGTTCTTCTGCAGTGAAAGCAACACCAATAAATAAAAGTAGCTGCTTGATTAAACTTTCACTGTGTGAAAGTATTCCCTCACTTGGTGAGATGGCTGTGATATTAGGAACTCTGAACCCCCTTTTTTTTTTCTTTTAAACTTGATTCTAAAATACGCTTCTTAAATTCATGTATTTCCAGGAGATATGTGAGTCATCCACATTTATAAAGCATCCCCACTCCCTGTCTTCCCCCTTACTCAAAGGGGGGGCAGCTCCAGCAGCTGTGCAGTCTTGGTGCCCCTTCTGAAGGATGTGCTTAACCTTTTTCAATTTACTGTTGTTGTTTAGTTTGAATCAACTTTCACCCACCTTCCCATACCCCTGGTGTAAATATATCAGTTTTCTGGGCAGATAAGGTTTAAGATCAGTAACTTCTGAATTACATGTGGTAAATGATCTGCCTCCTCTGATCCTGGTGAAGAAAAAGAGGTTGGAGTGGAGGGAAGGGAAGGGAAAATCCAAGTATTAGCAGCTGCTCCAGTCCTACATTTAATGCCTCAGCTGAACTGATCTCTTGAGGAACTGAAGTAGAGGCCGCCAGTCGCATTCACAACCACGAATTGCTTTTGTTAGGACTCCAAGGCTGTCTAGTCAGTCTCAGAGCTGACAAAAGAAAATACCTGCTGTCTTGTCAGAAATTTGTATATCCTGATTCCACAAACATCTGTAAATGACTGAGCTGCTATCAAAATGTTTTAGACTTCCAAAATACCACAGTATTCTATTTCTTGTCCCAGAATTAAAAAACTGCAACCAGTCATTTTCTTTTGCTTGGCTGTAGGTGATGCCAAGTATTCATAAACATCAAAGAAAGTTTCTGCTAAAGATTAACTATTACACTTTGATTTTTTTTTTTCCCTTTGACATTTACTAACTTCATCTTCCCATCCAGCGGATTTTTCTGGCTGTGTCAGACATTCTTTCACCTTTTGGAAGAACAACTTTTCCACACATGTAATGGTATTTGGGCAGGATGCATGAATGCTGGTCTGGACGAAAGCGATTTTCTCAAAGACTTGCTTCACTGAACTAATATTATCCTTGTGGAGTGAGTGCATGCCTGGCATTTTCAGAATTACCCATATTACATGGAAGAATGAAAATCATGATTTTTCAAGGAAGAAAGACATCTATACTCTCTTCTCCTGTCTTTTTGCATTTGTGGAGACCAAAGTTGCTACAAGGCCCATCCTCTCAGCTCTGCTTTAGAAGTCCATTACATGCCATAGTCACCATTAAAAAAAGCTACAGATAACTAATTCCTGGTAGCCCTCTTACCATCATTCACACCTTCTCAGGAAGAATCTAGCCTAAACTTAATTTTCAACCTTTTTTGATGTATGGATGCCAGAACAATAGTTCCTTATACAGTTTGCTCCTCACTATATTGAATTTATGCACTCCTTTAACAGTCAACTTCCTTTTTATATTTACGTATCTCATATTACCCTCCAGGATTTAAGATCTGTCTGAAAAGAATTGGTCAGGTGCAGCCGACAGAGTACATGTGAAAGCCAAGCCTATGTCCAGTTTGCTCTCTCTCAAGGACAACGCTAGCACCTGAGATACTAAAATATCTTCACAGAAGAAATATGTGTCATTTTGGACATTTTTGTGAGGACTTTTGCCAAGGCCTTTAATGAAACATTATTTGTTTAGACTAAACTATTGTTCAAATCTTGTTTCTGTTTCCCTTCAGTATTAATCCAGTATTTTGCCTTCAGCTCTGGAAGCTTTTGCTTTGAAGCCATTCTGACACCTCTGGGATGATGATCATTCAATCTTGATGTCACATGTTCTATCTCAGTAGCAGGTGAAAGACAGATGCAGAGCGAGCTGACAAAGATGGGCAGACATACCATAGCTTTTTTCTTTCAAGAGAGAGTAAAACTTTTTTTCAGAATGGAAAAAGAACCTTTGAGGAAAAATCAGTGTGACTAAGCAATGAAAGTGAATGATTATTCATTATTTATTGAAAGTGGAATACTGAAGATATGCAATGAAACTAGTAAGCAGCGTGCCTTAAATCTAAGGGTTACGCCTAGTAATTGCCTTACTTTTGAAGGCTTTCCAGAGAATCAACTGCTGTCTACTTTGAGTTAAGCTATGGAGCTGCTGGACTTGCTTGCATCTTTCTTTATACAAAAGGGCACCTTCCATCCAATTGTGGTTGAGTCAGGGCAGTCTGACTTTTTTGCCACTCCCATTGTTTGAAAGAAGTGTGTGGCTTTAGGTTTTACGCAGCAGTAAAGTTTTCATTGGCATAAGGGAGCATATGTGTTTCTTTAATAGGTGATTTCATTGCTCAAAACACACAAGTGTGTGTTCTCACTTGTAGGAGTGAGCTGTTTCATTACACATGCCACTGAAGAATGGAAGGCTAGTATGAATCCAACCTTATGGCAGAGAAGAAAACAAAGTCTCCAGAGACACAGAAGTATTCTTAGACTTAGAGATTTTTCTGTCCCTGATCAACTAGGCTGTTGGGTCAAAGGTCTATGGCAAACACTCTGCAGTAATCTTAGCTTTAAAAAAAAAAAAAAACAACAAACAACTTTTTTGCCCTGCCTGCTATCTGAGTAGCTGTGGACATTTTTAAAATCAAACCCATCTTAGGCCATAGCTGACCAATATGCCTTCCAACTTCAATTATCACAGATCATTTCTAAGCAAAACTGACATAAGAGAACAGCGACCACAGCTACTGAGGATAATTCATTGCATGGTGGCAATTCAGTCCCATCTTGGTCTCCTCCACAGTTTCACACATGCATGGATGCACTCCAGGAGATTAGGATTAGTTCTGGGCAGTGAAATCTTGTATCCCTTCTGGAAACAATGACCATGACCTCAGCTCCTTATTGTGAGTCCTTCTCACCCCTACTCATCCCCTGCTGTGAGGTATGAAGCCACCAGGCAGTGTGAAGCCTGCCAGCACTGCTTGCCTGGGCAGGAAGAGAGGAAATAACTGCTTTCTTGAATACTAACATTCTTACTGCCATTGTAGTCTGTGGATTACTGTTCTCTGCATTCTTAGTTTTTCTGAAATGACTGTCTTAGGTCCAACTGATCATCCTCAATAGGTCAGTAGCATGGTTGCATCCCCTGGATTTTTGCAGGAAGCAGCTGCTTGAAACTTGGTTTCTGGCTAAACCTATTCAGTTCTTTCCTTCTCCTCAGAGTTTCAAGACCAGACTTACTGTGAGGGTAACAGAAATCACATCTCTAAAAAGGAATTTCCATATCTTGTGGTCAGAATAGGTTTAACTACTGAACCTGTTCAAATATTAGTAGGGTTGAAGGTTTTGTATGACACTTACTGAAATGCCCTAGATTTTAAAAAGGTATGTAGTAAGACTTAGTGCAACTGAAAAATTATTCAGTGGACCGATGCAACTGTTTGCACAAGTGCTACAAACACACGTTTTATGGATACTAAGAATGTTTTCTGAAAGATAGAAAATTCATACAAATGCTATTTTCTGAGGAAGGTGAGCTGAAGATCATGCCTGAGTAGATCTCGTATTCCTGATTGACTTCCCCTACCCTTCTGATCATCTCAGGGTTTCTATGGACAAATAGGTTCTAATTCTAGCAAAATAAATCTACATGGTGTCCCCACCAGAACCAGGTAGTGTCCCTTTGAGCTGTGTTGTGTATTTTGCTCAAGATTAGGAAACAGCACTTGGAAGATATCCTACTTACTGAGATTAATGGTAATCCACATTATAAATATAAGACATCCTTTAAATGAGTTGAATCTTGCTAATAGATTTCACAGCTGTAGCATAGTTAGCACCAAGTTATTAGTGCATTGGTACTGCTGATCTGTGTCACAGCGATGCCTGAACTGAGCAAGGAGATACTAAAGTGATCCTGGGGAGTCTGATAGTAACTTCAGTCCCTGGAGCTGTAGTGAAAGCAATAATTGCAGAGTTGTCCTTTGATGTGCCTGATGAGATCTAATTGGTGTGTGCCTGCTGAACAGACCTCTTCTTGGGTTTTGAAGAAAGTAATTTTTAAAATATTTTCTAATGAGTGTAATGACTAAAGGTAGGATACATATTTGTAACTTTGGACATCTACAGGACGAGTATCCATAGCCAAGCTAGTCATTCTCTGTGCCTTATCTCCAGAAGGAAAGGAAAAACCCCCAATTTTTAATCCAACCTATTTATATGTCTACTTTAGGATGATCTGCATTGAACCTTGGTCTCCCTTGACTGTATTGGCAATTTCTGCTGATTATACGAGTTAACTGGGGTCCCTGTCTCAGATCTAGATGTGTTTTGACAGATGATTCCCATTCAACGTGTACAGTAAAGGCTTGGTGCTCATTTGTGAGCCTTGTATGTGTGTATGAAATGTTAATAACTATAGTTAATGTTAGAAAACCTAATTTCATATTATCTTGAATGCAGCTTTAGTGCAAGAATAAGGTTATCTTTTGAGGATAATGGGAGGTACAGCATTTAAGGTTACCTGTTGGCATGGTTTTCCTTCTAGGTTGGCATTGCTGAAAAAGAGTGGTGAAGAAGATTGGAAGAGCAGGCTCAGCAAAAAGCAGGAGTATGCAAAAGTGCCTGTCGGTGATCGTAGTGCGCAGATGCAAGAAGTTGAGCAGCTGTTGAAGAAGGTAACTCTGTCTTTGTTTGGAAAAAACATCTTGCTTGAAATGCTTTTGCTTTTTGAAGATGCATCCAACTAGACAGGCATGCCTAATATTAGCTACTAGCTCCTGTTATTTCTCTTATGGTCAGGCTTGTTTAAAAAACAATTCTCCCAACATGAGAGATCATTAAACGAGAATATCTTCCCTGTCTTGGGACATATAATACCAGTTACAATGTCTTTACGTCAGGAGATTATGAACTAGTAAGTGGGTCTGTAAGGCTTCTGGAACATGTACAGGTATAGTGATTTAAGCCCTTTCCCTCCCCCTACGCCCCTCCTGCAGTGAAAGTGCCTTAAGACTTAGTTCAGGTCTCTTCTCTTTTGTATGGGTGAGCTTGTGAAAATTTCACATTCCTAAAGCTGTGTCATCTCTGTGTAACACTGGGTTTGTGATCAGTAATTCTGGATCCTAGAATCACTGAGGAAATGCAGGTACCAAAGCATTCATGAGCCATTTGGTTTTGGGTTATCTTGCATGATCTTTGCTGGGTTTGGATAGCCAAAACTGTCAGGACAAGAATTTTATCTGTCTTATCAGTGCTAATGAATAGAGGCAGATGGGTAGAAAGGTGTAGAAAGGAAAGGGAGGTTCATATTGTTAGCACACTGGTTATGTCTCTACATAAGTTATGTTGCACAGCACGGTTGGATCTGTAAATCAGAATGATTACTGCTATCCATGTCATATTTGCTTCTTTTGGTTCAGTGAAGTTTTGCTTCAGGCTAAATTTAGCCTGGTCCTGTGGCTTGACTGCCTTTAGCAGCATTGGTGTTACATGGAAATCTGGAAGTGCACTTTAGGGCTTAGTTTCATCCAAATGTCTGTGCGTTCTGCAGTGTGAACCAAAACATAGAAATTGAAGATGACTGGGAATGCTTCAAAATGGACTGGCTGCTGGCTCAAACTACAGGACCAATGTAGACTTGTTTCCCTTCTGAGTCTAGTGTTTTGAAAACGAAAGTGTCAGACAAAATATGCCATTTCCAAAGCCTTTAATTTTGGAAGGAATATTTCACAAAGGGCAAGTGAAAATAAAATCTGTGTTACAAGTTTTACTGATGAGGACAGTAATCTTTGGATCCAATTAATCAGCCGTGAAAATGCTGCTTCTGTTAAATAGTATAGGCAAACAGTAACGAACAGTCTCCTGTTCTGTCAGTATATTACACGTAAGGTCACAGTCTGTCATTATTATGAAGATGAATCTGTGGCTGAATATATGACTCATCAATTGTTGTGTTAACTGGACAGAAAACAAGAAAGCTGATTTTCGCAGTTTGGTTTATGGGTTTTGTTTTGGTTTTGCCCTGCAGACTTGGTAACAAATGCAGTTACTGATTTGAAAAATATCTTAGAGTAAAAATAGTTTCAGCAAAGGAAGCAAAATTTTGGTCACATTTTTAACAGGCTAGTCTCCAAAATGACAACTGTTGAGATCAGATAACAAATGTACTCTAGCTAGAGACAATGGGGTTGAGAAAAGGCTTTAAACAGCTGCCAAAATTTAGTCAGTTATACCCTTTGTTCTCTTCTCTCACTCCTCAGCACCCATATCCTCCTCCCTGCTTCGTTTCCATGTGCAGAAATTTCACTCAGCATAGCACAAGTTAGGCTTTTAAAGCAAGTAAGCAAGCATGAAGTGCTTGAAGGACACAAGCTTTGAAGTGACAGTGGGCATTTTTCTGACACTGGGTCACCCACTCTGATAGTTCATGTTAGCTCTTGGCTACATAGAGCCTGAATCAAAGGACTTGGATGTCTGCCAATGGATGAAAACTTGGGTGTGTAAGATGCACAGCTCCCTGATCTGTATTGATATTTGTGATGCTGATTCATTATGTGATACATGAGAAGTAATGTAAACCTTTACTAAGGTGACCACACTGCTTACAAGGCACCATGTCAGCTGCCCTTAAATCTAGGAATATTGTTTTTGATAATTAATCAATGTGGTGGCTGTTATCCTTTGAGGATCATGAAGCAGTGTGCCACTGAATTCTGTTTGTAGAACTTTGAGACTGTGGTGTATTTGAGAATCTTGGTGGTTTGTATTGCTGGATTGCAATAAAAATGCAGGAATTGTATTGATTACTGCATTTTGAGCTAGTTGTACAATTTCCACGCATGGCAGTCGTGCATCAACAGCAAGGGTGTGTAATTTTCTGTCATGCCCTGCTGGTTCAAAATAATGCCTGACATTTTTAGTTGCAGTATGGCCTTCTGTTAATGTAGTCAGACACCTTTTTAGGTTTTCTTTTGTGTGTCTCTCTAAAAACGTTATCTAACCTCCTCTGTAGATTTGATTACTGAAGTATGGCTGTATAAATTAGAAGTTATTAAAAGTACATTAAGATTTCCAATAAGCAACGGAAGTGGAAAGATTCATACTCTTTATAAAATAGTTATATTGAATAGTGCTGTTTCATCGCTTCTAGTCAAAATACTTCTGCACAGTTGTCTGCATGGAAGATATTTCTCCAAAGGTTTTACAGTAACTTATATGTAGATTAAACTGCAGAAAAAAACCTATAAAATTCATGGAAAATCTGACAGAGCAACCTCAAATGGTGAAAAAAGAAGGGACTAAAGAATTAACTCAAGGAGATACAGATGAGGGGAGGAAGTTGAGACTTACTTGGCGGTCCAGCATCTGTTTTGATGATTGCTACACACAGAAGGAAAATTTTTTGGAAGCTGTGAGACTTCCTAAATTATTTATATATATGGTAAAACATACTTGGACAATTCAAAGAATAACTCTAACGTCAGAGGAACGACTGTACAGTGATGAATGACTTGATGGAAAAAAAATCCCTTCTATTTCAGAAAAATATTTTGGATTTAGTATATTTGTGTTCGTCATCTTGGGCTGGGTGGAAGACTTCCAGTTTGCTGGGTTTTTTCATGAGTAGAAAAATTAACTGAGTTTAAAATCTTTCCTTAGTATCAAAATAGCGAGATTTACGAGAATGAAAATTTCTATTTTATAGTCAGCAATTTTTAACAGAGTCCCTGATTAATGGGATTACCAGCTGCATTGCAGTTGCATTAAAATCACTGACATTTGAAACACTAAATTCTTACATCAAGTTTAAATTGCAGCTCAGCACTGGAGTTAAAGGCTGGGGCTGAACAGTCATTTCAAAATTACTCAGAGATGAAAAATCTTAAAGGGTGTGAGCCCTTAAAAAGTGACTTTTAGGCAAAATATTAGTCTCTTTTTGTGGTTTTATCCATTTCCTGTATGTCATCCACCAAGTGCTTGTATCCCATTCTCATAAGAACTGAAACTAATGATTAGGCTTCATTTTCAGCCACTGTGATGAGCTGTGTTTACCCACATTCTTTGCCATGTTCCACATTTGCTTTAACTTATAGAAAGGGAGAAGAATTATAGATGATAAAGCCGCGTCTAATCAGCTTTGGGTAAGCCCAGCCCTGGGGCAGGGCTTATTTGTAGGCTTTGTTTAGAATTGAGAACTCACCTTTTCTGCATACAGTGGGCCTAGCAATTCCCTTCAGATGGCTTTTGGGTCTCTCAGTTTTAATAAGCATTCTTTCCTTTCATCCAGAAAATAGATGGCTTATTATTTAGCAGGGTCTGATTAAACTTTCAGCAGAATTATTCACATTGTGGTTGACATGGTTATGGTAATGGTGCATGAAAACAGATATAGAAATTATCAGCATATGAAAAGCATTTTCCAGCCCTGCTGATTTGTTCTGTATTGAGTTGTAGTGATATTGTTACTAACTTGGATAATTCTTGCATGGAATGGCTTTGGTAAATGTGCTGTTGTATTATGACAACATTTTTTATCTCTGGCTTTCCAATAGGGAAAACGTTTCTAAAAGATTAAAAGATTTAGTAAGAAGTTAGGGAAAGCATAGTTATTTTCCCTCTTTCTTCCTTTCTGGTAGTCCAGTTCTTTTCTAATTCCTTTGCTTTGCTTCTGTCCTTGTCATAGGAACCTGTATATGCTTCTACTTACTCTCCTGTTATACCCGCTCTCCATAAATTTCATCCTTTTCTACCTATTAATCAGGTGAGCAAAAGTCTGCACAATTTAAACACTCAACAATTTCAAGTAAGCACATTTTAATAGTGTTTTCTTACATAGGAAATTAATAATCCTCTTAACTGATTAACCAGCTTAGTAAATGCAACTTTAAAGAAACATAGTGTTATGACACTATGCTGTGTACTCTTCTTCCATATACATTCCACTGTTTCTCTTATGGTTACTTTTCTAAAAATTGTGTATCTATGTTAGACTGGATAGTTGAGAAAGTAAAAGAAGGAAACATTATTACATTTGTTGTAATACTGAGAACTTGCAAGTTGTTAAAAAGGGTATATAAAAGGAGTAGTATGTACCTGCACAGCATTTATTTTAGAATAAAATGCTGTGTACCCTGACTTCCCTGTAAGTAATTGGCATATACAATGTAAGACATAACACCATCTAATTTATTCACTGTAAAAAGACCAGCTGCTTTTGTTCAGAGTTGACTTTCCTATAGTGTTTTTCCCTAGTCCCTGTGTAAAGGATTTTTGCCTTGGCACATCCTGCTTCTATTCTCTGACTGTCCCATCTTCCTGCTTCTCTCTCTTTCTTCCTTTAAGGTCTGTAGTACTAGTTTGAAAGAATCAAGCTCTCTGATTTCTGATGAACGTCATCCTTGGAGATGGAAGGTGAAATGTCCTATAAACTTCCTATGTAATTAATGGAGGGAGGAGTAAGACAGAAAATTACATTCCGATTGAAGATACACATTCCCAAAGCAATTTGTGGCAGTAGAGTTACCTTTGTGTTTGCGTGGGAAGAGAGTTCTGCTGCCAGTTCTGTTCCAGAGAAGCTTCCTGTGAAGTCTTCTTCAAAATCACATGCAGGCCTCTGCAATTCTATCATAGACAATTTGAAGAACTTACCTATGTAGAATTAATAGATAATGAGAAGTATAAACTTTCTACAGCTAGAGCTACATAACAAAGTTGTCTTTGAGCAGAAGTAGAATAGTAGATCTTGATCTGAGCAAATTGTACCTGATTCACATGATCAGAGATAAAAAAAGCAAAGGCAGGAGTGGGTAAAGGAACAAGCTGAAGAAAAACATGAGAAAACAAGGAGAGTTGAGTAGAAGGTCTCAATAGATCTATGCAGATCTAATTCTGCCATATTACACATCCTTGTCCCTTGCCTCCCAGCTCACATCTGTGGGTGTAGTACTACAAGGAATCCATCGGGTTCTTCATTCCAAAATGATACACAGTCACATGTGGGAGCATTCTGACCAGTATGTGCAATGGCAGTGAATTCAAGGAGCAGGTACTCACTGCTGAAATAGAGGATGATGAGTGCCAAAAAGGCTACTGGATGTACTACAAACATTTAGACAACTGGTATTTACAATTTCCACATTCACTTTCATAACTGTTTTTGAGGATGATCTTTAAATTTTTTTAATTAAAAATTTAATTTTGCACTAGTACTGAAATGTGTTAGTATTGCCTCTTCTCCCTAAGCTCTGGATTTAGTGTAGCTTATTACTGTTTACTTCAGAATACCTGTTAATTTTGTTGTGACAGAGTTCACCAGCTTTATGTATCTAGAAGATAAACATACAGTCTAATTTAATAATATCTCTCCAGTAATAAGAGGAAGTCCTTCAAAGGGCTGTGGTTCCACCTGTCTAAAAGGAAAACAGGCAGAAAGTGTTCACCTTTCCTTTGACAGTGGTGAGCTACATCCTGCTCTCTGAGCAAGCTGCTTCCTTCTAGCACAGTGTCAAGGTACATGCGATTTGTTTGGGCTTTTTTTTTGCCTGGCACAATTAATCAGTTTGGTGTTTGCACCAAACATGAGTTGAGTGTGTTCTGTTTTCCTCAAACCACTTGTGAACAGAAAGGTGTGCATTTGGACTGGAGTTTTCTCTCCATGTTTTTCTTATAACAAGGCCCATATAAAGTTGCAGAGGAAAACAGTGCAGAGACTTTACCATATTTGTACAACTGTTGGATTCTTATGGTGCCTTTTTTTTTTTTTTGGTCTCAGCAAACTAGAAAAGTTAAACTAGAGAAGTGGCTTGTATTAAAAAGCAAATAGATACATTTTGGATTCCTCTTTTATGTAATTTATATAATTGATTTTAAATTGAACCCCCTTTTGAAAGATGCATTTTTGGTATTCATTCTTGGTTTGGACTCCCCTGGATAGAGTCAGTCTTGATCTTCTGCATAGAAAACCATTATTTACCTTTTTTCTTGTATTAAAAACCTAAACCAAACCCCTAAAAACAGCACACCAGCACGCTAACAGACCTCTCTCAGTTGTGTTCTTGTGACCTAAAGGGGACACTGCTTGGACTAGAAAATTCTAGGGTACAAAATGGAGCATTGCCTAGACATGACCCCTTCTTTCGAATGAGCTGATTCTTCAGAAGCTGTGCAGTGCCTCTGCATGCCCTCAAGAAACGTGTTCCAGTGCTAGAAAAGACCAATACCACCATCCAACCTAGTCAAACAGTGGGAGAAAAGTAATCCCTGTTTCTAACTGTTCTTGCGTTGAGTCAATAAATCCTTCTCTGATCTAAAACAGGATCTTTCAGAAAAATACAGAGTCTTTCTTCCAAGCTGTCGCCATACAGAAAATTCCCAGCAATATTAAGTAATTTTTCATATGTAATTATTCTTGCTGTGTAAAACGTTAACTCTTAACCCTCACTTCAATGAAAATATACGCTCATCTGATTTAATCTGAGGTAGTTTGTTTATTTGTTTGGTTTTAATCTTGAAAAATTATTTCAGCCCTTTTCTGAAACCCTTCAGAATTGTCAGCATCGTGGGTAGAAGCACAGAGGCTGGAAAGTGATGGGCTATCACAGTACAGGCTATCCGTTCAAAGCAACAATTCCATGGGAATTTTTCTCACTCTTCTTTTTCAGTCTTTGTAATTGACTTGGTTTTGCTTGTTTCCCTTTTCAAATAATATTTCTCTTAAAAGCCTGGTTTACCAGTTTTTTCTGATATCCTTTTTTTAATGCATATATGTCACTGTCTCTTCTTTATCTTCATCACTCTTCTGTAGGTTGGTGTCATTGTGAGGGTCTTCTAAGCAGGACTGCATCTTTTTTTTTTCCATGTTAATGAAAACATTTTAATCAAAGTCAGGATGAATCAGATCACTGTATGGATTTTTCTGCTTAGAAATATGTTTTCAGTCAGTTAACTAGTTTGCAGCCTGTAAGCTGCTCTGATATTTTTATATTGCTCAGAAAAACCCACCTCAGAATGTCATCTGTGATTAAGTCAAATATATTAAAAAAATCAGAGGTAACTGTGTTAATATATTTAATCACACTTGAGCTCATCAAACTTACCATTTTGATTAAACCTGTTTTCCATAATGCCATGTGGAATGGCATTAATTATGTGCCTGTGATTTAATTCTTCACTGATTGTCTTTGCAGTAGTCTTTCCATTGGTGTCTGGAACAACACACAGCTTGTCTGACCTGTGCCTACATGCTTTAGTTTTACTTCTTCTAAATATTGTCCCCATCTGAGCTTTTATCAGTCCCAAAAGTTTTCCCATTTTCAAAGGCTTTTTTTTCAAATTCACTGCCTATGTTTATATTCCAGTTATTTCACCTAAGGCATCAATGAGCACATATATGTATTTTACATGATAAATTAGAATATTTCATTGAAAGTAACTACCTTTTTAATGAAAAAAGAAATCACAATGGAGCTGTTTTATTCGTAAGCTTTTATTTATTATTTTAATTTATTCTTTATATACTAATTTTTGTTTTGACTTTTTTATAGTTGTGAATTTGAGATTCTTCTTTCATGGCTTAATTTTTTTTTTTACTTAAAAGCTTCTTGAGTTTTAACTTTCTTGACATACTGTCTCCCAGCCAGAATGCCCTTTGACCAATTCATTCATCCACGAGTGCTGCATGTGGCTGTTGTGAAAGCTTTCTAAACTCTACCAGCTGTATTTTTCCTGAAAATTCTTTTAGTTGCATTGGCTCCTGTCAGTTTTCCAGATATAGAAAATCATTCTATATTTAATCATGGCATATACTTCTGTTTTTCATCAGGACTATTATGGGAAATTAAATGGATTGGGGATTGCTTGATGTCTATTCAGTTTATAATTTTTTTAGTTCCTTTATTTATTACAAGATTAAGGTGGGAGTCTTCATGCATTAGGAAGAGATCTAATACAGAATTGATCTGAATTGTGTAGTCTGGTTTTGGTTTTTTTTTTTTAGGAATTCCAAAGATGTTTTGCCCAATGGAACAGCTTGAAATCCTCCATTAAAAAAAAAAAAAAAAAAAAAAGACAAAAAACATTACAAATGTCACAGCTGTCACAAAGGTAGTGTATCAGTAGCATACAGAAAATGTGATCTCCACCAACCTGAATGATTCCTCCTAGAAATGAAACTGCTGCTGCAACTCCAATCCTCTGCATTTCAAACTCCGATAAGCCCAAAATTCCTGATTTATTGTTTGCAGTGAAATTAGCGTTGACTGAAGGAACAAGACGCTCAACTGCATTGGCAGATATTAAGGAAGTTAAAGCAAAAGTTCCTATAAAAAAGGCCACACATTAGTCACCAATAATTATATATCTATCTGTACTCATCACTCATGGCCTCTTTTCAAAACTTGGCCATTATTAGTAAAAGTGCCATTTTGTACATTCTTGTCATGATAAGGACAATTTTTAAAGTAATTTCTCCATGTAACACACATTTCTTCCTGTAAAATACCACTTATACAGGTAAATTAAATGTAAGTTTGTTTTGAGCACATTCATTTAGACACATTTACAAAAGATATTCAAATACAACAATTTACAACTATTTCAAGTTATCAGAAATGCTTTTAACTCACCCTGGACATGACCAAACAGCTATTCATCTGAGAATCCCAAGTGTTTACCAATCAAATTTCTAGGGCAATTAACTCACGCTATATGTATAGTACCTAGCCCCTTACACAGTATCTAGGAGTCTAATCAGTGGAGGCAGATTATGAGAGAAACGTTTATTAGCAGAGAGAGGTAAAGCAAGTTTAATGACACTCAGATAGATCACAGAATCACAGAATGTGCCAAGTTGGAAAGGACCCACAAGGATCATCAAGTCCACCCCTTAGCCCTGCACAGGACCATACCCAAGAGACACACCATGTGCCCGAGAGTATCATCCAAACACTTCTTGAACTCTGCCAGGCTTGGTGCTGTGACCACTGCCCTGGGGAGCCTGTTCAGTGCCCAACCACCCTTTGGGGGAAGAACCCTTTTTCTGACATCCAACCTAAGCCTCCCCTGACACAGCTTCAGGCTGTTCTCTCAGGTCCTGTCACTGGTCACCACAGACAAGAGATCAGTGCCTGCCCCTCCTCTTCCCGTCACAGGGAAGTTGCAACTGCAATGAGGTCTCCCCTCAGTCTCCTGCTCTCCCCTCAGCCACTCCTCACACGGCTTCCCCTCAAGGCCCTTCACCATCTTCACTGCCCTCCTTTGGACACTCTCGAATAGCTTAATAAACACAAACACATTCATGCAGAGCTATAAGAGCATAAGTAATGTCTTACTATGTCAGAACAACAGTCCATCTTATCTGGCACTTTTTGACTTTGTGGGCTAGTTTATGAATTTGTCAAAGGTTTATTTGAACCTACTTGTAATTTCTCCCTCCACAATGTCCTCTGAGAGCAGGTTCCAGAAGTTCACCATCTGCTGTACTGTTTTCTTTAATCTATACTTTAAAAGTCTTTTAAAGGGATTTCTCATTGACCTCACCTTTTTTCTACTGGTGCAGGACCCAGTGAACATCTGTCTACCTTCACTGTGGCCTTCACAGAGTAAATGTCCCAGCATAAATTCCTTGGGAACCTACCAGGAACACCACTACTCTGGAAAATGGCCATGAAGTGCTGCATTTTGCTTCTTATCCTTTAACCTATTAATAATTAAGAAAAGGACTTCTATCACAAGGACAACTTAGTTTCTTTAGTAACCTTTGGTGTGGACCTTATCAGTAGCTGTTTGCCCATTTTGATATCTTATATTCAAAGTATTTCCTTTCTCCATGTGCTTATTGACACTCATACTGTACTCTAGGAGGTTAGTGAGGTAGGATTTTCCTCTACAGAAGTCATAGAGACTCCTCTCCAACAGATTCTGCAAATGTTCAAGGCCAGATTGGATGGAGCACTGAGCAACTTGGTTTAGTGAAAGGTGTCCCTGCCCATGGCAGGGGTCTTGGAACTAGATGATCTTTAAGATCCCTTCCAACGTAGATCATTCTATGATTCTAATATTCTATCAACAGGTCTGCCATTCCCAGGATTCCCTGCAGAGCCCTTATGCCAAGTAAATTAGACTGGCAACTTGAAAATCCTGTGGCCTTGTCACAGAATATTCTAGGTACACCTCTGCCAGAAAGGTGTCCCACCAGTTTACTTCTTATTGTCCTGATTTTAGTGTATTTAAAGAATCTTTAACTACCAGTTTGATCATACTCTCCATGGAATTCTTTCAATCTTCCTTTTCACCCTTTAATATTCCTGCATATAGTTGACCCATCACATTTCATCGCTTTCCCGCCCACCTCATTTGGCTGAGCTTTCCATTTTTCAGTTGCCAAACTGTTTCTCATGACAGTCCCCTTAATTTTCCCATTGAACCATGAAAGGGGTTTTTTTGAACACATTTTCTTTTTTTTACCGAGGCAAAAAATACATTTTCTTCAAGAAATGGGATAGTTGTCAGTATTTTGCTTTCCAGATTTTTTTTTCTTTTAAGCATATTGTCTCATTTTTGCTTTGAAAAAATAACAGTTTATGTAACATTCTGTCTTAAAGATCTATAAGTGTTATTATGACAGACTAAGTTGTCTCAGAGGATGCTCCAAAACCAATTAATCAAAAACAGTCCAGAAAAAGGTGTAGGTGTTTGTTGCTCAGGGGAGTAAACTTTTAAGGAAATCAGCTATCTCAAAGAAGAGACATTTAAAGCAAATAAAAGTTGACAGAACCAGACCATTGATGAATTCTCCATTTCATAGTAACATGGCTGACTTCACTAACTTTCATAGCCTGTACATATATGGAGGGCACCACAGATCCTACAGAAAATGCTGGTAGGTAAAGAGATTGTCTCCAATGTACATAGGGAATTATGGAGCATTTGGGAAACTGAGGCATGCAGTATAGTTCCAGTTCAGCCTACACACCACAATGCCTCAACTGGGAGTGGTGGAAGGAGTGCATGAGACATTTCTGCTGAAAGGTTCAACAACACACATCACACAAATTCATTAATTAAAAAAAAAATCTTCATGACTGCAAGGGAAATGTTTTGTTGCCTTTTTTTGATGAAAATTAAGTTCTGGAATAGACACCTATGAAAAGAATAGGTTTCCACACCAAGAACCATGGAGAAATCTCCAGACTTGAAGCTGTGGGACTCAGCAAGTCATTCTCTGAACATCATTGCCTCCAAAGGATAAAACACCAGACTTAACAGCATGTACTTATCTATTTTATCATCTGTTTTCATTATTAGAATTTATGCCATCCAGATACTTACCTACTTTCCTACTTATGATGGATTCTTGTCTTGCTAATGATCTTACACCAAGAAACTTCTGACAATACACTGCAAAGTTTTTCAGTTTTGAAACAGCTTATTAATATAGATTCATATTTTAATAAGTGTATTAACCTATCTGCACTCAAGAGTAAAATTTGTTTTCCAAGTTGTAAATATTCACTGTTTTTTCAAATGTTTATCTTTTTTACATGAGCTGAGTACAGTCCCTCACTCATTGCAGCATTAGGGCACTAACAGCATCCACAGATCTTTTTTGGACATCAAAAGGCTCAAATACCTTTTTTGCACCTAGGGAAAACTAGATTTCAGCTTTACTTTTGCTCTAAGAGAATTTATAGCAATCCAGAGTTTTGGTTTTTTGCAATTTAAATGAATATTTCTGATCAAAAAAGGTGCTCAAAATACGTTGCTAACTGCTTACTAAAACATTACATACACCTGGCAATCAGATTCTGCAGAGCTCATTTTGTGTGTGATTACTCAGAACCACCTTTTCTCCTTTCAGGATTTGTTCTTCTCCTTAAGGAAAACATACCTCCTCCCTGCTTAAACTTTCTGACAGTCACAGAGGCTGCTTTCCTTTACCCAGTCATGATGTGTGTTATTACTAGGCTTGTTCACTCTTCCTGCAAACTTCAGAGGCCACCAAGTGCCCACTTCTGCACAACAAAAAAATTGTGGTTCAATCTACTGACTACTAGTTCCAGCTTCAGCTATAATTTGGTTTCTTTGGGGTCAGAGACAGAACATTAATCAACCTATTAGGAGATGAAAGCCATTCAATTCTTGCAGCTGCTGTGCCGGTGCTGAGGGTAAACAAGTAGCTCATAACTACCAGCACAGTAGTCAGGGAGCACATTTCACTACCTACCCAACTACTCTGTAAGTGGGCAAGAATTAATTGGGAGAGTGTCCAGCTTTAAGACAATAGCAGGTAATAGGCACAGAAAGCCTTTTTTTTTTTTTTCCCCTGAGCTGTTTTAGACAGCTGAGAAGTAATGTGTTTTCTATGGTTTAAGAGGCAGTCAGGCCTTTTGCATTTCCATTTGCATGTATCTTGTTGGCAGAGCCCTTTGTTATAATCTTAGCCTGAAGCACATTTCTAAAGCAGAGTTAAATACAAAAGCCCTTAGGAAGTTACACGGGAAGTGTCAATGCAACTTTAAATTATAATGTCAGAAGTAACTCAAATATATGCTAAATGAGGCTCTTTAAAATATTTTAACTGACAAAAAACAGTTGTAAAAAGAAGCACAAAAACATCTTATTTCTGTTTAGCCATAGATAATATTCCTTCCATTGATCTTAAAACAAAAGAAGTTCAGTTTCATGTTTCTTATTTTTGAACATGTTTTTAGCAAATAGACACTCACCTGTTGCAACATGATGACCCATTCCAAATATGGCATAAACAATGACAGGGAAGAAAGAGCCATATAAACCAAAAACTGGATGGACTGAAGACAGAGCAGCAAAGGCCAGCCCTAGAAAAAGTTAAATGGAATTACTTCAGTATATGAAGATAAAACTGTTCTGTTTGGCTTGGGTTTTTTTAATGATGAAATGTCTACAATTTTATTAGGAGCAGAAAAACACCCACCTTCATTTATTAAAACTTAGAGCATAACTGAACTACTGTACAACTAGGATCAGGAAAACATTTTTCATTTCATCACCAAAATCCTCTTATTTTCTTCTGAGTCCTGGTCACTTGCAGAAACAACTGGTTCACCAGCTACCCTATCTGTGACCTCTGCCAGGTTGTCTCCATCAGTGATTCCAAACTTATTTTTAATAACTAGGCGTTGCAGAAGGAGGCACCATTGTTTCCCTTTCACCCTCACAAACAGGGATTTGAGACCGCCAGGGCTCCAGGCCGTGAGATGGTTATTTCTTACAAACAGTTCAAAACATCTAATTTTGGTTTGGATGAAGACCATTCAGTCTGTTTTCTTCTAATTTGCTAAATAAAAAAGTATTCCAGAGTTCATTCTCTGTAGGTGCCTGGTTTTTTTTAAGCCTCTAGATACTAACTTTATTTTTCATTATATAAAGTTCACAGTTCAGAAATAGAAAGCATTTGAGTTTCATTTGAGACAGAGAATGAACTGAATTGGTTAGGGTTTAACTTTATAGACTTACTAGTTACCTTCATTGCTTAGCTATAGAGGAAAACAAGGATCTTTTCTTAGAAAGTCTCAGAATATGCCATGAACTCACCTTCAATCTGAGTGTATACACAAGAGGGTGCATACCTGTGTGTACTCGGAGAACAACCCCATGTGGTCTGAGAGAGGTGGTTCAGATCTATAGAATGGAGTTGCCTTCTGTGTACATTGAAAATCTCCAAATTAAGTGTGCAGGATTAATTGCTCTCACCAAGCTTTCCTGACTGATCCAGAAAGCATTTTTTACCTGAAATGTTGGTGTATGGGTCCTTAATATTATGGACAGTGCCAAAGAGTGCCTTTGCTTATGGGCTTTTATGTGTCCGTTCTGAACAATTTGATTCTTGAATTTTCATTTGAGTTTGTAATGAAGAGCACATGATGGGAGGAGGCAAGAAAATGCCAAAAGTTCAGAAGTCTCAAGTTCCCTGTGAAGCAGACGAGGTCTAGCACTTCATCTGTTCTTAGAAAAACATCATGGCAAAGATTTTGCTGAGATGGGTCTTACATGGACATCTTCATCCACACTGTGCTCAGCAAATTAGCACTAGTAGACTTGGAGAAGAGACATATTAAAACACGTCTGGTTTAAAACTCCTTTTCAATGTAAATGGACTTCATTGTTCTTTAGCCTTTTAACTACCTCATCTACTGATCATCACTTCTGCCTTTCTCTCCTACACAGCATTATCACAAACCAGAAATATCTTTGAAATTGTGGTGTGACATCCATGTTCATAAGATCAATAGATGTAAAAGAAGATTCTGACTAAAAAGCAACACAGAAGGGTGTTCTTGAGGAGAATAAAAACAACATGCAGGAGAGAACTGCATGACCCTATCCAGAAAAAACTGATCACGGACAGGGCGGGGTGGGGAATAGTGAATAGGACAAAGAAATTTTTAAGGCTTGCTTAAACACTGAAAAGCTCTTTCATTATAACCATTTTATGAACAAACCCAAAAGCAGACAAAAATTTGTAATTAATTTGCTAGTAGAATACTATTCACATTGATATTCCAGTTTTGCCATCAAGCATTATGCAAGGATAACACTCTAAAAAGTAAAGGAATCAGAAGAATCAGTATAACTTCAGCCTCACTTTAATTACAACAATATAATTGAAATAAAGGGACGTGTCTGTGTGGAGAAGCATATGGAAAATACAGAAGATTCAGTAATGAATGCTGTGTCAGGTATTTTGGTCGAAAAATCATGATCAAGATGATCTGCAAAACTTTCTATATTTAAGATACCCATTAAAGGAAAGGAATGGTCTAACATTGAACCAGAAAATTACAAACATAGAACATTTTCATGTGAAAACAATCCTATTTCCAAAAGTCCCTATTCATACAATGCAGAACACCTATCTACACCATGTACAGACATGCCCTCCTCCCTGTATCCATTTTTCAGTTTGCTTGGACTCCTATTACAAGTGAAGTACAAAAGCTCCCACTGCACTGGGAAAGGTTAACAATTTTGAAAGATATGTTTTGAAATATCAAGTTCATTTTGCAGAAAAATACATTATGTTCATATCGTTTTCAAGTTTGCATTTCAATTGTGTTAACTTTGGACCTTGCAATTTTCCTCATAAAATCTACTTGGTTCACTTTAAACAACTTTACCACACAGGTCAAGAGAAAATTAGCTTAGAAGTTGTACAAAACAAAACTAAAGGGCAAATACTATAAAATAGGCTAAGCTAAAATAGTTCCAGAAGAGGGACTACTAGATCTTTTACTATTCAAAGGAAATCAATTAATACAGGGCTAAGAACAGTATACATTGCTCTTTCCTTCTCTCAACATTTAGAAGGAAAACAAGGATTCAGCTACCATAAAATATCCTGTCATCATCTGTCTGTAGAAGCCACTTCTCTATGTATATTTACTTTGTTTTTATGTTTCCTGAGATCTTCTGAATCTGAAACATTTGACAATTATGGCCAGCCTGTGTTTGGTCCAGCATAAACTATACATGTGTGTCAATCACAAGAAGCTCAATGCAGCCCTGGGTCACTCACATAGACACTGTGTCCACATCTCAATTCAGCTCTCTGAGCAGAGCTGGGAGGAACAGAGAGGCACAAGCTGAATGAATCTACACCTTCAGAAGAACTGGCCAACAGAAATTTGGCATGAGTCCTATAAAAGCGTGGAAAAGGGGTTATCCCACTCAGCAAACACCAAGCATCCAAAAGGAATTTTGATTTTACTCAAAGATGCTGCTGACAAAAATCACTTGTTTACAGGCAGATAATCTTAACAAATTTGGCCATTGGGGTTTTTTTTCCATTTAATGCATAGACCTTTCCCGTTCTTTTTGTGTTAAGTTTCTAGAAGCAGTGTGTCATTTTTGTCATGATGAGGTCATGAGAGTCAGGACAGAGCTAAAATTACCAGCCTTTGACTCAAGTCCTGGCTCTGTTTGTTAGGTTTTTATTCCAATTACTGAACCATGTAAATTGTGTGTAGGAGCAAAGAGGCTTTATAAAATAGAATTAGTAAAGATTTGAGGCATTCTGATTAGGTATGAAATGTTCTAAAGGTTCAAGTACTTTTCAAGATATAATCAGTAGCATGTTTCACCTTACTTCATTAATTTTCATACTAAACTTCACTGCAATGCATTCCATATGTTCAAGAACTAGTCAAAAGACAGGAAACAATATTTTCATTTTTTCATTCCAAACAGTAATAATACTCAAAAGAAATAGATCATAAAGTAAGGATCTCACATAATCTTCACTGGTAATATGGAGAAACCCCTGTGGCAGTGACATTAAGATTTTCATATAAGAATATAAATTCCATGAAAAGAAACGCAAACACATAATGAACAGTAAGTTCAGATACAGTACATTAACATTGTTTGTTTTAACTACCTCCTTATCATAAGAAAACATTGTGGGACACACTTTCACTGAAAACCATGCTCTCTGACTAGCCAGGTGCATAACAATACTCTGCTATGCCATGCTGAAAAGGAAGAGATGTCCACCACTGCAGCCCAGTGTGAAATGCAAGTAACTACAGAATAACAAGCTTGATACAAATAGAAGCAAGGCCACCTCCTACCACAGGAGAAAGTTCTCAGTTTGGTAGTTTCTGCTAACTAGGCTAGTGCCCAAACAACAGCAATAAAAAAAATATTTTCCGTAGGAAGAGCTATGAATCATCAGAGTATGGTCAGTTAACAATTTTCTGCATCTGGAAATACACTCATGATACATGAGCTTTCTGGGGAAATCTCTATACACCTTTTGGAAAAAGATACTCAAACCAGAAATTAAATGAAGAAGCAGGAATAGTAATAAGCCCATAATTAATTTGAGGAGTATTTACTGTGAAAAGCTATACATGTAAAAGTTTGGGGTTTTTTTCTGATAAAATGTGTATATTTAGTTATTGCTATTGTAACCTTTTACTTTTAAACGTGACTATGCTAAGATGATCAGACCCTAAGTTTATGGAATCCAAAATTACACTAATACATTTTATCCCACTCTAAAATGCTATCTGCAGAGTTGTGGTCACTCTCTGATGCTTTAGAAAATAATACATTTTCTCCCTCTGTTCACAAAGATGAATTACATAGTAAGAAAAGTTTTTCCTGTGGATGCCCTAAAATGTAGAATTAATACATGTTTAATGAGTCTCCTATCAATCCTTCTTGGAGAACTAACAAATCAGACATGCAGTGACTCATATCACAGGCTTTAATTTATAAATCCAGGATAGCTAATTTTTGTTGAAGAAAAAAACCAGAAAACATTTTTAATATTGTGTTTCATAACAACTTTCCTATACAAACCTACAGTTCTGGAAGATTCTTTGACAATGACTTGTTTAAAAGCTATTAACACAAAATGATCCTTTGGAAATAATGTCATTTACCTCCAAAAACTGGGAAGCTCAGCAGCAGTTTTCTCAATGCACATTCATCTCACTCTTGCAAGATCTCTGTTTCCTAATGTCCCCATTTGCTGGGACTACAAATGTGGATTGTACCTTCTGTCCGACTTATTTAATGACAAAGTATGAAGTGCGTAAAATCATTCTTTGGTTCTTCTGTCATTCAAAGACTGAGGCAAATAAAGAACATAAAGGACAGTGCTGAAAAGTGAACCATACATCTTTCAGAGGCTGCACAACACTGAGATAGCAACAATTCTCTCTTTTTGGAAGGATGCTACAGTGCAGCTCTTTCTCATGCAATTGTCTCCTTTGGTCTGGTAAGAATTAAGCATCTCAGCTGTATTAGTCATAGTACTTGCATTCACAGTATTTCACAGTATCTGAAATGCATCTCTCTTTGCGTACCATCTGACGGCTACACCAAAGGTAGGTTTGAGAAAACACTCTTCTACCACTTTGCAGATTTCCAGATACTGGCATTTGTATCTAAATGTTCAAAAAAGAAGACCTGCAAGCATTATGGTAGAAAAAAACTGTGTGAATTACAATTTCTCCGTTCAAAAAAGCTTGACCTGTCTGTGCATAAAAAATGTTTAAATTCACATTAAAAATAGAAATTTTTTTTTTAAAAAAACAAACAAAACTCTAGAATTTTCTTTTAATAGAGCACCTGGGAAAAAAAACTATCCTTCTTGACAGACAATCCTAGATGAAGTATTAAGACATCTATAGGATGAATTTGACACAATATCTGAACACAACATAGATAATATAAACTCTTATACAGAGAATTCTAACAGCTATAGTTATTAGTCAGCCGTAATACCTGAAGAATCTGGCCATCTCCAAAATAAAAGGATCCTTTTGAAAGTGGATTATAGGTAAACTCCCAAACATCTCAGTAAGAATATAAGAGAATGAAGTTGTAAGAAGTTTCTGACATGCAGGTAACTATAAGGAAGTCTTTTGATAAGCATCAATGCTGTGGAGAAACAAAAACCTATCATGAATGATGACAGGTCTTAATGAAGATGAACTGCACTTTTTGTAATACATTCATTTCAGCAAATCAGTGGCCAAGGATCTGAACACAAACAATCTTCCCGATCTCTCTGATCTGGAAAATTGCATGTGCTGTCTGTCATTTCTTCTTCCTTCAGAAATCAACATTTCCTGGATTTCTCGGTCCCTGTCCATGGTGCTCAGGCAACCACAGCAGCGGGATGGGACATCTGCACAGCTCATCTGGTCACACAAAGGTGAGTGTACCTGGACATGAGGCTCCAAAAGAGTCAGAGATCATTCAGAAGCTGAATTCACATTTCTAGTAGCCTGTCAGACAGGTCTGTTTTAGCACATATGCAACCTGGAAGAATTTTTATAGACAATAGAAATGAAATATTGCATGCACAGCAGCATAAGTGCCTTTTACCTCTGCTGGAAAGTTGTAAAATATGAAACATTGTGCCACATTTACTCACTAACATGTTACACTTCATATTCAGCTTACATCATTATTCCTTGCATGAGAGAACTGTAACAGAGTTCAACTGGACACTCTTTTCCACAATTCATTTATGAACTGCATGGATTCTCCAATGCATTCTATAGAAGATTTTTCTGGCTCTGTTTCCAAATGTTCTTATTCAATTTCATCTACACATGCAATTTATATGCCAGATGCATATTTACAAGACAGCTCTACCCCTTAATAAAATTATTAGCTGCAGTTAGTCAGCTCAGAGTATATTTATGTCTCCATTTATGGTTCAGAGCCTGAAATAAACCCCCGGCAACTATCACCCTTGAAAAGACGCAGCTGGGGTTCCTCCACGAAAACCTAGGGGAAAAAAAATGTGTAAGTTTTTGGCTTCATGCCTTCCAAAACACTGGGCACCAGTTCTGGAATGCATGAAGGCAATATAGTTCATTTTTTAATGGTAAGGTCTCCAGCCAGTGTTAAGGAATTAGTTGTTCAGCAATAAATCCAGCTCCAGATTAAATTAACTTTAATTAAAACATACAAACCACACCAAGACTCTGTGAGTTATTATTGGGCTTGCCGAATGAAAGAAAAAAATTGGCAGGAATAACAATACTGATTTCATCAGATGCCATCTACATTTTTAACTTTTAGAGGAAATATGCCTCAAGGGGCCTCCACCCTCCAAAAAACAGCCCACCAAAACCTCCTCGAGCCAAAGCATTTCATGTTCATGATAGGTCATAGGAAAGGCAGCAATTGTAATAAGCATATAAATTCTATATGGAGTATATCCATGTGATAGTTGACTACAAACAAAAATGTTTTCAAAACTACAAACACTGACATAGCTGCAAATCTGATAAATTTGAATGTCCAAATCATGCTTCCAATGGGCAGCTTTTGACCACATGCAGTGTAGCACATGGAGAGATGTTTGTTTCAAAACAAACAGCATAATGTTTATTAATCTAGTCTAATACCAGAAACTTATCAAGAAAAGACTGAATCAAGAAATACAGTGACATCTTAGTTTTAAGAAAACAGCACATTTGTCTTAACTTTTTTACAGATACACCACAGTTCAAAACAATTTTTTGAGTAGCAGCAGATGTTGAAAGGGAACATAAACTTGTGAAAGAACCATCCTGTGCCCTGTGTTCTGTTGCCCCTTATGACAGCCAAACATGTAATTTAGCACCTCTATGAATGGAATGATGTGAGAAGGAGATCCATCTTCCTATCTCAATATTTAAGTGGAATATTTTTAGAACTACTTCCGATTTTAAGTTTAAACATTGTCATGCTACTTTACTTTACTTCTCTATGTGCTGCAGTTGCCTTTTACTTTAAAAGTCATTCCTGATTAGGAAGAAACCTTCTCAAGTTTTAATTAACCTGAGCCTTTTAAGTCTTCTCCCAAATGCAATCTCTTTTTTCTGGATCCTTCTCCTAGCCTTTTCTTCTACTGAAATCGTTTTCCATGAACAGAGGCAACAAAAATTGCACACTGTATCTCAGATAATGGATCAACAGAGAGCACTACTAGTGGTCATCAGCCTCTTTGCAGTTCCTAACACTTACAGAAAACCATTTTTTTTCAAATAGGCTGATTATTTTCCCGCAGATCATTAAAACTACCCCTAACTGAGAACAGCAGCAGATTTATCTTTAGAACTCATACATAAATCTGAAGCATAACACACCAGCTGTCCCAGAGCCTTGCTTCAGAATTGCATAGCAGAATCTGTCAGTCTGGTATACTTTATTGCTCTACAGGTAAATATTATTTCATTATTATTATTACTTAAGGGGATATTTCATTATTATTATTATTA
>JAWWEW010000078.1:14612749-14647482 GCA_035583185.1 Anabacerthia variegaticeps | reverse complement strand
TACTTTATTGCTCTACAGGTAAATATTATTTCATTATTATTATTACTTAAGGGGATATTTCATTATTATTATTATTACTTAAGGGACATATACCTCTATTGCTTGCATCTGCTCCAGTCCCTCATCTGCAATACAGACTTGTAACTGGGATACACTATACTCACTATCAATCATAGAATATAACTACAAATTTGACAGAATCATCTATGTTACTTGTTATCAGATCTGCAATGTCACTCACCTAATTTTTCAGAATTCTGAGATGACAATTACCCATCTCAGCCTTCAATCTGAATGTGTTTTATTTTCTGTGTTTAATCTCAGTTACATATACACATGCTTGATCATTTCCCACATGGGCAAAGTCATCATCCTTCAGGGAAACTGAGTCAAAGTTCTAATCTTGTACTGAGGCTTCAGTTCAGACCAAATATTTTAGCAGAAAGTAGCATGTCTTTGTTTTGTAAGGTTTTGTAACACTTTTTTTTTTTTTTAAGGCTGAAAGAACATTTTTGGATTTGGAGGTTTTTGGAAGGGTCTAACTCATTTACAGTGATGGACATTCATATCAGTAGCAAACAACTGAAACCTCAAATCTTTGCACCATAGACTTTCAATGCAGTACTGCATGAGACATTTCTCTCTTTGAAGCAAAGTACTTTTATGTGTCTTAGTTCCCCTCAATATACTTTTCTATTACTGGACAGTGTAAAAAGCTCTAAGTTGCTATAATGAAAAGTGAAGGGTACAAGTATTATCATCACAGGAAATTACAAAAACCAGAAATTAAATAATATTTTTATCTAAGCAGGAGTGTCTCTGGTCATTAATGGCTTGCAGAAGAGGATTCTAACTATCAAAACCTCCAATGAGATCTTGGAAGAAGCTTGGGGGCAATAATTCTGGTGATGAACTCAGCTGTACAACAGAGAGTCTATTTTATGGGTATTTTTAGACAAATCAGCTTCACTTCTCGTACATTCAGGGAAGCTTACTGATGGGTTGCAGTGTTAGCTACTTGGCCTCCAGACATCAGTCTTTGTGGACAGTATTCATAGTTCTACCCAGGCAAAAAAAACAAACAGAAAAAATAAACAAACAAACAACCCACAAAGAAACACACCCTAACAGGATCAAGTCCAGCTCCTGGCCCTGCTCAGGATACCCCAAGAATCACACCATATGTCTGAGAATATTGTCCAAATGCTTCTCGAACTCCAACAGGCTCAGTGCTGTGACCACTTCCCTGGGGAGCCGGTTCAGTGCCCAACCATTCCCCGGGCGAAACACTCTTTTCTGGTATCCAGCCTAAACCTCCCCTGACACAGCTTCATGCCATTTCCTTGAGTCCTGTCATTGGCCATGAGAGTGAAGAAATCAGTACTTGCCCTTCTGCTTCCTTTCACGAGGACGTTGAAGACCACAATGAGGCCTCCCTCAGTCTCCTCTTCTTCAGGCTGAACAGACCAAGTGCCCTCAGCCTCGTACGGCTTCCCCTCAAGGTCCTTCACCATCTTTGCTGCCCTCCTTTGGATGTTGTCTAATAGCTTAATGTTCACTAACTCTTATGAACTAGATCTTCATTGGGTAGAAAGGAACACAAAAGTGGATTGGAAAGAATGAGCTACCAGAGATCCTTTGCTTTATAAACACAATTTCAGTTGGAAAGGGAAAAAAAAAAAAAAAAAAAAAAAGTTTAGGCACTTATGAGACATCTATATGGACCTATTAACTGAATTTGTTTGCAAGGGTGAGGAATACAAAATGAAATAGAAAGCAAAATCCTCATAGAATGACTGTTAATGGGGTATTCAGTATGTTTTAAAGCGAAAGGGGAGAGAGCAATGAATACTAGTCCAGTAAGAAAACTACAGATTTATTTTGTTAATTTAGAGACATCTTGCTCTAGCCTATCAATAACAGATTTTGGAGAACAATACAAGACAAATTAGGTAGTGATTACCAAAACATAAAAGCTCAAATTTCTTAACTGCCTGTGAAAGTATATAGCAAAATTCAAGACTGGATGACAATGTTTATTTTAGATTCAAAGGTTATTTTTTCAATGTTAGGTTTCAGAGTAAGATTAAGGGGATTCTATGTCTGAAAACTAAGGTGTTGAGCTCTGTATCATTAAATTATAGCTGGAAATAATAATAAATAGCTGGAACTGATAAAGTCTGACCTCCTTTACTGGTTATGACCTGTGGCTGACTGACTTTGCAGTCTGAGACCATGCAAGTCCAACTGAATCTTTCCAGAAATTGATGTGTTTGAAAGGGCTTTTTATGTTACAACTTGTTCCTACTGGATATTTTCATAAAATTTTAAGAAACATAATTATATTTGACACTTCTTTCTCCATATTCTGTGGAATTAGATAGCAGACTCTAACATTAGAGGACATATACAGAGACAATACAAGTATTGTGTCAATAGCTAAATAGGACATGAGAATTTTATTGAGCAGGGTATTTTGGAACTCATGAATTAATATTTGTTTGGCATTTTTAGCAGACAATGAAATAACCGTAGGAAGACTTGAAGAATGACTGCTTGGTTTCAGCGATGATTCTTTCACCACAAATGCCGAGCAGCACCTCATGATAAGCCCATGCCTTTCCTTTCCATCTTCCTACACATCTTGATCTCCTCTCCCTCATCCCAGTCCTCTGTTGAATTCAGTGCTATTGATCAGTGGATCTTCTCTCAATGGTCAAATATGACTTGGGCATGTTTTAAACAGGTTTCAAAAGCATTTGAAAAGTAGCATCAGAAGATCACTCTCTGCAGAAATTATCATAAATTCTTACTGATTCTTTTATAACCATATTATTTATTATATAACATTATTGGAGAGAGTAAGGATAACACCTTAGGCACAGAGGTATATAGTATCACCTTATTTCAGTGTTAGGCAAAGTAACACCTTACCTTCTAAAGATCTATTTCTTCCACGCTGTACGTGGAAGTAAAGACAGTTAAACACTCAGGTGGAATGCCTTCCTTACACCATTCCTAGACTCTGTCACCACAGGACATAGTTTCTAGTTAATGTGTGTCATGATGGAAGACTTTTAGATATAAACTGATAAGTGAGCTCAAGTGTTTCATTTTTCTAGTACTAGACTTGAAGGTGTCTTAGAGAAGTTTAAAGGCTTAAGACACATTTAGAAAATAATAATTTTGACACCGAAAATAACAGGTGAATGGCCGTAGCTCTTTAAAATTTTACCTAAAATAAAAGATGCCATAGAACAGCTGTTCTAAACTATCCTATACCTTTATCAAAGACTTTTTGTGAGCAAATATTATGTGCATAGATTGATTGTTGATATTTCTATTAATTTGCTCTCTTTTTTTCCTCATTTATGAGGCAGATACCAAAAGTTGCTTCTACATATGAATTCTCCTGAAGCAATTTCTGAAAATGCTGAAAGGAGTAATGATAAACATTATCTTTGCTACTTTCACTATGACAGAGTAAGGACAGTGACTTTCATCTTTCCTTCCTTATTTTACAAAGGGAAGCCAGCAATTTTATCTAAAATGTAGATTGGAAGTTGAAACACAGACACATTACACCAGGTCAGAGCAGCTGCCAACCTGAGGAGTCTGAACATGACCAGTGCCAGATGAGTAAGAAGTTCCGCAGTAGGAAATTGTGAAAAACACAGCTCAGTTGGAAGGCCTTTCTTAATTATTCTTGGGCTACTGTACTGCTCTCTACCCTGGAGTTTGCAGCTCTCGTCACTCAGAAAACTGTTGCACAAGAATACAAGTGTACATTTTTCCATATACTTCCATAACTCAAGCTTATTTCCTGTATTTGAATTTGCATAAACCTGTTGCTCCAACACCAAATGACACTGTGGTCTTCAAGTCAACTATCACTCGTTATCTTTTTTTTCCTAATTTTATTAGATTTCTGTTTTTCATTTCATTACAAAATTTCTTGGTTTTTCTTGTGGGTGGAAGGAAACAGTCCCAATAGGACCTCTCGAAATTTGTCAAGTTTTTTTCCCCCTGTTGGGTTACATAAGAAAAGGAACTCTTTTTTTTCATGTATAAGCCTCTCTGCGAAAGTTTTCAGATAGTCCTGGTAAATGGAATGTTTAAACACTAGGAAAAGAGCTAATGATCCAAATTTATATGTTGTGTTCAAATTAAAGCACCAGAAATATGATAAAATACTGTTGTATCTAACTCACTTCCTATTGCATCCACTAAAATAATTCTGAAATCTTGAGAAAATGCAAGCAGTGAAAAGAAAAACAGATCAACAGGAAGGAGGGGTCTCAATGCATTTCTTTTTAAACAGCATAAAATAAGGATAAAATTATTTCTAGAATAAAAAATCATCTAGAAAACACAAACCAGTATTTTCTGTCTTCACTGGATCTTCTTAAATTTATCTGTTACATTAAAAAACTTCTTGGTACAGGAGTCAAACAAGAAAATCCTGGCTAAAACTACCAGCAGTGCAGAAATGCTGTTTAAGTTTTTTGTTTAATTTGTTTACTGTTTAGCATTTTTGATGCATTTCAACATACTGCTATTAGCAGCATTTTAACTACAATTGCTGTATAGGAACATACCAGTGAAATTAGATACTTTGCACTGTTACTGTACTAAGGTTCTTAAAGTTAAATCATGCCAATGCAGATGTTCCTAATTATTTTAAAAGAACAAATATTTACACAAAACAGTTCTTTCCAGCTCTGGCATAATTCAGTTAAAGGAGTGTTTATAATTCAACAGCATGAATGATAGTTAAGCATAGATAATATGGAAGACTGTTAAGAAACAATATATGTCATTTACATAAAGGAAGGCGTTAAAGTCCATCTGAGGCAGATAAGAAGCTGTGATTCTCCTGAGAAAATAGAAGCTATTGCCACAAGAAGGTGACACTATAAAAGGCACACCAAAACCCAACAAAAGTATTTATTTCCCAGTAACAATTACTTTACTACCCAAGATTACTGGGCCTTAAGGTTTCTGCAGGTCATTGTGCAGGCTTGTGGTTTGGGAAGTTTTTCTTTTTCTTTCATTGTTTTGGTTTTGGTTTGTTTTTTTGTTTTTTAAGCTGCCAAATGGAGTCTAGCTCCACCCCTGCTTTGTATTGCTGTTTGACAAGAGATGTGGTAGGTAACGCAGTACAGCACTAAAACAACACACAAGTCACAGATGCCAGTGATCCTCGTCATAGGTAGTGTCTCTGGCAGAAGTACCCTTTATGCCCAGAAAGTTGTTAATTTTTCCTGCTGTGTTCTGGACTTTCACAGGTAATAGTATCATGCAAATGTTTCTTTCAGAATAGCATATTTTATAGTGCAATTATAATTTAGATGTGTTTTGTTTTGTATATGAAATAGAGAAAAAGGTGGTTATTTAACAGACAAAACATTGTATATAACCATAGAATAGAGTGTGTGAATAGAGTTACTGATTTCTTATCTTCTATACTGTCTTTGAAAAAATGTCAGAGAAATGGGATATATAGTAAAGTTTCACAGGAATTAACCACAATAGCACAATGCATCTCTATCCACTTTTGCACATCCGATCTATACACTTTTAGAGTTAACACTATATATTTTTCCTTATATTTTTATTTAGATTAAACCAACACTAGATATGTAAGCATGTCATTGTTTTAACCAAAGTTTTATGATAATATTAAGCTTGAAAGAAAAAAACAAACAAACAAACAAAAAAACAGACCAGAACAATTCAGCAAAAGAATATTCAATATTAAGCTGAAATGAGTTAACTGTACCTTGAGTCACCTGTTGGATGGCTAGCATCATCCCAGAAACTGTATCAGGAACCAAACTTTCTTTCCAATTGTAGATGGGCACCCATTTCAAGATAGGCAGCCTTCTCATACACCAAGCTTTGACATCTTCAAGTCGGACAGCTTGGATTTTCCTCCAGACTGTGCTTCTTTTTCTTTTTGCCCCTGTCATCATTTCCACCCCTCAAAATCACTGCCTCTGTCAGAAGAGTGCACAGCTGAGGAATCACCCTGATCTGTGTCAGTCTCCAGTTTTCTTCTGAGATTTTTCAGTTCTAAAACTACAGAGAAAAAAAAAAAAAAAGAACAGAAGTACTTAAGATTTCTGCAGCTGTTCTGTAACTATGCTCAACGAAAACACTTATTAAAAGCTTCAATCATATAAACAGCTACAAGTGTCTACAGCAAAGATTGCATTTTCTGCTATTTGAAAAAATTAGATCTAGTCTCACATTAGTTTGTGATTCTTTCCAGTAACCTTCTGCTTTATATCCCTGTAATGCTTGTGCTTTTGGCCTCATTCCAGCGGCAAAATGAGGTATTACCGGGGGTGTGTGCGCTATAGGCTGGGCTATGCTAATCCAAGCGGGAAGTGCCCAGCGCAGCCGGCATCTCCCTGCCAAGCCCGGGAGAGCAGCCTTGCCTGTCCTGCGGGGGAACTTTCGGGCCGCAGGCAGAAGTCATTAAGTCCTCAGTAACGCTCACGCTAGAAAACTTGTCTTGCTCCATCAATATTTTGTCTTTTAAAAGACGGTAAAATGCTTGTTTATGTAGTAAATGCAGAACATCAGGTAGCAATAAGTCCTGCTGAAAACATAGACAGACTACTATCTCTGTAGGCTGAAGCCTCAGACTTAAGAGTAACAAGCTCAAAGCAGAGTGAAGGACAGCAAACTATCAGCTTCACGTGAGAAGTACCAAAACCACTTGTGACAATCATTCTTTCAAGCTGCTCTTTTCTGCTCTTGGTTGCCCATCCAGCAAAGGCTCTCCCAGCACAGACAGTTCCACAAGTAACTTCTGTTTCTGTAATAATATCATGCACTTTGTGTGTGATACGAAGTGCTCAGACACAAAGTGGTAAGGACATGGAAGAGCATTAAATGTTAAGACATTAAAATGCCTTGACTGCTATGGTGCAAGGACACAGGGGGCTTTCCTCTAAGTTATCTATATTTCTGGATGGCAAAGAAATCTAAGTTAAAATGCAAAATCCATCATATGGTTTGTGTTTTTCATTTTCTGTGTATGTGCCACTCTGCTCTTAATTTGAAAGTGCAGTTCAAGGACTTCAAAATCAAGGTATTTATGTCTGCCAAGAGTTTAACAAAACAGATCTTTCCCTACTTTCAGTGCTCAGAGGTGGACAGGAATCTTTCTAGCTACAGTGAGAGTTACTCAGCAGTCAGGTGCTGCTTAGTTTTGATTAAATGTTCAGTACCTCTAACTATAATAGTATTTACCAGGGAATAAAAATCAAAATACATTTCTACACAGAGATATGGATATGCAAAAATGTTCCCAAATATAGGTACTTATGTAAAAGAGACTGGGGGTGGGGTTGTTTGTTTGTTTGTTTAAAACATGGTTTGCTAGAAGCTCTGAGTATTTTGAAACAGACAAAAAAAAGAACACCAAACAATTAGAAAATGAACCATTGCTAAACACACAAGAGCATATTCTCAATTCTTCAAACTTCTTTCAGAAAAACGCTGAAGCTGTTTAAAAAGGTCTGTATTTTAGATTTTCCCACCTCATAGTTACACAGTCAGCAAATCTGGACAGTTTTCATCAATCCCAGATTAGTATCTGAATTTCTGGGATTAGCAATATCAACAGACTTTTGTCTCTCAGCAAGGGATGGTATCTCTCTATGGGTGTGTGCATGAGTGAGTGCAAACATCTTACAACTGATGTGGAATTTGTGTGGAAACTTTGTTTTACTCCAACAATTATTTTGATAAGTAAAAAAACCCTTGCATTATCAATAAATCTGAAGTTGATAACATCATCGCTATTGAAAAACATTGTTCCTTGTAACTCTGATATTAATAAAGTCCTCTTAGCAATTACACAAAGCAACATTTAATTAACAATCTCCCAAAGAAATTCAGATTTTTAAGGGAAAACAGATGTACAGGTACATATAACAACAAGCCTATACCTCACTAAATATTCCAACATTTGAATCTTAAAGAAACATAAAACCCCCACTTACTAAAACACATCAGTATCCTGACTGAAACACGTTTTGTGTCACACCCATGTGAAGTTTAAAATTTTTCTCATTGTCTGGCTTTCCGTAACCATAAGCCTACAATCTATATACTCCCAGATTACAAAGGCCTTCATAGTTGGAAGTGTGCCACTATGTACCTGAGCTATCAGGACTACAAGACCCTCTTCTGCTCTGGAACAGTCATAGGAAACTTAGTTTTCCAGAACACCAAAGGACAAGCATGAGGAAACTTTGGTTTTATACTTCTAAGTCAGTGTATTCACATACACTGTTGTAATGTTAGATGTTTCACAAATGAGCTTTTGGTGCTCTTATAAAAGTAAAGCCTATTTTCAAGTGTATTTTTTAAGTTTTCTCAGGAAGACAGATCACTTAACTAAATATCAGCAAATATCCAATGTTAATCCAGTGTGGACTAACTGAACGTATTCCTGCTGATGTGCATCATTTGCTCCCCAAGAGCATCCAGTGCATTCAATTCACCTTTTCATGTTCTCTTATCTACCATCACTGGGTAAAGGAAAGTATGTGCTATCACTAATCCAAAGCTACATGAACTTTTCTGGCTGGCTACTGGCAAAATATATATACGATTTAGATCTGAATATAAATTTAATATATAATGATTGAGCTTTCCCCATCTTTTTTAACGTGGGGAAACTAATTTCCATTCATCCTTGTCCTCTATCCTGACCAACAATTTCTACAAACTCAGTTTTGATACTGCTATATTTCTATCAAATATGGATAAGAATGGCTAAAGGATTAAGAAGATACTAGATCACAAACTTAAGAAAAAAACAGACAGGCAAAACACTTGGTTGCATAAAATTTATGTCTTTAGGAAAGATGGCTAAAATTCCAAGAGAAATCCTTTGAGAAATTCCAAATATGTTTGACAAAGCACAGCTGAATGTGAATGGAAGTCAGATTTTGAAAAAGGGATGAGAGGAACTAATTCAAACAGATGAAATTGTGCAGTTCATACATCACAGAATACAGTACATAAGAATAATATATAAGCTACTGGAATTATAAGCGAGTGCTGACAAAATGAACAACACGAAAATGGTGATAAAAATCTACACCTTCAAAAAAGCATTCCTGAAATCTGAGAATTTGTAAAAAAATAGGATATCAATCACATGTATTACATGAACCTGACTGAGGTTAAACCACAACACTAGGCCACAGAAGAAGCATACATTTAAGTATGCAAATTATTTATTACTGGTATTTAAGTAACCTCCCCCTCTGAAGTTCCAGTGCATCAAACACAGACATAATTCACAAACTCCAAAGCTTGCCAGTTTATAGCTGCATTCAGATTATAGCTGCCATTCATAGCTGGATGCAATGAATTTATTTTCAATACCTAACTTTAAAAGTACTCCTGATTTCAATCATCAAATATGTAAGTGTACCTAAGCTGAAATAGATAACATTCTTGGCCTTCACAAAACAGATTAAGCTAAAATCTCCATCCCTTCATCACACAGAATGTTTAGGAGGCATTATGGTGGCACTAACACCTCTGAGTAATCAGAATTATCACAAGATAAAGGTGAGCATCCAGGTATCACAGAAGCTGGACCTGACTCAAATAGCCTGGGCTTGACTTTAACATCTCTGTAAAAGTTAGTGATGCAGTGCTAGGCAAAACTCAGTGAAGCAACACTGACATCGAGTGGCTTTGTTTGGTATTTTCATTTGGTTATCGCAGGGCCCAAGAACACCGTCTAGATTTGATGCTGCTTCATGATATGATGGGTTTTTAACTGGATAATATTAACTATATACTTTAATAACAAAGTTAGTTGAAAATCAATATCTGTAGCATCAATAAAAGGTTTACTCACTACATTTTAAATATGTTTACTGGTTGGAAATTTAAGACAGGTGGTCAACTGATGATAGATTAGCAAGATATTGAACCATGGGAGCTCCTAATGCTCAGTTACAGTCTGCTCTGAGGTCATCTAATGAATGAGAAATGGAAGTGCAGAACAGGCAAAAAAAATCTGATAGTGCGACAAGCCTCTTAAATTCTGTTCCTGATGAGATCCTTAAAGGTGTCTGCTAATAAATTGCCATACAGGTGATAATGAATTTTAAAAAAAATAAAATTATTAGGGAGTTATATTAGATAATTTTAGCACATCTAAAATAAGTGTAAGTAACCAAATAATGTCCATCTCTTTTGGAAAACATCTATAAAGAAAACATCATTTTTCATTTCCTTTTAAGGTTGTTTCTAGCAGCTGTTTGAGGGTTACTTTCAAATTTATGTTCAAATTAGAATAACTTCCTTAATTTTTTTTCTTTTTAAACTGGGTTAAGTGTCACAGAATGGACTGGAAACAGATTTAAGAACTCTTACATTTGAGAACACATCTTGATAACCAAAATACATAAATCTGCATACACATACACTGATATTAAACAGAATTATTTTATGATAACCCCTAGACTTGGCTCAGATTCTCCTGTGCAAGAAAGATGCTGTTAAAGGTCACAACATCAAAAACAACTGTTGAAAAAATATTTAAATCACATGCATCATTTTCCTTGTATTATTTTACTTCACCAAATGTTACAATAGGATTATTGATAGTACAAAAAGGAGAACATTTTTACTTAGGAAACTAACAAAGCCAGACTCAAGTGACCTCCTTCCCTTGCATATTTCATAGACTGGTGGGTGCTCAGCAGTGTGTGGAATGGAGCAACTACACCGGAGAAGCTAATCTTCACTGGTTTCAATTCTAGCCTTGAATGCTGGAGAAAGAGGTTCAAAAACCTCTGCTCACTCTAGATCTCATTTCATTTCAAATCTGTGCGTACTGAGCATTTAAACACATCTTGAAGGATATCCGTTCTTGTGTCAGAGACCTAATCTGTAAGTGATGGTGCTTACCCGGCCCACCAAAGGCTGTGGGACACTGAGGCTTTGACACAGCTGGGAAGACCAAACATGAACTGTAGGAGAATACATTCAGTGCAGGTAGCTCAGGCTGCAGCTGCAGAGCCAGATGCAGATTGAGCTCTGGGTTGGTGGGGAAGTCTGAGGCAAGAGGCCATGAACTGGCACCAACACTTTCCACAACAAAGGGTCTGGGGACCTGTGGCACCAGCCTGGTGACCGGGCACTGAGAGACCTGGCAGGAACCGATGGCCCAGTAAGAAGACGCCAGACTATCACACGCATACACTGTGAGGGTCTAAAAACCCAGGTCGTCTTTAGTTTGGGGTCCTCCTCAGAGACAAGCAGCTCAAGCTTTTATTCTGTCATTGCACCATGATTAAAATATTTTAATAATCCAGAGGTCTAAGACTCTGACGTGGGAATCCTGGGGTTGAGCTAGTAAGAAAACCTGGTTTGGCTGTGTGAGTGTGGAGTGTGTGGGGAGTCAAGTGCAGCACCCATCGGGTCACTGGAGCCACCCTCTGCGAAGGGGCCTTGATCCCAGCTCAGATGGTGGGAGTTGACTGCTAGAGAGCTCCTGGGGGTCAGACAGAAAAGTTTCCTTAACACCTCCAGTTTCCCTGGAATTCAGGTGCAGCAGTCTTGCCAGTTAGACTAAAGCAGATAGGTGTAAAATGTAATAATGTTCAAGAAGTGCAACTCACCAGTGGGTTCATACATCAAGTTACCTTTTGCATGAATGAATATAATGTTGTCATCAACCACAGAACATTTAGGTGCTCACTTATCATGGTTTGTCTCATAAGAGAACTATTTGAGAACAACTATCGTGAAGAACTTTATCTGCAGATAACCCTAGGAGCATAGAATAATTTAAGAGGGGAGGGACCTCTCAAGGTCATCTCATCCAAACACTTCCTCAAAGAATGGACAACTTCAAAGCCAGATCAAGTTGCTCAGGACCTTACTCAGGAGCATTTTCCAAATTTCCAGGGATGGAGATTCCACAAGTTCACAGGACAAACTGTTCTAGTGTTTAACGCCCCTCACTGCATTCCTCTCTGTTGAGTGTTACATCTTCTTATGGCAGAGGAATGAATACTAAATCAGAGATTATCCCAGTTGACATAACCTTAGTTCAATAGTAAGCTTTTTGTTCTACCACTCTACAGAGAGAAGCTACTTCTCTCCAGCAATACCTTACCTCCAGACCCTTCAGCAGATGAAATCCTCCTTTTGCATCCTGTTTTAATCTTACCACACTTCTTTCCCTCTGTGCAAAAGCCTCAAAATGTCATATTTCTACCAACTTTTACAGCACACTGTGGTACTGATAAGTGTTGCAGACACACCAGTGGGTGAAAGTGTTAATCAGAAAAACTTGCAATTTTAGAGTGTCCATGTAGGTCACTCATTAGCTTAATTTCCGCCAGCTGAAACAGATACGGTATTACTTCACTGATGTAATATTTAAAATACTTAACGATGTATTTATAAGGTAGCATATTAATCCAGATCTGTAGGTTGTCATTATATAAATCACAGTGATAAGAGATTTTACAACATACAGACAATACTGGCATTCAAAGAGGAAAGCCAATGAAGTATAATAATTAAAATTAGTATTTAAGTAGCTAATATCTTGCTGCCCTCAGAGACAGCAAACTGACAGAATTCCAGGATCACAGCGTATCAAATTCCATGCAGCCTGTGAGACAGTTCTTGAAAAGAGCAATCTAAAAGCATTAACATATTCACACACCTTTCCTCATTTTAATTTAAAATATCTGAAAAGGCATTGTATGAGACTACTACCTTGTAGTCTGCACTTAACAGAAAGTTTCACATGAAGAATGCCCAGTGCATAATGAATTAAAAAGGGTTACTTTTCAAACTTGAGGCCAAAAAGACTTTAGAGCTTTTTTTCCGTAAAGTTGTTTGTTTTTTTTTTCCAAACTGACTTAATAATTATCAGCAAATACACAGAAAATCCACTGCTGCCAAATTAGACAGAAGACAAAAAGATCTGTGCTAATAATAATCTGAATTGCAACATCAATTTTACTAGTTCCAGAAATAAGCATGAAAACTATATAGAGGCATAAGAAAATGAATTTTCTGAACAATTTTACTACTACAATACTGCAACCTCAGAAAACTCACACAACAAACAGGTGCACTGAACTATCTTGCTTACTTCAATAAAAAGTCTCATCCTTGTCTGGGACCTAGAGAATAGAAACGCACAAAATGCTTAAGTTTGAAATAATGTATTTTAAACTCCCCCATACATGCATCCATAGGTTATTAAGAAAAAGAAATAATAATTCCAAATTCCAAAAGTTCAGAAATAATTCAAACTAAATCTCACAGTATACTTGCCAAGTGCTCTGAAACCAGGAACCTTGCTACTTCTTCAACAATTTCTTCTGAAGTGTAGGAACAAAATCAACTCAATCTGTGTACAGCAACTCAGAGCACAGTGACTCGCATGCCAGCTCCTTAAGAATCCATTGAAGTATACTAAAAAAATACAAGAGATTGCTCATTCAAATATGCCATTTAGATTAGTCCATATTTTATCCAAAGTGCCCACTATACTGAATTATATTACCCAATTCCCAAGCCACAGTCCATTTTAATTTGCAGAAAAATTACAGAATAATTGAGAAGACAACCCAACCAAATGCTGCTACTTGCACATTTTATGCAACTATGTACATTTTATAAAATTGATTAAAGTAAAAAGTAATTCCTTGTACCATCAAACTTGGCCCGTATTCTGATTTGAACAATTTGCCCTAACTGTTGCTGATCTATATTCACAGCAAAAAAATCTTTTCTAGGTGACCTTGAACACATTCTGTGTTTCTACCACTTCATAACTCCGTTTCCCATGCTAATTAAGGTATGTGTTTTTTCTCTTCTGATGTGATTGCTAGTGACCTCATGGACAAAGAAAAGGCAGTAGTTCTGCAGCTTTCTTAATTATCAGTTTTTACTTAGATTAGACAATTTCACATTAGATAATAGTAAATTAGGTAGTCTCAGTAAACATCTTATGGCTGTAAACATGATCCCTTTCCTGGGATTCTAGGTAATTACCTACATCACAAAACACAGTATGTCTTGTTTTTCTTACAGATCTCTAAATGGTACCAACTAGGGTGTGGAGAACAGCTGATAATTGTGACTGGACCACACTGTCCTGTCCTGCTTGAGGGAGCAGGGTAAGACTTTTGGCCACAGTCCACAAAAAAAGAAATGGTTAGTTCATTATCACGACTGAATTGTGCACTTTAATTAACTCATACTTTAAAGATGTTTGAAAAGGTTGTTTGAAACATGCTCATCAGAGCCAGAGAAATACACCACTGCTACAGAACTACTGTTGCAGATCATCAATGTTCTCCCAAATAATCAATATTTGCCCCAGGTAGCTCCAAATCTTACAAAATTGCCACCTTTCCTTCTCATGGAGAGGGAGTACAGACAACTCAGGTCGTTCTATGCCAATGTTCTCTCCCAAATACCTTTAAACCTGTATTTTTAAGATGCATTTTCAAAACAGAAAGCCAGCGTTTGATGCAAAGTTTTCAAATACATTTTGGAAAGTAATCAGGAAAACTGTGCTTTTCATTATATATGCATTTAAAGTTTACATAGAAACTATAAAAATCTTTATAATTTTCTTAGCCTCATTTTGTGTAATCCCATAAACAATGGGAACATTAAAAAAGAAAAAAATTCAAGAGATTAAACTAATTCTCCTAGCTGTTATGGAAAGATTCCTCCTGACCCCACTGATTGCTTAATTGACTGTGGAGTGCTTTGTTAAGTAAAAATGCACTTGAGCATATGGCTGGATAGTTTGCTGAGTCAGGTGCTTAGCAGTTACTTTTGTTTAGTTCCTGATTTTTGCAAATGACACAAACCTTTTTTTTTTTTTTTTTTTGGTTTTCCCCCTCATATTTCCTTTTCTATTGCTTCTTTTTAAATTTAGGCTTTTTATCTCTTGTGTTGCCCTTGTCTTCTCTTACATTGGTCTATGAGTCATTTTCCTCCTCTTATGCAAGATTTCTGTGTTCTGACTCCCATAGTCCATACAGGCATTTTCCTTCTACTCCATTAAAAGCTGTTCCATTTGCTCAAATGCACTGATGCAATTATTCATTGATTTTTTTTTCTAATCACAGATCAGTTTCACACTTTCCCAGTTTGGAATTAGTTACCTGAAATGAATCATTCATTCAGAAATTTGTGATATTTTTAAGTTAGACATTGGGCAGAACAGAGCATAAAATAAGGCACATATAGCACACTTTTGTTGTTTCAAACTACAATTAATTTGAGTTAATTTTTCCAAAGCTGAAATTGTAATGGGATTTCACTGGAGACAGGGGAGGATTTTTGTTTGTTTGTTTGTTTTTGTTTGTTTGTTTGGTTGTTGTTGTTTTTTGTAACAACATGATCGTTTCAAAAGTATGAGAAATAACCAAACACTCCAGTTTTAGGGAGAGAGACATTACATGAATGATCATACTCTTAGCATAAAAGAAACAATAATCTTTCTTCCAAATGCAATAATCCATAGGGGAAAAAAAGGAACACAGGCAGAATATAAATATAGCACTCTAAAGATAAAGTAATTTATGCTTTCTCACTATTTTCCATGACATCTAAGAGCCTTTTTGTTTCAGAAAAAAAAAAATAAAACAAAACAAAACAAAACAAAAAAACAACAAACCAAACAAAAAACCATCACAAAACACACCAAACATTTCACACCTGGTCTTTTATCTTTATTTTTAAGAATGTACCTGTTTCTACATTAAGAAATCTATACATCACATTTTAAAAACAAATCTCAAAACTAAGCAAAAGTAGGACTTATAGGAAAAAAATGCTGCAACATTTTTCCACACCTAAACATTTCCTGCAAAATTAAAATTTGAACTCAGTCTCTAAATGAAAAAATATTAATCACAATATCAAATTAAAACACATAAAAGAAGCCAGTCAAAAAGCAATCATATATCATTTGTTTATGGTTTACCCAATAAAACCCTGAATAATGTTTAAGCAATGTCATCTGCTTGATCTATCTGTTGCTGGAGTTTAAACAGCCAGAACCACCACCATTACAGAGTTACAAGGAATAATTATGTATATGGATAGATTAGTGCTTCAGAATTCATTTTCTCTCCATCTGGTGTACATTTTATTTTGACCGCAAATGAGGTAATATCCTAGGAAACTAATTAACAATTATTGTAAACAATACCAAAGAGAGCAATCTGATTGATCTCATGAGTGCATTCCCTGCTTGCTCTATGGCACAGCAACAGCAACTGATCCGTGACTACACTGGGTAGGAGCACAGCATCAACTCTATATTAGCAAGTGTACATTTCAGCTTATTTTCATTTTCTTCTGAAAATAAGAGGTGCTGAGATTTTTTTGAAGAAAACCTGTAACACCGATGTTTCAAAATCACTTTTGACAAATGTGTACCACAAGCAGTGACGAATTCTTACTGTCAAACATTCTGTAGAGTGTTGGTTGTTTTCAAAGGCACACAAAGACTTCAAGGGCATGATTTACACTCAGATTTTGTCTTCAAGATTAATATTTAAATGAAGAGATGCTTAGGACAGGTTTGGTCCTCTGTTATCTGCCATGTCATAAGTAACCCTGAGCGAGAAGTGGAGAGTAATGTTGTTGAAGACAACCTAAGTTTTCTGAGATCAATAAAGCAATTTAGATTATTTTTAATTTAGGAAGAAGGAATTAATTTATTATTTAATCTATTATTTATATTGCAGTATAGATAATATTCTAAGTAGGATTGGACATCATGGAAAACATCCACAGTGATAAGTGGCAACCACTGAGGGCTAGAAAACAAACTTGTGCATCAGACCCTTCAGTGTCCATACTGCTTCCTTTTTTGCTCACTCCTGGCATTATTTTGGGCTGCTCCAGGCAACCAAGCTAAGTTTGGAGGAGGTTTCACTTCAAAAAACAGAGCCAAAAGTCAGTATGGATAAGGTTACATCAGTTCCGTCTTCTTTCGCATACGCAGTCCTTCAGTGGTATATCCCAGAAATTTTCTCATCCCCACAGAGAAAGCCCAAGCTGACACCAGGGCCCTCTGCTCTGCTTTCCCCATCAAGGTCCATCTGTGTGATGCACCCAGCAGAAAAGTAACTCCTTGCTTCAAAATTCAAGATACAATCAATACTACTCTCCATTCAACATTCAGTTTAATGTCTTTAGAATCCTAACTTGATTTCTAGCCATAGCTAACACACTAAGAGATTTAAATTGCCTGAGCAGGTGCTTACAGTAGATGATCTCAGGAGATCCCTTCCAACCATGACGATTCCGTGACTCTCAACTCCATGAAATGGATGACTTGACAGTAATAACAATGTAAGCACTATACAGATGCTGTAAACAGATACTCAAGTTTCTCACTGTTTTTTCACAATGTTAACTGTGTCTAAAGAAATGGGAGCATAAGCAACATCCAGCTGGAAAGTTGTTTAAGCTTGTGAAATCCAGCTGTTACTCTTGGCTGGGAGTAGTTCCCCTTCCAAATAGCTCTTAAGAGATTTGGTTTTCCAAGGTGTTGACCGTCCTCAACCTTCCTTTCCATCACATACACTGGGACCCAAAATGCATTCATATTTGATGTCTTTAAAATGCTTTATAAACCTATAAATTATAAAACTGCTTTGGTTAAGCAGCTGTATAAGAAACCAATCAAATATTTAGTTCTTTAATGAACAGTACTGTAAGTATTCTTAACTAAGATAATCCAGAACCAGAAAAATGACAGTTTTAAAATCCAAATACTTTGCTAACTTTAAAATTAATTTGCTTCCATAGATATTTATGCCCATCCTGAACAGTACATGCTCAGGATTTCCTGTTTCTCAGTACTGCACATCCAAATGCTTCCTAGAGATTTACAATTCCATCTCAATTTCTCATCCCACATCTTTGTGTAACGCAATTCTCTTTCCTCTTGTACAATTGATCATATTACAGACAAGTCATTTAACCTCTGTGACCTTATCTACCACAGCAAATCGGTGGCCTGTATAACAAGCACAAAGATGCACCTGTGTTCAACTGATAGCATAGAAAGAGGACCCATTAATTCACACCACCTCATAAAAATTTGGCTTTCATAGGAGCATATCCTTTACAACTCAGTCATAAACACAAACTAGGAGTAACCACAGCCAGCTTATTAAATCAGTCCTTTGTTTTGAAGACATTTGTGTTTTCCTATGTTCACTGGCATACAGAATGTAAGTGCTAGTGGCCTCAAGCAACCATGTAGCCATGACTAAAAAGCCAACTGAGTTCTGTTCAAAATCTTGGACTAATATATTGCCCCAAGTTGTTACAAAATTATAAGCAACAATGACAAATTTAAAAACATATGGATTTTTTTTTCTTCAAAACTTCAGCTCTGAACTACATATATATATATTTGTAGAGAAATTGCTAATTTGATTTCCATTACAGAATACTAAAGAAAAAAAATATATCAAACTTACAAGTGCACCTTGCACAATGATGCTACAAAAACTGCCCTCAAGGCCAAATTTAAAAGGATACTGTTGGCTAATGAAATGTAATTATCTCATTTTATGTTAAATTGCTTGAAAATAAGTACAAATGCTGTACATTTTATCTCAAGAATAATCACCTTCAAATGGAAAAGGCAGATGAATACACGGTTTGATTTTCTGCTGTTACAAAGATTCCCAGTTCCTGTCACCACCATGCTGACTTCTCTCAGGTGAGAAAACATAGCAAGAAATACAGCCCAACAAAAATGTCCTCTCCCAAGCAGTACAGCCAGAAATCTATTCACACACCCAACAGTGACGTTCTTTTGTTAGTTGCTTTGCATCCATGAATTATCAGAAGAATTTCAAGGTTGAAGGTATTTCTTAGCCTAAAATCTTAGCACATTCAAATGCAGTTCTCCAAATGAAACAAAAACCTGTTTATTTGCTGTTATGAAATATCTGAAATATCTTTTTTGTTTGAACACATCCATAGCAAGACCAATGGTTGAAGGAATTTCATATTGTCTTTTAGCATTTAAATAATTTATAATAACATATATTAAGCAGTGAAAAAATGACTTGCCACTTTGACTAGTTTAATTATCAAGCTTAGCTGCTTTTCACTGACTTCATTCTGTCTAACTTGGTGAGGTAATTTCAGCTTGTGTGTTATAAATTATTGGCAAGATTAACAATATATATTAAGATGATGTATGTTTTATTGCTGCTCAGCTAAACATGTCAGCTAAACTAATTATGGCTATGAAGCTCCATTTATTTTTCCATAATGGGACCCTTTAAGTCACCCACATTTGGAATGAGGCATGTCCAACTCAGCCTCTTTCAAACGTAGTTTTTAACTGCATTACATCATTTAATATGGGGTTAAAAGTTCATTATCCAACATACAAATCTTTTACTCCAAAAACTCTGTAACTTAAAGAGGATCTAGGGAAAAATTAGGACTATCAGCTCTTCAGAAAGTAAATATAAATTTAAGTGTGTCTTGAGGGAGATTACCATGGAATTTAGGACATTCTGTTTCCAAGTCACTCTTTTCATTACATACTCTATGAGTTACAATAGAGAGTTGCTACTACAAACTATTTGATATTAGGTCCCTGGCCTGCATCCAGAAACTCATGGAGGAAGTCCAGACTTTGAAGAAAATGATCGTACACTTGGAACTCTTATTGGCAGTCGCAGCAGAAGCACTAAGAACTGCACATGCAAAGAAATCATTACCTATCTGATATGGAGAAGGCTTTCAAAAGGGGTGAAAGGCCTATGAAATGAGCAATGTGTGTGTAATAACTTGTGTAGTTTGTGTCCAACTAACAAAGTATTTGGTGCCACATAACAGTCAGAAACACTCCATGCTTGTTGGGACTGGTGTTCTATGATGTAGAGAGGTTCAGGGAGAATTATAAAAGTTCAAGGCATCCACTGAGCAAGATAACTAATGTTGTGTGGCAAAGTCTGTTAGTGATGTCCAGTCCAGTCTTGTAGAGCCTTCATTAATAAGGTACAAGAAATAGAAACTGCTTTAATGAGATGTGCAGGTGCTGCTAAACTGGAGGGAGGTGTGATCATGAAAAGATCCTTGGAAATACAACCAAAAAATGACAAACTGAAATTCAAGCAGAAAACCAAGGGTGACTTGCCCAGTTTGTGCCCAGACATGGTAAGCACATCTCTTTGCCTGGGATGTGCTCACAACCACTCTGATACATAGCTGAGAGCTCTAGGAGTCTCAAGCAACAACAGATCCAAAGGGTAAAATTCTTCAGTATCTCAGCAGTCCCCAGGCCCAGCAGAAAGAGACTAAGTCCATCATTGCAACACTTCAGCTATTTTCCAATAAAATTATTTACCTGAAAAGCCCTAAGTATGATAGCTCATATAAGAAAGGAAGAGTTAAGGATAAGAATGGAATGGAAGACTTGTCCAAAGGAATAAGTATCAAGCAAGTTAATCCTACTGAGTACAATGCACCAGCATTGTAAATAGGCTGAATAACCAGAAATACCTATAAAGCTGTTCTAGTCTGCCAGCTGGCTCTATCAATCACCAAGATCAGAAAACTCCAAACATCTCCCTATGACCTAGGAAACCAAGCCTGAAGAAGCTGGAAAACTCATCTCAAACTAGGTAATATCTCATCTAAACAATTTCTGAGAAGTGTGGTCCCTTTGACCAGCATTGACACAATAAAAAGGGATGTGCAGCCTGTAGCAAACACACAGAACATGTTTCTCTTCTGACATGCCTACAGAGTTCTCAGTAGCTTTCCCTCCTGTCCAGAGTTTTTTCACAGCAGAAGTGAGGGGACAGGGCCTGCAGCCCTGTGGGTACACCTGGGTTGTTGTTCTATACCACCTTATGTCAGGACAGGGGGTGAAGGTCAAGGATTCTTGCTGCCAGGAAGAAACTGGGCATGGCTTGCAGTCATTCTACTGCTGTTTCCAGTAGATTGTTCTTATCTCAACCCATAATCTCTGCCTTTTGTATCTCCCACCTGAGGAGATCCGTACCTGGTTTGGGAAAGTCTTGGGGCAGGGCGGGGCGCTAAATCAGTGAGTGCTGTTCCTAAAGGAACCACCCTCAACTTAAAAAGTTCTCTTTTAGCTTTGGTGCAGTATTTTAACATACATAAACACACAAAGTTATGAGAATTGTACACATGTGCACAAGGAACATCACAGCCTCATTGTGTTTTATATTATTATTTGAAAAAAATCCTTGAACTCATGGACTTAATTCATGACAGCCCTCCCTCCCACTGCCACCCACCTCCCACCCGCTCTCTAGGGCTGGCTGCAGCCCACACAGCTGGGCACACACAGGAGAGCAGAGTAAGTGACAGGAACAGGGAAGACCACTAAATGCCACATATACCTCCAAGAGGAGGCCAGTTCATCTATGGTCCAATTTGCCAAACCACACCCATTGCTTTCAACAACAAATTGTTTTTTCTCTTTCAGAATATTGTACATAATTTATTGCGGGGCACTAGACAGTTTTCCTCTTGTTCATGTGAGCATTGCTAGTGCAAACTAATCTCAATTAATCTGGCAAAAAAGCCACTTAACAGTCCTTAAAAGATACCATGGCTGAAGAAACTGATGTCAATGAATTGTAGAAAAAAGTAAGAAAAGCTACTGAAATACATACAAAAAGTAAGTAGTGCTATTCTGCAGAGAAAACGTAATCTAACAAAGTTAAATTGTGAAAAAAACCCTCTCAGTTTCACTGGATCATTTTTATGCATGAGGAACTTCAACAGTATTTTCAAATACAGCTTTTCAGAAGAGTTCAAGTTTAACTGCTAAAATGCTGGGGATAAATTTTATTTAGAAATATCTTTATTTCACACAGAGTAAAGCTTTTTCTGCTTGCATACAGTCAGTTGTTTGAGACTTCATACTACAGCAGAACCCTAAAGTCACAAGGGGTAAATGGGTAAGCTTATTCTTACTAGGAAATAAGAAGTGAAGTATCTGAGTACAAACCAAAAAGTGACAGCAACAAGATTTGCCACAAATAAACCAATTTATTACTTTTTGGCAAGTTCCATACAGCATGAGCAAAGATCTTTTACTCTCTATATTAAAACATTATTTAGCTTTATACAAACTGTAAACATCTTCAACATGACAAACTGTTGGTACAGGCGTTCCCCAATTCTGGCACCTTTTCTCTCTGTGTTAATAAACAAAACTGATATCCAAATAAACCAAAGAACTTCTCTCACTGAGCATCTATAAAATGCAGCATGTGCATTTCATATCACATCAATTCTAAGCAATGCAGAGAAAAGTATTTCTAATTATTATTTTTATTGAAATCTATAGTGGTATTATGAGTAGAAATACTTTTTCATTGCTATTGTATCCTAATTTTTATTTGAAATTAAAACCATCATTTTATACAATCAAGGTAGTAAACCAAATTCTATAGTAAACCAGCTGCTTTGGTATATAAACCAACTATATTAGCTATACCGTAACAGATAAATGAGGATGTAAAAACTTCTTATCTGGTTAATACTTTGTTTTCCTGGCAGGCATCTCCCTCTCAAAGGGCTTTAAATCAGACATCTGACCCATGAAGTGAACACTTATCTCCTTCTTAGGTAAGAGATTTTTCTTTCTAATTTTTAAGTTCCAGGAATGTCAATCTACTGGCTAGCTTTACTGAACAACTACAAGACATGTACTGTTAGATCATAATCCTCAAACCAGGGCAAAGGTGTTTAATCTTGACATGAACCACTTTTCTCCAAACCAACTGAGCAGCAGTAAAATATAAACAATTATGTTATTAACTACAGCTTTAAACAAAGAATAATTTAAAAAATCACTTCTCTTGTTAAAAAACATTTGAATTACAACTTTGGTTTCAGTATGCTCCTAATTTTGAAGTCACATTTACAGTGACTTAAAGACAACAATCTACATTTCTAATGTAAAAGGTCAAGCCATACTAAAAATCTCACTTTTCAAGTCTCTGTGCATCATAAGAAGCAATTAAACTTAATTCTTCTCCAGATCACCTTTAAAGTTACTGACACAACCCAAGGTGGTTATTTCTACATCTGCATGCAACCAGCTCCTTTAAGCATTATAAAACATCACACTTTTGATGACAGTGCTTAGATCAACAGACCCATAAATGATGACTTCAGGTGAGTTTCACTACAAGTGAGGACATTGAGGAGCTCTTTGTAAGATTCCTGTATCATTGAAATGCACAGATGAAAGAGTATGAAGAATGAATAGTGCAGTTAACTTACATCAACATTATGATGTACAGTCATAAACAGCAATGCTTTTCCCGCACAAGCAGTTCCTACTGGGCTGCAAAAAAACCCCTATCTCAAATCTTGGCAAAAATTTTCCGAAAGTCTTTAAAAAAAATGTGCAATTCCTTCAGCCAAGAAAGGTATTCTACTACTGGATTTGCCTGCAGGTCTTCTCTGTCCAAATAAAGAAGGGGATTCTCCAGGTCTTCTCTGCCCAAAAAAGAAAGGGATCCTGACTACAGTGTTAAAACTAGATCCTGATAGAACTACAGAGGATATTCCATCAACTGAAACACAATCAATTATTTCAAATACCTTAGCTCTTCCATTATCAGCAAAATCTTACAGAAATAATGGAACAGGAACCTTCATGTAACCTTAATTCTTCAGCAGAAAGGTAGATTAACCAAAACATTTAGTAGTCAATATTTTCACTGCAGCATGGGAAGAAGCTCTATTAAAAAAAAAAAACAATCTGATCTACACAGCCACCATTTCAGAGAAGATCTTCTAAACATGATTAACACCAGCAAGTTCAAAATATTATGTAGGTTTGGTTTTCTTTTAAATCAAGAGTTATGTCTGATTTATACTCAAACCTTGCATGTATTTTTTTCCCTCATTTTTTATCCATTCAATTTAGTTTTACTTTCCAGTCTGTCTGGGAATTGCCTGAAGCCCAACACATCATGGTGCAACTGTTATCCACGTGAATGTATGACTTTTGTATGCTAGCTGCTGCTTTCTGTAGCACTGTCTGTTAGAAGTTTTACAGAATTGTAATGTTCTCCTAATCCATAGGCATGCCTCATATACCTAAAAAAAAAAAAGTTACAGAATTAGTGTTCAGTTTAATTAGAAGTATATGTCATGCCAAACAGTAACACTGGAAAGCAACTTAAATAAAGCCAAGTTTTATCATAGAAAATATATAGAAAATATTGATTAAATAGAAGAGCATGAATAAAGACAATTTTTAATTCTGGTGACTTCCAGGCACAGATTGACATATACTCTGAAGAGGGAAAAAAGTTTCCCCTTGCATCTTATATCAATTTCACTATTATTTTGCAATTATGTAACAGGTAAAATGACCTTACAGCATTCTATAAAGCAGTGACTGACACACATCAGACATTGCCAGAATTTTAAGTACTCCAAACTGAGAGTGTCAGTCACAATTTCTGACCTGCATGATCATTATTCAAGCAGCATTTCAGCGTCAGATATGTAACAGATAGTAAAGAGCAGGTGAAAGCCAAAACTAAGCCCTATGTTACAGAAATAAGTACACTAATTTAAGAAATAATACTTACACAAGTGTTATTGGTTTGCCTGAATATTCTTCACCAACAATAATGGGAGGGGAATCCATTTGCACTACTTCAATAGGTGTTTGCAAAATGTGCGACAAAGCCCTTAGCTGTAAGGCATAAAAACAATTTAGTAATGGGATTAAATCCAATGTAGGGAGGAGACAGGAAGACTAGGCATTTAATTTTAGCAGGCAGTTCAAACACAACATTACAAATATTTTCAGAAAATAAACTCCTAAAATAAGAAAAATTATTTTAACATTTTAAACTTTATTTGAAAACAGGTTGCCTAATGAGGATACAACATTGGGCTAGTTCAGTAATTTGGTAACTGTTCTTTCATAAAACAATAAGACAAACTAAAATACACATTTTCTAAAATTCAAACTCTTGTTTACATGATAAAAACCTAATCCTACTCTGACCTAGACAGCTTTGCTACCATCTAAGTCTTCCCCCACTCACAGTGTCAGTCTTTCTAGTGATATTTAGGCCTACTTGAATTCATTAACTTGCACGTTGTCCAATACATCAGAACAGCAGTGCATCAGCAGAAAGGCTGCTACTTTGGGAAACCAACTTATAACCACAGGAGGAAGTTCTTAATAAACTGTTCATGACTATGTTCCCTTATGCCTTGAGGCATTCTTTCTTAAGAAGTCTTTTTTTAAGATGTATTCACTCACTTCAAAATTTCACAAATAAAAACTATCAATGCAGTACTTACTTCCAGCTGACCACCCCATGCAGCTGTATTTGCTATATCATCACAATATTTCTCAAATTCCTCTGCAGGAAAAGAAGAGACAACTTTTAGTACTTTTCTTATTTGAGAACAAGCAACTGAGGAAAAATACTAATTGTACAATACAGAACTAGAACCAGAAAAGTACAAGCATATTGTACATGAAAACATGTATTCCACTGAAGAGAAGGAAAGAAAAACAAAGACACCAAAAAACAACAAAACTCCAAATTCCTAACTGTTTTGAAAAGAAAATTTAAGGCTGAAGAAAAGAATAAAACAAGTATAACAAATGCAGTTCATAATTTAAACTTTTTAGTCAGGGGACTGGTAACAACAAACATGAAATTGCATAGAGTTTTCCTGTTAAATTTCAGAGGATCTTTAGACTCTAGAAAACAACTGAACAGCAAGTAGCATTCTTAGTTATTACACTCGCCACCTGGTGTACCACTTAGGTATGTTTTAAGTGTCTTGTGACTGTATTTAGTACAACTGTTGGGCTTTTTTAAAATACCCATATTAGCTGCCTTGTTTTTAAACTCCAAAGTATTTATTCCAAACAGTTCTTTTGTAAGGCATAATGAATAAATCATGTATTACTCAAATAAGAGATACGTAAACTCCATTTACTGAGCCACTGATCCACACTAGAGCTCTTTATATATTTAGTTTAGTCTTTTTGTAAGAAAGGGCGCCATAAAACCTTATGTCAACAATGAAAATAAAGGTTAAAATTAAAAAATGCATCCCTGCAAACAATTATAAAGTAACTATAGATTTTCTTGAGCTGCACACTCATTTTCAACAACTTTCCTACGTACATTGCAAACACAAATATAAAACTCGACAAAAAGTTAATCATTAACCTAGTAGACAAGCTGTTTATAATAACTTAAATCACATCCCAGAATAAGATTGCCATCTAGTAATCAGCAAGTTGTGATTTTTTTTAAGAGGAATAACGTTTATTAATTACTTTAAAAATAACAGGTCAAGAACAAACACCACACAGGTCCCAACTCATCTGTAATTCAGACTGAGATTTATCAGAAAGTTATAATAGTTTTTAAAATCTCTTATGCTGCAATTCTTACCTCTGCTATACATGTCTCCAGTATTAGGGTTTGTAAGAAAGGGCAGGAAGTCATCAAAGTGACTTTGCATATACTTTGCTGTTTGATTCCTCAGAGTTGCAACAGTCCAGGAATTCTGGCGATCCTTGAGCTGATCTTCAATAGCTTTGTACATGCAATGGCCATCTGAAGGGATCTGTTTAATCTCTAAGTGCCTTGCTGCCAAAAGGGAGGCAAGTTTCTGACTTTCAAGATGTCTAGCACCTGTTAAATTTTCTATCTCAGCTTCAGCTATCCTTTCTTCTCTTTCTCTCTCCAAGGCAGCTTTTTTCTCCTTATATTAAAAACACATAAAAATTACATCAAATGTTAAAATTTAGAATATCCCTGTACAGTTCTTGCCTTACTGCTTGTTTCTAACTCTTCAAATGTTTTCTCAGTACATTTCTATCTGTGAAATACTTGCCTGAATTGGTACTACTGATTAGGGACCTCCAAAACACAAACTTTAGCAAACGATAAGTGACCAATATATCTTAATTGCCTCCAACACTACACCTGAAATTATGTGACTGGAGAAGTCTTAATTATATCAGCATGCAAAATAACACTTTACAACACTCATACAAAGGCTATTAATTGTACCTATTTCTTCGGGATCACCTATTTCATCACTCAAGTAGGAGGAATTCTCATTAAACATCAAAAAATATCACTCTTTCATAGTAAGTGTGAGATCTACCACTTAAGCATAATGGAGCTCATGTCATGAAACTGAAACTCCCTCAGGCTAGCTACTATACATCAAAAAAGACTGCTCCTAACCTAAAGGATGGATAAGAATGCATAGAGAGAATACTAGAAGGGATGTAGTAATATATAAAAATTACTTCTATAGAATGTTCATGCCTAAGTTAACAAGGGAGCAAGAGCCAAAGTAAATGAGCAAATAAAAAAGGAAGCAGTACAGAGAATGATCTTTTCACTTCCATACTTGAAATTGACCACAAATCAAGACCAGACCGGTTTAGGCAATCACAATAAAGGAAAACTAGACTAGAACTCTCAGTTTGCCTGGACATGGTGCCATGAATTATGAACACCCTTTTATTATGTTGGCAGTGACCACGTAACAGGGGATGGACTATGCAATAAAGCAGCACTCCTCTGGCCCTGAATCAATACTCATACAGGTACAATGAGAATGTTAATGCATCACAATCTGAGGCTTAACCAGACTTAGGCATAACAGCCAGGACACCAGGTAGTGTTCGTTAACAACTCAAAATTTTAAAAGAATTTCAGGATTAATGTTCTTTTGTTAAATGTGTAAAGTTCTACTACTCACATATTTTTCACATAGTATTTTCCATTATTTTAATTCAATTACTTTACTTCAATAAATTTTTAGTGAAATTGTTTCAAAAGTAATTTACTTTACATGATTTCATTTTTTTTTTCTGGCTCCCATTTCCTGACCTATTCTGATTCCCAGCTCATGGCTGATAGTAGAAAAATATAATTATTTATAAAATGCTTACATATCTCTAGATAGCAGTTTTAGACTTTCAAGGTACACATTAGGTACAGCATCAATACTGAATTAGCCAGTCCTAACTGTCCTGCAAAATTGTTTAACTTTGGTTATTACAACTAATTGAACATACTGTCAATCAATTATTTGTAAAATGTTTAATGTGAAGTCATACCCGCCTCTTCTGTGCTTTTGATATTCGAGGATGCTGAATCTGTCGCTCTACTCCTTCAAGCTCTAAATTTGCAACCCCATCAGCTATGGAATCTGTCTAAAAATAAAAACCAAAAAAGTTAGATGTGCTTATTAGTATAAATATATGCATCCTCTGAAACATTTTTAAGTTCTGTCCCAGAGTATATTTATGCATTTCAGCACAGTACCCATCAAGGCCAAAAGTAAAGCATTTCACATCCCAAACCATGGTCATGCATTTCATTACTTTTTCTGTAGTCTCAACAAAGAGACAGTTATGAACAGAGCATCTCAAGCTGTTTTCTTTCATAATTCAAGATGTTTTCTTCAGTCTGTTCTCTTCCATACTGAAGTGTAACACTGCTTACTAATTGAAAGAAAAAGTCTTCCTCACCATAGCAGCCACTGACACTCAAACAGTCATTATCAAGTACTGTGACAACTAAGCAGAAGACTGCACTTTCCATCCCAAAGCATAACCACCAGCTGGAAAAGACAGGATGTTGACACTTCTCAAGAAAAACGACAAAGCTAACCCTGTAACTGTATGAGTTAGATGTCACCTGTGGACATGTTTCAATCCAAATAAAAAGCTGAGCAGAAAGAAACCATACATCTCAAAACAAGATCCTCTCAGGCAAAGCTGAGTCCAGAGTAGGGGTTTTAGATTGAAAGGTCCTCCATCTCCACCAGAAAATTTCTACAGCTCATTGTATCAGGATGCTCCACCTATATGGGAGTAAAACACCTCCAACAATACCCTATTTGCAAAAGTAATCAGTGCAAGAGAAGAGAGGTGACACTGCTTTTGGTATTGAAGAGTAAGGAGACCAGCCAGACTCATCAATCCCAAAGTTAAACACCCTGAGGAAGAACAATGTTTCCTGACAGAAACTGGCACCAGTGACAATGTGGCAAACAAAGCTCCTGGTAAAGGAACCAACAATGTACTAGCAGTTATAGCTATCTATACTGTGTAACAAATAATTCTGATTAGCATCTTGAATCATTACCATTATCATCACCACCGATTTAGAAAAATAATTTATTCTAATCATAAAAACATACTTGGTTTGCCATCCTTAACCTTGGGGGACAAAGCTGTATAAAGGATCAATTACAACTATATTCCTTTAAACATAAACTGTTGACTAAGTCTGGGGCTACGACTGGATCTAGGTGCACCTAGACTCCTCTCCGAGAAGGCAGTTTAGAAAGCAAGGGGGTCCTTTCTGAACCTTGTCACTCAAGAGGGTTTCTCTAATAAACTTTCTCCCAATATTCCATTCTGCCTGTTACACTCATTTAGCAAAATAAAACAAATTTTTGAAACTAATCTAAGATACAGGTAAACAGAAGCATTATGTTTAACACTTGTCCATTAATCATCTGTTTAAACATCTGATTAAAAACTACTACAGAAAATTGGTATAAGGTAGTAACTATTGCAGTTGAAAACATTTTATTCACAGGGATTCTCAGTAGATGCTTCTAAATCAAGTCTATTTCCCTAAAAGTCATTCAGAAATGTTTTCACTTTCCTTTTCAAACAAAAGTATGTCCTGTTTAACTCCTTGTTAGGTCACTAATCAGAAAACACCATGTCAAGAAATTATCAGTCAGAGAGGTTTCTGTTTGCATCTTTACAAGATCTAAATAGTCAAAACACACACACACTTAGGAAAACACTTGAGATGTATGAGCGTAGAGCAGTAGCATCATTCACAGATAACTACTGCATCAATGCAGCCACAAGCTGTATTCCTGTTCAGGTAGGAGAAAGTAAATGATCAGGCCTACTTGCACAACTGGTCCTTAAATTCAGGCACATGATACAAATAAGAGTTCTTTACAGTATTGTATATGCAGAATTAAGTCTATGGATTGCAAATTCACTACAACAGAAGTTTCCAACACTCTACTTATTAATTGTTAAAACACAGGTCAGCTTTTGCGTCACACAAGTATTTAATAGTGTCTAGTTTACTCAGATGCTCACATATTCTGCATCTCAATCTGAATAATGTTAAGTCTCTGTTAAAAAATAAGTGGTTTGTCATCAAACTGGCATGATTTAAGTATGTAGCTACGTTGCCAACATGGCAGAACAGTAGAATTTAGGAAGATAATTCTCATCCCAGAAAGTGTCTTCCAACAAAAAAATCAGTTACCTGTAGACAGAATTGCAAGGCAAAACACTCTTGATGAGTCAAACACCTATTGAAGGTCAACAATACTCTAGTAGTCTATATAAGATAAATAGAGTGACAATATAACAGTAACTTAAAAAAATAATTCTTTAACATCACTGAGTTACTCATGTAGCCTTAAGAGCAAAATGAAATACTTCTTGTGGTGGTGCACTGTTCCCCCTACTTAGGCCTTCTCTACTCCTTGGGCCTGCTTTACAATCTCAGAAGTTCTTGTTACATCTTGGCCTTTGTGTAATGAGTTGGCTGGTGAAGTGTCGCTTGACCATACCAGAACCCTTGCATGGCTTACATGGGATGGCATCATTCACACCAGGGACACCTGCTGCCTGACGAAGGAGGTGAAATAATCAGTTACCCACCCGCCAGACCCCCTAGCCTTGGAGAATTATCCACCTGAATCCTAACTGGAGTGGAATGCTACCATTGTCACCAGACTTTTGAATAATTTCAGTAATTATTGACTTGGATTAGTGCCAGAATGGGAACTGATTAATGACTAAAGCCAATCATCTTGTAACCCTAAACACAGTGATCCTAAGTGAAACCCTAAGAGCTCTCCTGAGCCACAGTGGGCTGTGCCAGCATCTCCTCTGAATGGGGCACCTCTCAGAGCTTGTGAACCCTCTAGTCTGTGATATTCAGAGGACCACTGTCATCCGACAAAGGGGCCTGGGTAAATACCCTCCATTCCCTGAGGCTCAGCCTTTGCTCACTGAGAAATGCCAAGGCATTCCACATAAGTATTTTGCTGACACTCAAGCGGAATCTTTAACTAGTATACCTTTTTACTTTTATAGACATACATCTTTGTGTCTGGGTGCATGTGTGTGTGAATTGATTTAAACATCCTAGGCAAGTATAATATGAATGTTCCTGTCCCGGATCTATACATAATCGAATTACTGTTGTGATTACAATCTAATTGAATCACCTTGCAAATGTTAAATTAGTCAATGACTAAGTGCTGCTAAAATCCTTTGGATGTAAACACCCAATGAAGCTTAAGTTTGGACTCAGCTGCACATAGGCCCCATCAGTAGTTTAGAAAGCCAGGGGTCCACTCTGAATCTTGTGACTCCACAGTAGGGTCTCTCTTACCTTTTTGCATTCCCCATCTCTGTGTAAATCATTCTAAGTCACCTCTAACATGATTTTCCTTGTATGCCTCAGCCAGAGATTAAGTAACAGAGTAAACCTTGCCAATGAATTTTGTCATGCTTTTGCAAATTTATATTAAACCTTCTTTTGACAATATCTTTGACAGCGATTCTCTAAGCAACCAAACCACTCCTTCTCAACAGTGCTCAACAAAACCAAGAAAACCCCCCCACTGTTAAACAACCACTCATTGCAACAGCTGAATCTTTCCAAAGATGAAAAGAGTTACTTACATTGTGAAGAAAAGGATAAGTACTTTGATGTGTTATTTCATTATAATTTTTAAAAGTAAAAAAAGCCTTAACACAAACTGTACCTGTATATCAGCTGAATTTAAGGCACCTACCTTATCCTGTTCAGGTAAAGCTTCCTTCAGCTTCTTTAATTCCTCCTTGTGCTTCTGTTCAAGTTCTGCCTCTAGTTTGGCAACTTCATCAGCTAGCTGTTTTCGCCTCTTTTTATCATTCTTGGGAACAGCATTTTTCATGCCTTGAATTTTTGCTGTCAGAGAAGTAGTGAAATAAAACATTATTTCTAAATATTGAGACTACATGGCCATTGCAGAAGGGATAACTGCAAATCACACAGAAAAAAATAAATTTGGAAACATCTTTAGTGTAACAGTTTCACTATGAGACTGCCCAATCTAACCACCACATTTTTTCAAAGTGGCTGTATTTTTTTTTAAAAGATGCAAACTGCCTTTTCTTTCTTTCTCTAAAGAAGAGGAAAACTTTTGCCATGTTACTAATATAAACACTTATGAACTTCATCAGTGCAGCAGACCTTAGCCTGTTGCCTTCAAAAAGATTATTCAGGCATTGAGATCTCAAGTCTCACAGGAAAGATGTGTAAGTTTTTAATCACAGAAGCAGCAGATTAAGAGTAAAAACAGAGTTTACTGCCCTTAAAATAAACTTTCTAAAAGCAAAATGGGTATGAAAGAAAAGAAAAAAAAACCTCAACTTGCTTAAATTCCCTAAGTATTTTTAAGGTGTAAGTCAATGTTCCATTTCTCAAACCATAGAATAGTTTGGTCAGAAAGGATGTCCAGAGGTCACCTCCTGCTCATAGTGAGGATAAATTCATATATACCAGGTTATGTTAATTCAGATGGACCTGGAATTTATCCAGACGACTGTGCAAAGCCTCCAGGGATGGACATTCTGCAACCTTTCTGGGCAGCTTTTTCCTCAATATTTCATGGTTCTTGCTATGAAAATATTTTCCTCTTTTACTCCCATGAAAATTCTATTCTTCACAGTGGCTCCATCCATTACAGAGTGGAAACTACAAGCATATCCCTCATGGTCTTCTCTTTTTCTCCAGACTGAATACAGCTTTCACAGCCCATGTTCTTGAACACTCTGTGCCAGCTCTGTCACTTCTGTATTCACTGTTTTAGAGTTACAGCACCAACTGTTTAACACCCTGTTCGCTATTTATCACCTGTACATTTTCCTGTCCTTCACCCTGGACTGACACAATTGAGTTGGATGATGGTGCTGATACTGAAACTTTTCAAGGGAAGGCAGGAAGAATGCTCATATTGAAAGATTTATGTTAAGCATTCAGCCTCACAGACGAATAGGCTGAGTATGACAGAAAATCAGCTTTGTTCATAAAAATTAACATAATGAGGGAGAAGAAAACCCAGGACTTAAAAAGGCATAAACAAATTCATGAGAGTATGCGGGGGTTGGAGGTTGGATTTTCAGAGGTGGAGATGCACCTTATGTTAATTCTTATGAACAAACTATTTGCTCTCTGTTAAATAGTTAATCATTGCACATACCAGGAATGTATCTTTCAAGCAGGGCCACGTGTGCCTACAGGTCACCTGCCTCTCCTAACGGGGAAGACTGCGGCTCTGCCTTCTATACACCCCTCCCACCATTTGGTAGGGGAGGACTACAATTATCACCTCCTCTAGGTGGAAAAAACCTCTGTTCCTCAGCCTCCCCCAACCCAGGTGCCATGTGCTCCAGCCAGCTAACCACAATGCTTGATTCCTACCCCTCTTTTCAATTTCAACAAAATTTGAGGGAAAAGAAGGCATCTCAAAACAGTAAATTCCTATAGATTTAACGATAACATGCAGCCTGCCTCCTTTCTCCTTGAACCTTGTGATAAAAGGCTGAAGATGTGCGTATTTCATTACATATCAAAAAAGCCAAACAAGGAAGAGGCTGTATCAATATGCCAGCAACGAAAATGGCTTAACAAAAATGCTATAACTGTAAAACTCAGCAGAATACAGCTAAAATACTTACTTATATTAATCTACTATTATAGGGAGGTAAAATGAGGCAAAATGTTACAAGACCATATGAAGCACTGTAAGTCTGTAAGTCTACTACTCATACTTTACTATGGCTAGACAGGACATGAAAGTTCACTTCAGATCAACTGCACTTTGAATGAAGAACCGTAGCTGCCTGGGCACCAAAAGCCTCTCTGCAGGGGCTTTCAACCTAAAATACCTAATAAAAACCTAAAAGCAAAGTAGCAAAGCGCCAAAGCCACATCGACCGCCCAGCATCATGTCACAGCGGCAGGAGCACGGCAATGCGAGCTCGGCAGGCCCCACTGCCGCCCTACTGCCTCACCACTGCCCCACCATTTGCCCCACCACTGCCGCCCCATTGCCGGCCCATTTGCCCCACCCCTGCCCCACCCCTGCCGCTCCATTTGCCCCACCACTGCCGCCGCCGTGCCCGCCCCCTCGCCCGGGCTCTGGAGGCCGCTCCGCCCTTCCCGCAGCCCAGCGGGGCCTCCGCGCGTCCCCGGCCGCCCGCCCGGCCCGAGGCACCCTCTCTCCCTCACCCTGCAGCTCCCGCTTCTCCCTGCGCTGCCGCTTCACCAGCTGCTGCAGCGGCCCGGCGGGACCCGGATCCTCGTCGCCCGAGCCCTCCATGGGCGCCCGGAGCCCGGCGGGGCGGGCCGCGCCTCACCCCCGACCCCGGCGGGAGGCGGGACATCGCCGCGCTTCCGCCCGCACCGCACCGGACCCGGCCCAGCCCCGCCCCCGGCACCGCCCCGGCCCCAGCACCGCCCCGGCACCGCCCCCGGCACCGCCCCCAGCACCGCCCCGGCACCGCCCCCAGCACCGCCCCCAGCACCGCCCCGGCCCCA
>JAWWEW010000078.1:14448252-14612649 GCA_035583185.1 Anabacerthia variegaticeps | reverse complement strand
ATCCTCAATTAAAAAAAAAAAAAAAAAAAAAGACAAAAAACCAACCAACCACAAAACTTTGTTTCTGCTGTCAGAGACAGCTGCTCTCTTGTGTCCTTTGACACAGGTCCAGAATTACTCACAATCTTTCTTGCAATTCATGTGTGTAGTGATTAACACTCATACTTTTCAGCTCTGCTTCTCCAGAATTTTCAGTTGCTCTGTAGGCTTTGAAGATGCAGGTATTCACTGAAGACACAATCCAAAATTAAGCCCCCTGTAAGTTAAAAAAAAACACAAACAAAAAAGAAACGACCCAACCAAAAAAACCAAAAACACCAAACCAGACAAAAAGCCCACCCAAATCCATATGATTCCACTTCTTCCTGCCTCTCCTTCACTTTCCATCATATTGTAATTGAAGTCAGCATCCTTATTAAGTTAAAAGTTTTTGTTTTGTGTATGAAATTTCACTTGTGGTTTCGTTAGGTAGTTATTAATTTCCTTCCCAGGCCTCCTTTAGTGTGTTGCTGGGTTTGTTTTGACCAGCTGTTCATCCCAGAGGTGACCGGGCTGGCACTGGAATGAGTATAGACTCAGCGAGATGAACAGAGATTACTTCAGTGTATCAGAGACTTTGACAAATGAGGAAAGGGTACTGAATAGACTTGCATGTTGTTATTTCTATTTCACAGTTCTAGGGAGAAATCGGAGTTTTTAATCTTGATTGTCATGGCTTGCAGTAATATTGTCTGGCTGCCCAGCTCTCTTCCCTAATAAATTGTGAGGAAGTTGTACTGCAGAAGCTTCAGAGATATATGGAACTAAAGGGAAGGAGCGGAGGGCTCTCATGGTCCTAGTCCTTGTACAAGCCAGTTCTTGGCTTGTCTTCACTCTTCTGGCTGATGGATATTGATCCTGGTAAATGCTGAAAGCTATGAAGTCTCTATTTTAGTGTGTCCCCTGGGTCACAATAGTTTTATATAAAGTGACTTATTTATTTAGTCTGTTAATTTTTTAAGAAAATAAAAAATAAGTGGGTTTATATCTCTTCCTTCCGTCTTAAAAGAAGAAGAATGTTTATGTTTGCAAGTTTTTGCATACTTTTGCATTTCCCCCTCTGTGGTTCCGTGAGTTAGAGCTGTGTTAAACCTTGAGATTTTAATTTTTCTTTTAAGTTCTAGCAGCTAGGTTGTGACGAAAAACAATTAATAACATGCAACTTGGAAGTAATTTTAGAGTCCCTTGCACTAAAAATACTTTTATGGTTGATTTTTATGCAGTATAATTCTTCAAATGTTGCTACTTTTTAAAGATAAGTCCATTAAAGTAATATTTCTTTGGCCTGACCTAGCTGCAGCAGAGTATGTAAATTCAGTTTGCTTCCTATTTAATGTACTATCATCAATCCTTTGTGTTAGGAGGGCACTAAGACAGTGCACCTTCTGATCACTCAAGCTGTTAGCTGCTAACCTCGAAAGCAAGCAAGGGAAGCTGAGGGTGACCTAAAAAAAAGAGAGTGGTAGAGATGATCACAGTCATTGGAAAAATATTTAGTAGAACATGTTGACAGGAACTAAAGTGAGCAGCCTCTGGAGAGATAAGGCTCCTAATCCTGCCTGGAGAATTGAGTTACTGTAAGGGACTGATTCAGGAATCACCCACTGAAGTTACACCACTTCATTGCCATTCTCTGTGCCACTTGCAAATTTGCACACTTGAAAACATCTGCTCAAAGTCATTTTAGTGGTCTCATTTGTGTAGCAAGTAATGCTTCAAAAGGACAAGGTCTGGAATATTATATCATATGCAGAGTGAATGGTTTCTTTGCTTAGAGGGGTACCATTTGCCATGACTGGTAGTTTCAAGAAAAGGTCAATGAACACAGACCAAAACCTCAGTCATGTTGTAATGGGGCAGCAAGACAATGGAGCATCTCAGGGTCACTGAGCTGTGCCTGTGACTTCACTTCAGTAGCTCGTTCTCCTGCTCCCTTCCCTCTGCATCTGGCAATTGAAATGTTCAGCCAGTCTTTAGCTGTATCCTGATCAGTTTATCTTTTTTTTTTTTTTTAAACATCTTTCTCTCTTTCCCCCCAAAAGCAAAGAGTGGCAGATAACCAGGAGAGTCAAATGACAATTGAGGAAAGGAAACACCTGATCACAGCTCGAGAAGAAGCCTGGAAGTCCAAGGGTAAAGGAGCAGCCAATGACTCCACACAGTTCACTGTAGCTGGCCGAATGGTAAAAAAAGGTCAGTGATGAAATGATCCCAGTATAAATAAGACACCTCTTATCTGTCTAGTCAAAACAGAGTCAAGCTTAAGCTATGCAGAAACAGTATCTGTGTTTAGCAAGAGAAGGACTGTTTATCTTCAGCTGAATATCATGTCGTGAGGCTGTTCACTTTAGCTTCTTGTGGCCATCATATTGATCCATTTTGTTCTGTACTGTTGCACTGCCATCCAGTTATTACTGGGCTCTGTCTGACTGGTGGAAGTCTTTCACTTGAACAGGAATATATGTTTTGTTTTTACTTCTAATACAACACAGAGGCAGAGGGTATAGTTGGATTATCCTTTCTTATTTATTCTTCCTTTGAAGACCCAGCTGCACTGCCTAGAGAATAGTTGCAAAATCTAGTTGTTGCTATTGCTGGCACTTCCCCCACTCCTAGGATTGCTGGGAATATTTAGCAAACAAGTGTTATTTTTTAGATGTTGTCTTGTACACAACTTGAAGTGTTATGGTTGGCTGAAGAAATCACTGAACAGATTCCCTGGTTCTGTGTAGAACTGGGGAGTAAAAATGACAAGGGAGCAATGTTGACTGTTTTTGGATCTCTTGAATTCAGTCACTTTTTCGAGACCTAATCGTTCTTCTGAAGTGGACAGGAGTCTCTGGAAACTGTATATGGTAGAAATGTAGCTGTTCTTTCAGTGCTGCTGGTTGGGGAAGAAGGCACCTAAACTGACCACTTGTGCTTAATGAATACTAGATTTTGTTTTGTTACAAGGACTTGGCTATGAAACACAACAACAATGAACTTTGAGTTAAATGACAACTATCAAAAAAATAAAAATCATTGTAAGGCAAGGGTAATATTGCCACAGGAGTAACTGTTTGCAGTCCAAGCCACACTCTGTTGGCAGATAAACAGATACACGGTATTAGGAATTGCATCTATTAGTAACATGTTTTAGCCAATGCTTACATTGTTTTGCTGCTAGAAACACCAGTGGTCACTGTTTAAAGAGTAACCTATTTTAGAGTGTCACCAAGAAAAACTGCTCAGTTGTCCACAGACTTGCTTTCTGAGATTTTGTTATTTTTTTTCCCAAAGAGATTGGTCTTAGGAGAGGAATAGATTGTGATAGCATTTGCTTTTCTTAATGGGGAAAAAATTGCCTTGAGAGGGTCTCTTTAGGTGCTAGGATCGTTCTTTTGAAGAAGCAAGGTAACACAATGACAGTGGCATCAATAAAAGTAACCCAAGTGGGCTTTTTATTAGATGTGTACTGTTTTTATAGCCTAAAAGAATAAATTATTGTGTTTTTAATTTAAGAGATTATGATAAAGCAATGCAAAATTACCTCTTTTTTATATGCATGTGTAGAGATGCTGTATTTTAATTGCTTCTTATGGCTAAAAATTTTGCAGTCTTATTTGGAAGGTGATCCTTTACTAAGCAGTTCTCAGTGTGGTGTTGTGGATTAAGTCCTGGCAGAGCTGCTTAAGAGCTGTGTCCTCTCAAGTATGTCTTGACAAAGGCTTTACCCATTGGCTTAAAACCTGCTGCAACTTTGAGTGTCTTAGGTAAAAGGGAGAAAAATTGCTCGTGGAAAAGCTACCCAGTTATATTCTAACTCTGTCATGGTGTTAGACAATTAGGACTTGCTAGGATTTGCAGTAAAGATAGTGGAAGCATGGTTAGTAGATGTTCTCCCAGCACAACATTGCCTTAATCTGATCAAAATAACTAAAGGCTTAACTTACATGGCTCAGTAATTAGTAAGCTATTGCTAAGTGAAAAATAGATATTAGAGTTAAAAGTCTGTTCCCCCATTTACTAAAAGTCTAGGCAACAAGAGTTAATAGATGCAATTCTTTGCTTCAGTATGCTTTTCTACTTAATAAAACCCATGAATCCTATAGAGTGCCATTTCTCTTACTACAGAAATGTAGATTCACATGAAAAGAACTAAACAAAAATCATCTCATTTTATCCACTGGGTCTAGAATGATTTGCTTTCTGATAGTTACTGAAAACAGTGGAGGAAAGTACAACAAAAGGAGAGAGGAGTGCTTAATATTGTGGGAACCCTGACTTCCATTTCTACTGCCATTTCCATGTGTTCTTAAAAATGCAACAGGGCCCAAGAATTGCTGCATAATCCAGGGACAGCATTCACAAGTCAGATGTATCCTGCTGTGTGTATTTATGTGTTTACATTTTTAAAAGGGTTGAGGGCATGGTGGAGGTGAAGGTGCCAAGCAAGATCTTGGTAATTTCCTTGCTGACTATATCTTTTTGTTCAGAATACTTTCATTTTTTAAAATGTGGCTTGTGGTAGAGTTGGACTCCAAAATACAGACTAAGTGAACTGCTACTATCTTGAAAAGGAGTAAAATTACTGAATTCAAGAGAAAGCATAGTTAGGGAGGCTGGGGAAGTATGCCAGACTGTAGGAAGTGTTCAGGCTCATCTGCTTTCCCTAAATAGCTTCCCTGCCATTGCTGGAAATGCAGGCTGAACTCATGACTGCATTTCCCATGTTCTGTGTTCCTACGCAGGCCTGGCTTCTCCAAGTGCTCTAACACCAGTAGCATCCCCTTACAGTAACCGGCAGAAGTCTACCACTCCAGTTACAAAGCCCTTGGAAGGTAAGGAATAAAAATGGATGAGATATGTTCAGGCTTTTTTATTTGCTGTCAATTAACAGGTTTTACTTTCTGGTTTGCGTAGAAATTGAAGCCAGGCCTGATATGCAATTGGAATCAGATATGAAGCTTGACAAGTTGGAGTCGTGCTTGGGAACGCTGAATAACAAAGGTTTGTAGAGTTACCAAAGTTGCAGTGTCTCCACTCTCTGACTTCAATAAATGGATGACAGAAACTGAATATTTCTTTTTTCCGTACTTCCTGATCACTCGCTTTATTTTTGTGATTCAGTCTTTACTAAATTTCATTTTTGTATTACAAATGTATAATAGAGTACATCACAAATGCCAAAACAGCTTTCTTATTTCTCTACACATGATGTACACATCCTTCTTGAGGGCAAAATTTCTTAAAGCCATATAGCCAGTCTGAACCATATTGCCTACACAGTGAAACAGCTTTAAATGTAGTTTAGTCTTATTAAAAATCAAGATAGGACAGTAAGCTGCTCAAAGCATAATTCATTCACCTTCCTGCTTTTTTGAAAATTGACTCTCTGTAGCAGTTCTTCAGCTTCCTTGTACAGCTTGTTGGCTATTTGTGAAGCTGTCTAGAGTTCTACAGTGTTTCTATCTCATATGTCTGTCCTCCATTTGTAAGACAAAATACCTTTTGTAATTTATAGTGTGTCAAATACCATAAACAAATGTATTCACATTTTAGCAGAGGAGGCACTAGTGTGGAATCATGACTGTGCCATACTCACTAGTCTGAAGTAGTGACTTTTCCACTTGTAGTTCTAGTAGATCTTTTCAAAGGAAGGAATTATATGATTGAAGGCAAGATGGAATATACAAGTCCATAAAATGCTTATATCATCCTACCAAAACAACTCATTTTTGTTAGTGCCTAAGTTTTTCATTTAGCCATATTTCCCAAGCATTTTCTATCATAGTTCTTGCATATGAGTAGCAGTTACACTGTGTTAACACTTTTCCAGCACTTTTCTACCATCACTTAAAAAAACAAAACAAAACAAAACCCCTACGAAAACCAAAACACCATCTCCCCCTAAAAAAGCCCACTCTGACAACTATCAAACAAGCCCTGTTTATTCTTTTTAGAGTTAGAACCTTCAGTATGATTATTTACTGGGTAAGGTGTTTTCTTCCTGCAGTTGCTGGGATGCAAGAGACAGTGCTGACAGTTACAGGAAGATCTGTGAAAGAGGTGATGAAGCTGGATGATGATGAAACGTTTTCCAAATTTTATCGCCATGTGGATTTCCCTTCTTCCTCAGTGCCTTTGGACCTTGATGAGGACTTTGATGCCATCTTTGATCCTTATGCACCAAAGTAAGAACTATTTTTTTCCTCATTGTTTTGAAAGCAGACATAGGGCCAAGTGTTCCATGTTCAGCTCTAAGTCATCATGTAGGTAGGTCTCTTAGTACTGGGCATGTCTCTTTCTTCTGCATATTTCTGAAATCATGCTCCTGCCTGAATTGAGGAAGTGATCCTGATTCTTGTCATTAAAAAAGTTATCTGATGATTGCAAACACGGCTTGTTTTCCAGGTTGATATCTTCTGTAGCAGAGCACAAACGTGCAGTTAGGCCTACACGCAGAGTCCAGTCCTCAAGAAACCCCCTGAAAATGCTGGCAGCAAGACAAGATATTCTTCATGAATATACTGAACAGAGACTGAATGTTGCCTTCATGGAGTCCAAGCGAATGAAAGTGGAAAAAAGTAAGCTAGCAGCATGATTTGTACAAGACACCATCTTGCTATTTTAATTAAAAGTGAGGAAAAAAATCCCAATACGAAAATCAGAAGGGAAGGAGTGGAACGCATTGTCTGAATGGCAATAAATTGAGTGAGGTATAAGGTAGAATGTAGACTGGCTCGGAGGTCTGGAGAGAAGGGCTTGTGTGACTTCCTCAGGGAAAGCTACCTGCAGCTGCCTCCTGTGTGTAGGTTTAATTATTTATTTTTAGCACAGTCACCTTGTGCAGAGAGGGAGAGAGTGCCACAGTGCCTGCAGGGTGAGGACAGGACATCAAGGAAAGCAGATCCAATGTTACGTTATGCTGGGATGAGAGCTGGCAAGAATAGATGAACTTTTGTTCAGGTACACTGGCCTCAATTTTGGGTCCTAATTTTCTCTCAGAGACTGGAATTAGCCTTCTTGACTCCTAAAGATTAATTTCCATAGAGGTGCTTTGTGGAAGGGCTTTGTCTTCTACTTGTGACATTGCTTTCTCCTGACAAACAGACAGGCAGCAAAAGACATTATTGTAAAATTTATCCAAAGCCACTCTTGCCATTTGGGGTACACGTTTTCCTTGTTACATTTGTATAAAGAAAGGTCATCTTTAAATGTTGACTGTATTGATGAAAACACTAATTATATGTGTAATACTTTGTTGCCTTTTCATGAGGAGCATTTCCCTGAGTTATAAATTCATAAAGTGCTTTGTCTTTGGTTGCACAACAAGCAAAAGTAGCCAAGAATTTGGGCCTTAAGTTTACAGTAGAACATGACTAAGACTTTGAAATGTCAATGGCTGTTGCATCACACTGTCTGAGCCAAATATTAAGGGGATTTCAGTTAATTAGCCTCAACTCTCTGCTGTCTTTTTATTACTGATGACTGATAAGGCATTGAAGATCCACACAATACTTCACAAAACATGGGCTAAGACATGTTTCCTGCCAAATATATGGTATTTCTGCCAAATAACATAATTATGATGCTGGCAGTTTACTCTTGGATGATATCTAGAAATTTAGGTAATCCTAAACCCACAAAGCTTTTGGGCTAGTGGTTAATCTGAGTTCAGCCTGGTTTTGCTGTTGCTATTGAGAAAAATTAAAACTGGAAATAACAGGCAGAAATTATTTTCTTAATGTAATAGCCCATTTTTTAATACAATTTTGTCCTTTTTGTGTGTATGTGTCTTTCCTCCCAACTTTCTTTTATGTACAAGTGTCTACAAACTCAAATTTCTCAGAAGTAGCACTTGCTGGCCTGGCAAGCAAAGAGAACTTCAGCAACATTAGCCTGCGGAGTGTTAATCTAACAGAGCAAAACTCTAACAACAGTGCTGTGCCATACAAGAAGCTAATGCTCCTGCAAATTAAAGGTATGCTGGAACAGCTTTTACTTTCTCTAAATAATAGGCTGAATGTACCATATGGGAGTTGCTGCCACAGTTGGATGCTTAGTTTGTTCTAGACCTTCAGCTCAAGATTTATGTCCAGAACTTAAAAGAATAAGTGACAACTGTGTGACACCTTAGAAACAGGTTTGCGTTGTGCCACTGGTGTGTGTTTTCCAAAGAGAGAACAGAATATATCAGAAATTTTAGCCATCTCCCGTTGAAATTTTTTAACTGTCCCATTGTTCCAGTGCTCAGTATAACTTGGAAGTGACATGACAGTGTTCTTGCTCCACTTGCCCTTACAATGCATAGTAACATATCTGATTCTGCAAAATAATAGCTGCTATTTTGGCTAAGTAAAATTCTTAAAACTTTTTACTGCTTACAGAAACTGTGCCATAGCTTCACTTAAGCAAATGTGAAGGTTTCTGAAATTTCACTGCTGTCTGCCATTTACTTAATTCATTTCTTTCCAGAAGGACACAGAGTTGTTAAAGCAAGAACAGGAAATAATAGAAATATTAGTTGATAGGAGTCAACATTTATTTTGTTTCCTGTGAGTAAACTCTTTTTCCACAGTAGTAGTCTTGTAATTCTTCTTTAACAGTCTGTTTCCATATGTTTTGCTAAATGTGCTGGGATTTGTTGGTATTTCATTCAAAACAAATTAGATCTTGGCATTTGGTAGTAGTAGTTGAAGGAATATAACTAGCTTTATTTTCTCTTTAGGAAGAAGACATGTTCAAACAAGATTAGTTGAACCTAGAGCCTCGTCACTGAACAGTGGAGACTGTTTCCTGTTGCTAACTCCACATTTATGTTTCTTATGGGTAGGAGAGTTTGCAAATGTCATAGAAAAAGCAAAGGTCAGTACTATTTGGGGGTGTTTATTGTTTATTTTTAGAACTGTCATAGTATATGTCTCTTTGATGAAACTGAGCCTTGGTGGCAGTTCTCTCAAAAAGTGACATGTAACTGATAGTCCATGACGGGTAGATATTCAGGATTCCTGAAAATGTGTTTTAGTGCATGCACTGAATGAAAGCTGACGTAGGAGTGTGTAGGTTGTGAAGCTGCAAGAGAAAAGAGGATATCCTCAGGATACAGATTTGGACTCAAACAAAAAATAGTCTGAATTGCAGGATGTCCTTTTTATTCCCATGTTTGTTGAGATCAGGTCTTGTTTTAAGGTAATTGAATGCATTTCTGTAACTTTTTTTCCTAGAGTCTGTTTATTTAGTGCAACAAATAATAAGCATTTCTTCTGTGATTTGCTATAATATCCCATTTTTCTTCTCCTTGAACAAAAGTATTGCACAAGAGCTTTAAGCAATCCTGTTCAGCTAACTGTTAATCTCTTAGGCTTCAGAACTTGCAACCTTAATTCAGACAAAGAGGGAACTTGGCTGTAGAGCTTCTTATATACAGACTATAGAAGAAGGAATAAATACCCACACCCATGCAGCCAAAGACTTCTGGAAACTCCTTGGTGGACAGACAAATTACCAATGTAAGCATTCTTACAGTTACAGCATCTGAAATTCTATGACAATAAAATAATCAAATCAGTTCTCTTTAGTAGAAATAGTTGGATGTTAATTTTTTTATTATTTTTTACAATCTTTTCCTTAAGCTGCTGGAAGTCCTGAAGAAGATGAAATGTATGAAGCTGCGATAATAGAAACAAATTGCATTTACCGCCTTGTAGAAGATAAACTCATTCCTGAGGATGACTACTGGGGAAAGGTGCCAAAATGCACCTTGCTACAACCGAAAGAGGTATCGTGCCACTTACTGCTCCTCTGGCAAGTGCATGAACATACAACTGATAATGACTTTTAGTAACATTTTTGTCAATGGTGGCTCACTCCAGAATCTTAAAGTGCAAAACAGGTAGCACTGCAGAAAAACAAAACAAAATAAAAACCTTGTTTTATTTCTATCCTTAGCAGACTTTTCCCTTTCAAACAATCAGTTCGCCCACTCAAGTCAGAGCGAGAGCAGATTTCTGAAGTAAAGACACAATGCATTTTCTTGCAAGTATTGAAGCCTGTTTGCCTAGCCAGTTACCCATGCTGTGTCTTCTGTCAGCCTTCCCTGGCTGCGGGACAAGGCATAGGTCAAAATGTCAGGGAAAGCTGCTGTAACTGGACAGCAATCAGTCATGCAACATTTTTAGCTATAAGAGCTCTCTAATCTGCTAGTGACTTAGATGCCACCTAAAGACACACCTCACAGCATTTCCTGTGCTTGCTTCCAGTCATCCTCAAGAATTAGCTGTCACAGTGCAGACCACTGCCCTGTCCATACTTGCATTGCAGTGCTGCTTGTTAATGTCACTGCAGGAACTCATATATTTGGAGGAGTTTCTGTTCAGCACAAGGAAACTGGAGCATGAGGGTATCACCTAACCTAATGGTAGGTTGTTGGGTTTTTTTGTTTGGTTTGGTTTTTAGGTGCTGGTGTTTGATTTTGGCAGTGAAGTGTATGTATGGCATGGAAAGGAAGTTACCTTAGCACAAAGAAAAGTGGCATTCCAGCTGGCAAAACATTTGTGGAATGGCACTTTTGACTACTCCAATTGTGACATAAATCCTCTGGACCCAGGAGAATGCAATCCCCTCATACCCAGGTATTGTAACTCAAATTTAGTCTCATTACAGATACCTAGTTTTCTTGTCCTTTGCTCACAGTGTTTAATTTGATTCTATTTCTTTTGTTCCCTTGTTCAGAAAAGGACAAGGACGCCCAGACTGGGCTGTGTTTGGCAGACTCACAGAACATAATGAGACAATACTGTTCAAAGAAAAATTTCTTGACTGGACAGAATTGAAGAAACTCAATGAGAAGAATTCTAGTGAATCCCTTCACCAGAAGGTGCATATAATAAGCACGCTAGGTATTTCAAACTAGATGACCTAGCTGGGATGTAAGCCAGGGAAGCTTGTTCTCAAGGAATCCAGAGCACATTCTTTATCCTGTGGGCTTTGACCTACAGGTCACAACGTTGCCTCCTACAGCAAACCCACAGAGTTGCTTTATATTCTTATTATTTATATCTTATATTATATATATGTAATATATTATTAATTCTATATGAGCAGGCTGCTCAGTTAATACTGCCAGGTGGCTTTGAAAAGGCATCAAACAATTACAAGATACTAAAATACTGAAATATACAGGAGTCAAACAGTTTGTCTGGAACTGTGCGGTAAGAAGTAAAAAAGTTATACTCAAGGAAATTTCCTCTCTGTGTTTTTTGACAGGAAGAATCCAGATCTGACTCTAAACCATATGATGTCATGCTAATGGTAGCTGTGCCTCAAACAACTGTAGGCACCGTCTTGGATGGAATGAATATTGGCCGGGGCTATGGACTTGTAGAAGGAGAAGATGGGAGGCAGTTTGAAATTATCACTGCATCTGTGGATGTCTGGCACATCCTGGAATTTGATTATAGTAGATTGCCTAAGCAAAGCATAGGGCAATTCCATGAGGGAGACACATATGTGGTGAAGTGGAAGTACATGGTGAGCACTACAGGTTAGTGAACAATTCCAACATTCCTGCTGAAACATGGCGAAGTGAAAATAAAACTGCTGCTTAGTGGTGAGATCCAGACCTGGACCTCTTTGGATATGAGGCTGTTTTAAAGGTTAGGAATGCTAATTTAGCCTTCCTAGACCATAAAGAAGTAGAGCTTCTTATTTTATTTTGTTTAAAAGGAAGCAGTTGGAAAAAGAAAACAACAAACCATAGTAAACCATAGTTATTTTTCATATATCAAATGTAATCCTGTCCATCCCTGCTTTTACCCAACACTGGTGTATGCATTCACAGGACAGCTCATTAAGGCAGAATTGTACCCACAGTTTAACACATCAAAATAACAAGGCAGCTGGACTAATGACAGTGGTCTGGATGTCCTGCATGAGAGGTAGACTTAGCAACAAGGAAAGCCTTTGCTGGGTAATTGAGATCAGTAACAATAACAGGAAAGCCCTTGCCAACTCATTGTCTTTGCTGTCCTGTTTGCTGTTGTGGGAAACCTTTTGCTATGGGTTTCAGGCTCAGCAGTGTTCTGACAAAGCCTGAGAGCAGCAGGTAAAGGCTGAGAATCAGTCAGCTCAGTGAGCCCATTGGAACTCTCCCTTCTGGTACTAAACTAAGAATAGGTGTCTTTTGTGGTAAATTACATAGAAATATTCAAAAAATGATTGTTCCAAATAGAAGTATATTAAAATCAGTTGAAAGCAGTGTAAGTTATATAGCTTCAGGCTTTTAGCCAAAAAATGTAGGTAGGTCTTAGTCAGGATCTTTGAATTCAGATACTGGCAAATCCAAGAAAAACATGAAGGCTTGTAAGTCTTGGGAGAAGTTCACTAATACTGAACTGCAAACAGACTTCTAATCCAAATGGATGAAAACATATTCCATCACTCCAAAACCGAATAAATTTTTCATGTAGGAGGCAGTACTTTTATGGGCTGAATGTACAGATAAGAATGAAAACCATAAATTTTAGAAGTGAGTAGTGGTTTGAATATTCTCAACTTGAAAAAAACAGGATACTTTCTCCTAAGTGTTTCATTTGGATGCTGCTCAGCACTGCTGGAATCCAGGCAGAAGTTTTAATATTTTTTTTAAGAATCTGTTTTAAAACTCCTGGGGTTTTTTAAATCTTTGATTAAGTTATACCTGTTTATTCCCTGTTCACTGGAAAGAGTAAAATATTTTGTAATGGGTTGTATTGTTGAACTTCACTTGCTGTAAACATTATTTGCTTATCATAAAAACTAAATGCCAATCCTTTTAAAAATAATAATAAAAAAAAGTTGCTGTATTCCTGCTGCCAAGGAACAGTGTGTAATGTGGAAAATGAGCCATAACGCACTCTTGTGGTAACTTAACTGGACATACCATTTCACATGCGAGTTGGCTCAAGTGTTGTCAGTTATTTTTCTCCAGATAGTACCAATTCTTTCTACATCTCTTTCTCTGGCCAACACAGGCGTCCTGCCCGTGGGCTCGCATCCACCTGAGGAGACAATGCCAACTCTGCATGGGGACGTGCTGGCTTGGAGACCTAATGTTCCTCCAACTGGACATTTTATCTTTCCTGTTCTGGATAGGATAGTGCTGAGCTGGCAGATGAGATTAAACCATGTGCTGTTTAAACCTATAGCCAGAGTATTTTCTTCAGCATGTGCTTTCTGTTTCACAGTTGGAAGCAGACAAAAAGGAGAGCAACAAGTAAGGGCTGTTGGAAAAGAGAAATGTGTATATTTCTTTTGGCAAGGAAGGCACTCCACAGTGAGTGAGAAAGGAACATCAGCACTGATGACAGTGGAACTCGATGAAGAGAGGGGAGCACAGGTGAGCTTCCTAGGTGGCAGACCTGGTAAGATTTGCCTGCCCAGCTATCCACTAATAGTAAATCGGTATTACGTTTTTTGGTCTCTTCCTTCTCTGTAAAGGTGTTCTTGCCATTACAAATACTCGGACCTCAAAATTACTTTTGGTGTTATTCTAACTGCCACAGACACGTAAGCTTCTGTATGGATTGTCATGCCCAAATTTCACTTCTAAAGATGGTATTTCTGAGAAAGGCTGAAGGAGAAGGTCTCTCCCTTCAGGAATATGTGAAGCACTATTACACAGGTTCATGCCTTCAAGTCAGGTACCTGTTCAAATAACAGGACTGTCTTCCTGGTGCTGAGTAGAAGCACTTTCTGCCATCCAAGGCAAAAAATACATTTGAAATTTTCAATTTGTTTATTATTATCTGTAATTAGGTATTAATTGCCTTGTTTTGCAGAGATTCTAACAAATGCAGATACAGCTAGTTTGAAGCTGAGAGGACAGGCTAGCTTATTTTGTCTTAAAGCAGACTTGGGTTTTGCTGTGGCTTCACTGTTACCAGCATATGAGGTGGGAGGTTTAAAGTTAGTTTCTGTGCCTTGATCATGCTGTAATTAGTTTTTTTTACAGCAGCGTGGACATGACCAGCAAGACAGGAATTCATAGAAGATAAATATAAATACCTTTGATTGAGGGTGTGGGAGTCTCTGCAACATAGCTGATTTAGCAATTTGCCATATCAGTTTCATACTCAAAATGCAATGTTTAGTGAGCAGAGAACATGCATGTTTTCACAGAAACCAGTTTTTCAGCAAATTTTAAACCCACTCCAGTTCCTATGTTCATAATGGTTTCGAAGAATGTCTGTCAAGGTGGACCAGTTCTATAAAGCATTCAAATAATGGTTAGTTTAAACCAATTTTAAAGTTGTCCTCTGAAACTCTTGATTGTTGGATTCCAGCTAGAGGTTTCTTTTAATATGCAGGTCACATATGAAACCCATTGCATGCTGATATGTGGTAATTTAAACAATAGTCAGCAGAAAAAGCAGAAGGAAAGCCATCTTTGTGGGTGGCCATAACTAAATAATTTTTAATAATCCATATAGACTAGTTTTCCTGAGTCGGTATACTTGCTTAATTTTTTTAATGAAGAGTGGTGCTTTCAATTTCCAGGTACAAGTGCTTCAAGGGAAAGAACCACCGTGCTTCCTGCAGTGCTTCCAAGGAGGGATGATTGTGCATGCTGGAAGAAGGGAAGAGGAAGAAGAAAATGCACAAAGTAAATTATTGTTAGTTAAGAGCTTCTGTCCCAAAATCTTTGGTCTCAGATACCATACTCTATAGAAAGGGGAAATTAATGCCATGAAACTCTTAAGACAGCTTTGCAATGCTTTGTTTCAAGGTAGTCTGTTTCTTCTTTGAGCATAGAATGGATTTTTTCATCCTAGACCATGCTGACTTGATTGTATTGGTGCACATATAAATAGTTTTAGTTGGTTTTTAATTAAGCTAAGTATCCATTTGCTTTAAAATATGTTCATTTTTACATAGTCTGGAGGGGGAAAGGTGGTTTTATGAGCAGTTCTTCTGCTCCAAGGAAAGGCTTTTGTTACCCAGTCATTACTTTTTGTAACATATTCCTGGAATGCTGTAGTTGAGGTAGGAGAATTTCAATGCAGGTGTAGTTTGGAGATGTTCCAGTTCACACCTGAATGTGACCTTCTGCCTAAGGTGCAGAGGGCAGGAGGAACTGATAGGAATACTGTATTTGTCTTCCTTTTTCTCCCATATGAAACAGCAGAACTTGACTCTTCTGCTCTTTTAAGCTCTTCAGCACTCAGTACTTGTACTCTTGTGGCAAGGTTTCAGAAGGCATCTTTTCTGTACCAGGGTTTCTTCAGTAGTGTTAGCCAAACCTGGCACTTAGCTAGTTTATTCTCTGACAATATAGGTAGGCAATAGATGAAGTTCATCCAGTGTGAGAACAGCTGTTCTAGAGCAGAGGTTGTGAATTTTCAATGCCATGTGACTGTATAACACTGCTGCACTGTTCCTGTCTGCTCCAGGTGACTGGAGGCTATATTGCGTGCGAGGAGAAGTTCCCAATGAAGGAAACTTACTTGAAGTAGCATGTCACTGCAGCAGCCTGCGTTCCCGGACATCCATGATTGTCCTCAATATAAATAAAGCTCTTATCTACCTGTGGCATGGCTGCAAAGCACAATCTCACACCAAGGATGTAGGAAGAACAGCAGCCAATAAAATAAAAGAACAGTGAGTGTCTGACCTATATTTTGGAGATGTTTATGTAGGCTACCAATTTACTTAAAATAATCTGACTCCAAGAAAATTTGAAATGAATAAAGCTGTTCTCTGAGTACAAATGCAGCATGTGCATGCTTGGTGAGGAGGACAAGTGATGGGTAGTTGGTTTGGTAGAGGGGAGAAAACACATGTTCTGTAATCACTTTCACTGAAGGTCAAATGCATTTATTAATAGACTCATAAAATGGTTTGAATTGGAAGGGACCTTAAAGATCATCTAGTTCCAGCCCCCTTGCCAGGAGAGACACCTTCCACTAGACAAGGTTGCTCAAAGTCCCACCCACTTTGAACACTTTCAGGGATGGGGAATCCATATTCTTCCTACTGTAACAATTACAGTTGCAAAAAAAACCTAGGCACTTTCCATTTGGAGGGAAATGCTTAAAATCTGAACAGCAAATTAAATTACAGTTGATAGGAGGATAAGAATCCAGTCTCGTGAATAAGGAAGAGGAAATTAATTTTGGAAAGCATGCGAGGAGGACAGCAGCAGTTGCAAAAGCAGGCAGTGAGAATCCCTACTGAGAGCTCATGTGAGCATCAACTCCACTCTGTGAATGGGATCAGAAATGGTGTGAGAATGGTTGTTGAAATTCCCTGTCTTGTTTTTTGGTAATTTTTCAAAGTGCTTGTGTTGACATGAGGTGTGCAACAAGCCTAGAGGGTACTTTTGTGTTCTAATAATGCAACTAGCCATCAGGTTTGTGTTAGCTGTGTTTGGGGCAGGAACACTGGGTTCACTCTCTCTCTTTGTGTTTTGTAGATGCCCACTGGAGGCAGGACTGCATAGCAGCAGCAAGGTGACAATTCATGAATGTGATGAAGGGTCAGAGCCCTTGGGATTCTGGGATGCATTAGGGAGGAGAGATCGAAAAGCCTATGATTGCATGTTGCAAGGTAGATCTCACTTCCTGGATTTGGCACTCACATTTTACTTACTGGTCTATGGTATTGTGAGATTTAATGTAAAGTTTTTGAAGAACTTCTTGGTAGTTGATATGATCCCTTCAGAGAGATGCTTCCAAAAATCTACTGATTGAAGTAATACTGTTCTAGAAAGAAAATGCTGGAAGACCAAGTGTTTCATTTTGTTCTTCCCCCTTCTGCTGTCCATCTGTATTCAGACAGCACAGAGCAACAGTTAACACCATTACCAATACATCTTGCTTCTCTTCTGACGGGATTTGGGAGGCACTTCTGCACACATTCTCATCCAACCTTTGCTTTGAAACTGCCAACAAAGGTAGCAGGGGAATTGATTTACCAAGTGGAAAATTTGTCAGCTAACTCTGAGATGGACTTGCTTCATTTCAGCTGCAAAAGCGCCAGTTATGAAATGGCTGATAGTAACTAGCCAGGATCAGAGTCAAACTGATGGCAGCCAGCCGTCTCGCTCAGCTCCTTCACAGCTGTTGCCAGTCTTGCAAGACATCTGGTTGTCTTTCCTGATTTTTAAAAAATGGAGAATTTATTGTCACTTTAAAAGTTTATTTTTTATTTTTCACAATTGTCTCTGACATTTTCTGTTGCAAATCTTTTTTTTTTTTTTTTTTTAAAGATCCTGGAAAGTTTAATTTCACACCCCGCCTGTTCAGCCTCAGTAGTTCATCAGGAGAATTCTCAGCCACTGAGTATGTTTACCCTTCAAGAGACCCTGCTGTCATCAATTCCATGCCATTCTTGCAAGAGGATCTTTACACTGCCCCACAACCAGGTATATGCTTTAAAATACTTAAGTAAGGTATATGCTTTAAAATACTTAAGTAAGAAGAAAATAGATAACTGTATCCTGCAGTGGACAGTGTTTCAGTAGCTGTAAGCGCTTGATTTATCGTGCACGGATGGTGTTTATACGGCATTAAGAAATAACAGTAGTTTTTCCGTGATAAAAATGCTGAGAACTAATCAAATGTATCTGTATCCTAAAAGCTTGCTATAAAAATACATTGCTTATGTCAGAGAATCTGAGTCCAGCTGAGGTTTAGCTGGATGATTAACAAATGGGATTGGGAAGCTGTGAAATGATCCTGTTGTGATGCTGACAATCGTGTAACACTGGATTATAAGAACTAGTAAGTGGCTGACGATGTGTTTCTTGTTTTCTGACTGTGTAGCACTGTTCCTTGTTGACAATCACCATGAAGTGTACCTGTGGCAAGGCTGGTGGCCTGTGGAAAACAAAATCACTGGATCAGCTCGAATCAGGTGGGCTACAGACAGGAAATGCGCCATGGAGACAGTGCTCCAGTACTGCAAAGGTAACAGATTGCTGTGCCTGACCACTTTGAGAGTGTCATACTTTTCCATGCCTTGCTGTCTTGAGCTGAAAGGTGCTCCCCCAATTTTATCAATAAACATCAGTTTGTTTGAAGATACATTCTTCACTCTTTCTTAGCAAACCATTTGTTTAGTAGTGGCATTGTTCCCAAATTTCCAAGATACCCTGCTGACTCAATTTTCAGAGGAAAGGCTTTATTTCTTTACTGTGCTCCCACTGAAAGAGAATAGTTCAGACATCAGATTCCTAAAAGTGTATACTGAGAACACAGCTTCATAAACCTGAATGCTTTCTGTCTAACTCCTCTTAGACTTCATAAGCTTCTGTATATCAAAAAGGCTGAATGAAGATACTGTTCACTGATGTAACTGGGCGTTGATTTAGTAGGGGAGATGGAAATACTTTGAAGATCGAGAACAAATCTCACATGAAAAATGCTGGCCATTAGAAATGCTGAAGGACAGAGCCTCAGCTCTTTGCTCATTGCTTACAGGATAGGTGTTACCACTCAGTGTGCAGTGATTCAAGCTGCAGTTGATAATCTTGTAAGAGTACAGTGTCTAGAGATTATCTTCTGCACTAGTAAAGTTTCTCTGAGACACCATAATGCTGCCTTCTCACTTCATCTACTGTTATGTGAATCTGGGAATAGACCTTGCATCTTCTGACAGAGAATGAATAAAGAGAGGTGTGGGGTTACCATGCAGGAGAGAGGGCATAAGTAACAGCTGTGTTCTGTTAATTCAGTGCAGTTTCCCACTGTGAACAAGTCACTAGGGCTTAATTGGTGCAAACTGTGTTCTCTTACAAGGAAGTCCTGATTGCTTATAGACCTTGAGATCTCATGATGCCACTGTTTTCTTCTGTAGCAAATAAACTTTACAGCTTGTGACACAGTGGGTGGTAACTGTCACTGTCTCCCATAGACATTTGTGCATTTGAAGAGGGAAAGTGATATCCTTGTTGGATTCCAACTTTATGCCAATAAGCCAGTCTCTGCTTTGCAACCTCCAGGTCAAATAGGAGTAGGAACAAGTGTTGTGTTTCTAGTCAGTTGCTCTTGTGTCACTGAGGAGAGTTGGTAACACCTGACAGGAGACAGCTGAAAACCAGTACTGCAGACACTGAAATGCGACCTTTACTGGACTGCGTTATTAACTCTGAATGGTTTGTCAGGTATTTCTGGCACTGCCCTGCCAAACAGCAGCATTTGTTTAGGAATGGGGGCTAAAGACAGGGCAGTAATTGGAAGAGTCTTTGGCTTTGAATGCTGAATTCCTGAAGAGGCCAGTTACTTGTTCACCAGCACTCCCAGTTTCTGCAAGTCAGAAGGAGTGATAAGATGGATTTCTTTGAAGTCATGTGTGTCAGTGTGCTTCAAAGCATCAGAGAAGGTCAGCATAGGGGAACAGAGCCCCATGCAATGAAGTGCCCAGAGCTGTTCAGCAAGCTAGTGAGAGAGATGGAGGTAAGATCCCACTATCGGTGTTCCTCATGCAGTGCTGTAATCTTCTAGTAATGAAAGTCATGTTTTCTGGTCCCCGCCAGAGATTGAATCAGATGCACATGCTGAGGTTTGGGTACTTTTCCAGATTTCTTGAACTTCAAGTTTGATGATGGGAAAAGGGATTAATGCCTTCTGCACTAGATTGAATTTGCTGCATTCGAGATTGATGCACAGTGGGAAGTTCTTCCTTGACTCCTCAGGGCTCTGAAGTTTAGCTTGTGTATCATAGGACAAGCTATTTTGCTGAGTGCTCACTTTGCAGCAGTTGTGTGTTTTAATCTCTTTGCCATGGATATTTCTCAAGAGTTTCAGGGTGTGTGATTGCATAGATACAGCACAAGTTTATTACTGTTAAAAGACCAATTCTACTTGTACTATGTCTATGTTAAAGATAATTCACCCCTCTGTAGCAGCTTTTTTCCATTCAAACTATTCTGTTCTGGTGGTCTGTTGTTTTCATTATCTGGAATTCTGTCAACCACTTCAAAATTTCATTGCATCAAGCTGTCAGAGCTGTGTAGCTCTTATGTGGTGTTACTTATCAAAGTGTAGAAATTTAATTTTAGGAGTTTCTAATACTGCTGTAATTATTTTGACTACCAGAATATAGCTGAGTGATCAGAAGCATTAAAATGTTTTTCTCTTATTTTTTTTTCTTCATTTCTTTCCTCATTTATGACCCACTCCCCTCTTCCCCCGCACCTCCCCTTTTTATTTTCCTGGCTTGCAGTGTTTAACTACATGATGGCATGAAAGAGATTGATTAGCAACTCTGGATATCCTTGAATATACCTAGCAGTTTCCCTTGTGCATAAATCTCCTTTAACTTGTCAAAATGTCTTGAATGTTTCTCTATGGTTTTATTTGCTAAATCAGCAGTCTGGAGAGTCAAGCTCCAAACAGCCAGGAGAGGGAAGAATCTGGTTTGCCTTTCAGTGATTGTTACTGAGGAGATCAGTTTGTGAAAAGGGCAGAATTCATGCAATGAAAATGCACGGGTTTTAAGGTTTGGGGTTTTTTTTGCATAGTTCATGGCAGAATGAACAAATAAACCAAAGTGAAAATATGTGAAAGAGAAGGCTTGGAATCAAGTACTCAAGTAAATCTTCTGTCTAAATTCTAATTCACATTCTAATATATTTGTTAGACTACTCCACAGAGCTTTTACCTCTAATATTCAGTTTCATATGAACATATTCTCTCTAATCAGTTTGCTCTCAATATCTGATGTAAGGCCAAACCTGTGACACTCAGATTTTGCAAACCTAATGGAACATCCACATCCAGCCAGGCGCTCTGTTTGCATTCAGCACAGGTTGCATGAGTTCCCTGGGGTGCTCCTTAGCAATGGCAAGAAGGGGATATGTTCTTTTAGATCCTTCTGCCTGACAGCCCACAGGCATCAAGTGCAGGTAGGGACTACAGTAAAACCTGGGGTCTTCTGTAACGGAGGAAATCTTAGGGCATAAAGATGCTCTGAGATTGAATCTAGGGAATAACAGAATTTTTTAATAAGCAGCTCTGAGGGAAACTACAGCCCTTGGAAATGAGGTCATATCATGTTGCTCTGTTACTTTCACCTGATTGTGAGCTTTGCACCATCTTCAGCTTTTCCATTGCCTATCTGGAATAAAGATCTGTTTAGGCTGAGTTGTTTGAATCCAAGTAAGATGAATGTACAATATAATTTTAGAATTACAGTTTCTCTCAGTCCCTGTCTGCCTATCTACTTCTTTCCAATAATACTTGGAATTTGTCAGTGCTTTTGAATCCCTGGGGAATGAAATCATTCAACCAATAGGACCTTTGTTCACTAGTACTTGGCATAACAACTTTAAGCACTTAATCAGATACATAACTCCTAGGAAGGGTTCTGTCCATGACCTATACTGTGTGCACACATACCTGTTTTAAAGAAACAGGACTGTTTTTGAAAATCATCAATAATTACTACCCAGCTATTGGAATACCTCTGTTAACTTTCAGATCCCATGCATTTGTAATAACAAAATTAATTGTTTTACACCTCTGTATCCTCAGAACAGTTTACACATTCTCACTTAAGCCTTCAAGCTCAAGCTTTGTTGGCTGTTGGCTGCTGAGCATGCCAGGAGGTTTCATTTATCTGAATTCGGCTGATTTCAGACCATCACACTCTGCTTACTCTAATCAAACTCTACTTTTGTAAGACAAGAAAGGCATGGGGTTAGGAGTAGCTGTTGGGGATTTTCAGCATACATGTTTTGATCCTTGCAGTCAGATACAGTAAAAGGCAGGTCTAAGAATACTGAAAAACATGTAAAAATGTTCCATACTAATTTTAAAAAAATCCTGGTGAAATTTATTCTTACTGCCTTAAATTATTTCAGCTTTTCAGGAAAGAACTAAATATGCTTAAGAGGTAGCTTTGACTAGTGTGTTGCATTGCAAAATACAGTACCATTTGTAATTTCTCGTTTCTCTTTATTTTTTATTTTGTATTTTGACTGTTTTTAGGAAAAAATGCAAAGAAGCCTCCAAAATCCTATCTAATTCATGCTGGCCTAGAACCTCTGACATTCACTAATATGTTCCCAAGTTGGGAACACAGGGAAGACATCGCAGAGATCACAGAAATGGTAAATCTTTTCATTGCACTGGCTGTTTCCTACTGTTAGTAAGTGTGTTTTGTGTTGTCATTAACACTGCCTGTTTGTGTTGTCAAGACCCAAGATCCAGAGGATGAACTTAGAAAACACAATTCAGGAGTCTGCACAGGAAGGAAACCAGCAACATAGCTAGAGTCTGTCTGGGAGTGTGAATATCAGAGGCATTCCTGGTTTCTTTTTTGTGTAATTTCTCATATTTTCTTTTGTTAGAAACAGGAGGAAAGTGTTATCTGAATCATCTCATAGAAAAAGGTGTGCTAGAGTTTAGCAGAACAGCTGTTTGAATCATGCAGCAACGTGCAGTTCTGGTCTGTCTACCAGATTCCAAGTGCAGGGGAGCAAAATAGCCTGCAAAGAGTCAGCTGGCTCCAAGGGCTCCAGTATTGACTCACCTGAGATGCAGTCACAGCCAAATTATATGTGGCTGCTTTAAAAGATTTCAGTCAAGGAGCATCTCAAGGCAAACTACATTTTTTGTTCTGTAAGTCTTCTGCAGCCATCCTTTGTGGAAAACACTGGCTTCATGACTTAGCACAGATTTCAGCCTCAAACTGAGATTCTGAGCATACAGGATGTCCTTCTGCTCAGTGCAGACCTGTTTTTAGCTGTGAGGTTGCTGTAGGGCAGGGCTGTTTTCCTGTGTGCACACCTGGATGTACAGCTTTGTGCACCATGGGCCAGGCAGAGTGGGTCATCCCATGCCATCTGCAGACTGCCCTGAGCACAGTCAGTGGCTTCAGCATTGTGATCCTGTTCTGTTTTCCTTTTCTCCTTACAGGATGCTGATGTTTCTAATCAGATAATACTTGTAGAGGATGTGCTGGCCAAGCTGTGTAAAACAGTATATCCATTAGCAGATCTCTTAGCTAGGCCTCTGCCTGAGGGAGTTGATCCACTGAAGCTTGAAATTTATCTTTCAGATGAGGACTTTGAGGTAAGGAAAGAATAGATGCACTGTCACTCTGTGCATCTGTGTCTAACCATGCAGTAAAGTCAGTTATGCTACTTACAGGTGTTTTTGCTAATGGCATATCCTCTTGTTTTAAATGCAGGTTGCATTAGAGATGACGAGAGAGGAGTACAATGCACTACCATCTTGGAAGCAAGTTAACCTGAAGAAGGCAAAAGGACTTTTCTAAGCTGTGTTTATGGGAGTGAGCGCTAAAGGGATGTCCGTTCTCACTTCCGATGTCTTTAAAACCATTGTACCCTACATTTACAGAACAAATAGAAATAATCTGGAGTAATTAGTGACTACCTATCTGGAGGTGTCTAATATTATAAAAGGCCAAGAGAACTCTTTGAAAATGGAATTCAATTTTGACTCTTAAAGGTAATGTGTTTAAGCTCCGCCATCCTATGCACTTAAACAGTAGTTTCTGGAGCTACTGCTGCAGGTGTCCTTTGGCTATATACAATACTTGCCATTCTTGTTTTTAAAGAAGTTCTCTTTGTAAAGTGTTATTTTGTTAGTTTGTGGATTACAAAGAATTTATATTTATATAAACACATAGAACAAGTATGTATTTAACAATGCAATATATATTCACTTTCAAGACTTTCGTGTCAAAACTACAGAAAAGTAGCTGGATGGCAGTTGCTTGTACTGAATTAGCTGTACCACCAATATGTATCTCCTACGCATTCTGAAAAGTTTCTCTTTGCAATAGTTAATGAATTGTTCTCAGTGCTGCTTCAGGTGCTAAACTGAACAAAGCATTTGTATTTATAGCATGGATTTCTTGAGAAACTATGCGATTCAACCTTTATACTTTATTATCCAAAAATGTATAGTGCCTTGTTTTTTGTGTACAGTTTATATACAAAAAAAAAAAGATTGGTCTGCATTTTGAAGATGGCTTAGAAGTCTCCTACATTACTTTTATAACAGTAGAAATAAAAACATCTCAGTTTCTAATACTTGTTGTAAACATTAAACATGTCTTTTGTGATATAAGAACCGAAAGTAAAAGCTTCTGAATAAACTCTTAGCAATGCTCTGACTTGTCATTATCTTGTACTGTAATCTGTACTAAGTCATTGGAACCTTCCATAACATTTTTTCAAAATATTTTAACCTTAGATGTCTGCAGGTATTGTACAGAGTTGTAATTTGAGAAGCCGATAATGTAGAAAATAATCAATGTATGAGATAAAATTAGGTTGGGCAACACTTTAATGCTGAATGTTGGAACAGTCACACAACTCCTGTATCCTTTGGGTTTCCGTGTTTTATATATGAAACCAAAATTATTATGCTGATTTTCAGACTTTGAAAAAATCTTTTCAACCTTTGTGCAATTGGGAGTAAAACTTGAACTGAAAATGAGCATTGTGTCCATTCTTTCAGTAAGCACTGAAGTCAAAATCATTTTCATTCAGCTAATTAGGACATTGAATAGAATCATCGAGTAAGTATTTTCTATTGTTTGAAATGTTTTTCTGGCATTTGTGTAACAAGTTATGTTGTTCCCCTGTGGTAGCCTAGTGGGTTTCACATTTTCATTCCTGCCAGCATAAGTTTCCTACTGCCCCACAGCCATTCAGAGCTGCTCCTGGCCTCCAGTGGGGCTGTTGCTGCTCTTGACCTTCTCTTAGGTCCAGGGAATTGAAGTAAGATCTTTGAATGTGTGAGGTCTGGATTTCCTCAAGATCTCTACTAAATATTGCTCCATAGTTGAAGTTCATCTTGCTTTGACAGATGGGTTAATAACTTGTAAGCAAGTCTTTAAGTAAATTAATTAAAAACTTAGAAATATTCACCTGACCTGAGATATTACAGAGGAATATTCAGCACTGGAGTATTTCTTTTCATGTACTGGTTTCTGTCAAGAACTGAAATTAAATAACCCAAGAAAATGGTAGCAACAGGATTCAGAGCCAGAATGCTTCTTAGGTAGCCTCCAGCAAAAAGCTGTTTAGATGCCAGTTCCTCAGAGGTCCTCAGCTGCCTTCTGCACGGGATATGCTATTAGTTTGAAAATGTAGGGTTTTATAGTGACATGTTTATTTTTCAAGCAATGAGAGGTTTCCAAAGTCACTGCTGTATTCATCTAAGTATTTTTGCACCCATATATTTTTGTCTTTCACCCTGTCTGGTGATAAAATCAAGCAGGAATTAGGTTTTGATTATTCATGTTCAGTCTGTTCTGTGGGGGTAGCAGGTTCCTCTGTTTTGATTTTTCTATACAACAGACAGCTGATTTGCATAGCATGATTGACCTTGTTTTTCCCTCTGGCGGGGTACTATCATTTGCTTTTGTTTTTCAAAAACACCATCAGTCCTTCAACTGCTGCTGAAGGGCAACATTCACCCACCTTTAAAGCCTTTAGAATCTCAGCTAAAAGACAAGATGAGCCAGCATGGGACCTGCAGGCAACAAAAAAATTCACTGTTGTCAGATCTCAGAGTTCCTGTAAATTTTACACAATTTGGTATCTAATGTCCCAGTTCCAGGAACCAGGACATAGAACACAACTTTTTACTCAGGTGCTTTGCTTATAACATGGCCCGTGCAAGCTTCAAGGTTTTGCACAGGTCTTGTCTGGATAGGGGAGGAGGGTTAGTTGGTTTGCTTGCATAGGTTAGCTGGTGTTCTCTGCTTGTTTCAAAGAGACCCCCAAGAACACCATGTCTAGGGTGAACTCAAAGGCAAAGTTTCTGGTGTAGGGAGTCTGTACATGCAAAAGGTAGTACCTTGAACATGACATTCTGTATTTTCTATCAATGCTGCAGCTTCCAGGCCTAAAGCCACAATTCCTATCTCCTATGGTTTTGAACTGCCCCATCCTTGATCTTAAAAATACTGTTCTTTGATTGCACAATCATTCCAGCACAGATAATGACTTGTTAGCAGTGAAATGGGCTTGCAACATGCATATATTGTTATGCCCCAAAACAGCAAATAGAACATTATATCTGAAAAATCTGCTGCCTGTATGCTTCAGCCAGAAGAGGAGGGAAAATGGGAGGTAGGTAGAGGAGGAGAAAAGACTAATCTTTAATTGTTTGGGAGAGCTTGCTTCTGTCCACCACCATCCCACCTGTGTCCCAAACAGGTACTTAGCTGAAGAGGAGCTGAGGACCCGCATGCACAACTGGTGAAAGCTGATTCTGAGCTTCTCTGAAAGCCTGTGGTGGCTCTGTGGAAGGGGGCAGTGTCAGGTTGTTGTGATGAGTCCGAGTGCTGCACAGCCCAGTGAATAGAGCATTAACCTCACTTGACTGCAGCAGTGAGAACAATTAGACCAGTCTCTGCTACTAACTCCAAGTCTTTGTTTCTGTTTTGGATCAAGTAGGAGATGAGGAGAAATAGCTTAAATAATAGTATTCTGCAAAGTGCCTGCTAATCAGTTTACCTGATGCACTCTCCCAGCATGATGCTGGCAGTCAACATCTGATGCTGCAGGGAATTCCCTCCTGAGCACAGGGTGAGGATCATTCTCAGTACTGTCTCTGAGGTCACATGGTCCCCTTTGCTTCTCAGAGGGAGAAGCATAGGGTTAATCACACAAGCATGAGATGCCTTTATTGAATGAACACTTCGAACCTTCCTCCTGAGGTTGTATTTGTGAATTAATCTTTGATGGGGATGATGGATTTGGGGGGGCAGTGCTTGAAATGCCAGATTTGTTCTTCCTTCTCTGATCTCATATTCATATGCCCTGTAGGATTAATGCTGATTCTGTGTTGTTTTCATGCAACTCAATCATAGAGTAAGAGGAGCACCTGGAAGAACAGCTAATCATGAGTAACTCACAGCTAATTGTAACTCCTGCTGCTGTTCAGGTGAGATAGTGGCTAAAACTGCCCAAAGAACAGCCTAGAGAGGCAGTGCAGTTTCCTGATTCATGGTGGCTTGTGGATAAGTTTTGTTGAAACTTTTGGCTGTGAGATAGTGCTGTCACAGTGTTAGTTTTCCTCTGTCTAATTCAACTAACCTGATTCTGTAATAATAATACAAAAAAGCTATCTAAAACATTTTAATAATATTTTTCCCTTTACGTTAACTCTTGGCACATATGTTGTGCTGATGTCCTGCTAGCAGTATTTTTCTGGGCACTGATTTCTTAATCTGGAGGTGCAAAACCTCTCCATGGACAGAGGCACAGCCCAAATACCTGAGTGGTAAGTACTGCCAATCTCAAATGGAAAGGGATGAAGCATCAGCTCTTCCTGTCATTGAGCAGGAGGGCAATCCCAGGGACCATGCTGGTCAGCTGCAGCCCTGCCTGTGAGAGAATGGACTGCTCACACACGCGCAGTACCTGTCCTCTTCAATAAAAGCATCTCTGTTTAGCAAAGGTGCTGCTGCAAGGCATCCCACTTGCTCTGTGACTCACAGGTGGTCTTAAACTCTGTTTGGCAGCCCCAAATTCTGCTCTGTATCAAGAATATTTAATGTGGGATTTTCCATTTTGTGAGACTTGGGGCTGGATGTGGGGAATATGCAGCCATATGGCAGTATTTCGCCAGCCATGCAGCTGGCAGCCCTTTCTCATGAGGAGGACAGGCCTCTTCCATGTTTCACTGTGCTCTGGCATTACTGAGAGCAGTGTGAGTTGGGAGCCAGACATGCAGGAACTATTCCAAGAACTGGAGAGCCACTGAAGAAGCAACCCCAACCAGACTGTAACACTGCATGCCCTGGAGATGAAGCTAAGTAAATCATCATCTCTGATTGTGCTTCTCCTGAAGTGTAGCATATTTCAGAGGAATGGTTGAAAAGAGTGAGTGCCATATGCTGTGCACACCATCATATTTCCTGAAGCTGGGCTACTTTGCTCCCTGCACTTTAGGGAATTGGTGAAATGTGCCAAAGAGCCAAGGCAGCAGGCACATGAGATCAGCAGCAGCAACTGCATCTTCACATTTTCATGTCACATCTTGTGCTCTCCACAACAATGTACAACAGAAGGGGCAAAGATGGCCCCATTCTATTTCTACAGCCACAGTCAGTCATAAGGGCAGCCCCATGACAAGGTCCACATACAGTGCTAATCCACTGACAGTGATGCTCTTGTCAATAGAGTGCTACTTTTATAAGGCTTTGTAAATCACTCCTGTTCAGTGTAGCCCCTTGGAATGGCATGGAATATATTTTCACAGCAAGACCAGACTCCAGAAAAATTTCTTACATTCTGTTGCTAAAAGATATATTTATGCAAAAGAAATAGCTTCACTTTCTGCTCTCTCATTGCAGTAAGGATCTGGGGTATGTGAAGAAAGCTTTCCTTTATCTATTCAAACAGAAGATAGAGTCAGTTGTGGAGGTTCATGGTAAAAGCTACTGGTTGTGCATCTAAGTTCCCTGCCTCTGCTACACCTGTCTGCACATACACAGGCCAGGCCCTGTGCTGGCAAACCCTTGCAGTTGTGCATTTCTACCCTTTTGGCTCTACCAATCCAACCAAGCTGGAAGGAGCCTTGAGGGATTGCTGCAAATGTTACCCAAACCATCCCAAACTTCTGATTTCTCCTCTGTGAGGATCTGCCCATGGAATTACTCACCAAGTTAATGAACCAGAGAAAAGTCCTAGAGCACATGAACTGCTGAAAGAGCAAGGGGAGGCAGAAGAAAGCAAACTGTAGTGTCCCCATTTGCTATTCTAGTAGCTGATGCCTGTTCACTTCAATTTTGCACTGCCCTATCCCCCTCTGCAGCTTTGTGTTCCAGGCTGTGCTAACCACTACATTCATTTTCCAGTAGCAATTGCCAAGCCACTTGTGCCTCGTAACAGAACACTGATATTTAACTCCTTTAGTTTAGAATTGTGCGGTATCAACTGGTAACTGCTTGCATGTGTGGCTATTAAGTGTCTTTATGCAGCCAGTAAACTTATCATTGCCTCATTATGATTGTTACTCTTGGTCATGGCGACTAGCTGCAAAGAAAGGCACCTGCTTCCTAGCTCCCAAAATTGGTTGCTGTATATAATAATGTTGAAGTGGTAACACTTTATTATTAGTGCCCCTGTTTCTTTACTGTATACTTTATGAAGTGCTCATGACTTATAGACAGAAAAGTAATTGATTTGGCTTGGTTTATCTATGGGGGTTAAGGCAATATTTTATTGTTTCACTTCTAAAGTTGTTTTTGAACTTGAGTCATTTACGTAAGTAGTCTCCGAGTAAAATCTCTGCTAGTTCTAAAGCTTTTTCAGGTCTGACTGCTACCCTCATTTTGCTGGTCTTACAATTTAAATGTGTGGGGTTTTTTTTAACAATTCTAACTTCTGTATTTCAGGAATATGATTGCTGTTGCCTTGCAGCAGAGTTCTAGAAGGTGTATTTTGATATATACACTCCTTACACACCACACCACCCTCCATTCTTTCCAAGTGGTTTATTAGTGATCTGGAAAATATGATTTTTTATTTCAGAAAAGATTTTCAAAATCTGGTTGCAAATCAGAAGCAGAACTGTGCTGCACCATACCACACCACACTACACCAATGGAATGAATACTAAGGAAGTTTGAACATATCACAAAAGGAAAACTTCCAGAAACAGTCTGAGGTTTTGACTTTATCCAGAAGCCTCTGGATTATTTTAGTACGAAAATCTCCAGCAAAACAGACTTAATTTTTGCAATGCTTTTTGTTTTAGATAGAGCCATGCCTTTTTGCCAACACATGACTGCTGGATGAGTAAAGACTTGCAAGACAGACTGTAATAACAGATGCAGCACAGAGGGCTGGAAGTAATGTGAAGTATAGAAGGACCAACCAAAATTACACAAGGCATCAGTAGGAATGGATTTTTGAGAGCCTGGAGTGTGACCAACAGAGAGACAAGTTGGAGCCCTGCAGGAATGACTTGTGAAGATGAGATTCTCTGGAGCCACCATTGACCTTGGTACCAGTTTGGATAGATACCACAGTAGAAGATCTGCAATTTTTCCTTAAAATAACATGCAAAGACTCCATAAAGTGAGGTTTATGAGGAGCCTATATTGGTTGGACAAATAAGATACCACCTGCCCCGACACACCTCTCTTGTTGATGTCCACACACCATAGAACCAAGCACTAGAAGAGTATGTTTTTTTGTATTTTGAGGATCTTACAAAATCTGCCTCAGTTCTGATGACACAGGACAAGCAGTGGTCTGTGAGAACCTGGCAGCCATAGATTTTCTTCCAGGTTCTATCTCTAGAATGAGATGGTCCTTATCAGACACAGCTGAGTGTGGAAGTGGAGCTTCTGGGAGCACACGCAGGTGCAGCCTCCTTGCTCTGTCGCCTGAGGCATCTCTTATGGGTTTGTTCTTTATGAAGGCTATATACCAAACCCTTCCCTTTTTAAGCCAAACTCATTGAGAAGAGTTAGAAACCCCTTAAAGCAGCATTTTCCAAAGAAGGGGACTGAGCCGTGCGTGGGAAGGCAGGCAGAGACCAGGAAAGGCTGGCTGAGGATTTGTGCTAATGAGAAAACTGTCCTGGTAGATGGGATGGTAACTGAGCCTTTTTGGGAGGGAAGAGACGAGGAAAAACCATTGGAAAAACGCCAGCACAGAGGGATTAAATGGAAAAGCCACGGCTGCAGGAGAACGCGGGCCGGGAGGCGGAGGGCTCAGCTGCCCAGCCGTGCCCTGGCGACGCCTCCAAGCCCGCCTGTCCGTGCCTGCCGGCCGGGGCATCTCCGGGGCCTATCCCTCTCCATCCATCCCTCCATCCTTCCCTCCTCCCCTGCGCTCCCTGTTTCCCTGCGCTCTCTCCCGCCGCCGCCCCGCGGGCCCGGCCATAGCGCCTGGCGGCCGGCAGGGGGCGCGCCGGCGCCGCCCCAAAGGGCCCGGGGCAGCGCCGTCCGGGAGGGACCGGGACGGACCGGGAGGGAGCGGGAATGCCTGGGAGTGCCCAGGAGTGCCCGGGAGGTGTGCCCGGGAATGCCCGGGAGTGCCCAGGAGTGCCCGGGAGGGGTGCTCGGGAATGCCTGGAAGTGCCCGGGAGGTGTGCCCGGGAATGCCTGGAAGTGTCCAGGAATGCTCGGGAGGTGTGCCCCCGGGAGTGCCCGCTGCCGCTGCTTTCCCCAGGGATCCTCCTCCCGTCCCAGCTCACGGCTGCGGGCGCTGTGCTCCGTGCCTGGCTCACCCCCAGACCAGCGGGGTTGCAGAGGGGTGCCAGCCTGACAGCGGCAGCCGTGTGCCCCTGGTGCTCCGCTGCGGAAGGGCCCTGCCCCGCTGCACAAGCCCCTCACCCTTTGGCAATGCTGCCTAGAGCAGCCGCATTTCCCCCCGACGTCCCACCGGAGCGTCAGACCTGTCCTGACCCAACCTTCTCCCTGCGGAGGCAGCGCTGGCCCCAGCCTGGGAACAGGAGCTGTGGTTGGCATGAACCACGATCGTCCATGGAAAGGGCAAAACTGTACTTTGACCGTGAGAACTGAAGTGGCCCCGGACACAGAGGACAGGGGACACGACTGCCTCAGGGACACGCTGCCACACGTGCCAGCGGCGGCAGGGGCGGGTTTGGGGCTGAACATTTTCCCTGGCAGCTGATTGTCTGGTAGCCTGTCTAAGGAAGCCTGAATGCCGCGGTCCTATTTCATGTGGCAGTTTTGGGAACGACTTCCTGGGAGAAACAGGGGTTTGTGGCATTCCCTGCTCTGGAGTAAGTGTGGGGATGCCCTTTCCCTTTCGACCCAGTATTTTGGGCCAGCCAGGCTGCGGCTGTGCATGGAGCACATGTCAAATGCCAGCTGCTAGGGAATTGGTGATGGCTGAGTGTCAGTAAGGCACATCCACACCGCCCTCCTCCAGCCCCATCGGCACACATACACGTCTAGTGGCTCGCTCTTCCCTACTCCAGCAAAGTAGCTGGCACATTGACTAGAGGAGCAGTGGCTCGCAGCTGGCACAGATCAGCCACGGCTCGCTGGCCCCAGCCGCTTCAGCTCGAATTCGCTCGCTTGCTGTCGCCCCTTCCTTCCCCCCTTTCCTCCCAGAGCCGCACAAAGAGCTGGCAGGGTCTCTCGCCATTTCGGCGGGCACCGCTCACCTTGCCAAGCAGGGCCCCCTCCGTGCCCCGTCCCTGCCGCCCCCCCAGCTGCTTCACCCGCATCACCATTGTGCTCACTTGCCTTTGAAATTGGCAGGAGACATCAGCCATGCTCAGATGATGAAAAGAGAGGAGAAGCACCTGCTCATATCTGGGGCTTGGGTTTAGAGAAGTGCTTGTGCTGAATACATACACCCTTATTTGTGTGCTTGGGGGCAGAACAGTTGGAAAGGGGCTTTTATTCTGCTGCTGAAATATTCACCCAGGTCACAGTGCAGTAGTTTGCAGGGAAACCATCTCTTCCACCCCCCTGACCCTCCCCAAAACTAATTTTTTTAATCACTTTATGTGCTGGATACTGAATTGTTTCTTACCTTGCAATGGAAATACTTAAACTGGGCGAAACGGACTAACCAACAGCAGCCTTCTTGCCCCTTTGCACAGTGACTGTGTGTGTTGTCACCTGCATACATCATACATCACCTGTCTCTTGAAAGCATTTTGGGACCATACAATTTCAACCTGTAAGACACTTTTAATGCCCATGAAGAGACAGGCAGTTTCTAACATAAGTGAGAAGTGAAGGACATTTTTTCAGGGCATGGGAACTAGCAGAGTGAGGGCGAACTACTTGTGATGGATGGTTGTTGGCAGTTTGCTCACTTTCAAAGCATAGATCCAAATGGATGACCAAAACCAGCTTGGATTTTCTTCTCTTTTGCTTGCTATGACTTTTTCATTATTACTGTATATGTAGAAGGAGGAAGGTCAGTCTGGCACATTTTCCCTGAAGTAAAGTAGTGGTTATGAGACCTGTACACTCCAAACCAGACAGCAGCCCAAGGCTGCCCGTGCACAGAGATTTGGCAACATGAGGTGCAGTCTGGTGTCCCACAGATGTAGCAGTGGGTCTGAGAGTAGTACTGGTGTATTTGCCTGGCATTGCACCTGAGCTAATAAGCCCTGGGTTTGTTAGCTTGGGCACAGCACTGCACTGACATCAGGGGACCTGCATTGGTTCCCAGCCCACCAACTGGGATGCCTCTAGGCTGTTTTCCCCAGTTGTGGTGCTGGGTCAGCGCAGACAGGGCAGCTACATCATTCAAAGTCCCCTCTTCTCACTTTCTGAAGCCCTCGTAGTTCTTCAGATTTTGCTCCTGCCTGCATCTCAAGAGGAGATGGCCAGGAATGAAAAGACTAAGGGAGAGCATGGAAGCAGCTATAAATGGCTTTGTCACCGTGACCACTACAGTGCCCTACCTGCCCGCTCTTTTACCCATTTTCAGCCATCAAACTGCAGAGCACCTCGCACCTGAATCTAGTTAATGGCTTCACACAAGGGCTAAGGAGAGGTTTGGGGAAGAAATCATCACCACTCAGATCTAGTCAGCAGACTTCTACTTGTTTCAGCTGCTGGATTCCACACTGGGAGTTACCTCATTCAAAAGGAGGCAGGCATATCATCAGGTAAATTGTATCCAAAAGGTTTTTCACTCACCTCACTGCCTGTAAAGCAGCCCAGAGTGTATGGCTCCACTATAGAGTGAGTAAAGAGGAATCCCACTGTTGGAATCCAAAAGTATTTAAGTTTTCCCAGTAACCCAGGGCTCTGCACAGCATGTCTGCCCAGAGTCCTTGCCATTGCCATCAGGACTCCTCAGATCCTGGCTAGAGCTGTGCAGGAACTTGAGGTCCCCCCTCCTCTCCCTGAGGGACTGCAAGGCACAGGGGTCTCCACTGATGTCCTTTGCACAAGACACACCAGACCTGGCTGCAATGAGACTGGCAGAGGCAGCACTAGCTTGTATTTGTCCTGTAACACTGTAACTGGGGAGAGTCAGAGTTGATGTCTGGCCTGAGGGACTGCAGTCATTACCTTCCAGATCATCGTCCTGACCATCCAATATCAGTCTGCTGGGGGAGGGGGAAAGTGAAGGGGACTAGGCTCATGGGGTGGGAGCTGGGCAGGAGGCTCCTGTGTGATGACACAGGATCCTGTGTGATGTCTACCAGGCACTTCAGTGCTGGCTGTTAATCATCTGGAGGCTGCATCACATCAGCCACTCCATTGGAGCTGGCCTTGCCTGCCCAGTATCAGGCAGATGGGTACTGGGAATGCTGCACATATTTAGTCTGACTTAGTAAATATAGTTTGCAGAATTGTGTGCAGCCTAGTGAACTGTAAGCAGTTTCCTGCTAAAGAGCCTTTATTCTAAAAGCTGGGGCAATGAAGTTAGAAACACTCACTTTGCCTCAGCAGACATGATGCCCAGTCATTGAGTGGGAAAAAGCCCTGAGGAATTGAGAGGTGCAATGATGAAAGGCCATGAACACTGCTGAAAGTGTTCATGAACCAGGAGTAACTTAACATAAAGAACTAAAACAGAAATAAAGCCCTGTTTGATTAAATGGTTGGATTCAGGAAAGCAAGTCACCTCCTGGAAAGCAGCTTATGTAGGTGTGAGATGATTCAGGCTATTTCTGAAGAAGGAAAATATGCAACAGCTTGCTGGCTAAAGCACAGGCCACCCCACTCTCATGTAAGGCCTCAGACTTCCATTGACCCTTGTCATCACCCCTTCAGTCCCTGTACTAATACTCCTCTGCCTGGACTCTGCCTCCAAAACTAAAATACACACTAAAATATACACACATGCACACACACATGTAAACAATTCCCACACTGCTAAAATTCATTCACCTACACAAAAGCAATTTCAAAGGTAAAATTCAAAGGTGATGAACCTTTCCACTCTTGGTCAGATCGTGCCCAGAGCTCCAGTCTTAAGGTCCCATGGTGGTCAAAATTTCTGACAGAAAGTAAAAGCACTTGGCATCCGAAAATCAGAACATGTCCATTTTTGTGTCTAACCTCAAATAACTGCTTGGCCATAATATCTGAGGATCTCCCCTGAGAACACAAGGGCACTTTGCAAATCACTTTAGGAGATGGAAAGCTTCAAGCCCCTGTGATCACATGGGTCAGCTGGGGACTGCTACTGATCCTGCCCATGTAGTCAGGTATGCTGAAAAAACAAAATCCATTTGCTAACTCACAATTTGTCACTATGACTTGTGAGAGGTGGGATCCTGTGGCCTGAGTGATTGCTTTGCAAAATGCCAGGCAGAAAGCCTGGATACACATCCTGGCTTATATCTGCTTTCTCTGTAGTTTGGCCCAAGCAGTCAAAAGCAAATGAGGGAGGATGTAGCAATAATATGGGGGAAGCTGGAGAGGTTGAAAATATGAGCAGGAAATAACCAAATTAGACTGTGCCTGAGAAAACCAAAGTTAATACATTTGGGGGAAAGAGTCTGAAAAACTGCTGTTTAATAGGACGGAGAAACCTGGAAAGCAGGCACATCAGTTAGCCACTGCTGCATAATGGGCCAGGATAAACCCGTGTGTTTTGGGGCAGTCCACTGAGGTATCACTTTGCAGAGGAGGTGCTGGGGCTGCAACAGGGCTGTTGCAATGGTTACTGTGCACCCCAGGCCCGGGGTGGTGCAGACAGGCTGGAGACTTTCAGAGAGCACCACCACAGATGAGAGGTGGGAGGGAACAGCTGGATGAAGAAAGTCTGAAAGAATTCACCATAAACAATGTTTCCAAATGATGACTAAAGGAGGAGGATATGATAACCCTCTGCAAGTATTTGAAGACCATAAACACCAAGGGTGGCTCATGTGGGATAAGATTAGATATAATGGGATAAATTTACAGACAGGGAAATGTGTTTTGTATGAGGACACAAGTTCAAAGTAACAAAATGTAGTAGAGTTTCTCAAAGTAGGGGTGGAAATCCAATTCCAGGTAGGAAAAGAAAACAAGGCCATGTGCTATTGGAGCAGTCCAGCAAAGGAGAAGTAGGTAAGGTAGGTCCTTTACCTTCAGTCTTTTGCTGTGAGACTTGCTGTTCTGTAGAAAAGAAAACTTATATTCATCACCTTGCTTAAAATCCCCACCAGAGTCAACCTGATTACAAAAATAGGCAACAAGACTCTTTTTCCACAGTGGTGAAGAACGTTGCTTATCATAGCCTGGAACTTTCCTTGCTTGTACAATGAGGGAGGTGTGACATTCTGCTCTGTGTGGGTTTTGTTGAGGATGGCCCAGAGGACATACAAAGGGGTAGTTAGCTACAGCCAGCTGTCACCTGTGTCACTGGCAGCACACTGGCAGTGGTGAGGGGACTTCATCTCACACTGCCTTCTCCCTGGATATTAACTTCAAACTAAGTCAGGGTGATACTAACGAAATGGTTCTCCTATCCCGTGGCAGTCGATCATCCCCTGGGAAATTAGGTGAATAGGCTTTGCATGTTTCCAAAATGAAGTTTCATACTGGGGTCAGAGGCATAAAAATTGAGTTTGCAGTTCTTTTCTGCAGAGAGAAAGGTCTGGTTGGACCCTTTCCCACTCATAGAGGGAAAGAGATCCTTATAATGACTTTTTTCCCAGCATGGCCAGGCCATTTGAGAGAAGCAGGAGATACATGTACTGCTCTATTGGCAGGTCCATTCTACATGGCTCTCAGCCCACCTTGCACTCTGCTGTCAGATGTAAGATGTTCCAGCACTGCAGCACAATAGCCCTCTGGCCAGCACAATGAACAAAAAAAAAAGAAAAAGAAAAAAATTTTTAAAAATGTCAGAGAGATTTATTTTACAATGAGGGGGCTTGTGAGAGGAGCATAGGTCCCTTCACCTCCTGCTTGAATAGATACAGAAGGTGAAGTCATGTATCCTGTCTTTCAAAAGCTGTCTTGGATGTCCTAGGTCCCCCTTTGGGTGTCATGTTTGGTGCTGTGGCCACAAAGACAACTCAGGTGCCCAATTTCACGTGCCCTGGGCTGTACTGCAATGCTTCTGTCTAACAGATATAGTACAAACTTGCACTGTCTTTATTTGTTTCCCAAATAAAGCCAATGGCCAGACACTGTGATTTAAATTGAGCAAGTATTTTTATTAGGAAAAGACATTTTGAGACAGTTAAACAAACCTAGAAAAAAATTTTCCATCTAACATATTGGGAGTGTTTGTTGGCCAGGTACCCGGTGGCCAAGCTGTAATTAATTCCTGGGATTGCAGCAACAATCAAACCAGGGAAGGGGCGCTCCTGTTCCACTGCTAATTTTGCTTCACAGTAGAAGTAAGGCACCATTTTTTACCTCATGTTTATTCAAGCCCTTTGCAGGCTTGTACAGGCATTTTAAAGGAAAAAAATCAGGACTTGGATGCAATCCTATCACCTGCTGATTGCTCTCTCCACTTCAGTCAGTGTAAAGCTAGGCAGAAAAGGGCTTTTTTTCCTACTGTCTCTCTGTTCCTCTCCCACTCCCCTAATTCTGTGTAATCTAAAGAGACCAGGGTATTCAGTGCTGCTCAGACTCAGTACTGTGTCTCATTAGAAGTCAGACTCTGCACTGCACACCCGGGATGCTCATTCCTATTGACATGGATGGACAATGAAGTCAGTGGGAGCTGGGAAGTAGAAAAAGCTCGCAAACTTCTTTATGATGAGATTAGTGATCAGAGTAGCTTTAAATTACATTAAACTCCTCTCATGTCATTAAGCAGAGTTGTCAGGCTGTCCGGTACAACACAAGCACACAAACATTTCAACAAGTTTTCCCTTCTTGTGGGACTTGGGAAAGAAACATGTGTCTGACACTCACCCATGCTCACTGACAGGCTGTGCCAAGGCTTTCATGTCCCTGGTGATCAGCAAAACATGAGGAAAACGGATTTTGCTGCTGTGTTTCCAGGTTTTATAATGCATCACACAAACCATTTAATAAATACACAGTAAAGTGGAAAATAAATCATTCTAAGAGAAGCCCAAGGTGATCTGAAAGCCAAACACAAAGCTGTCACTCAACTTCTATGGGACAAAATCCTTCCTTCTCTTGTTTTCAGACTGCAGAATTGAGTTAGCAACTACACAAACTCAGTTGTTCTTCACGTAGTTGCTTCCAAACACTATCTAATATATTTCTTGATAGGAAAAACAAGACTGCTCACAGAAATAATGTGCAACCTGAAATAAAGCTTTGATCAGAGCTAAAATTACAGTTTGCAAAACTGTACTATTGTTGTCTGTCACCTTCCTCACATTTAAAAGGGTCTTTGTACTTTCACATTTGGACAAATACATGCCTTACACATAGATGAGACTTTTATATCCCTAAATATGTCCAATAATGTTTCTAGTTTAATTCTGGAAATTATTTTCATGAGTACTGTCTCTCCTCTAATAAACCAATATAATGGAAGCTCATTAAATATAATCAAAAGGTTTCTCATGTAATAAATCATCGTAATATTTTATCGCATGTGAAAGAGCTGCCCAACATTTTTAAGTATCCCATACATGAATTACTTTTCCAAGATACTACCAAGGAATTGGTTTTGCCCTGTGTTTTCCCCGAAGAAAAGCAAAGTGTTTAAGTTTCTACTTTAGTTCTCATTTTCTGCTGCACCAGACATTTCTTAGAGAAGTTGAGGGGACCTGGCATGGGCAGCAGTGCTGTTCTGATGGAGACACGGGCACCAGCTCCTTGGAGACTTTTCCGTGAAGTGCTAAAAGGAGGCAGTGTGGCACAAGGCATTTAATTAGCATGTTAAATACTCACATGTACGTTTCAAAACAGTGCCAGCGAAGCAGGAAAGCAGCATGACACACAGTTTGAAGGAAACAATCATATTTGCAAACTTTGGAGGTTTTTTCTCCGTAAGTGGATTGTTGCCTTTTGAATAGTAAAGGAAAATCTGGGGATTTTTTGAAGCAGAACATGCACTGAAGTCCTTCATTAAATCAGCTGGCTGAACTACAACTGCTGAGGGCAATGGTGAGAACTTGCCACTTCTCTTAAAAAGCATCTTCTTGTTCAGGGCATGGTTTAGGCTATGCAGGTTTGCTGCAGCTGCTGTACTCTGCCCTGGAGGGTAAGGGCACGCACTTCTGCATACATCATGGCAGATTTCTGGGACACTGAAAGGCTGCCAGAACAAGTTATCTTTCTTCACCTGGAACCAAGTGAAAAGGAGATTTCTCTCATTGATTCCTCGGTGTCTTGGCCAGATGAACTTGGAAACTCAACATGCCAAATTCACATAGTTTAAGAAGGTTCAGATTAAACCTTTGGGACCTGACTCTCCTTTCCAGAGCCTTCTCCTGGCATTCTTTCTCTAGCAATCCCTTCCAGTTTCATTGGCCCAAGGACCAGACACAAAAAATTATAAGGAAAATGCCTCAGTTCCAGTCCTTTAGCTGCCACCTTGTGTGAAGCTGGCCCAGCACACACATTCATTTCTCCTGTTTGGGCCATCTTCACTCATGGGCCAAGCAGCAGTGCCCTGTCCAGGCAGCAGAGGGCAAGCAGGAATCCCACCTGACAGTGGCTAGAAACAGGCATGATCCCACTGCCGACTCTGCTGCCCTGCAAACATTTGTACTTGGGACTTAAAAGACTCACACTTTAAATAACCCAAGAAAACCAACCAAAAAAAGAGCCCAACAAACCCATCACCTCACCAAGTCTGGTTTTAGAGACACTAGGAGTTGTTTTAAATGTCAGGACTAGCCTAGCATCAACATCCAAACCATAGGTGTAGGAATTGCAAAGAGCTCCTCCCCGAGCCCTGCCCTGGTCAGAGCATCAATGCTCACAGGAGCAGGAGTGCTGCCTCGTTGGTAGGTGCTCTAGAGGCCCATGGGAAGGGAATTAATGCTTCTTTGGGCATTACGTTCTGCCACACTCCCTTTCCCAGTATTGTGGAGAGGCAGCCAAAAGCAAAGCTTCTGCCAGCAGAGAAAAGGGGCCTGTAGTGACTGCACAAGGGGCAACAGTTTTAAACAGTAAGAGGGGATGTTTAAATTGAACTTAAGGATGAAACTTTTTACAGTGATGGTGATGAGACACTGAAACAGGTTGCCTAGAGAAGCTGTAGATGCCCCAACCTTGGAAGTATTGAAGGTCAGGTTGGATGAGGCTTTGAGCAACTTGATATAGTGAAAGGTGTCCCTGGCCACCCAGGAAGGTGGGACTACTTGATCTTCAAAGGTTCTTTCAACCCTGCAGCAGAGTGCCAGTGAGGGGGAAGCTGAGGGTGCTGGCCACATTGCAGGATTGGGCCAGGCATAGAGACAAGACCTTGCAAGGCAACGTTGACCAGGCATGTTTTGGTCTTTGAGGACTGGCCATTTTGACTCAGTGCACTCTAAAAATATATTAGATGTTAAGGTCCTGGCGGCTGGAAGCTGATGAAATGAGAAGGCACCTGGGAAAATTTGGGAGCAGCAAGTAAACAGGAGGTTGGAGACAAAACTGCAATTTTTAAATCCCTTTCTTCTCGAGAGTTTCACAGTCTACTAGGTTTGGCCTAAGCTGACATGAAAGATTTGGTGTGTTTCCTGTTACACATGAAAAATGACATACACACCAGTAACATCAATATTATTGTATTTTTTTAAATTGGACTTCACACGTAATTTTTGCTAAAAATATGTATTCTGAGATTTATGGTTCATCTTAGCCTGGCTTTCCTCACTGAGCGTGACCAGTTTCAGGAAGAGTGGTGAGATACTGTGCCTCCCAGGCAATGCCCATTGCTGCCCAGAGCTAGTCAGTAGTGCCAATGTGCCACCTGCATCTTTAATAATGTCAAAGAGCTTCAAAACACTGACATCTGCTCATGAAGTTTTAAGTTTAAGTGATTTCTCAGATATGCAAGTCAACACTCTCTACCTGGAACCTTGCTTGGAAAACATTTGACATTTCTATAGCAGGCATTTTCTCACTTAGGAAAATATTATCCCAAGAAAATAAGGGCTTTGCTGCTCAGCCAATTCTTATGCAAACCACAAGTGAGCTTCCCTATCCTCTTTTTTCTCTACATTGTCATGTTTCTACAAGAGAGAAAGGCACCACCACTAAAAATCTGTTTGTGGGCTTTTCCCTCTTGCAGGAACTCTGCTTCACTGTTCACACACTGGAATATTTTGTTTCATTTTTGTTTGACAACTCGCTATTAGATCAGTAAAACTGTTTTATTTTTTTTTGTTTATTTAACTAAGGATACTTCTAATTGCTCAATAATGTAACAAGTCTCGTAATGGGGTTTGAATTTTTGCTCAAATACCAAGATACTGACAGAAGTTCGGTATTTCTTACAATTTAAGCAGTATTTTAAAGTGTCTCATCTTTTTTTAATAGCTTTGTGTATACACTGTGGGGATTTGGCAATATAATCACATGAAGACTTGGATAAAATCCAATCCAGATCAGCTGCTCTTACAGAAACAAAACAAACAGGATTGGGTTTCTTTCTCTTTACTCAAAACAAGACAGAGTGCTGGAGCTGCACCAGCTGCCGATGAGTTGGAGGTTAACCCCAACATGCTGAAGCTGGGGCTGGGTTCATCTTTCACCACGAGGCATATTGGCCAGGAAGGGCATGTGTGTTGCAGTCATGCACACTCATACATACATGGAGAAAGCATGAGGGCTGTGCATGGCTGTATAACAAAATAAACACAAATCTGCCCCATACACCAAGCTGTTTGGTGCTGAGGTGGTCATGAAGCCAGGCTGCAGTCAGTGCCCTGCTCGCTCAGCAGCTCCAGATGTATTCAGCAACTTGTTGAACTAGACCCTCGTGTTTAACTAAATCACACCAGCATCCCCAGCATCCCCAATGCAGGTCTGGGGGGAGCTCCAGTCCCTGCTGTCCCCACCATGGCTTTCCCAGCTCCAGCCCTGCTTCAGTCCCTATACATCAGCACTGGGAAGCAGTGCCTGGTGACACAGCATGGTCCAAACACATATTTCTTCCTTATAAAACCATGGAACAAGCGATTTGGCTTCTGTTACCAGAGGCCTGGGGTATAATTAATTCACCCTATCTTGCATTTCTAATTACATCTGCACTCAAGGATCCAAGTCTTTCACAACCCCAGTAATTTTAAGATGCAGGGAAAATATTACAGCCGTTTTCATGGGAAGAAAGGCCGCAGCATAGAGCCTTTGAGTAAGTAGGGCAAACTTCAGAGAAAATCTTGAGCATGACTGGGAACAGAACCCAGATGTACCCAGGCTCATGCTTCATTTTAATACAGCACTAGGATCCCTCTCACTCATGATGCCAGTATAATGGTATTTCCTCTCCTGGAATGGTGTGTTCAGCTTTGGCCAGCACCTCTCTCTCTGCAAAGTCAGATGGAGAGAGGGAGTAAAAGGCCAGAGAAGCACAACCAAGACAAGTTCCATTGTGCAGAAGACCTCCATACAAGGCAAGGAAGAGGCACAGGAGCCTGCAGAGGAATGTGAGGTGCTCTGTGCCTGGCAGAGCAGGGAGCAGACCAGCGAGCTGGCAGCACAGGGCTGGGCTTCACCCAGCTCTGGGGTATGTGGACTTGGCAACAGGGAATTTGGGCTCAGCCTGGGACTGCTTCCAATTTCTCTCTGTTCTGCAATGAGCCATTTAACACTTTAGGGCTTGGCTAACGGGCCAGGGGGAACTTTGGCATGGTGTTTCAAAGTGCAAATTTAACATGTACAAACTACCTTGAGCTAACTCCCCATATCAGTCCAAGTACAAGGCAGATCACTGCACTTGGGAGTGACTGCTCCCAGAGGTGCTTTTGCTCTTACAGAGGAGGCAGTTTTTGCGTAGTATCATGGGTATATAGAATCATGGAGTGGTTTGGGTTGGGAGGAACCTTAAAGATCATCTATGTCCACCCCCCTGCCACTGACAGAGATGCCACTCACTACATCGGGTTGCTCAGAGCCCCATCCAACCTGACCTGGAACACTTTCAGGGATGGGGCATCCACGGCCTCTCGGGCAAACTGTTCCAGTGGTTCACCAACCTCTGAGCAAAACATTTCTTCCTAACATCTATTATAAATGTGCTCTCTTTCAGTTTAAAACCATTGCTCCTTGTCCTGGCACTACCTGCCCATATAAAAAGTCCTCCTCTCTCTCTTTTATATGCCTTCTTGAGGAATTGGAAGTTGCTACAAAGTCTCTCCGAAGCCTTTCCTTCTTCAGGCTGAACTGCCCCAACTTTCTCAGCATGTTTTCATAGGAGAGGTGCTTCAGCTCTATGATCATCTCCATGGCCTCCTCTGGACCCACTCCAATAGATCCATATCTTTCCTATGTTGAGGACCCCAGACCTGGATGCAGTACTCCAGGTACTCCAGTAGCTCCAGGTATACATGGACAGAGTGGAGAGAGAGAATCACCTCCCTTGACCTGCTGGCCCTTAACTGTGCAATGGTAAAAGTACATTTACTCATAGAAGGACTTAAAAAAATTCAAATACTTGAAAAGTAGACAAGAAAATAGACCTGTTCAGTGTGTTAGGGAAACACTGCTCAGGAAGATTTGAAAAAAATTAGCAGAGCTTTTGACCCTGTATAAATACTTCATGGACCTCTTCCAGTTCATGCTCGTAACCTACAGAGAAGGGCATCTTGTTTAACAAAAGTCTTGCTTTTTAGAAAGCCACGTGGCTCAATATTATAGTTGGGAAGATGCATGTTTTTATTGAGGACAGTGATTTTTGACTCCAGGCCTGTGTAAGAATCACTAAATTGCAAGTCTACAGAGCTATGCTGTAAGGTAGCTGAGCAAGGCTCACATCCCAGGCTTGGAGGATGATAACTGCCTCCACAGTGCAGAGAAGGACCTGACGGGCCCTCTCACCTGAACTGGCTGCAGGGCTGCATCCTCTAGCCAGCAGTGACCCTGTGGAGGAGCAGGCAGTATATAGCCCATGCCATGACTGATTTATGAACTGCATATGAGACACCCTGCTCTTCCTCCTTGCCTTCCAAAGTGTTGTGGTCACTGCCTTCAGCGACACATGAGGAATTAAATGAAGAAGCCATGCCTGACATCCCGGTGGAGGCCATGGTATGGTCTGTGCAGAGCTGTCAGATAGATCATGGTGTCATGGTGACATTGTAAAAAGCCAGCCTTCATCTAGCAGGCACAGAAACAGGCATCACTGAAGGTGTGCTGTGGCCACCAACAAGGCAAAGCTACCCAGGATCATACCCAGCATCCACAAGAGGCTGCAGGCAGAGATGCCAAACCAGATGCTGTCACCCCATCAGCATTTTTGCTCACAGTTGAGCTCTTGGGCTATGGTGGACAAAAATTAAGTTCTCCAAGGAGTTTAGCCCCACATGAGTAGATTTCAGGGCATTCCTCATTCCTCCCAAATACAGACCATGAAATGTGATCCATCAGTTCCCACGTATTTTTTCCAGGAGGGTCTTCATTATACGCGTACCATTCCATGAGGGTCTAATGAACATGGCAATGGGGACAGGCAGGATGAGTGCCTTAGGCACAAGGCCATCAGAAAAAGGTGATTCAGCCCTCCACCAGTAGAACAGCTCAGGATTGTCAGCACCTGACTCTACATTTGGAGGTGAGGGAGGTCAGGAGAGCCCAGAGATGCAGCAGACCCCAGGGCTGCTTCAGTTCTTTCATCCCAAACACCACAAATTCCAAAGACATCCTCTCCTCCACCACATCCAGATTCTCTATTGCCTCTGGAGGCTAAGGTGACCTTGACTGACACCCTGTCTTTTGACTAGTCCCTTCGTCTCCAAGAAGTCCTGTTTTTCACCTGGACAGGCTCAATGCTCTTAGCAATTTTTTCTCCTAGAAGCCAGAGGCCCTCTGTGAGAAAGCATCTCTTCCCACATCTGCAGGTTTTGTACTCCCTTTGAAATCTGAGATATGGTTCTGTTCCACTGCTTTGTGCACATGTTAATGTGAATGTGGCATTTCCATGCAACTCGAGACTTGGTAACCACATCCATGATCTGCCTTAATGCTATAGCTTAGGGAACTCTTGGCAGCCTCCATCACCCATTTTTAGTTTGCACAGCTCTCTCCTCAACCATTTAGCCTCTTGTCCTTGTGAGGAGCCTCCTATAAACATTTGCCAATTATCTCTAAATTATTTTCTGCCGTGGTGCCTAGGAAAAGCTTTCTGAAAACCACTGTTTGTTGTTTATAATGCTAATCCTATATCCCTGTTTCCTCAGGCCTGGCCCTGCCTGTGCTGTAAAGTGCCTGTGCAAGGCAAACACTTGTCCTTTCTTTGGCACAAGGGGATGACGGTCTAGAGTGAGTGATGTTCTGTGAGACAATAATAACAATAATAAACAAATAATCAGACTAATGCCAGGGAAAGTGCTTGCTAGAACACTGGTAGGAAAGATCAAGCAATTCCTCTAAAAAGCAAGTTATTCCAAATGCCATCTTCCTTCTCCCAAAGTAAGTCACCAGGACTTGCACCGGTTTGACTGACCAGGTCTTCTCTCATCAGAATTTGCTTCCCCTCTACCTTTTCAACTTCTGATTCTCTTCATTTTCAGAGCCCACAAAAATAAATCAGTTAGAAATAAAATTTAATTTACAGCATCGAAAACAGTCACATTTGGAAGCAGTCTAATGCCCTGACACTCAAAAGCACATCACATAATAATTTGTCAACCATCACATTTTTAACTGTGTCAGACATTTGTCATAAAATCACCATTAAATTGGTATCTAATGGCTTCTAATAAATGTCAAAATGAACTTGCAGATGCCTATTTGAAATATATTAGAAGCCATTAAACAGCAATTAAAAGGAAGTTTCACAAATAATATTTTATATTAGTTATGTTGTAGAGCCAGGCAAGGAAAGGACAGTGACATTTTGAGGAACTTCTGAAAATGCTCCCTTGTGCCACATATTTCTGCAGCAATGGTCTGCATACCTCTCTGGAGAGCATCCCATGCTTCTTGGGCATCCAGAGCCCTCCCTGCAGGATGAGGCCCTGGACGCTCATGATGTAGGTCCCTGCTTTAAGGCATGGCATGAATGATGTGTGAGGTAACGGCATTATTCCCACTCTCCCTCATCCCCTTCTGCTCTGGAGACAGAAAGGTGTCCCGGAGCCTTCCCCAGTGTTGCTCTCTGGGGTGCTGGGAGGTGCTGTGGCAGGCAGGGACATGGGGCAGGAGGAGAGATCTGCTAGTGTGGGGAGAGATAAACAGGCAGTGACATTTGCTGGAGTTTGGAGGGGACAGGTAGGGGAATATCACCAAGGGGTGGGGCAGAAGATTTTGGGGAGGATGGGTGGAGAAGGAGATATGAACAGCCATTTTCCCTCTGAAAAGGTGAGGTGAGTGAGAAAGAGGGTTTCAAAATTGGGTAGAAGGATAACCTGAGGCCACTTGAAGTGTGCACAGTATACTACTGACTTCAAGGAAAGAGCTCACACCACTGACACCCCCTTCCCTACCACCTTTTTCGCTAGTCCACATAGTAACAAAACTCACCCTGTGTGGCTGGTGCAGTCTGCTATGAGCATGTCCTGGGCTCTCTCAGCAGGGCACAGAAGGTCACCTTGCCTTCTGACTCAAAGCTCTCCAGAAGCAGCTGTGCACTGAGAGACACTGATGGCCCATGTTTTTCCCATGTGTCCATGCGTTTTCTGTTCTGGAGCTGTGGTTTAAAAGGTGCATCTTACATGTATATGAAGTATACATGCACATGTAAATACAATTTTTATAAAATATACAGGTCATTAAAAGTATGCCTTGGTCTGGGGCCCTTTGTTTCTCTTGCAGCACAAAGATTACTTTAATTTGGGATAGAATCATAGAATCATTTAGGTTGGAAAAGACCTCTAAGATCACTGGGTCCAACTGTTAATCCAGCACTGCAACATCCACCACTAAATCATGTCTCTATGCCTTGAAAATGACTGACAGCCATGTAACCTTTAAATATTAATAAGAATTTCATAGTATTGACATTCCTATATCAGTCCAGGCACAGTTTAGAAATAGTCTGAAAAAAATGAATTTCATTCCTGCTTGTTTCATTCCAATATCAGGTTCTCTTTAAAAGAGCAGCTTACTTTCTCCTTTTTTCTCTTTTTCTTTTCCTTTTTTTTTTTTTTTCACATTAGCCCTCCCAAACAGGACAGAGGGAAGGATGGGACTACATATGAGCATTAACCCTGCTGGGGCTCAGGCCAGTGCGGTGAGAATTAGGTAAGAGGGAGACTGCAGAGCCCGGTGGGGCCAGCACATTGGAGCAGGGTCATGAACACAAGCAACACACCAGCGCCTTACACGAGGAGGTATCAGGAGCCAGTAATAGATCCATTGTGTCAGCACACAAATATGTTGTTATGCTCCACCTTCTGTCCTGTTTGTTTCTTACAGTACTATGGCTACTTTCCTCTCCCATTTACGTAGCTGAAAATTGGTCCTGACACCCATTCTCTCCACCCTCCCTGTTGCTCATGCTATAAAGGACCTGTTTACACAACTGTGGAAGAAGGGTGTGTATTTGCATATTAAATGGGATCAAGAAAATATGTAACATATGTTGCAAACAGAACTAATGTCTAAACACACATGTAAACCTGGGCTAACGGGTCCTGCCAAAATATTTTAACCATCTGTTTTTACTTAGCTGTTTTTGAACAAATTATGTTTATTATGTTAATTTATTTTACTGTCAACAACACCAAATGACAGAGTTGCTGCTAAACACCATCATTATATATCACATTCTGGCATAATACCAGCAGGTTTTTTTAATGCAACAGGAATAAATGCATATTAAAATGTCAATTTGTTTAAAATCTAGTTCAGGATGTTAAATACATCTCACAAATTCATCATGTTCCAACAGGCACTGTTTGCATGCAGACTACTCAAAGATAAGGTGCTTTGACAGAACCTGGAGAAACAGGAAGCACAAAAGTCCTGCCTGAACTCCTGGCTTCAGCTTTGAGGTTGATTCTAAGAGGAGGGAAAGGGAGGCGCAAAGTGGGGGCTAGTTCGTGTTTTTAGAAGTTGTGATTAGACTTTCCACAAGTCTATCTTCACTTGCAGCATCCAGGACATCTCCCTTAGAAGAATTAAAACTGAAATTGAGATCAACAACAAAACAATATTTATCTTCATCCCATGTCCTATTCCCCATCATACATTGTTCGTGCCTGGGCAGGAGTCTCTGTCCCCAGGCTCTTTAAAGGGCTGTTGCAAGGCAGGAACACCTGGTGCCACAGGCAACTGGTGCTGCAAGCCCGTATCCAGCATGTGAGTTCAGTGACAGATCCTCTGGAGGCCCCAACATCTTCTCAAAACTCCCCCAGTGGTTAAGTTACATGATATTCTCTGGGACAGCTCCTCTCTCTAGATCACATAATTTTCTGCTTGCTGCCCAAAACCAAATCCTTATTTCAGCAGGATTTTTTTGCTGACTCCCCTAGGAAGAAAGATCTTATCTCTGGGAGAGGCAGAGGGGTCCATCGTCCTCCAGGCTGCATCCCCTCACCATCCACAAGTTCAAAATCATTCCTCTCCTAATTTCCGAAGTGGGAGCCAGTTCTTCTGAATTAGTCTGCTCCCCAGGTCCTTTTCCCATGTAGACAGGTGCTTATGTGTTCCTGACAAAAACAACCTTTTCTCCAAATAACTGATGCTGAATCCCATGTTCCTCTCCCACATAGGCAGCATGATCTCTCTTCTGTCCACCTTTCCCTTTCAGTATAATTCATGGGGCTGCTTTTGTTGCCTCATTCCTCTCTCAGGACCACAGTTGCTGGGCTGACCTTCCTTCGCACACTGAGAGAGCTCTGCTTCTCCCAGCTCTGGGCTGTGCATTCTTTTACGCTACTCCATGGGCAGGCCAAGAAAGTGGCCAGAAAACCCCAACCTACCCTAATTCATCTTTTGCAGCCATGGGAAAGTAGTTTATGGCCCATACAGATGGAAGCAGAGATTTTTATGTTCTCCAGAAAACAACTAGAAAAATCAGAGAACTGGGGAGTCGTCTGGATTTTAAGCCAAAAACCCTAAAGAAGACAGACTGACTTTCCTGCCTAAATATTCCTTCCTTTTCCCTTCTGTCCACATGTGAAGCATGGAATCATAGAATCTTTATGGTTGGAAAAGACCTTTAAGATCCTCAAGTCCAACCGTCAATGTGGTGCCACCACCATGTTCAGTACTGAACCATGTCCTGAAGTCCCATCCACATGTTTTCTGAACACTGCCATGGATGGCAACTCTACCACTTCCCTTGACAGTCTGTTCCAATGCATTACAACATTTCCTGTGGAAAAAAAACCCTCCTAATATCTAATCTAAACTTCCCCTGGGACTACTTGAGGCCATTTCTTTTCATACTGTCATTTGTTAGCTGGAAGAAGAGACTGACCTCACCTTACTATGACGCCCCGCACACCACCCTTATGTTCATCTGGTGCCGACCTTTGAGGCTGTCTTCATGATGGCAGCCAGTACGAATGCAGATACTGGGACAATGTAGGACAGGCTATGGAATATTCCCTGCTGTTTATATATGGATCTCAGAGAGGAGAAAAACGCAAAATGAGCCAGAAGCCTTCAGAAACACTGAAGAACCAGAATGAAACAAGATTAAAGTGGAACAAGTGGAAAAGTCCAAAATGAGACCATGAGCACAAGTAATGCTCTCTGGCTATCCTAAACCATCCTGCTTTCAACAGTTTGCTCCAGGAACTGAAGGAACTTGTGACATGTAAGCCAGGGACAATGTGATCTATTACAGGATATGATGCAACATAAAATGCAATCAGACCATGGTCCTGCAAAGACCCTGCATATGTGAAACTATGCACATGAATGGTCCTGCTGAGGCCTGAGGAATGACTCTGGCACAGGTGGTTGAACACATGCACAAAACCTTGCAAAGCCAGAGCCCAGGAGAGGTATGGTCGAAGGGGAACTTTCCTGCCCTGAGAAGTCATAATGCAGCGTAACATTGCCTCTGATGTCAAATTAGCTGAGAAGCAACCAGTAAGGAAATACAATATTGCTTTCTGGGTATTAAGGCACAGATATCTTGGGACAAGATTTTGCTTAAGACAAGGAACAGGCTCATTTTGATTAACCTCAGCCTTTTGAGAAGTATAACAAAGAAATACTGTGCACGTAAATGTTTTGATATCTTGCTAACAAATATTATAAGCCATGTCACCTTTGTTTAAATGCCCTTCCCTGTCATGACAAGGGTTGTTCATGCAGGATAGTAAAGGAATCCTTGTTTATACTGTTCACAATAGCACTAGGTTCTGTCAAGGGCAGCGACATGTGAGAGGTAATGCCACGCAGTGCAAAGCTTGGGAGAATTCCCCCTCCCCTCTCTAAATTCTGGTTTTGTGAAGAGAAAGGTTATGTGGTTTATATTTCAGGAACTAAAGTCCTGAGAAAATAAACCTCAGTCCAAGTACTTGTCCAGCATACAACAGATATTCCATAAAATGTATGGGCTGATTTCACGCATATGGCTACTCGTTTTACAAGGGGATGATTAAGATGGTCATGGTTATGTTGGCTTTTAGTCCACAAATGCCTCAGCTGTTCTGGATTCATTTAAAATCATAATGTACCTCTGTGTGCAAAAAGCAAGCAGCCAGCACTCCTCTGCTCTCACCATCCTGCAAATCCAGCCCTTTGCTTGTGACTCTTTCCAACACGGTTCATTAGTCACTGTTGGCTTACATGGTCCATCTCTATTCTCACAGTTTGCCATCTCCCTCTGCTCTGGCACCAAAAAGATCCATGGAGTGGACAGGGTCGCCTTTGGGAAGAGATGAATTTTTATTGCAGTATGCTGACTTCCACCCCCCTTCCTGCTGCTTTTCTTGCTCTTTGATATCTCCCAACTGGCATTTCACAGCCTGCCTCCTGAGGGATGTCAGCCCACCCTGTCCCGTCCTCCTAGCCAGAGCACACTGAGCTGCTCTGCTGGTACTTTCAGACGAGTAGTTGTTGTGAAGAAGTGCTACCAGTGGAAATGCAGTTCAAAAGGGCTTTTTCCCTTCCAAGACTGAAAATTCAACACTTGCACCTCAACCCAAAAGAGAAACGTGTCTTGCACCATTGGGAGAACCGGCTTTTCACCCCTGGGAATGGAGAAGGCTTTTGTGGTGTGGTCTGGGTGGTGCAGCATTATCCCCTCCCCAGGAGTCACACACAGAGTGATTAAACTGGCAGGCTGTGACTCATGGAACATAACCACCTTTTCCCATTTTAATCTGTTTTGGTCATCTCAGGCTTTTCAAGCACATTCTATTGGATACTTCCTGCTTCAGAGGTTTTTCTTGCTGCAGCTGCCTAGCATCCCTTCCCCTCACCCTCCTCCACATCTTGTCCTGCATTTGGTTTATCTCTTCATTCTAAAAAGGAAAGGCATTTATTGCTTCATTCACATTAAGTGATTATCATGTAACAGAAATAAACTGCTTGTTCCTATATAATCATATATCACTTTGCAAAAGGCAGGCTTCAAACAGCAGAGGTAGAAGTCTGTACTGTTTTCCTCTGAAGCAATCTTCGTTTCTTAAAAAAACCCAACAAAACAAACCCTAAAACCCCTAAGTCAGTATCTTCCCGCAACTGCAGCTGATTTCCTGTGTAAACTAAAACCATGTGATATTCCATAAAAGCTTCCAGCTCTAAATTACAGGAAATGAAAACCATCATGGAAAAGGAAAGCTTTGGACTAAATTCCCAGATCAGATATCGTTGCAACTCTATTTCAGTCTGATTACAATTTGGATGCTTTCTAACATACCTGTTAGTCATTAAAGGAGCTGATAACAGCTGTTGGAGCACAATGTCATCCATGGCCTAGCAGCAGGACCGGGACATCTTCCACACCCAGGGCAGTGCCCCAGAGGTGCCATAGATGAAATCGTGAGCTGAGGTTGATCAAGGGAAGCATTTTTATGTAGCCATTGTGAAGGTCAGGCTCTGAACGTTCAGCTGTATTATAGTGTGTGTGCTGTACACAGTAACAGTTTGCAGTTAGCTGGCCACACACCCACACCTGCAAGTGCACGAGTTGTTCCACCATCAAGGGCTTAGTGTCTGTGCAGTTCTTCACTGCTCAGTAACATTTTTTACAATAAGAAAGAAAGAGTTGTGCAAGGGAGTATGAGCCGATGCTGGTACAGAGCATGTACATGCCCAGGACATAAGAAAAGATCCCATCCCACCTGAATTTGGAATATATGCATGGTCCTCTGGGAGTTGTGGTGCCTACTGCTTCTTAGACCCTAAGTGCTCCTGTAATCTCATGGCAAGCTGAGATTTAACCATATCATTGTGCTATTGTGGTATGCACCGTGCAGTGTGAATGTGCAGGAGATCTCCATGTTTACCCCAGAGGTCCCTCGGCAGAAAGCACCCACAGCCCCTCCTAGCTGTGACAAGCACACCACATAGTTAACAGCCTGCTGCCTTCAGGTGGGCTCTGTGGAGAGCCTCTCACTTGCTGTCAAGTCAAGTGGCCAAGCTGAGATTTATGGACACTTGTCCCAGTGTTCTCATCTTGTAAACGACTGAAGAAAGAAGAATTCCATTCCTTTGACCAGTACATTCTCTTCATTTCTGCAGAGTGTCTGTGTCCTTCAAGGCACTAAATCAGCCTGGCACTGCTAAGAAATAGGAACTTCAATTAAATAAATTAATTGCAATGTTCTGTACAATCTCTTAATTGATATGATAGGAGATTTTTTAGTTTGTTCAGCCAAGATCATGATAATTTCCAATTGATGCAGTGAATAATTATCAGACTGTTGAGAAGTTGAGGTAAAACACTAATTTTAAGGACAGTTCTTGGATACACAATCATTTGTTTCTGATTTCAAATGTCACAGGAGCAAAGCATCACTCTTACTGTGGAGTGGAGTATTGCTGAGTGCCAGACTAATGCCTGTATCCCAATCACCCTTTCAGATGTTTTAATTGTTGATGTCACTTCCTCACATATAAAACATTTGGGGCTGTTCCTAGCACATCTGGATGTTAAATTCTAGCTGTCCTGTTCCTGGTATTATGAAATCATTTCTGTATATAAGAGTATCTCAGCAAACATCAATATATCATTCACATTTGGGCCTATATTGATTTCTGTCTTGTTACCAGAATGAGGCAGATGCTCCAGCAGGGCAGAGGGTCACACATCCAATGCCAAGGGCACCAAGACAATTTGCACAAATTGAGGACTTTAGCCAATACTTTTTATAATCTGTTCTTGCTATATGTCCCAAATGAGAGGCTTCAGTGCCAGCAAAATCATTAAAGTGAACAGCTTTGCCTTGTTCCCTACCCAGCAGACATTTCTGTTAGGATAGGTCATTAGTTATTCCTGAGGTTGTTAGGTTATCACATTGAATCTTAATCCATCTAATTCATCCCAGTGCACTCCTATTTGTTTCTAGTGCTTACCTCTTAAAATACCATTAAATCATGTCACAGGCCGCCTCTGCACCTGCCAAGAGAGCTGTATGCATTCTCAGATCTTTTTTGCCAGGTGAACTCTGTTTAGTATATTCCTGGAGAAGGCAGCTCTTTGCAAAGCCTGTTTCTCCTTCTCCTATTTCTCCTTCCCAAGCGCTCTTGCTCACACACTCTGGGGGTTTTAACTTTTACATACCCAGCTCAGCCTGGGCTTAAGTCAATCAGTGTTGTCCTGAGCAGATGCTGGTGGGTTTCTATTGCCTTGAGCTAGCCTGGGTGTCCCACTTGCCCTTGCTGAGATAAATTATTAGGGCAAAGAAAGAGGAAACTGTTTGCCTTTGACAGTGTAATGCAAAAATAAGGAAATCCCAGCAAAACCTGCCCTTCTTGTGCATAAATCCCTTTGGTTAAAAATTCTTAGGAGGATACTAAAAATAGAGAAACTCCACTGAGAGCAGTGCACAGCTTTAAACCAAACATATAAATTAGTGAAAAAATGGCATTCTCAGTCCTAGATAGCTTGTAGTGAATTAGACCCAAGCTTTTACAGAACAAAAGAACCTAAAAAACCCTCTAATCTCACTTTGACGGAAAAAAGTCTCTGATCACTCCACCTGCCACTTCTCTCTGTGCCAAGAAAAACTCAAGTATACACCAAAAATACTGAAGGAGAGTTGAGTGTAGCATTAAATTTATGTACCACTAGAGACTAGGGTTGAATGTGCTGACTGAACTTATTCTAATAACTTAGATGGGAAAAATCCATACTGCAAATCACCTTACTTAGGTTGGTTTAGCAAGAACTATTTATCCAAGGAAGAAAAAAACATGAGTGCTGATTGCTTTCTCTCTCACCCAAGAAATACACACGGCCAGAGCCTGATAATTTTTTCTAGCTGCAAAATACCACAGAAGAGGAAGGGGAGTAATTTGTTAGATCAGGTAAAGCATTTTCCACAGAAAACAAGCAGACTTTGCAAAAAGCTGTATTTGTGCATGTGACAAATGTTTACCATTGGTGCAAGATTTGAAGGCACTCAAGGAACCTGGAAATCCTGGGTTTGTGCTAATGTTGTCTTAGTCATTGTGGTGAACCTTAGGGAGTGTGCTGGACCCTGTGTTTCTGAGTCCACATCATTGGGCCAGACCCTCATGCTCTTGGGTCGTACTGTGTGTCCTAGTTTTGGCCAGATCCTTAGTGTTATTCAATACCACCTCACATCATTGCCAGGGGCAAGTGAAAGGGACTCTCTCTGACTTCTGAGAAAAAGGGCATGGATTCCATCACCAAAATGTGGTGGCATTGCCCGCTGTTGTTGTCTCAAGGTCCCCAGTGAGCATTTTTGCCTGCAAATCACCCTCTATTTTGTATACTTTTTTTGTTTCTATTGTTGCTGTTACTGTTTGTTTTTTTTTTTAATCTCATTGCTGTTTCCAGCCATTTATCAATCCATGATCTCTGCCTTTTGTGCGTCCCATTGTAGGGGAGGAAGGGGAGTGGCTCACAGTCTTTCTTGTGGGAGAACTAAATTGGGGAATCCCATTCCTAAACCATGACACTGTGCCTGTTGCCTTATGGCAAATGCTTGTTTGCAGTCTTTCACCTCAGGTATAAGCTTATGCTGTGGATCTTGGTTTGGTGGAGTGGGAGAGTGAGCATGGTCTGGAGGTAGTTGAAGTACACAAAGTCAGGGGCTGCAGCCACCTTCAGTGACAATGACTATAGGGCAAAAGTCAACTTTGTCCTAAATTACATTCCATTAAGGCTAGGCTTTGTCCCCAGACTTTGTTCAGTGAGACCCACACATGTGGGTCTGGTCTGACCTGTGAGGGGGAAAATGAAGAGTTAGGAAGCACCCTTGGGAGGACCTGGGGAATCTGGGGAAGGGAGAGGGTGAAGGGGCTAAAGCTAGAGCAGGTCTCCGGGAAGACTCAGCACCAAAGATGGGCAAAGCTGCTTTAATTAAAAATTCAGAATTTCAAAACCTTGCTGGGAAGCCAGAGTGTCTAAGAGCAACCTTTGCCGCAGCCATGGACTGTAGCAGCTTGTTCTGTGTATGCGCCCATGCAGGGGTCCCTGCTGGAATTGGCAGGGAGGTTTCCAATTAGCACCAATTGAGGCAAGTTATCGGGGGGGTTTCATCCTGCAGACACACTTCCCCTGGGACACAGCATGAGACCACCCGCTCACATTGCACAAACCACAAAAAAAACATTAAACTTATAGGAACCACTCTCAATCACTACCAACCCCTACTAGATCTGAACCATCCACTGAAAGGTGAAAGGTTAATGTGAGCTAATTTTTTAAATCATTGCTGTAACATTAGGAAGAAGCTCTGGTAACCTTTGGGGGCTGCTGACTTACTGCCTGGTGTTCATTTGGCTGATCCTACAGGCTACAATCATGATAGGATAGTGTCCCAAGAGAGCAAATAAAATCCAAGAGGTACATTTTTCTTCTCAGTGCTTGCCTGCTATAACACTGAACCCTTCATTAAAAATGTGATAAGCCATGCAATATATTTTCCTGTATGTTATAGCCTTTAATCTTTAATGTTAATGACTGAAATTTTACCATTAGCACGACTGTATTTTGCTCCACACTTTAGACATTCTTTTGTAACCATGTTTTCCTGTCCTCTTTCAGACAGATGGTAACTATTTCAGCTTGAATTCCTTTTTATATTAACATAAAGGGAATTTGAAAAAACAAACTAAGCTATAATGTAACTAAAATAGAAGAAGTTACGGCATCAAAATGTCAAACACTTTTTTCCTAGCCATGACCACCCTTGGACTTTGCTGTTACTAGGTGTGTGCCTCGAATCTGAAGTCAGTTTTGCAAATACTGCTGAGAAGGAGGAATCAATACACCTCAACCCCCCAGTCACGCTGTCTTGACTTCTGCACAACTCTTAGAGGACAAATTATTGGCTGATCAGTTGGAAAATTAGTGTGTTTATGAAACATGTAAAAGCCATATTGGAGAGTAGGACTTGATCCAACAATTAAAAATAAAGCTGGTAAAGAAGGAATTCCTGAAGTTTAATCCCTTCTACATGTTTGCCCACGTCCTTCTCACACACCTTTCTTTCTTCCCTTGTAGCTTTGTCCCTTGTAGCTGTTAAATGCAGATAATAGCACTGGTACCTGCATGTTGCACCAGCTTTGCAAGGAATCATTAACTGTGGTGCATCTACTTACAAGGTTAGCATCACATTTCACATAGAGTTACAGCCAACAAACATGAGCTTGAGCCATTTCGCACTGGGGAGCAGCAGGCGGGTGTGGGGAACCCAAAGCTGTGCACTGCTCAGCATGAGGCCAAAGGGACAGGGCAAGCTGAGGTTTGAGAGCAAGTCTTGTCTGTTCAACAGGTTCCTGGTGATCCATGGGCTCTCTGTTGCTGGGAGTGCTCTCTCCAGCTGGGAGCAGTAAGCTCCTCACTGGTGGTAAGGTTTTGTCCTTCTGGTGGTGGGTTTGGATGACAAGGTCAGGACAAATCCTTCCCTGAACCAAGAGCTTGTTGAAACTCTTGAACACAGGAAGGCATGGGGTCACGTTTGCTTCAGGAAAGCCCAGCTGCTTTCCAGCCCCTTGTCTGTCAGCAGGAGCAGGACCAGGATTGCTGTGCCTAGCTGGGGGGAAATCCAGCAAAATGGAGATGCTGACAGCCCCATGATCAGAGGGTGCTGACCCCTGCTGAGCTGCTTAAATCTGAACCCAGTGCATTTAACCCACGAAAGCAGGGGAAGAGCTCTGGCTGGCAGGCACCACCTCAGCTGCTGCAGCCTGTTTGGCAGAGTCAGGGGCCTGAAGGCTAACACAGCCATCTGATGGGAGAAGAACCACCAGGGATAACAATCCTCCTAACCCTGAATAAGCAGAAGAGGTCATCTTTCACAAGCTGGAGTTATCCAAAACTAATGGAGGACATCAAGCTCTCACACAACACTTTTAAGTCTTCAGCAAAATTTCACCTTAATGCTACTAACAACAGAGCTGGCTCACAGCACTCACATTTTACTGGCTTCTATGACTTCTGATCCACTTTTGATGTCCTTCCTCATAGGTGTGTACATATATGCTTAGCTATAGAGGTGTATTCAATATATATGTCTACTTGATCTTGGACGGAATGCAACATTAGATAGGCATACATTATTAAGAGTATTATTCTGAGAAATTGTTGGCATGTGTGCACACATACTCTGATTGATATATGTATTGAATTCTGGAAGAATAGATAGGCCTATTTATTTGTCACTACTTATGATTAGACACTCAAAACCAGGATGTGTCTTCTTTATTTACCAGATATTGACACTAGGAAAATTATATTTCAAATGAAAAAAACATCTTGTCAGAGTATCAGGTTATGCTGAGAAATTTGGTTCAGGAATTGTGAGAGTTTTTTCAAAAATTCATTCACAGCCACTTGCTTTGTCTTGGCCTTTCAATAAGGGCATGTGAGCCACAAGGGCAGAAGGGAATGCATTTTGGGAATTTTTTCTGGTTTCTGGCATTCTTTAATGCAGGGACCATTCCCAATGTATTGAATTTAATGTTGTCAATTGAGTGCAAAGAAGATTTGAATATCAAATCAAACCTTTCCTGAAATAGGCTCGACTGAGATGGGACAGGTCTCTCCTTGGGCAAAAGGGACTTCAGAGGCCTGATATCATTGCTTCTGAAAATGTAAGCCCCTACAGCCTGCCAGGCTTCTGCATAGTTAGATTAACTTTCCCCTTTTTTCCTATGCTAAATATGGTACTGAACACCACAGGTTTTTAGGTATTAATGGACTTTTCTTCCTCTTATGTGTAATTTTTACTATTGATTTTAACACCACAAAGCTAATATTGGAAGACCAGCAGCCTCATATACTTTTATGAAGAAAACCTAAACTTTTCAAAATTCCTATTAAAATTCTAGCAGCGACAATGTGCAAAGGCTGTAACTGCTGGGGGTCCTACAATACTGGAACAGCCATTCCCAAGTAGCCATTCCACAGGAAGATGCTCTCATTAAAGCCTTCACGATCCTGCCCCAATAAATTAGTAATGTTTCAACCTTTGATTTTCATTAACAGGTCTCTGTAATAAGGTTGACATCATAAATCTTAACTGCAGCTGAGGCTCTGTTGTGATTGATAGTGTCAATGTTTTTCTGTTACTTGCACTTCCAGCTATTGTCAGTGTGGTCCCTGCTACTGCGTCTGGAGGATGTTGTACATCACACCCAATATTGGCAACTTTTTCTGAATTTAAGTGGACTATTTATTGAAACTGTATTGCAGTGGCATTAAAATGTAGATGGTGATCCATATCTAGCAGAGCAAACACTAAATCACCAATGGGCTTAATTAGCAGAAGGTGAGAAACGTCTGCCCTCCAAGGAGCTGCAGGGCTCTTGTCTGGGAAGAGAGTGAGGCAAACGGACCCTCCTTGCCATCACCAGTTTTGTTGCAATTTATTTTGTTACATAAAGTTCCTGTATGGTGGGTTCTATCTGTGTATTTTCCTGTAAATCAGTATACATTTTCGCATGCTCAGTATATAATAACAATAAATATTAGTTATAGGCAGTTCTGGTTTTATCACACTATAGCTGTCACAAGACAAAATTTTACCTCATCCTTTACTATAATATTATAAAATAGTGATTCATACTTCTAATCTTCTATTGGACAGCTGAATATAAATGATCTCCCATTTTTGTTTCTTGGACTCTCAACAGCTTTATCTTCTTATGTCTTCTTATGTCTCCAGAAAGAATAAAGCAGAAAAAAACAGGGTAATGATTTAATTAAAGACAACTCAAATGGCAGTTTTGCTGTACAGACAATAACAGAGTTAATGATTCTCTCAGGACTCCTTTTTGAGAACCATGAAAACCCTACACTTAAGAAATAAGAGTTAATATACACTTTTAGTAAATACTTTTCTATTTGAGGAAAGCACTGAAGTCTAATACATTATTGGCTGAATCTTAAAACATTTATGCTGGTGGGAAGACAAGGTTTTTATTAGGCATTTCATCTTCACTTCTTCCCTTATTCTCACAATAAAATCAAATAAGCAGTAATACGCTGATATTTTGGTGTCAAATAGAATCTAAACCACACATGAAAATGGAAAATTGTTCAAGCATTATGTGAGCCTTTAGTGATTGAACCTTAACTAAGTAATGGACTACAGGAGGTGCTGATTGGGCATTTTATCTTACTCCAAGGACTCTTCCTCTCATTTTGAAGTGCTACTGGAGTAACAGTTATGGAGAAGTCTCCATGCCATTGGCATTGCTGGACAGTAGCATTTTCAAAATGAGTTTCCCACAAGTCTTCTTTTCTACTTGGAGAAAACTATATGATTAAAGCTATCTCACGAAGGAGATCAGACACTGCAAATGAGGTATGTGCTAAGTGTCTAGTTGCAAAAATATGTACATTTCTAAGACAATTTATTTCAAGACTCTTTTCTCACTTTTTAATGGTGTTAACTGGAAACAACCAGGGAACTTCCAAGTGTGAATTTGGTTTGGCTTGCTGGAGACTAACCAAATGAAAGGGGAATTTAGACTAAAAATAGTATAAGCAGCTTACAGGCTTATAACTATAGATAAAAGATTATATTCTGCGGGGGAGTTTTGCAGGGAGCTCAGGCTGAAGTGTCCAATGTCACTGACCAGTTTGTCACTTTCCATTACAAAAAAAATCATATATTTTAGGACAAGAAACTTCAGCAAAGAAAGATCAAAATGTTAAAAACTGCTGGGGTACTTAATTTTCTTTTAACCCTGTCCTATTTCGCAAACACCTTTTTAGTTCCTATTATAAAAAAATAAAAAAAATGCAGTCTGTTCTACTTAATAGCATTAAGAGCATCAGTCTGCTCTGCTGGCTGGATCTGGATCAAACAGTAGAGATCAAAAAGAATATAAATGTACCTGATAGTCCATCATATCCAGAAATAAACTATGCACCAGAAGGACTAAGTGAAGGAGCATATATGTTGAGTATTTTTATTTCCAAAGTTTCTTCACAGTTACTGGATCAACTCACTCTTCATTCCCTCCTTACTCAGTCAGATCTTGACTCTTTTATTCTCTGCTGGCAAGTTGAAGGTCTGCCTTGTGGTCAGAGGTCACTGAATTAATCGCTTTAAACAAGAGATTTGCTGAGGTTTCAGAATTTCTAGTGTGACCTATTTCTCCTTTCTGTTTTCCACAGCTTTCCCCCTGTTGTTTGTAAAGGAAAAATCTGTGGAATAAGATCAGGAGTCAGAAAGTGCCAGGAAATGAGTGGTCTTGCAGCCCAGCTTACAGGAAAGTGAATGGTTCATATTCCCAAGGTGGGAGAGCTGGCTTGGTTGTCTTTCTGGTGCAGGATCTGGCTGCCACAGTAGAAGGAGATAGTGTTGTGGGTTCCGTGGCAAAGCACTGGGTGACAGTTCCCTCCTAATGTTAAAATTGACACATTTTAGTCCCATTGCTACTGAGACAAGAGTCCTACCCAGTTACATGGTTCAACCTACTGGGAACACAGCTTTCTTAATCTTACACCAAGTATAGTTTTCAAACTCTCATTCTACAAGCATTGGAGTCCTTAGGATCTGGTAGTTTTCTTTGTTAGATACCAGCTCTGCAGGCAGAAAATCACCAAAACAAAAACAAATTCTTGACCCAAAATATTTTGGAAACTTGAACTGTGACCAGACAAGATGAACAAATTGGAATTTATGCCTGTTTTGCTACAGAACTTGAGCTGTGACACCTCACTACTACAGCAGTACACTTGGGATAGGGGTCTAGTATCCTCTGTGCCAACACCGCAGAGACAATGTATGTGCACAGGGATGACTGTGAGCTAAACTATCACCAGGCTCTTCTGTACAGCATAAAGGTGTATCTTTTGATGCACTGTATGTGTAATTTCTTTAGTTAGGCAGTTATTCTGGTGAAAAAACTGCCTTCCTGCATGCCTGTACGATAAAGAGTGTTCCAAATACAAAAGTGTTCTCTGCAACTTATCTAAAGACTAGGCAAAAGGAGAGTATATATATATATATATATATCTGCATGTCTTTTGGCAGCAATTTATGCCACATGGGCAAGAATATGTCAGTTGTAAGAAAACCATCCTAATGCTTTTTTTCTCTTGTTGATTTTCCCACTGAATCCAGGTCCCCAGTCCAACTATCCATAAACATGTGCTTGGGCAGGGTGGAAGGAGAGGGTTAGCAAAGGCCCTGGGGGACTGTGGGCAGAACTGTCCTTGGATGCCAAAATACTCCTAGTGCCTCTTTTACTGACTTGTCATTTGGTCCAGAAGTTTCCCCTTTTGCATCCATCTTCTCTCTTGTAACACAGAGGGGGCCAATTTCCATGTGCATTAATATTCCAGGGGCATAACAGGAGCAGTAAATCCTTTGAAGACTAGAGAAGCTCTTTCTAGCTATTTCCCTTTGGAGCCGATTCCAACACAAATCTGCATCTGAACAACTGTTCAGTGACTGATGCAAGAATTGTACCTTGACCAGTTGCAATTTTGCACTCAGGACTTTTTTATATGCTCAGTTTCCACTGAATCAAATAGGATTTAAACAAAGTGCTGTAAGATTTAGTGAGATGAGGATTGTGGTTGGGAGCCAGGGCTCAAGCATGTTTTCTCCTATTTTATGGTCTATTTGCATATAGGAAATGTACTTTAAAAAACAGCAAGTCTCACTCACATGCACAAGGGAGTCAGTGTAGATGGAAAGAAAAGGGCGCTGCCTCCTCAGCCCTTGCCCCATCACACCCTTTCACCTGCTGACATTACTCTCAGCCATTCCACAAGCATTAACTGCCTTTAACTGGATTACTCTATTTTCTATTCATTCGATCTCCCCTACATCTTGAAATATTGCATTTAAAATGTAAAATAAAAAAAAGACTAATTCCATTAACTTAAAATAGGTGTCTAATTGACCTCTTAATATAGTGTATTTAACATGACACCATACCATTTTCATATGTAAATGGGATGATCCTTAATAATTCAGTGCTTCTATTTTCATTCTATAGAATACATCTTCCAAGGGACTCAGGAGAACATTGTGAATTCCTGTCATTTATCACTCTGCCACAAAAATGAAACTGCAGCTGCCGCTGACATGAAACAGTACATTTTACACCTGCCTTTTCATGCCTTGCTCTTGCAATGTACAACTGCAAAACTTTATAGTTTTCTTATTAATACACATACTGAAAAGTTCAATGTGAACATACTTTTTCTTAACCTTTTCCATAATAAGAAGGAGAAGGTGCGGACAAACAGCATTTCCCGTTGCAGGATTCAGCTCACACTTACAGCTATTCCGAGGAATAAAATGTACAGAGAGAGAAGAACTAGTTCATTTGATTCCATGTTGGGCTCATATGCAGCATCTCCCCCTGCCACTTCCCTCTCCCCAGCCAGCCCATCCCCTCCACCCGTGGGATGACACTTCACATTTAATCTAAACCCTCTCAGATTAAGCGGGCGTGTAATTTACTCCCACAGTAAGGTCCATTGCAACTGCAGAGGTGATGTAAAGGGGAGTTTGTTTAAATGATGTTAAGCCTGTAAACCGGCATGAAAAACCTTCTTGTTTGCTGTCAGCAAAGCCTTTAATGTGCATTCAGTATTTCATTCATCTGGGATCTGCATGTGGTATTGACTGATGTTTTATTATTGTTTGGTAGAGAAAAATATTTAACTTAAAAACAACTCGGTTGCAGAAAAGGCTTTATATAGTTATCACAACATGCTTCTCCCGCTGCTGTGAGTGTAGGAGGTAGGGTATTTTTCTTCACTTAACGTGTAAAGTCTGACATATTTTAAGAACATTATCAAAATGCAGCTTTAGAAATCACTTTAAACATAAAACCAAAGAAATAACTCCATAGTCTTTTGACAATTTCCCTCAGCTAAACTATTTAAATATGCTGGTTTTATTTTTATTACTCCTTTCTGCCTTTGGCAGTGCAGGTCTTTTCACCCAAATACGGTATAATGGACCATGAAAGCAGGAACCCAAACGTCAGCTGCAGTTAAGGTGAACTGCTCCATTTTAAGGTGCAGTGAGGTACCCTGTGCCTCGCTGGAAACCTCGGCACCAGCATGAGAGGAACTGGGAAAGGAGGTGGGTCTTCATCGAGACGAAGTGTGACAGCTCTCAGGCCACTGGTGGCTCCTCGTTTAGAACCTCTATGAAATAGCAGCTTTTTTAGAGAAATACAAGTGAAAGCATTGTTGCCAGATTTGCACTATTTCCTCTTCTCACAGACTGTATTTTACACAGCTGACAGTACTTTTGTTATAACCTGCCTTCAGATGCATGCCAGCAGGACGTTGTGCATCCAGACCAGAGGATTTCTTAACCATAGGCCTCCAACATCTGCTGCACACTTGTTACATGGCTGGAACGTGAACAGAGCTTTTAATTTTGCTCTTTGATTTTTGCATTCCTGTTTTTAAATGCTGTTTGTGTAATTTATGTCTTGCAAGCCCACAGAAGATTGGTGGAAAGGAACCTCTTTATTTGAACTCTCTGAAGTGCAATATTTTTCTTGGCTTAATTTTTCCCTCCTTCTAAGCTTATGTATTATCATCTGACAAATTGGACCTGTTCTTTTCCAGCAAGTTATTTGAACACATACTTCTAGCTGCTTTCAAGAACAGTACGGCTTTCAGATAATTTCATTGTCATTTTATGTGCCAGATGTGGTTTGTTTTCCACAGCTGGAGTATTAGAAAAATGTTGCATAACATCCATCTATTCTTTTACAAATAGAAATTAAAATCTACAGATAAAAGATAAGTGGATCCTGCAGAATCCAACATTGCCTTATTTCACTTGTCTCCTTATGCAGAAATGAGTTCAGGCTTGCAGTCACCTCCCTGCCAAAATACAAGCTCGTGGCTCATCTTCCCTCTCCCTGGGCTTCCCCAGCTGTCCTGCTTCTCTGCACCTCATTGACTGCATGTAACTTAACATGCCCATTGAACAGAAACACTGAAAGAAATCCTTCTTTATTCAAATCTTCAAAGAAGGTTCAGTAAGCCTTTTGGTTGCTCTCCATTGACTACATCACCTACATTAGCAGATTTACTTTTGATATTTAGAGTTCCATTAAAAGCTAGGATGTGCCCTGAATTTTATCCATACTCTGTGTAACCTCTTTTTATTTCTTTCTTTCAGGTGTTATTACACAGAGGAATAGCTGGTATCTCTAACTTATTGTAAAATGCCCTGAATACCACTTATGGGGGCTGTGGGATGAACCCATGGAAAGATCTTGGCACAGAGAGAAGACACATTGTGGGACTCTCTCTCCCTTCAATGGAGATTAAATGCAAGCATTCATGTTTAGCTCAGTGGGGACCAAGCAGGGCAGCCAACATGTGCATCCAGCTCAGAGATCTGTGAGGTCTGGGTGACAGTGACTTTCTTCAAAGGAAAAGACAGAAACAAACTGATTTTATGAATTCCATTAAAGTTGCCCTTGCAAATCATGACTAGAGAAATGGAAGTACCAGTCTGGCAGAAAGTGAAAGTTACTCCCAAGCTCCACAAAAACAGCAACTCATCTTTCTTTGGGAATTGCTTGTCCATGTGGATCTCTGTGTGCACCGCTTCAAAAGTTCATGAGACAGCAATTGTCACTGTGTGTTCCCTTTGCAAAGCGTCCTGTCTTGCTGGGGTAATCACAGAGTGGAAAGGTTGCCATGGTCCATATTTCACCTGAGGACAACTGTAAATAGCACAGAACAACATGCAAAGCTAGACACTGCATAAATTATTGATGTGCCCAATCTGCAGAAATCTACAAAGCAGCGTCCTTGACACAGTCCACATATTTTAACATTTTAATTAAATAGATGTTTTATGTATTCATGTCATAAGTACTTTATGATCACTGACTCTGCAGTCTTCTGGACTTCAATCCTCAAAGAGCTATGAAAGGGAATACCCCACACATGGGAGAAGTGAAGTCTTCTTCAGGTGCCAGGGCTCAATATATTTCTGTTTTATTTTTATTTTTATAGATAAAGTTGATCAGGAATTGACAGACCAAGTCATTAGGGCTTCAAAAAGTTTAAATGCAAGCCACCTTGACATTAGAAAAATACTTAAGTACACATGCAGCATTTTCTGTTTTCAAGGTGCCACAAATGTTAATTAACAAATGAATCTTGCTTGCCTCAGCTAGAAAAGTCCTCTCTCAGTCTTGGATTTTCCCCCAAAGGCCAACAGCAAAGGCCTTTATCATAACTGCTGCAGTAGCACTGGGCACGGATCATGTCTTGACTAACGGGAAAGGATGCAACAAAAAGCTTTATAGATAATGAAACCATCTCCTAAAAGCAGTGCACTGGGAAGAGGCTGGACTCTAATACAGAAAGTTATGCATCACCATGCACATGGTCCCAGCAGGCAGGACCTTGTAGCCAGTTCTCTCTGCCCATTCCAGCACAAACCCACCAACCAACAGCACTTTTCTTGCTGCTCACGGAAAAACTGTGTCATGGGGGCCAAAAGGAATTTCACCATGTGGCCACCTGTCCTCAGAGGGTGGGCTTGCACAGGCTTGCAGAGTGGGGGTGGAAAGCCTTGAATGCTGCTTATTTCCTTATCTCTAATCTGCTTACACAGGGATATAAAGACATGAAATGCTTCACAGCCAAGTGCTAGAGGTGGTCCTTCCTTTAGGAAGCCTGGACAATTCATGGATGGAGCTGCTGTTAGGGTGGGTTCTCAACCAAACAGGTTCAAGGTATTTTAGCTTGTTTGGGCAATGTTCAAATGTTCAGGTTCCTCAGCTTCTAAGCTATAATTCATCCAGTAATTCTGAGGTAGCCCATGGAGACAGCAAAGCAGAAGAGTCAAGCCCTGAAAAAGGAAAGAGCTGCAAGTCTTTATTTGTCAAAGATGTTCTTGCTGGCAATGTAATGAAAGTACTAGAAGGAATGGGGAGCACAAGAATGTGGGTGTCACATATGAGCAAGAGAGGTCTGACAAGGAGGATGAAGGGCACAGTCCATGGCCATCCAGAACTCAAAAGTGAGGCAGGGAGGTGCAGAGATGCAGCCTTAGGAAGGTGCATGACCAGGTCAGAATAGAGGATAAGTATTTCAGTGAAACCAGTTTGGGCAAGACATGATTGGCAGACTCAAAGTGAAGCAGAAAAGAAAGAGGATGAAGAAAGAGGTTACACTAAACTGGATCACAAGGTAACGTTCTACAGGAAATTATTCTGGTTGTGCATTTCTTTATGTCTCCATTTACAGTTCTATGCCAACATATCATATAGGTAAATCTTATTTCCTAATTATACCTGTTGGCTCTGCATCACTATAATCGAAGGGTTCTGCTCTTTTCACAGCAGGAGCTCAACACCAAGTACAAATTGCTGTTAAAGAGGAACTGTTGTGCAAGCACATGCCGAGAGGACCTGACAGTGTGTTGTGCAGCTCAGCTGCTGGCACAGAACCAGCTCTCAGCTGAGCAGTGAGCATGCACGCCACTTCTAGTTACATGATTTCTTAATGCAAATATCTCTAGAAGAAAAACATTAATATGACTTCAACAGGATATTTCTTCCCATGATCTCAAAGGACATTCCAGAGGTGGTGGTATCTAATCACAGTTGGAACTGGACACTGAGAAATTCCACAACGTCTGTGCATCCAGATCTGCATGCTTGCAAACATTTCAGGAAAGCTAGTTGGGAAGAGGAAGAAATCAAAAGACTATTGCCCATAGCATCTGCCAAGAAACGTGCTTCTTGCTTTTACAACCTCACATTTGGGAAACCACATTAACACCTGAATACTGCCTCATTACTTTGTGGAAAGCATTTCTGAGACTTAATTTCCTGCAATATTGTAATTCATATCACTAACCTGCAGTCATGCTGTTCAATAAGTTCTTTGATTTCGATGTTAGCTTTCCAGGATCCTACTAATTGACTCTTGAGAGACTTACAGTTAGTGGTCACTGTAGTGGAATACTGAAGAACCACAACTATTGCATTTTCGAATCAAAATCACTTGGAAAAAATAATGTTTCAAAGGAGCTAAAATAAAGCACAGGATTAAAGGAACAGACTAATGAAATTGTTATAGACAGCATCTCCATTTTCATTCTGACTGGTACTTTGCAATCAAACACAACACTTTGTATGTGCTGTATTACAACACATTTTAAAGAAAACTTCCACTGGGCAGGTGAGCACTACACTGAATTAAAAGGTACCTCTCTGTTTCCTGTAAGATTTAAAGTGAAGAACCTAGGGAAAATAATTGCCTGACTGCTGAGAAATGATACATAAAGCACAGCCATAAATGTGCGATATACTCTGTGTATGTATTTAAATGTTCCCTAGTTATCCCTGGTTACAGCTTGCCACATCAACAAAACACCTGGTCTGGTATTTATTCTTATATTGAAACCTCTTTGCCAAGCAAGAATTTTTATCTCAAAAGCAGCTGAAACCTTTGTTTACCATCTCATAGGACATGCTGTTAGATTCTCGCGCTGAAGATCTTTTTTAATGACGTGTTTGATGGGACCGAACGGTGTATGTTCACCAGCTTTCACCTTCACTATTAATAACAGCACAGTTCCTATCTGAAATGTCTTCTATAATTGTGTAATTACACACCTCATTTATCCAATTGTTAAGCCAAGAGTCTGATTAAATATTAACAACTGCTTGGTTCTCCTAGTGTCATTAGTTGGAAAGCAACCCTGTAATCTCAGGTAACACATGATGGTAATTATCCTTCACAGTTCTCCTCAACTGAAAATCCAGCATAGTCAGAGCAGATAGGGTTGCTCAGCAGAAAACACCTTACCCCTCTGCTCCTCCTTACCTCAATGCTGCCAGAACCCTGCACCACATGTATGGACTTCCCACAATAGAAAAGCAAATGTGCACAGAGCACCACAGAGGAGGGCACTGGTGGGATTTGCTCCTCTAATCCCATGCTGTATTTTGAGAGATTGCAGCCTGACTTCCAAAGCAATTTTTCACTTAAAGAAGGGACATTTTGGTTTGGCCCAAATATCCCATCTCACTGGAAGCCAGGAGGAGAGCAGAGCAGCACGGCTTGCGACCAGCCATGTGAGAGCTGGGAATTATGTTTTAGGTCTTGCGTCAGAAGGGCACATGCCCTGGGAACGTCCCAAATTATAGGCAATCTTAGCTAAAATGTATAAACCAGGAGCAAACTGCACTTCAGACGCACTTTGCATGGGCGTATCACCAGGCCCTTTAAAATAAAATGTTGCAGAAGAGAGCATCAAAACACTATAAACAACCCACAGCAATGGCAAACAGATGTTTTGCTCAGCCCCACGAGAAGTGCTGTGTGCTGCTGCCCACAGCCCTCATGAAAGACCCTGGGACCTGGGGGACCCTGAGCTGGGGGGAGGGACATGAGCAGGCACCCTCTGCCTCAGGGATTGGGACCACATCAGGGAATGGGAGGCCCTGAGCCATGGGCATGGGGAGTGCACGGGTGTGGGCATTGCTGAAACTGATCCAGCAGATCCTTTTCCCAGCTGCTGCAGCAGAGTTAATAGAGGACTGCCTGAAGCAGTGGGGCTTTACCCCCATTAACATCTTATTATGATGAAAGGAGCAGTTTATACCTCCCAGAGTTATTGCTTCCAGGCTGTCTGTAAACTCAGGTGAAACCTTGCATCTGGTTCAGGTTTCCAGGCTTTCTGTTGCAGTGGGAGGACGGGAACATAATTTGTGTGTGAGGAGAGCAGGGCTAGAGGTGGGCTGGGACAAGAGGGCTTGCCACCCACCAAGCTGGGCCACCAACCCACTGCCTGACATCTGCTGTGTACAGCTCCTTGTCTCTCCTCTGTGGTTCAACATGGCACAGCGTGGCTGTTGCTGGCACGCTGAGGTGAAGGGGTCAGGGTTTGCTCTGAGACCTCTTGGCATTAGGGTGGGCTGCTCCAGAGCAGGGCACACAGAGGGCCTTTACAGCTGGTGACACCAGAAAGCCCATGAGAGAGCTCTCTCATCTGTAACATGCTGCACTTCAGCTCAGGCTCCCAGTATGGCTCTGGCAGGTGATGAGTTTGAAACAAGATTTGCAAGATCAGAGTCAAAAATCAATAAACTCCATCAGCTAGGATCTAGAAGCTGTCTGAAACAACAGGTTACAGCAGATGATAAATACTTCAAGGTAGGGGAAATGAATTAAAAATAAGACCAAAATATCATCATAAAGCATGCTTTCCAGCTGCTAACCCTATAGGGGAGCAAAACCTGAGAAATAACCACATTCAGGTATACCCCTTAAAACACAGGTAGCACAGCCTCTTCAAGGATGGATAATACCTTCATAGGGAGGGCAGGTTATGCTACAATTTACCAAACAGCTCCTTGTTTAAGTTTTAGCTGCCAGGTTTTGTGTTTCATAAAACAGACTTATCAATTCCTGTATTCTTTCTGAAAGCCAATTTAAACAATTCTTATCTGCCCCTCTGCAATAATCTTTACATGATACTTATACCAGTTGTGTAAATAAAGGCTTCAGTGAAATACTGTAGATCCTCATGACTCTCAGCCCCAGCAGGGATTTTTTTGGAAGATGAATAAATGTTCAAGCTGACCTCACCAGCATGGATCTTGCAGGTGGGGTATGCAATAGGAGATGGCCTTGTCTGGGAAGCATTGGGAAAACCCCTCATGTCCAATAGCATATCAGCATGTGGTGGAGGCTTCCCTCTCCATCTTTTTCCTTTGCAGTCAAAGCCACAAAAAAAGGTATTTAAGCCAAAAGATATTCAATACAGACGAGAAAGGCAGAATGCCAACATGTCTGGGAGGCAGGGGTGACCACCGAGACAAGCCTGGGGAAATCAGAGCAACCTCCATCCCCTAGGACTTTTCCAGCAGGGGCTGGGACACAGCACTGGGACCCGGTGCTGCCAAGCCAGACTGAGGGGGACGCCAGGGACTTTGCTCTCACTGGAAGTCTTGTTTCAAAGCCTTTGAGGCGGAGATCCAGCAGTTTGTGAGAAGAATTAATTTGTCATGAATTTGTGACAGCGTGGCTGCATTTTCTCCTGTGTGGCACAGGTCTCCCACAGAGGGAAACCACAGCCACCTGTGCACAGCAAGCGTGGAGCTACAGGCTGGTGTGCTGATTTCCCACTGGAGTCACAGACAGTGTGGGCATGTGAAGCTGTTGTGGTCAATGGATGAAAAGCACACAAAATACTGGCAAGGACACCTGTTTCCAGCTATGCTCAATAACTTTAGCAAGCTCCTAAGGACTAGAAAGATCATTTCAGGAAAGAGAGGCACTGACATGGCCACTGCTCCTGGAGAGGTTTCTGGTTTATTACAATCTTTGTGTGTTACACTAAAAGACCAAATTATGTTGGTGCTATTTAAATATTTAAATATTTGAATTTAAATATTTAAATTTAAATTGATCATTAGAAAACATCTAATAGGCCTCTGAGGAAAAGTCAAGAGCATACACATGACACTAGATTTTTGCAGCACATCACTCAATCTCTTCTCTACTGCTGCAAGAGGTTCCACTGGAAAATAAAACCACCTGGAGGAATAAATTTGTTCAGTTAAGGCTGACCAGAATACAAGGGTTTTTTTTTCCTTCTGACCTTGCACAGACAGTTTACAAACAGTTGTTTTCCAAAACAGCGTATTGATCTTCACTGATACTGCTACTGCATGCCAGGAGCGTGCTTGTCCTCCTGGTGATGCAGAGCATCTGAGAATGGGATTGCTGCTCTGCTGCAGAATTGCAGGGTTCCCCAGAAAGGCGTGATTTGCCATTCAGAAACCCAAGCAGCACCAGTTCCAGCAGCACGATAATTCCAGCCAACGGAGATGGGTGATCTCGGGGAACCACCTGCAAAAGCCCACACAAAAGTGCTCCCCAGAAACCTTCCGGCCTCATAAACCTCTCACAGGCCCCTGAAGGCCATAAATTCTGTAGGGCCTCTCACAACTCTTTCAAAACACTTAATGTTTTCCTTCTGCTCTGCAGTTTCCCAGCCCAAGGTGGGGATCTCTGCACCCACCTGATAGTGAGCCTGAAAGATTTTTGGTCCATATGCCAAAAACTACTATGGAATTGAGCTAAATTGTCCTAGCTGATGCCTGTCTCGGTAAGACATTGATGTCACTTCCTTAAAACTTGATTACTCTAAATTAGAGGGGGGAAAACCACAATTGAATTAACTATTTCAATTAGATTTTCAGTTTCTAATGTCAAGCTTTAAGAAATCAGTGAAACAGTTTAACAGCATCAGCTCAACCAAAGAACTTGAGCATGGGACAAGCATGACATTCTCTCTATAAACATAAAAAGGCTGTTTAAAAAACATCATCTCAAACAAGGAGAAAAAGATTGTAAGGAAGATGCCTTGTCTGTCACTCCAGCAGGAGTAAACACTGGATGAGTTACTGAAAACAAAACTGATCAAAAAAGCAAAGTTCACTTTTACAGGTAAGAAGGTGTAGGGATGTGAACAAACCCTGAAAAGACCATGAAAAGAAAATGGAAATGGGAATATGAATGTAAAACTGGAAGTGCCCATATTCCACCTGAAAAATATTTTGATGCACAGAAACTGGGAATGACCAGCCTGTCTCTTCTGCCAAATATGTCTCAAACAAAGAACATCAATATGTGAGCCAAAACTACATTATAGAGAGCAAAACCCAAGCAATCTCAACTATTGTAGCCATTTTAGTCCATTCTCAATACTGAACTATAATTTGAACGCGCTTATGCAGTCAAAAGATAAAGAAAGACATGAAGGTTGGTATATACTCCCCAAAGCTGTCTACCCTCAACCTCATCTCACATTATTCCTCAATAAGAGGAGAGACTTTTTGCAAGTGGGGTGTGTTGGGTGTAAACTGCCTGCACCTCACTGAAGAGGCAACACACAGAAACCAGTTACTTGAGCAGGTACTTTTGTTCTGGGCAGAAACAGGCCAAGAGGAAGGCAACCAAGGGCTGTGGTGAGACGAGAGCCATCAGGAAAGAAGGGTACCACCATTTTTGAAGGCTCAGTGTTCCAAGTTCTTTTATTTAATAACTTTTATTATCCAGGTAGGAGAATCCTAATGAAATCTGTGGATCTGATGGAGTTAATTGTACTGTAAGGGTGATGCAATTATCAGAATACTATGTATGAGACTTTGTGGGTTGGAATGTTAGAAGTGGATTAAATGTGATTGCACCAGCTGTACATCATGCATATAGAGACACTTAAGTGGAACTGTGGCTTTCACATGGGGACTTACTTGGTTTTGACATGGAAAGAGGAGAGCTATTAGCTCACAAGATGATTATGAGCTACCAGTGCAATGCGGCAGTAAGGAGGAGATCAGACTTTATGACCTGAGAAGTTTATCCTATTGCTCTGAACTTCACACACAACCACTCAGGTTTTCTTCTACCAGACTTGGAACAGCCTCACAGTTCCCTGCTGCCTGCAGCCCCTGTGGGAGCTGCCACAACCCTCCCACCCAGCAGAGGCAGAGCTCCCAGTGCTGCTCACAGGGGCAGCTGGTCTCTCCTTGAGTGCCAGCTCAGGACACTCACACCTAATGTGGTGAATTCGAGACGACAAATAAAACCCTGTGAACCCTTGTACTGTCTCTGAAACCTGGACAAGACTGTAAGCCTTGCTTGCAGCTGGGCAGTGAAAAAGATGGTCTGCTCTTCCCAGCCTGCCACCATCTCCAAAATCCTTTCCTCTTTGTTGCTGGCGCCCCAGGACTCAGGAGGGAAGGACCGTGCTCCCTGCTCCTGCTTCTTAACCAAAGAGCTTTGAGGGTTGAAGTATCATAATGCAGCAAGCTGAATTTTGTATCCATTATTTTAATACGAAGACTGTACCAGATTTCACTAGCAAAGCATTTCATATGGGACAAAAAGTATTCTGTTTCCAGCAATGAGTCATGTTTTTCTTATTTGGGCACTGGTGGAGCCTGTGATGGGAAGCACAGAAATAAGAGTGGAAGGCTTGGTGTGCTTGTATCTCTCCCCTTCCTTGGACACACATGTCCCCAAAGCCACAGGGATTCCACTATATGTCTGTGAGCACATTTCAGTCAGGTTTGATGCTCAGCTTCACTACCTGGTAAAAAACCACCCAGGTTTTTGTCTGTTAATTTCGAATATTTTTTAAAGTTACAACGAATGACTAAAAGGGATTTTGCTGGAAAGGACTGCTGTATGCAGAGAGGAGGAGGATAAAACTAAAAGGGCAACAAAAAATACCATTTGCCAACACATACCTGAGAAAATCCAATTTCTATTATGTCTTCAAGGATATTTCTCAAAGTACACTACAATTTTTCTCTATTTGAAATTCCTGAAAATATCTCCAGACCTGCTTCTCTTAATTACTTTTCCCAGACTGTCTATAAACATCTACATCGATCTACATCAATCGATAACCAATGCTACAGATAGAAAAACTCTGTGTGAGGGAGAAAAAAAACTAAAGCAAACCATGTACTCTTTGAGTCTCTAAGAAAGAAATCACCCTGTGGCCATCCGTGGCTAATCAGTCTTCAATCAGTAATTTCTACTTAGCATTAGGCGTTGCTGTTCTTTGCAGAGACTGAGATTTTAGAGGCTATGGTAAGGAAAATGACTGCTTTCTGTCTAAGCAGCCACCCCCCGCTGCAGTCGGCAGGGGCACAGTGAACCCGTGTGCCATACACCTCCACGGGGCCTTTGCGTGGGGTGTGACCATGTCTGAAAGAGAAAACAGGGGGAAGGAAAAGCTCCCCATTGAATTTAATCTGAAATGAGGACCCAAATACTCTTCCCTTTCAATCCCTTGCAGCGTATTTGGCAGATATAAATACATCTATGGCTTTTCAGTTATCTTGCCTTTGTTTTTGTCAAATATCCAGCTCTGGAAATACTTTTTAATTTCTTCAGTTCCTCTCATGCTTTTCCTACCCTGATTTGGTACCTTCTGCAAAATACAATTTGGCGGGTGAGTTCACATCAGTTTATTCCAACTTATAGTGTAATTGCACAGTAATTAACATCTTTCTTCATAACTAAGTTACTAAAACTATTCCTTGGATTTCCCCTGGCTCAGTTTAGACTCTTGACAGATTCACTCTTTGTCCCATAATTAGTAATAACCTACCAGTGAGGACTTTCAAGTAAGATTCTTGTCCTGAGATTTCTTGTCTTGTTCAGATTGTTGTAATCAGCCCAAGGAACAGGATTTTTCTTGGTACACACACAATTTTCTAATGAATTAATTGAAGACATAAGATGTGCTGTTCCATAATTCAGATTAATTTTCCCTTTTCATTGTATCCTCACATAGTGCCACTGCTGCTGGCCAGCAGGCAACCACACGTGCCAGGAGGTGCCGGTTGTCACAGATGCCACATCACGGGTGTCTGTCCTGCAGAGGCTTGCAGTAAGAATATTATTAACTGCCAAAGAAATTCCAGAAATATCTAAAAATTGTTTGTAGGTCTGCTGGGCCCCTCCTGCAGGGCACCCCTCCATAGGCAGCTCCTCTGGCTGGAGCGGCACCACACCCTCTGCAGCAGAGGAAACCGAGTCCTGAGCAGCTACAGCACTGCCACCAGGCACAGAGAGAGGCTGGGACAGGGGGTGGCAAGGCTTACCTGGAAGCAGGCAAGCTGAGATGCGTGGTGACCTTGGCCCTTCTTGAATGAATCTTGCTCCTGAGACACATTAGCCTTTTGTGGTCTGTGAAAATGTTTCCAATATATAATATTAATATTCCACCGCTTGAATTATGGAGCAGCTCAAAGTTCTCCCACCCAATTACAGTTCTGGCCATTAGTGCAGCAGGCTATTAAAACCATGTTAAAGAAGGAAGGTGGCCTCATTTACCATGCCGCTTTATTTCTCAGAAGCTTGGTGTTTAGAAATAAACTAATCACTTTCACTTGACAGCAAGCAAAGTATTATTTTCTGTGTTGTCTGAAAATCTTCAGAAGGATTTGGATACATTTAGAGGTTTATTAGAATAGTGACGGGGTTTGCTTGTACAGAGCAGGAGGTTGGATGGTTGTGGTGAACTGATCCTTACACGTATTAAATCTAATAGTGATATAACAGGAGCAGAAAACTTGAAAGGTGAACATGTAAATGATGAGAGATTTGGGGCTTCATTGTAATGGCTGGTTTTTTTTTTTTCCCTTTTTTTTTACACTGAAGACTCCTGTTGCTGTACACTGAAGGTTCAATCGATTCGCAGACTTAGCAGTGATTAAAGTTCTACCATTTATTCTCCATGGAAAAGCATTTCTATGGCATTACAGGAAAGAACATTGCAAACAAATGCTGCAAAGAGAACTGAGCAACGATTCCAAGTTAACTTCATACTTGCACCTCTCCCCTGCCTCAGGGAGAACTTCTCAGTCCTCCAAAATGAAAAGATCTAATGTTTTCTTCTGGTACAAAATTTGTTCTCAATCATATTGCAATTTCATGACAATAGTTGAACAGCAAGACCACTCTATCGTTAGTTTTATCTGAAAGCAGTTATTTACACTCAGAGAGCCTGCATGTGTTGGGGATTTTTGTGGAGTTTTTCTCAAGCGTTGTTACTCTGTGTTTACAATTTACTTTCTTTTTCTTGCTTCTTTTTTTTTTTTTCAGCCTAGTGTTTTTCAAAACCATTGCCACATTTCAGGGACTCTGGAAATATATTTCCTAACAAACCCCTAAATTTTCTTTCAAGTGAGAATGAATCCTAAAAACTTCATGAGGTAGAAAGCTTCAAAGCTTCCATGCCTCACATCAACTGTATTTCCTAGAACAAAACCTTATTCAATGCTGAGTAAACAATAATGTACTTCCCCTCTTAAATCTAACTTTTGGATTTATCGTCTTACTTTCCTTGGACATGACTGTAAAAGCGGAATTACTTTTCACAGCTGACAGTGGGAATGTGGAGCCTAGGAGGCAGAGAGCCCTGGAGACTTGATAGTCTGCTTGAACTGTGCCTGAAAAATGCAATTCATCTGAATGCTGCAGAGAGAAGGGGGAAAAAAGATGAACCTAATTGGTTCTGACTATAAAAGTCAGATCTCAGGTTTTCTCTAGAGATTTGCATTACAGGAAACACTGTTAGTGAACGTGGATCCCTTTTAAAAGGGCTAATTTAATCAAGCGCTACAATAATTTAAGAATATGACACTGTTAGGAGATTTGCATATGATATTTGACAGCAAAAACCATCAAATGTTTGTCATTGACACCAAATGACTCATTTGGGAGGAAGACAGTAGGTATTAGAGGCAACCAAAGGGCTTGGTCTGGCATACAATGAAGCTTCAGAATAACCAATTTGCTGAGCACTAACTCAAACCCAGATCCTATCTATTATGCACAAAATGAAAACACAAGACAAAAGCTCAAAGGATAAAGGACCCCTGCCATGAAGATATGGGAACGATTTATTACCAAGTAACGGATGAAATGAGTTTGGTGTCAGCACCCCCTCTTGTGCTGCACGCGATGCCCAATTTCCAAACTCAAACTCTTGGCTGCAATGAGGAGCTTTTACTGAGCAGTGTTCCCAGGCCAGCACAAACACCACCCAGGGCTCCCATCATGCTTAAGGTGAGCAGGTACAGAAACTGCATCAGTTTCCCTGCGTTCCTCTGCCTGCATGTGGAGCTTTCAGATGGATCCTCTAAGGGCTGCAGGCTTCTCATTTTTTTCAATCTCTCACCTTACATAAGCACTTCATTTATCAGAAAGAGAGGGGAAAAAATCCATTCCATGTTGAAATAAGACTGCCACCTGCATTGCTTCCTAATGTAAGCAAATCCCAGTGGAAAGGTTTATCACCAGACTTTTCTGCTGCACCAGTAAATCACTCTCAGAAATACTGTTTAAGCCTTACACGTGGTGTTACACAGCAGCAGTAGTACTTTTTAAAAAAGAAATTCCAACAATGCAACAATTAATCCAATTTCCTGGAAGAACTCGCATGACTACTGTGTATTTCAGGGTTTAGATAAGCCATAGATATATTAGCAATATAATAATAACACTGTTACTGCATTTTATTAAAAATAACTGGAATGCACTGTACAGTGAGCCCCTAACACACAAGTTTAAAATGTTCCAGAGACTTAATCCTTTTATAATTTTGTGTTTGCATGCCTGTATAAAGACACTAGAAATGCTCCTCTTGAAAAACATGAGACTATTAACCTGTGCAGTCACTGTGATTGTCTCCTGGAGTGCCAGTATCCCATCTATTTATCAGCCCAACTGTCTCACAAGGTAAAAATAAAACAGTGCTTTAACAGGCTGTGATCAGTGTAGGAAGCTGGGCTGGGCTCTGCTGGGCTGGGGAGTCTAAAAACTAGATTAGGAGAGTAGCACATAAAACAGCATAAACCCCCAATTTTTTCCCTGGAAAACTTTCTCTCCAAATATTCATAGAAGAAAACAAAAATAAGTGAGCTTCAAACAGTCTATACTATTTCTGTATATAATAGCTAGCTGCCATTTTTTTAATTACCTTGCACAGTTTAAGTGGCTTGAATCCTACAGCCGGTTCCCTTTAAAAAATGTCTTCTTGCAAACTTTGATTAGCTCCAGAAAAAAACCCGCAGATGACTTTAAATGGCACGAAGGTGGATTTATTGGCAAGCATGTCGGGTTTGCACTTAGGAAGGAATTGGCAGATAGGAGAAAAAGGCTGGACAAGATTCAAACTCCAAGGACTCAGAGCTGAAAAAGGATTTATTAGAATAGCAAAGTATTGCAGTGTATTTACTGCAGCTGAAATTATTAAAAGCTTTTAACTAAAAACATGAAGAAATTAAACTTCCAGTGAAAGGCAAGCAACTGCATTGCTTCAAAGGTACAGTCACGGGGATATTTATTGCTTTCCTCCCTCACTGTGTCACTTACTGCTGCTAGCAATAGGAAGGGGTATTGATCTCCTTGATTGGGTGTATGTTCAAAAGCCAGATTAAACCTGAAGCTGCACAAAATTACTTAGCATTCAGGAAATAAAATGCTTTATTTTTGCCCTGAATCAGCGGTAGAAAAAAGGAGTCTATTCACTGCGTGTGAAAGGCAGAGCGCCTGAAGTCTCAGAAAAAACAGAATGGCCAAAGCAGTGTGAGCTGCTTCGCGCGGGTAAAGAGGCTGGCCATGTTTCACAGCAATAAAACCAGAGGGCTGTGCTAAGAGAAGTTCTCACTGCTGAAGGATTGCCAGCTGAAACTGCAACTTTATGTGGGTTTGGGGGGGATTTTTTTTTGTCCCAATTTTCATGCTTGCTTTACAAAAGTCATAAAACTGCTTATGACAGTGCTTGAAATATCAGCTGCTACACTGAAGCCTTGTTTACACTCGTGACCCCCCACTGGTGATGGACCAGCGGGAACAGCAACAGAAATGGCTTCCAAAAAGCCAAACCACTGCTCTGCTCCTGGGCTGGTGCTAAGCCCTGCTTTGTGCAGGGGGCTGCTCCAGCCTGAAACATTCTCCAAAAGACTGTTCACAACTACTCAATCCCAGGGTTTGGCTAGCAGCAAATATGCCAGACACGATGCTGACTTCACTGAACCACACATTTATAAACTGCATTCGGCCAGAATGAATGCTGAAATGGTAGGATGGCTAGGAAGGCAAAAAGGAAAAGAGGGAGAAAAGGAAAAGGGGAAAAGAAGGGGAGAAGAGAAAAAGAAAGAGGAGAGGAGAGAAGAGGAGAGGTGAGCGAGGCAAGGAGAGGAGGCATATCAGTCACAATGTACCTGAATTGCTGCTTTATACCATGACATCTGCATGACACACTTTTATAGAATGTCTCTGATTCTATTATTGAATTCTAACTAGATGATGGAATGTTTTAGACTTTTACAATGGTACATAAATACCCCAAATCATATTTAGCAGCTGCTTTTTTCTTACACCAACACTTCACTTTTTTTCCTACTTATCAGTTTTGCACCTGTAAGAAACTTGAGTGAGCCATTTTCCTATTTTGTTAAGTACAGATGCAGCTTTTAATGTCATTTTTATGGACTAAAGCTAAAAGATGCTTTCCCCAGAAAACAGAACAAACACATTTCAAATCTGGCAGCAGGTGGTCTCCATAGCCAGCAGCTCACCTGACTACACGTGTATAACTGAGATACCAAAAGAAGAGGGCATTTGCAAAATCAGCTTTGCCATTTGGAAAAGATTGTGTCCAAAGAAGCTGAGGGTGCACCAAACTGATGTAGCTTAAGTGAGAGCAGAATCTGGAATGATGGAACCACAGTGGGGTGGAAGGGAGAAGTTTAAGGCTCCAGGACACTTCCACCAAAGGCCAGTAATACTGAAGCTTGAACTTATATTCAAAACATTGTGACAACCTCCATCATCACTACTTTCCTTCACATATTACTTCCCCTTTCCTCCACTGAATTATGCTCTAAGTCCCCTAGAAAGTGTTTGAGTATCTACATGCCTTGGAACCTGATGTGTAATGGCACAACAGCAGAAATATTTAACAAAATTCAAGCCAAAGAGAAGATACGGACATTTTTTAAATTCTTACTTCCCTTGGCCACTCTGAAAAACTCTGGATAAGAACAAACTGTTTGTATGTATCAGAAGAAGATGTATCATCTATAAACTTCATCTCCAGTGGTGTAAGTGTGCAGAGAAATCCAGATATGAAACAACTTGTTCACATATCTCTTTCCAGTAGAATTTGCTTCATGCTGATTTCATCTGTTTTTCTAGACTAAAATGGGAAGTTTCTGCAAAGTAACTTCATAATAATGTTTCTGGATTTGTAGGCAGTAGAAATCGTAATTCAGTGTAACTCATCCCACCATTTATAATGCTTAAAAAGAAAACCAAAAAAAATTAAAACAAAAAAAAAAAAAGAAAAAAAAAAAAAAGAAAAAAGGGAAAGCAACAGCCATGTCATATTTTAGAACACCTCTGATACTACTACACCAATAAAATTGCCAAACAAAGCACAAGTAGAGAAGTATGCTATCCTCATTTTTCAGGGTTTCTTGAAGGTTTGTCAATAACGTATTAGAAATTCACTCAATTCTGAAACCCAAGTTATTTTTACACTCAAGTTTCTAGTTTCCACTTTGGAACTGCAGAATGGTCAGCCTCATGAAGTCACACCCCCAAGCCCAAACCTTGCATGTTTCCCTACATTGTGCATATAAACCTAAGGCTACCAAGACTATTTTGAGTTCATGAATGTGTTTGCTTGTACAGAAAAAAATAAGTAAACACATTTGTTCTGGAAACTTGCTTGCAGACTCAGGTCTTCTTCTGTATTCCTAACCAAGACAAATTATGCCTATTTAATAAATGTGGAGAAAATCCTGCAATGTGACAGATCAGCTGTAAAAGCACACACTGAAATGAGGACAACCTTTAAGCTATCAGAATTTTCTTCATGAGACCAGACTTTTTCTGTGTCATACTCAGCACACAGAGCTTTTCATTTTACAGAGCTATAAGGAATTTGACAAGTAAACCTACTACAGTTAATAGCATTTTAATCTTTATGCATAATAACCTACATTGTGCAGGTTTGATAATAGTAACTGACAGCTGAATTTGAAGTATACATTTTGTTCCAAAATAGATGCACATGTAGGTGGATGTGTTGTAGAAATATAATATACTACACGGCTGAGCCTAGATAAGCTGGTGATTCTCAAATGTCAGCATCATCTGCACAAAGTTAGGGTAGAGATCTGCTGCCTTAAATACCTGTTCATCCTTCTTATAAGACTTACTTTAAAGAGATCAGTGAATAGTAGATAAAATAAGTATCTAATGAGGTACGACAGAAACTCTGATCAAGTTAAACAGCTGAGATCTGAATTCTAATAAATAAATAAATGAAGTAAAACGTTTACTGCCAGCAACTATGTCAAGTTAGCCATAGGAAACTGTAGCTCTGCAGCTGGAGAAGGGCAATACTCTGCAAGCCAGAAAAGCGATGGAACTCCTCCAGCTTTGATTATTTATGGTGTGATGATGAAGGAACAACTTTCCATGTGAGGAACAGCTTTAAAGTTGAACAGTGAAGCTGAAACAGATTTAATGAAAAATCAGAGGGGAACAAAACTACAGCTACAAAAACAGTAACATTCAGTTTAACAATTTAAAAACATAATTTATGTGCAAACCCAGATGTTAACTTGTCCAGCTTCAAGGTAAACAGCAAACTGTATTCATAACAACCCTTCCTCTGAACAGCAAACACACACTACTTAATGTTGCTGTCTATAAAGGCTCACTTCGTACCTCCAAATGTTATCAAAATGAACACAAATGCAAAACAAACACATCTTAAACAAAGGACACATCTGTATTTAATGCAAAGCTATTTTCAAAAATCCCAATCTTTCATAATCTGCCATAATCGTAATAGCCTGAAACATAAGAATGCTTTCAGGCTCAGAAAAAAGGCTTCTAATTTTAAACATTTATGAGGACACTGAGAAGTGGCTTAGAACCATGCTTTCAAACATGTTTTCAGGCTTTAAATTGCTGAAAGCTGAGACCTTTACCATTTGGCCAGGCCTACAGAATGGGAAAGAAGCACAAAAATATGATGAAAAAACTGTACATGAAAATTTTTATTAAAAAAAAATGCAACTCCCCCATCCCAATCCCCTCCCTCCCATCACGACTGCATCGCCCCCTCAGTGAAAGGGACTGACTCCTCTTGCCTGATGACTTACCACCAAACAACTCATCTATATTACTTATGCACCATTGTTTTTAACAAAAACTTCTTGAAAATATTTTTAAAGGACAACTCTGCCATCGCTGGTGCTGTTCCTGACTGGGAGGGACTGGATTCATGTCAGCTCATTTTAAACTATACCATTGGATGGGTGATTTTGCAAGAAAGGTGATTTGATGCTAATTCTAAATAAAGAACATGATCAACCCTTTAAAATGTTTTTTCCCCCCAACTTTTAAAATGCATGTTTTGTGCTGGGAATGAACTTTCCTTTTATACAGTGTACCTTTGGGAAGGAAGGATTGCTCTCACATTTCTGTTTCAGGGAAAACACCATGCTGTTTGATTTTGAAAGTAAAAGGATTAAATTGCGGGGTGGGTGAAAAATGCTTCTAAATCCAACACACTTTACTAAGTTAAATATGGCCTCAGTTTGGTCTGAAATACTGACTTCAAAATTAACTATTCCTTTTCAAATATGCCCATGAAAATAAATATGAATATATTGTAAGCATTAAAAGATGGGTGTGAAAAGAATAAGAAACAAGCAGTATTTTTAAAGTAATTCAGCATAAAAAAACAACATAGAAAAGGAAAGAAAGAGCACAAATATGTATTAAAACAACAGACAGGAGGAAGGAAGTTTTGAAAATCCATGGGGATTCTTCCACCTTACCAAGCACCTGTACAGATCTACAAGCATTTTCTCTTTGTCTTTTATTATTCTTGGCTCCTGCCTTATAGTTCATCTCCAGGGCAAAGCACCATACAACAAGAAACTGCATTCAACACTATTAGCTCATCGAAATTGCCTTTACTGTTTAAAAACAAAACACACACAAAATATTGCAAGAGCTTCTGGAATCCCATTCAGAAAGCTAAACATTTTAAGATCTCTTCTCATGTTCTCATCAAAGTAACTTTTGCAAAACAGTAGGGGTGACCCAGGACATTTTAGGAATCACTCTTTCATTATTGCAAACTCTCCATTACAGTTGACCACAGAAATGAATAGAGTGGTACTGTAGGGGCAGTACTGATGTATTTTTCAGCTTGCCCTCTGATGTGCTCTGATTTCTGTTGAACAGTGATGTAGCGATTTCTTTTTCTTCCAAAATAGTTCAGAGGTACATAACAAGGCTTTGAGTAACAACAGTTTAAACACCAATTTCAAACTAGATTCAACGATTTCAATGACCTTTCCATCAAAACTCCATCCCCTTACAGCCTGAGTGGACTTGCCCCCTTGGAGATGTGCTGCAATGGTCGCTGACCTTGCCTGCCCTGCAGACAGGGATCACAGGATGCACTGCTCCTGCACCACAGCCTGCTACAGCTTTGCTCCCTGGAAAGGGAATGTTACCAGCTCCTGACATTGGAAGGTTAAGGAGCCACACGCAGTTCCTCTAGTACAGCAAATCTGGCAACATAAGAAAAAATAACTCATTACCTCTGCCACAGACTTGGAGCCAAAGACTGGGTCAGCTGCAGAGGTACAAAAGTGATACACCAAGAGTGTTAAAGGCAGAGTGCTGACGGTGTTGGCAGTGGTGCTGCTGTGACTGGAGGTGCAAGGAATACACTAAAAGTTCACTGTGAGACACGCAGTCTAAGGCAGAATGTCAGACTTCCCACAAATATCCATCTCAGACCACTATTTTTAAAACAACCTTTTTCTTTTTCATAAAGCAGTCAAGTTTTGAGGGTTTCATCTTCATGGCTGGCAAATAATGCACCTTCAACATGAAGAGCTACAGGTAAATACATACATGTTTCTTAGTTACAAAATCTTTGCTATTATCAGGACAGAATTTAACACCAAAAAGGCCTGCAAGCAATGAACATGGTTGAAGACACTGAAATCAAGAAAACCAGAATTAAAAGTTCTGAAATTATAGATTATAAAGGTTCTGAATGCTGGCTGCATGTATGCACATTCAAATGATCAACAGGACTGCATGGAAATATGTATTTGCCACAAAATTTGGACGCACAGTTGGGACTGAAATTACACTTCCAGTGGCGTTTGTCATTTCATCCAAGATTGAGATTCCTTCACATAAATTGATTTATTCCTGTGTGTACAGTATAATTTAACTTGAAAATCTTTTTCCTAGATGTTAACCATGAGTGTTGAGTATTTGCTGCTATAAAGTTCCTTAAGCATGAATTTAAGTACAGTGTTTTGCAATCAGCTTCCATGTACCCACCTAGAATGACACTGAATAAATTTATTTTCTATTCACCAAAATAAAGGTTAGCATAACTTAAAAAAATCCCAACAAACCCACCGAACAAAACTTTGAAGTTAGTTGTTGAGTTAGTTTACCAAGACAGCAAAAAACCCATAAACAATTCGGTAAGGTAGTTAATGCTTTTCATAGCATTGTAGAATTGAGCTTCAAAATTAACTATTATTAGAAAATTCAATAATCCCTTGTTTTGATACCAAACTAAAAATTGTCCATAAAGTGGAAGGGTCTTCACAATTATGATGACTCTGCCAATGATTACAAAGATCTTCTTTTCCTCCAAATAACTGTTTGCATAAAATGCAGTTATAGCCTGCTTTAGACCGAAATTCTATTTTTTTGCTTGGTGTACCAAACCCCACATTTTCCATCTCCTTGGTGGTTTCATCACTTCTTGACTGAGTCAGTTCGCCTTTAGATAAAATATCGACATTATTTTGATGGTGAAAGTGTATCTGTCTTTTCAGTTTTGGAAAAGTATAGATCTCTTCCTCACGGGCACTGCATTTTGCTAAATGTCTTCTCTCATTGCGCTGTTTCCAGAAGTGGGTTGTATGTTTGATCAGTTCTCCCTTTGCTCCTCTATTTCCTTGCAAACCCCTTTCCCTTACTCTTCCCTGAATCTCTTCTCCATGACAGCACAGTAAGTGGAACTTCATTTCACCAAAAGACTGTGCAATAAACTGGCATCGACCACATCTGACCTGTAATTTCACTCCTCCTGGGTTATGGAATAGGTCCTCAAAATTACACTTATTTCCCCTGTTAAAAAAAAGAAAATACAAACTATTAAAGTATTAGTCCGTCACAGAAGAGGGATAGCAATTTCTGTCATAAGTTCCAAGAACAGAAGACAGTCATGAAACACTTTTAATTAAAAACAAGCATTGTTTTTACAGTATCTAATTCATTTAGAAGAGTGGGGGAAAAAAGAAAGAAGATAATAGCAAGGCTGTTTTAGGAAGCAACTGAAACCAAATGTTCTTTGACATTTCTGAGCTTAAGAATTGCGTCCAAAATTTGCCTTGGTAGAAATAACCTTTCGACAACACTAGCCTTTTAATAAAAGATTGATAACTTTTTTTAAAGTTCCTGATTCAGTGAGATGAATCCAAATAATTCTAGTGCTGTGCTAGAAAAGGGAGACTGACTATTATCTCTAGTATACTAGTAAGAGAAACTTACTTGTTTACAGTGAGTGATCTAAGGTCAATTTAAGGCAAAACCATGTCCCACCTCCCTTTCCAAGACGGAGACAATAAAGCTTCAAAGTTTCTTACTTTTTTTTTTCCCCTCAAAGTCTGTAACATGGTTTAGAAAAGTTTAAATAGCTAATTCACAGTTAGACAGCCCTCTCCCTGATTTAGGACATCTTTGCTGTATAAAGGATACACAGACAGTCCATGGCAAGTTAAGCCAGTCGAAACACGACCTCCTCAGAAATCTTCTCAGAACAGTTATGAAAAGGACCTCATAATACTGCATATTTATACACATTAGACAGAATACCCAACAAAACAGATAAACTGAATGATTCACTGTATGATGACTAGTAAGACTGACATAAAAGTGCTAGTGTTTCTTATTCCAGACCTTAAAAATTTCTAACTTATGCCCCAGAGAGTGGAGCTATGCCAAGTAAAATGAGTACAATCTAACTGTAGTGTTGCAGTGAGGAGTCAGATTAGGGCCCTGAATGTTCTTCAGTGAAAGCAAATGCACAGTGGAAGTAACAAAAAAAGCCAACATTTATACTGTGTCAGGAAATTTCACATCAAAATCATAATGCAGAGGTAAAAGATAGTTCTATCCATCCTAATATGGTAAATGTTAACTTTTCTTTTGGCTGAGTGATTGCAAGAGCCACAGTAATCAACACAAGAGATGGATTAGCTCACAGCACTCCAGAGAAGGAAATGGGATAATGATATTTAACAGGGAAAACAAACTACAAGCTAATACTGAAATATGAATTGTTTCTCGCTTACTGCAGTTGGTTCCCTTATCTTTTAGGGAAAACCCCCAAATGGGTAGGACAGAAGACAGTGCAGATGAACAGAGTATTAACCATGAGAAATCAATTGATCCAAATGGCTCCAGTGGCAGTATGTTGGGTGTTACTAGAATATATGCAAAATTACTTTGGATATTCAAGTGTCAGTAATGATTTATAGTCAATAAATGCTCACCTCTCTGTAGCTTCTTCTGACTCTTTAATATTCATGTCTCTCTTCTTTAAAGCATCTTGCATCTCTGGCTCACTAGGAGAGGGCTCTGTGCTGATCACAACCCTGTGGACTTCTCTGAGGTGGCCAAAATACACTTTTGCGTGGCCAAAAACTTTAGCACAGAATTCACAGCATACCAGCTTTTTGGGTTTGCCTTCACTGTGGTGAAGCTTCATATGTGTGCTCAGGCTCCCAGAATGAATGTATGATTTCCGGCAGACCCGACAGCTGTACGGCCGTTTGTTTGTGTGTGAGTTCATGTGGTCCTGGAGGTGGTGTTTAAACTGGAAGGTGTGGTTACAAACGGGACATCTGTGCAACGGCTTAGGTATGGCTGAACATGCATTTCTACTTAAATCACTTGATTTAGCTGATGTAGCATCACTATGCTTGTAACTCAAATATTTATTGGCAAATGAGCCATTTAAAAGAATATCTTGCTCTAAATAGTCACGAGATGGTGCCTCTACTATTGCTGCAGAAGTCAGTGGTGCCAAGGCCTGCACAATTACCACTGGTTTGGGTCTAATACTACGGTATTTTTTCACTGCTTCTGCTTTTTTGTCTTCAGGTGTCTGAATATCAACCTTTGCCCTCTCTCTTCCTTCTCTAAACTTATTAATGATGCATTTCCTTCGCTTGGTCTGAAAAGCCAATAAATCATCCGGGGCTCTTCTTTTCCTGCCTCTTTTTTTAGAGGCTGCACTGTTCAATTTTTTAAGACTGTCAACATCCACTTTACTGGATGGAGAGAAGGTATTTTCACCAATGGTTTGTTTGGGGACTTGTGTAAATGATACATCTACTTGCTCATCAAATGGTTTGGGTTTTGCCAAAGCTGGTATCTTTTCACATTCAGATCTTAGCGAAGGACCAGATACATCTATGACATTAGTACTCTGTTTAGACTTACAGAATGCTGAATTTTTCATCCTTGAGTAAGGCAAAATAGGAAGTTTTCCTTTTGGTGCTGACGGAGTCATCTGTATTGTACTGCCAAAAACTGCTGGTGACAAGACAGCAACAGGATTTGCAGAATTTGTGGGTTTTTCCTTTAGTTTGTCAGATGTCATGGCTGACCTTCTTGTGGTTTCCAATGCTGTCTTCACAGAGCGTGGACTTAGTTTTGTGGGATTAATTGTACTAGCTGGCTTGGATAAGGAGTCTTTAACTAGAGATGGTCCAGAAATATTACTGTTAGCAATTTTAGTTTTGTTCATTACAGGAGATCCAGATTCCACACAACTGCTTTTATTTACTAGCGTGGCAACTGCAATTTGAGATGAGTCACAGTCTGCTGGTGTGGCTTGCTCAGTTGAATCTGAACTAGAAGGAGTTTCAGGACAGCCTTCAGGTAAAGTAGTCATGGCAGAAGCCTGCAATGAGACCAGTGCTTTGGTAGGAATCTTGTTATGTGCACCCAAACCAGAGATTTTTGCCTGCTTTTTGTCACTCACCAATTTATTCCTCACAGATTTGTACCTAGGGATAGGCAGCTTTAGGTTTTCAGAAGGGGCCACACTTGACTGCTGGGCTTGCTGTGTTAGGGCAGGGGCAACACATGGCACAGCCAGCAGGGAAAACGTCCCCTCCTGCCCAGCCACCTGCATGACAGTGTAGTTCTGAGCTGGTACCACCAGGGGTTTAGAACCTGCAGCTGAAATCGGTGTATTTGGCTCAGGCAAAGATGACTGAAGACAAGAAACCACTCTGGATGTTAAAACTTTTGGTATCATTTTTGGAGCAATGGTCCTAAACTGACTTTTCTTCTGAAAACTTTGTATTATATCCGAAGGGGATTTCTGTTTATCTGTAAGAATAACATAACAAAGATGTAATATGAAATATAGTATTTCTTTAAAAAAAATTCATGTCTCAAAACTAAAACTGCTTACAAAGGATACTATTACACACAAACATATTAAAAATATTTTGGCATTTAAATGACCACCAAATTAAATTGAGAATTGAAAAAGTTTCATGGACAAAGCAGAAACATTGCCTGAAGCAATGTTCTTGAATACAGACATGCAAAAAAACCCCCCTGTTAATCAAATCTTAAATGGACGTTTCATTCTAGGTTAGAAACTACATGGCATTTCAGAACAAAAACACCCATAAGTCTCTTCAGCCCTGGAAAAACTGCACTAAAATGCTGGCAATATTCAGCTGGAAAACAGGGGCAGGACACAGAACTTTTCTGAGCACCTGCTCTGACCATATCACTCCAACAGAATCATGCTACCTTTCAAAGTTTCTGGAACGTTTAGAATTTAAGGGGTTTATCCAAAGACCAAAGCTTGCCTGATGAAGTCTTAAAAAAAATTACTGCTATAAAACATGTAAATAATGAATAATAAAATCAAAGAGGACTTAGAAAAAGATGTACTATTGTTAAATACCCAATCACACATATTGCTTACGTGCCATTAATGCACAATAGAACTACTGTAATAAGTTATTCAAACATTTTCTTGAAAGATCCCAACAATTTCAACCATTGAAAATTCAGCTACAAAGACCCCAAGCAACTTGGGAAGGCAAAAATAAAAGCAAACATCATTTTAAGAGAGGAATCACATTTGAATAGAATACATAAAAGTAAATGCTGTAACCTTGAAATATCGCAGTAAGGCAATTCCACAAAAAAAGTTTGCATTCCTCGCCATTTTAAAGACTTGTATTACAAATGCATTTTTATATGGTTCTGGACTTAGAAAGGTAACTATGAATTATTAAAAGACACTGGAAACTCCAGTAAGTTTATCTTAATCCTGGATGTTCTTCTCAGACATCACACACTTCACAACATGCACTGTAAGTTACAGACCTATCATGTCCCGTGACCAGAACTCCTGGACAGATACACATGCATATTCATGGTGTGCACATGTGCAGTAAATCCACTGCCTTCAGGACATGCTGGATTCACTGAACAATCACATATAAACTGCACGGTTCATACATAGTAGGTCTGATGCTTATCAAAGCTCTTTGATCCACAGCAGATTCATAGAGCAATAACTGTGCAGGGCATAAGCCTTTGATCCTTTTATTACCATCTACAGCATCAAACACCAAGTCCATTATGTACCTTCTTTATGCTCCAATTAAGTGAAACAACTGAGGACCACCGCAACTTTCTGCTCAATATCTATAGAGATATCCTGAATTTCTAGACATTCTGTGCAGACTGGATTACTGTACATCTGGAAATCCTACACAAATACAGAGAACCCTATACACAGGGATAAGTCCAGGCCTACAGAGTTTTTACAATCTACAATCACTAAACATAAAGAAACCTTTATATTTTCAGCTGCTAAGATTGCTATTAATACTCAGCTGATAATTTGCTTCCTGCAGGGTATCTTCTTGTTGTTTTTGAGTAAACACTTCTAAGAACTTCTGAAAAAAGAATAAAATTATGTAAAGTATTGCAATCACTAACCAAACTAGCCCTGAACTTCAGTGCTAGTTACAGGTAAAATAGTATAGCTTAAATACAGCCTATGACAGAACAAATGTACTTTCCTTTCAGAGGACAGAGCCAGCTCTTATTTTTCCAGATTATGTTTGCTGTACAGTGACAATAAAGACTTTCTCCAAATCAGCAACTATTCAGTTTGCCACTATATTCAATATGAAGCTGCTTCCATTCTCTCTCGTGACTGGCTTGTTCCTCTCTTTTTGTATTTCAAAATTTCATTCATTGATTTACATAAAATTTTTAGGAAAGCCAGCACACCCGTGCTACTTGAAGTTGCAAGGCATCTGCTCTCCAACCACTGAGAACAGAAAAAGGTGAAAGTTTTGCTGTAGAAATGCCACCTCTACAAAGGTGCAGAAAGGACAGTCAAAGCACCACAAAAGAAAGGTTAATGTGAGGTTGGGAGGAAATATTTGTAGAAATAATCCATAGCACCAGCTTTAAAAAGAACCATATGTATCTTAAATGCATTGACTTGCCTATTGCAAAATTAAGCAGTAAAATCACTTTTCTATAAAAGTGACCCAGACCTTCAGGAATATCTACCACAAAATGCTCTTTGAAACAAGGTCTGTTTAGATCAATATCTTCCTGATGCAGTTAACACAATACTAAGCATCGATATAACTGTGAGAAAGGGGGTTTTTTATACCCTCTTTTTCCAAGTAGTATAATTTTATCACAAATATGTCTTCCAGACGAACTATGTTTGGTATCAGCCTTCAATAAAACTTTTTTTTTTTTCTTTTTCCATCCCAAGTTTACATTAGACAGTTTAGTGCAGAATATTAACTGCAGTGCTTCTAGAAAGTACAGGACACTCAACTCCACATCTCCCTCTCATCCAACACAGCTACAGTAGTTAAGCTGCCTAAATACAGAGAAGGGCTAGATGCAGACTAGCTGTCTGATATCCTTCAGACTCTGTTAAGATTTTGCTTGCAGACTGGGAAAGCTAACTAGAAGAAGTGGTGGAAGACTATTTATTTAGCATCTTGGATCATGAAAAAGCAGTTAGTTAAATTTACAGACTGGAGATTCTACTGACCCCTCCCAGAGAATGCAAGTATCATCAGTGATCAAAATTATGTTTTCCATTTATAGCTGCTGAAAACTTTCAGCAATTTCCTTTGCACACAGACAGTGTTAGAGTATGTCTTCACTGCACTGAAGGACTTGGATATGCTCTGGCAGTCTGGCTGCTTGGAAACTTCACAAGCATTTTTCAGGGACATCCCATTTCTCCCACAGTATTTCTGTCTCTGATTCAGAGGACTCATTTTGACTTGTCAGCTGTGGCCTGAGGAAAGGCCTTTGTGCCTAGGCAATCCCATGAAGACTTGCACTTAAGAAGGGGAAGTTTCTGCTAAGGCTCTGCAATGGCATTTGTGAGGATGGCCCTTGGTTTTAAACAGCTTTCTTTCTACAAGTCAGTCTACAGGTTGTTTGCTGAAAGGTAACAATTTTTATACTTTCTCTAAAATGAAAAAGTCAGATTTAATATTTGAAGGGCATAAAGCTTATTTTTAACTGTGGTGTCCTCAGTCTTTCAGATGGGTGTGGACTTGGGGCAACAGGTGCACACTTTTAAATAATTAAGAACAAGGCTAAATCAAATGCAATTCAACCCATTTACTTTAAAATTCTCTGTTAAGAGACTAATGGTTACTATGATAGGACCTGCAAGTGTCAAATCTCACAGAAACTTGCAGCATGACATAAGCTTTCATTCCTTCTAAATAATTTTAAAATTGTATAGGAGTGGACAGTGACACACCAATACAAAAATCAATGATGCCTCAAATTCTCTGATATAGCCATGCTGGGAAGAGTCTTCCAGAGAAAAGGGAGTCTCCCATGGGGCTGCTGCTCCTTGATGGTTCCCCTTCCTTCCTAAATCATCCAAGTTTAATCTGCTCCAGTCTGATCTGCCTTACTTTAGTACTTCTTTCAGTTTGTTTTCTGTATAAAGCATGTAACATTACTGAAGTCAGACACTGTAGAAAGAATCAGAAGAAATATAATTTTTACTACTAACCTGGTCTATTTTGAACTTAACCACCAAAATGTCAGAAACCACTGTGTATTAGTGTTAGGGGGGTTTTTAATAATCCTTGTAGGTCCAGCTCTGTCGTGCAGGTATGCATTTCATTTGTGTATGAATGGACAAACAAGAGGAAAATAACACAAAAAACTGATCACCTTGTTTTAAAGCAAAAGACAGAATAAAGATGAAGAAGGTTAATGAAATATTTTATTAAATGCACATTGACATTGCTGAGTCTTTTGCTGACCTTGAAAGGAAGAATCTGTTCTATGGGAAAGAAAAAAATGCACAACTTTCTAACAGACAACATTAGATCTTTTTTCTGCCAATAACAGTTAATCATTCGTTTTGCCAAATCTCCATACACACTAAATACCTGTGGCTACTGTCTTTCCAGCACAAGTTTCTTGCTTTTGCTGACCCAGCATACTTCGTTGGACACAACGTTTCTCTGCAGGATTAGCATGCAAAAAACCAGCACCTGCAAAAGTGCTTCAGTCAGTTATAAATAGATCCCAGGTCAAAAAACTCCCAAACCCAACGAAACCAAGAAAAAGACAACATAAAATGACAATACAAAACATTAACTTTCAGTTACTTCATTAAGAAAGCTACTGCTTCTTGCTCTTTGCCATTTTTCTCTCCTCAAAATACGTTTTAAAATCCAATATATTATATGCCAAATGCAAGGTGATAGCTTAATAATTGAGTAAAGCTGGTTAATGTGGCAAACAGATGGGATGGTTTAGCTCCAGTGTCGTGGCAGACAGTCAAAAGCAGCAAAACAAAAAGCTCAGAAAAATGAAGGTTCAGTAGCTTTAGTGAGGCTTTTAAACACAGAGTCTAAATTCTATGCTAATTTACACTTTCCATAATTCCATGTAAATCAATGGAACTGCAGATGTTCTAGAAAAAAAGAATTTGCTCTTCTCTGTTCAAAACTAGTTTTGCCACACTCCTATACAAAATAAGGTTGGTAATAAAGCCTACAAACTATGAATGCCAAACTCCATACGTTAGAGCAATTAATTTGCAGGTGTTTCTAACTTTTCTAAAAATAACTACTTGGGTGGAATGTTCTGTTCTGGGTATTTGCTTCAAATAATTTTCTAAAATTAATTTCAACTGAAAATGCCAGCCATTCCTAAGTATGTCTGCATTTAAAAAATAAATAAAAAAGCAGAATCTAGTTAACACACCTGTGCATTAGATGAAGACCTTGATACATGACACAGAAATGTCTCTTTGGTCTGTGAAAAGCTGCCCAAATTTGGCAAAGTTGTAAGCTCTGGGCATGTGTTCAATGGATACTTTAAGCAGCTAATTTTTTCAATTATTACATTCTCTTGAACGTGCTCCTACTTCAGGCTGGGCCGGATTTTCCCTGCGCTATAGCTTTAGGTCCAAACACCCAAGCTGGAACACGGAAATAGCCTCTCCTTATCTCTGAACTGCAGAGCTGACGGTGTGGAAGGGAAACACGGATATATACAGGGCAAGCAGAAAAAGGACAAGACTACTAGAAATGAGACTTGAAAAATATCTAGGCCAAAGAGTCAGGGTGGGATATGGGAACTAAACAGACGTAAGATAGTAACCAACATTATTATTACATGTGATTTGGAAAGGAGAAACATTTAAGCTAAAGGGGGAATCTCACATTTCTTACTCTTTTAGGACTTGATTTTTAAAGAGTAATATGATTATGTTTACATAAGAGTGCTTCTGTGCAATTTAGAGTTTAGAAAAATAAACAGTGTAACAAAGTATTTTAATGTGAGATTGGAAAGTCACAGTACATTATTCACACAAACACTATGGAAAGTCACAGTACATTATTCACACAAACACTAAGATAGAGAATGTGCAAATACAGTTAGAAAATTTATTCTGGTATCCTACAGGAGGAACAAGATCAGTGTTTAAATTCTCGGAGGGAATTAGACCTCTTTGAAGCTACAGACAATTAATTCTGATTCGAGCATAAATGCGACTTGATGGTTGTGTACTAAGCATTTTATCATTTAGAAAGGTCTTTACAGTCTGTGCAAGTTTATTATCTTAAGAGATTAGGATTATAGTGCATTTCAAGAAATTCTGTGAGCAGTGGGATGCCTTAAATGGTCTCCAAAAGACTCTTCTTAACAGAGGAACACATTACAATAACAAAGGCACACAATAAAATTTATTTTTTTTTTACATTAGCTGGACTCCATTGAAGCAGATGTTCAACATTAAAACTTTTGAGTGACATTTTTCAGGGTGGGAATAAGCTAAAACTATTTTTGGCACAAACCGTCACCTTGCAGAGGTAAGCCATACAGTAATTCAAGACCATGGGTACATAGCTCATATTTCACAGAATATGCTGAGTCAGAAGGTAATCATAAAGATCATTTAGGCAAGTCCTTCAGTTTCCTGTCTAATTCAGTCTTCTTTTTTGCCCGAAACATCCTTAATGCACTACTGACCATATATTGATGTATGCCAAAGTTTGTATAGATCTAACTACGGAAAAAAAAGTTACATCACTTTCTCAGTTTCCAGAATTGCTTCCCTCTGTTGTTGAAAAGTATACATAGGAATTTCTTCATTATTGTGCTGTCATCTATCTAGACTTCTGTGAGGCCTCTGACATGGTCCTCCCCAACATTCTTTTCTCTAAATCAGAGAGGTTTAGATTTGATAGATGGAGTATTGGATGGATAAGGAATTGGCTGGATGGCTGCAGCTGGAGGGTAGTGGTGAACAGCTCAATGTGTGTATGGAGATCACTGACAAGTGATGTCCCTCAGAGGTCTGTACTGGGACTAGTGCTGTTTAATATCTTCATCAACGACATAGACAATGGGATTGAGTGCACCCTCAGCAAGTTTGCAGGTGAAATGAAGGTGAGTGGTGCAGTTGACATGCCTGAAGGACATGGGAAGAGGGAACAAGATCAAAAACTGGGCCTATGGGAATCTCATGAGTTCCTGCACATGGGTCAGGACAATCCCTGGTATCAATACAGGCTGGGGGATAAAGTGATTTAGAGCCACTCTCTCAAGAAGAACTTCGGGGTACTGGTGGATGAAAAACTGAGTATGAGCTGACAATGTGCACCTGCAGCTCAGAAGGCCAATCATGTCCTGACCACAGCAAAAGCAGCGTGGGCAGCAGGTCAAGGAAGGTGATTCTCCCCCTCTACTCCACTTTTGTGAGACCCCACCTGCAGTACTGTGTCCAGCTCTGGGGTCCTCAGTATATGAAAGATATTGACCTCTTGGAGCAGGCCCAGAGTAGGGCCACAAAAATAATCATAAGGACGGAACACCTCTTCTAGGAGGAAAGCCTGAGAGAGAGATGGGGTTTTTCAGTGTGGAGGAGGCTCCAAGAAGACCTTTTTGTGACTTTTCAGTACTTGAAGGGGACTTGAAAGATGGTCACAGAGTTTTTTACAGTGCCTACAGAAACAGGACAAAGCATAGTGGTTTTAAACTAAAGGAAGGTAGATTCAGACTAGATACAAGGCAGGATTTTTTTAAGATGATCTGCCAACCAATCTTGCCAGCAGCTTGGCTTCAGTATCTCTGCCCTCAGAAAAAAGTGTAACGTTAAGCAATACCCATACAAAATCAGACTTGTTGGACAACAGTCAACACATCAAGATATCAATGTATTTAGTCGCTATATTACCAGAACTAGCAACAATAATACACTAAGAGGTAATTTTTGATTTCTCATAGATTTAGATTTCATAGTTCTCTGTATTGTCTCAATGCAAGTAACTTAAAACACGTATGAAATACTATTTCTATAGGGAATAACAAGCAGCCAATAGCTTTGAGGTAACCTTTTTGCATTGTAACATCAGATGTATTAGGCACACTGGTAGATCAATATTCAAAAGCAACATCTTACAGAAAATATGGGCAATGCAAGGCTTAACACAACCTCCTATTAAAAAAAAGCCTCTTTTGAGCTACTCTATAAAGGAAAATAGTTTCCAAAGTCCTTCCTAAGAGTCAGAACACACATACATAAGAGATTTTTAGACGCTTTTGTAGTGGATTTAAAATTCAGTTATTAGCAGATCTACATGCTCTCTTAACGCATCTCATGCGGTATTTGTGAACTCTAAAAGCTTTCAGGTTTTTTTGAAGGCACAGTCTTTCAAGGTACAAGCTACTATTTTCTTATTAAGGTCAAATAAATTAATAGGTCTTAACAGATCAAAATATTTTCAGATCAAGAAATGAATACTGACATAAAGAGATCTAGACATAAAGCATCTGTAATTACTATTAACTTTTTCCACCTTTACAGCTGAAATCATACACAGACTTTTCTCACTGTGGCAACAAAAGAACTTAGGAATGAGATTTATATGGATATATCTATGACCTCAAGATGGTGCCTGGCCTCTGCAACCACACAAATTACCACTACATTTAATTTCTGCTTAAGCATGGAACTTCTGTCTGAGAGACACTGTTAGATACATCATCACTGTTAGATACATCATCAAAGACTGTGTTTCAGCTTTTATATGCCTCTGCTAGTTTCAGCAGCCAACCATGACAGCTTTCAAGTGGGCATTATCTAGAAACCATGCTGCTATGACAGGACGAAATTGAGTAGAATAGAAATTATTGTGGTATCACTGCAAATCTGGCGGTTATCTTTTTTGGTTTTGCCCAGTCATTCTGTTTCACAGAGGGCACCATCCCTGAAGATTTGCAAAGCAATGCTGCAGTGATGCAGCCACTTGGGGGAACTAATTGTTCAGAAAATAGCTGAAGGCATGTGATGGAAGCACTGGTCATAAACTCGTAATTCATAACCCTCCAATAGCATTGCAAATATAAATTAGGTACTTTAGGAGGTGGGGGTAAACACTTGTAATTGGATTTTTAAAAATTATTTCCTGGGAGAGTTGCCAGTTCAAATTTCTTTTAGTGAGCTTCAGGAAAGATACGGACCTAAACAGTAATTAATTCACTGTAAAGTCAATTTCAATGTAAAGTCATTTCTAAAGAGTCTATCAAGATCAAATCAACCTGGACAGTATCTCAATATGCCTAAAGTGGTAATTAATAGACTTATTTTTTAAGTGCAGGAAACAATAATAATCAAGTCTGCTACAAAAATGAAGGCAGAATTCCTCAGAAAGTATGCAGCAGAAAAAGGTCAAGTAGAAACATTTTATGAATAAATCATAAAATGTTTTCTGACTAGATTTTTGCTCTCCTTTCAAAGAAGAGAACATATCTACTTCTGACCCTCCTCCAGACAGAAAACAGGTGTGTCTGACTGCAGTAAGGGAATTATCCCTCTTCCTCTGTAATTTTTTTTTTATTATTATTTTTGGAAATATTGATATGCAAATAGAGAGAACAGAAGAGCAAAAGTGTTATTCTTTCTATAGAGCACCACTTATTCTCTTTTTTTTTTTTGTGAAAATCAGAGCACTTCTTTTTAAAGAAGACTGTATGCAAGAGAAAACAATTAATTTGCCACTTTGGCTCAACAGACCAAATGTCTTTTACTTGAAGCATTAAAAGCCTCTAGTACAAATCTCAGAAAGTGCACCCTCATTCAGGATGAAACAGAGATCAGAAGACTGTTCATCTTGGCTCAGCCTATTTGGAGACTTCTGTTATGAACTATACACAAAAGTCATCATTCCCCGAAGAAAGGGCCAGGATAATTGTTAAACTTCGAGGATAGATGGAGAGTATTTTCTGAGGAATTTTGTAAATAGCTCATTTCTTTTGAAAATTACCTAAGTGGTCTGAGTTTTGAATGGGGAATCTCTATCCCAGGTTTTTGTTTGCTCTAGCTGTGCCCCCTTTTCTTTCCTCGTGACCCAGATTTCTTCAAAAAAAGACTCTCCAGCTCTGGCTGAGATAAGCAAAACATTGCCACCTGTAGTTAATTCCACTAAAGGTTAAAACAAAAACAAAAATTAGAGAATTTCTACAGTACTTCAAATAGGCATGTATATTTTTTCAACTACAGATACAAGCCTGCATAGCATAGGAAAACTAAAATATCTTCTGAAATACTATGGTCCTGGCTAGGCAGACTGGTTTTCAGAACATATAAAATTATCACTTGCTGCTGAACCCAAACATAGCTAGGCCTTACTGGCAGTAGGATGTAGCAGAAAACAATTTAAATTACAGTATCAGACTGATTTTCCTCCCCCTGTGCATCATTACAACTATTTGCAACGCTTATTGGCATTGCTAAGCTTGCTAGTCAGTGTGCTGTTTACAGGCAGCACTGCTTCTCAAAAGAAAGTACAAGATGTGCTGTGAAGGAACCATGGAATACACTGCTGAGAGGTGATACTGTCTCAGCAAACACTGGTAATGGTGTGGCGTAAGAGGGAATGGGAACAGAATGCAGTCAACAGGACTGTGGGCCAAAGATGATCTCCTTAGCTCGCCGTGTGCCGAAACATCAGCCCATTGCTGATTAACTACATGTGCACAGGGCCGGCACACAAAGGAGCCCCTGGAGCCCAGCCTGGCGGGGCAGTCGGAGCCCATGGGTACAGCCCACGGGCACCGCCACACTGGGCACCTTCTGCTGCCCGAGGGACAGCACCTCGGGTCTGCAACTCACCGTGACTGCCCTACAGGCACTGTCAGACAGACAGGCTAAACTGTTTCTCTAATAATTTTGTAATGCTGAACATGGCTCGTCCTGAAAAATCCCCAAAGTCATGGGATCTTCTGCAGCACCACACAAACCTCTGAACGACTGTGGGTTGAGTTATGTTAGTATTTCAAAATTTCTACCTCTGCAAACTTTTCAGTCAATTCAATGTTTTGTGTAACTTGAGAACATCTTGAAGCAAAGCAGTGGAGCTTTCCTGTTTACAAGTAAATACATTTACTAAACTATTTAGTATCTTCTGTAACTGCAATACAATTGCTGTGCATGAGATTAAAAGAAAAAAAACCTTTACTGATTTTGTGTTAACCTAGTTAGTGTTCTAAATGGCATGTCCATGTTACTAGAACAACCAGTATTTATAGTAGATGTTCTTCTTTCAGCAGCCATGTAAAAGCAAAGCACTGTTACCAATGTATTTTCCCATCCCAAGGAATACCCTGGAATTTTTGTCAAACTTTCTCGCTTTCATCACTGCTCAGCTCATCACACAAACCATCTGCATAAATAAAGATGTAAGCATCTGCTGTATGGCAAATGGTCTCAGGGGCAGATGTTTTTATCCTTGCATTCATGTCACTGGCTTGGATACATTATTTGAACAGATGTACACAATCTGAAAGTGTTGTGTCCCACAGTGAAACGTCTCCAACTGCTTTCTATCAAAGTACATAAATGCTATTTGCACCTGCATTTATGTTAATGATATAAAGGCAGCAGGGGTTCCAGCAACGTGAGAGCTGATGCTAAGAAACACATTTACATGGCTAATTGAAGTTTGAGATCTCCCAGCACCAAATGACCATACTAATAAGGATACAAAATGTACTGAACTATACACTGACTTTAAAAAAACAAACCTATGAATTTTTAAAAAATTGAAATACACATACTCAAGGAGCAAAACTATTACTTCAGCTTGTGATACTCTTTTCCAATGTATATTTAAAAAACACAAAAAGTATTAAATAAATTCCTAGGTAAACCATGATAGCCTTATATTATGCAAAATATTTGTATAAGATACACAATTATTCCATGTCAGTCATTTAACAAAAATATTTTATAAAACTGACAAGGCCAAAGGTTTTTCACTGAGGCACACCAGTATTTTATGTCATTATTGAGCACTGTAAAAAACCCCATCACTTGCTCAACAGTAAATATTTAACATGAGTGTGAATGACAGAATATGATGCTTCAATGATAATTTCATAATTCCTAGGAAAAAATAAAATCTGAGAAGGTAGATATTTATCGTTATTCAGAAAAGTGCATCTGTTATGTGGAGTTACTGCATGGAGTTACAATTGCTTGTTATAGAAAAGATAATCATCTTTCTTATAAAATATTTTAAACTGAAAAAAAGATGTCCTGAAGGAGTACAGATCAAATTACGGAACTCCTGCTATTACATGACAAATGGCAGCAGTGAAGGGTTTATGCTGTCACTGAAAGAACTTGCACTAATCATTACTTCCGTACTTAACTGAAAAATAACAAGCGCTTTCTAAGTATAGCAACACTGACAAAAATGTTATACTGAATGCAACTGATGGATAGGTTCTACTATGAATAAAATTTATTTTCAAACCGTTTATTTGTAAGAAGTGTACCAATGTTAGAGACATACATAAATCATAAATTGCTAATAGCCTCAATATTTTCAAAGTGCCACATTTAAGAAATAAGTGGCACTTGATGTAAAGACAAAAAAGTATGAGAGTAGAAGAGTAAACAAAAATATACTGAGACTAGTATATTTCTAGAATATCATCATTTCACACTGATATACCTCCTGGTCGTGATATAGTTATGCCTTCTAACATGAACATTCATTCCCAGAGTCTACCATTCAATGTGGGTGCAAGTTGATAACGCAATACTGACAGCAATGGATTCTGGTTTAGGGGAAAAAAAAAAAAAGCCTTCAGAAAAAAACTCAAAGCAAATAGTTAATCAGCTTCAAGGATGCAAACAGCTTCACAGTCTATATTTTCCTCTTATTATTCAGAAATGGCTTCAACATAAGACTGTAACTGGGGTAAAATTCCTGTTGCTTCAGGAAAAATTAAATTAAGGCCTTTAAGTATTTGAATTAAGTACTTCAGTCAGAAGCATACAGGTATAGAGCACACTGCGACATGGACAGCTTTACCCAACAGTACGTACTATCTCCCTTGAAAGAGTAGTCCCATTAGACACAGAACTCATCAACTAAGATCAATTTGCGTGACATGCTTCAGGAACCACTGGCTCAGAATTATTACAGCATCATAAAAATACTCAGTCTTCACAAAACAGGTAAAATATAAACTTAGATGACAGTAAAAGCTCAAGGCTTCTAGTTAAGTAATATACAGTGCTTTCCTTAATTAATGTAAGTACTAACAATAGAAACTTAACTGACAACCAGTAATGGTTCTGAAAGGTCCATTAGAGCTAATGTCATATCCATCAAACATTCACTCACATATAAGAAGTATCATTAAAAATGACACTCATTAAAATCATATTTAAACATCAGCATTGTGACACAGATCAAAAGGGAAATGAAACTGAAGTTACAGCTGCACATTTAGAGGCTTGGGAATACACAGTTGCAGCACAAATATCCTTACTTATAATGGAAGGAAAAAAATCAAGACACTAATACTACTGAAAACTCTATCAAACAAAAGATGACTTTTGAAGAGACAAAAGATGGAACAAACAGTTAAACACAAACAATGTTAATAAGAATAGGAGTGCTAGAGAAAAGACATTTAAAATTAAAAATATATATATATGTTAATGTTTATCTTTTTGTTTCTGCCACTCTTGCAGCATAATTTGGAGATACATTTGATCCCATATTACATGGGGGTCAAATATAGCAATGATTTTCATATATATGAGAGTTAAAAAAATTGTAATAAAACCTGAACACTTAATTCTGCTGTAACACACAAGAAGCAGATGCTTTACAAGTTTCAGCTACAGGTGGTAACAGTAATTAGCAGTGCCCTGAAGAAGAAAACTATTCTAGCTATTGCAATTGTTTAAAGTGATAAACGCTGCAGTAAGACAATTTTTTTTTTAAACCATACTACACTAGAATAGTAGAATAGTCATACAGTCATTAGCAAGGATGAAATTTCTTCCACATTTTGAATCACAAGCATCTAATTTCTAGAAGAAGTACAGAAAGCATACTATACCTGCAGAAATTGTTAACGGATTCTGCATTATGCTCTTTAATAGTTACGACAATGCTCCTGGAAAGAAATACAGATACTTAGAAGCTCTGACAATTTTTCAGAAACAAACAAAAAAATTAATAGGGCAATGGCAACAGTTTCCAGACTTGTATCTCAGAATGGATCCCGGTATATCTGCACCTCATGCGAAAACACCACCAGGGTTTTAAACCAAGTGTTTCTTTGGACCCTTATATGCGTTCTCCATATTTCAACACTGTGCACTAACTTAGGCTTCTTGTAATTGAAAAACCCTGTTAAAGCCAGGAGAGAGTGAACATCGTGAATTCCAATGGGACAATGCATTCTGAAGAATCACAGACAATGTAGGGTTAAGCAATCATTTGCAGGTGGACCTGTTGAAGAGGCTCCTAGAGGAGAACCACTAAGTTGATCACAGGGCTGGAACACCTCTCCTATGAAGACAGGCCCAGAGAGCTGGGGATCTGAAGAAAAGAAGGCTCCAGAGAGACATTATAACACCTTCCAGCACCTAAAGGCAGCCTACAGGAAAGTTGGATAGGGACTTTTTACAAGGACACATACAGATAAGACATGGGGTAATGGCTTTAAACTAAAAGAAGATAAGTTTAGATTAGATATTAGAAAGGAATTCTTTACTACAAGGGTGGTGAGGAACTTGAACAGGTTTCCCAGAGAACATGTCAGTGCCCCATCCCTAGAAGTGGGGTCGGAACTAGATGGCCTTTAAGGTCTCTTCCAACTCAAGCCATTCTGTGATTCCATGTGACCACGTGGATCCCACAAAACTCACTGACCAGCAGAATCTTTCGTGGATGCTACAATTAAGATATTATCTTGTTCTTGTGAACCAAACGCTACACTGCCATCTCTCCTAAATCTGACATTTGTACTTACAACAAGATCTGATGCACTACATTTGGTGAAATGGCATTTTCAGGAAGTTCAACAGCAAAGCATAACAGCGCATTAAGTGTGGCTGCTGTGAGAAGACCTCTTACACAGCAAACAGGTGAAGCTCTTTAGTAAATGCATGTTCTCTGCTGAGCCATACGGAATAAGCAGCTCTGGTACATCAACCAGCACCTCCTAGCAGAGGTTTGCTGACAAGGATCAGCAAACTGCCTCAAAGAGCCTCTGTCCGTGGTACTTAAGCAGACAACCCCCGAGCTGTCAGACCCAGCACACGGACATGTCAGCTCACATAAATGCAGTTTAATGTTGTGGGAACATAGAGACAACACCCTCTAGACATACAAGAACAGAACAGACCACACTGATGACACTTCTAGAAACCAGTGTGGGTTTTCAACATCTGTGTCACCCACACTGTAAAACATCCTTCAAGACTGTATTGATCTATAACATCTTTTCAGAGAATCAAAGTCAGAAATACTTCAGTATTTCCAGGACTTCAAAACATATTGAAGTACTTAAAGAAACATATATTCATGTAAAAACAATGCCAGAAATTATGTTGAAATTAGGATTCTCAAAATTACTATTCTTAAGTCACACTTTTTAGGTTTTCATGGTTCTTCCCTGTGTATGAGAGCATTAAATTATGTAAGAGGGTTCCCCACCTATGGTTACTAACTCCTCTTAGAATTAGAACAAGCAAACCACACTTCAGGATACAGATCAACAATTCCTAGAATAGCATGTGGAAATAGAAGCTCCACACATTTTCTCACATATTCATAAACCCTAACACTGGAACAGAAACTTGGAACATAAAAATCCAAATATTTTGTGGAGCCATTTCTGATTTGAATTCAACTCTAACTGCAGTAAGGTAACGGTCTTAATCTAGAAAATCCAGTGGTTATTTGACAGACAAGTACATTGATCGGCTATTGTTGACAATAATCATAATAACTTCTCCAATTAATTGTTAATCTTCTAGCCATTCATGAATAGTTTTTTCATTGTTGCTATATTAAAGAACCTTTCATCACTCTTTATATTTGGAGATATTTAATCAAGTAACCTTCCAACCTTCCTTTTTGAAAAAAACTGAACAGACCAACACTTTAAAGTCAAGAAAAGATTCTTATCATCATCCCTTCAAATTTTTCTATCCACCCTTATATATATGGCTGCTAAAGTATGTTTTCTTTTAATACAAACACAGTTTAAAAAGCAAACCACATAACACTGTGCAATTGTTCTGTTTGCATTTTATACTATTTTCAAATACATCAGTAGTGATACTGCCGTTTTGATCCTTTTTCTGGCAGTTTCTGACATCTTTCCACTAGGTTTTAACTTGTTTAACAGATACTTAGTATCTACAGACAACTGATGCATGTTTTAAACATAAAATACAGTCTTATCAAAAAGTTCTGTACTGTGCATTGATTTAAAATTATAGAAGTTGAAGGTTATAACATCCACACAGCTACCTATACCTGTCCTCAGGATATTTTTTCTTTCTTTTTAAATTTCACTATAAATCTGGCTCAGTATGACTACTTCCCATAAAAAACACAATGTTCAAAAAAGACCCAAACCTGGAACTAAAATTATTAACTAAATTTTGTACCTGTTTTACACTCTTACATCCAGAACAAATTTTAAGTTGGTCACCAATTAAAAATTCAGGATGTCCTGTTATTTTTACTGAATACTGAGGAGGCAAATGTTCTTACAGTTTTCCCTTGTTATATTTGAGTCCAATACTGGCTTTTTCCAAACACTGGAGATGGTACAGATTATTTCTATCTTGCATTATCATAAATTCTTCTCCACCTTGAGAGCCTACCCCGAGGATAACACTTGTTAAAATCCATATAATCTTAAAATTTGTTTGCTCGGTTTGTATCCCTACCATAGGACACTAAATACACAGTACTCCAGAACTCAAAATACTTCTCTAGAAATCTGCTGCTGGCTACTCAGAGATGAAAAGAAATCTCTTACAAGAAGTTCAAGTGAAGAGGAGCTGAACAGAATTAGGAAGTAAAATCTATCTTAATGCCACAAAATAGCTCTATCATGCCTATACTATTCCCTATGTTACCACAGAATGAAAGGATAAATGAATTTTCAACAAGAAGAGGCAAAAATCGAAAATAAACTGGGAAAAAATCCTACACTGTAACTTGCTCTTTATAAACCAAAGGAAGCAGAGCATATACATGCAATCATTTAAAAGCAATTTTCACAGAAAGATACCCACAGGTCTTTCATATGAAACAGGTGTCCTGATAGACACACTGAATCTGAATATCAGTTGAACCCAATTAACCTAATTTGATGCTTGTCCATACTAAGACATTTATCTTAGATGTTACACAAAATCCTTTAGGATATTACACAGAAAGCGATAAATAGGCTGTAAAGGTTATGACATTAATTTTACTGTCATTCTCATGCTTTAAGTAGACATCAAAACTAAAAACCTCATCCTCTGGGAAGGAAGAACTATCTGAAAGTAATTATAGGACTTATTATCATAACAGTATTAAACTAAACCACTATGACCCTAACTGAATTTATTTTTGGTACCTTTTGTTAAAAGAACAAAGCTTCTCAGTGACGACTGTGCCTTCTAACGCAGCGAACATTAGCTCAGGTACCGGAAGAAAGCATTAAATCAAATTTTATAATTTCATAATAAGCTTAATTATGAATTTTAATTTAAAACTAAGCATGCAAAGATGTGTTAGTCAAATATTATGTAATTTAATTTCAGAAGGAAAACACTCATTTAAAAAGAAAAATTAAATACTTAGAACAGTTAAGAAAATACATTCTCCTGACAGAAGCCGTGAAATGCCCATTTGTATTTCAAAAGCAAATTTATTCACTTCATTTTTCACACCTGTTCTTTCACATACTGTGCCACCTTGTAAATGAGTGCCATGCAAACATTATTTTCCTTAATTTAGAAACTTTTCAACTGAAACCAAGTTCCCCTAGAAGCATGAATGTATTGAATCAGCACAGCTTCCAGGAAAGTAGACAAAATTCATCGGTATATAAAGGCCAAGTTAGATTTGAAATAAAGGACTAAAACACTGAAGCTACGCAAAAATACTGAGGAAGCTAAAAATGACAGACACAAAGACTGACTAGTTTAACACACAAAAACATTTGTTCAAGCAAGTGTATTTGCCAAAAGCCTGCAGTGCTTGGCTACTTTATAAAATCAAGCACAAGGCATTAAGCCAATGTTTTAAAAATAAAGACTCCTCCAAAATCCCAAACCATAATAACCAAGCAATAGCTGATCTGCACTTCTGAAAAACTGCAAAAATATTCTGCATTTCACTTCCCATACCTTCAATCTCAAATGTATGATTTATTCAAAGTTTTCTATTTTACATCATATTTTTGTACCAGGATTTCATCCTGTGTCAGTAGATCCTTGTCTTCCTCTTCTATACCCAAAGAGATACGGATGTAGTCACAAAGAACAGCTTTCTTACAAGTGAGATTACACAGTGCTTATGTTTCCATACTTAGAATATCAATCGGGGAGAAATATGTGTCCATGGCAGAATTCTTTGAGCCGAGCCCATTAGATGACTTCAGCAGAACCACAAAAAGAAACAGAACAGTACAAACCCAGCAGAACCTAAAACTCATTCTATTTTTAAACTTTTGGTCATCCTGTGAGATGGACCAGTCTGAGTGCATTTCCTGAACTTCAAGCCTTACATGCATGGAATGCCACAGTGGCAATCCTGGACAAAAATGCTTCCCTTCATACTCTGTTGGGTGATGTGGGGAAGGGTTGGCTGGCATGCCTACACTATGCCCATCTGTCAGAGTGGAACTGTGCCTACACGACAGGTTCTATGCTACTTTCAGTAACATGTTGCTGAGAATAAAAGCTTATTTATGAAACAACATAGGGCAACTTGAGCGTTTGGCTTAAAATAGCAGGCAAATGAAAAGTGATTGCTTTTCTTGAGGAGATACATCTTCTGAAATCAGCTTCTAAGGTTTTTCAATTTTATGAATAATGGCTAGCACATACACTGTAAGAAATGAGGCTTTTCCACACATTTTCTACTATTGCAGACAGCTCAGCATACAGTCCCAATAATCCTTATTTTCCAACTAAAACTATCTCCAAGAGAGCAAATTCAAGGACCTGCAAAAAAATGTAGAGAAGTGAAATTTCTCAAAAGGATGCTGGGAGAAGAGAAGATTAAACAAGAAGCAATATTGAGTCTTCGTTTTACTAAATGTATGTGTATTAAATAAATTGTAGTTGAACAGTTTTTAAGACTACAAATAACCCAAACTATTTACTATTTAAGAAAACAATTCCATTCTGACAAACTAAAAGAGAGCAATGAACAGCCACTATTATGTCTAATACTAGCCAAAATATATGGCAAAAACCCCTTTTTTTTCAAATTTCCAATTTAAATGCAAAGATTATAATTTTATGTTTTCCTTAGTAAATACCTTCTCATCAGTGCTTTGAATGCTGCAAACTGGGAAACTGTAAGTTCCACGTCTGTATTAGACATCTTTGCCATTACTCTGCATTAAAAGGTCAAAGCTTCTGATTTAAAATACAGTCCTGGATATTACTACTGTGAAAGTAACTATGAAATGATCAATCAATACAAATTGCTACATTTTGTTCTTCATTCTGAGGTCAGCTAGAAACAATAGTTCTGGAAAATACAAACTAATTTCATTTTTACAATATACTACATGAAATCTATGCTGTCCATAGTTCTAACAATTCAAATCAAATAAACTTTGTGTTTTTTTAAAAAACCCTAGAAACAGAAACATCTAGCATTCTTAGTTGGTAATGACTAAACTAGAATTTACTTTAAAATTCAAACTGTGCAATTTCTTCTACCTGGTCCTCCCCCTGCCATGTTATCCTGGTCCTTAATTAAGAATTAATTTATTGCTTGGGTCCGAACTGCTTAGAAGCTCTGCCAGGACTCTCAACAATGCAGTTTCATAAGACAGAATCTATGTACCTTACACTTCTGTTAGGAATATGTTATGTCATTTAGAGTGAAATTGCAGTATACCATTACAGTTTTCAGCTTGCAATGCCTGATTAAATTGGAAGACTTTTTGACTTCTGTTCATAATTAATTACTGTTTTGGTCTAATAAGAACAGACGGCATAATTTATCTTTCACTATATATCTGCTGCGGTACACTAGCTTTCTTTCAGAAGATATACAGGTATCTTTCAGAGAAACAATATCACAAATACTAAACAGCCATTTCAATGGAGTTAAAACTTCATACATCTACACAAACATCTATGACTGCGGACACAGCAACCCACACAAGCATTCAGGTTGGCAGGGACCACCCAAGGTCATCCAGTGCAACTTCCCTGCTTAAAACAGGGTCAACACTGGGCTTACAGCTTTGTCCGGATGGGTCTTGAAAACCACAACGATTGCCTTTCAGAAATCAAATCATATTTACTGACTGACAGCAAAGGATAGCCTGAAAATCACAGAAAAAATTGGTCTACATACATAGGACAGATTGTTCCATCAATCCTTCGTTGCAATGCTCCTACCATACTTCAGAATTAGCTAAATCTCCCACGTTTCATGTTATGCTGAAAGATTAAAGAGAATTTCAACAACTGGCAGAGAACAAACACATTTTGTAATAAATTGCCATATACACCTTTTATTTACCTGTTCTTACACTACAGAACAACAGGTTATTTGAAAGAGCAGGATGAGTTTAATATAGAAAGGTACCAACCAATTAGAGATGACTAAAGGAAAGACAAAAAAAAATATTACTTGTATATTACTTGGGGTTTTGCATCTTCCTCAACTTCAATATTTGAGGAATATGCTATTACAAGTACCATAATACCAACTTGCAGTGAAAATTTTAGAATTCTGTTAATTATTAATTTAGACTACAAAAATAACCAGTCAGGACTGCAACGCTGAAAGGAGAGCAAGTTCTGTTTTCTTAATTTGGTAGTCCTAACACATTTTGAAGATACTTGATACCTCAGAACTTAATCACACATACTCAAAATGTATTTGAATGTATCAGATAACACAGCCCTAAAAATCCATTAATAATTTAAGGATTAAGACAAGAATATAATACATTCACCTGCACAGTTTGACTGATTTAAGTTTGAAACCAAATTCTTCACAGAATCACAGCTGGTCCTTAAATTCTGTAAAGGCTAAACAAGAAACAATCAATCACTTTTTCGATTTTGACTTAAGTTATTTGAGGTTATTTCGACACTAACCTGAACCCCTCTGATAAAATTTCCTGTGTCAATCAGGAAGGATTTTGTACAGAGTTTCATTGTTTTCATGTAGTCTGGGTTATGTTGTTAATGCTCTACTTAGAAGAAAGGCAACCAACAGCTGACAAAAGGCAAAAAAAGCACTCCTAGCTTTGCAAGGTAAATTGCTTTTACCATTCTGACTAAAATAATGGAATTACTTCTGATTTTATAGATGCAAACTTGAGCATAGTGCTAAATTTTGTCATGGTACCAAATAAGTAGGGAACATCATCTACAGCTGTTTCTGTAAGAATTTTCATTACAGAGTTTCTTCAAAGGTCATCATTGTGACATTTATAAAGTTTGTGCAAATATTCTCCATATTTTATAAAATGAAGTGTGCATTTTTTAACTTCATTGTGTTGTATTCTCAGACACAAGCAAAACAAGATTGAAGAATGAAAAAAATAAAAATTAAAAAAAAAATATAGAAGAATCTTACTATCTCTATGACTGGTCCTGATCAAGCAATATTGAGCTAGGCCAAGCTGGTATGTATTTCCAAGATGTTAAAATTCAAATTGGCCTACCAAATAACAACTTTCCCTCAAAAGTCTCCCTCAAAAGGACTCATCTGCAACACACACACAAGTTTCATAGAGAGAAGCTAAAGAAACAAAGAACAGAAAAATGGTATTGGTGCCCAAAAAAACCCAAACACTGCCACAGGCCTAAGCCCATTCAAAGCATACTAAATTATAAGGCCTAATTTTTCTCAACCAATAAAGCTCTTAATGTGAATTATACACTGAAATCTTTAGTTATTTGTGTTGAAGGAAAAAGCCTATTTTCTGCATCTGAACTCAAAAATATCCTCTGATTTCTACTGAAGAAGTAGAATTCATCTGAGTGTGTGTAACTGCTGTGAGGCACAGCTGGACCTTACAGATATCCCTGCGGTAAAAATATACCAGGTAACTAGTCAGATGATGCACTAAAAACTGCTCTGACTGGTTTGGTGCTGCATGGATTCTGCTCCCAAACTCTGCCTCTAATGCTGCTAGTCCAGGCTGTTTCAGGGCTAAGGACACTTTCTTTCTGCATAGTTTAGTGCCCAGTACACTTCGAGAACACATACACTTTTAAAACCAGACATATAAATACAATAGTTGGATTTTTTCTTTCTTAAATTATGTTGAATATTAAAAACATTGCCCAGCTATGAATTATATCCTATGTTTCCCAAGCATGATCCTACTTACCAGAAAGGAATATGTACGTTAACAGGTAACACCTAAAACACCTGTAAAAATCTAATGACTACCATAAGAAACTTCAACCTTATACGACTTCTACCTTTACTGCCTCCTAAACATGTAATCAGTTATTCTGCATTGAAAGAATCATCAAACAGTAAGTTTACAAATTAATCTCATTGAAGCACCTTCATAAAACTCAAGGATTCCAAATTTAGTACAAAAATTAAAAGGTCACATTTTATATAAGCTCTCTCATAGTAGGCGCCTTAAGTATTAAAGAACATTGCATAAATTTTAGACCTGTAGATAAAAAGAATCCCCAACACACAACCGACATGCAAAATTCTCTGGCACAATGAAGGGCAGCTCAACATGCGCAGCTGAAGAAGTGAACTAGAGCTGCAGAACCCTTGTGAGAGCTGCAGCAAGACAAGCCACAGCCCAGCTGTGCGTGGAGCACACACGGCAGAGGCAGCATCTGCCCCCCCTGCTGCTGTCCTGCCCAGGCTATTTCATACAGACCCCAGCAGAGATGTTCAGCTGTTCATCTGCATTCTTTACTCTGTCATATCCCTCACACATTCTGGAAAGGACTGTCACTACTTCAATGGGTTCACCTGCATGGAACGCTTCAATTCCCTGGCTGGGTGCTCCCAGAGGTCTGGCCCAACTAACAAAGCAAAGCAACTGGTGGGAAGAAGTGGCCAATACATAATTTATTTTAAGAAGAATCAGGACATAACAGAATATATTTTCTAGTCAATCTGGTATAAACAAATTTTTTTAATACTAATAGTAAAATTTAGGTAGACAAAAGTTTTCCACAGGCTTATCTAGTTTTGGTGACACTTGATTGACTAGCATCAGGAAGCACATAAAATATCAGCTGTTGTTCAAACTAGTACACCATTCACCATTCAATATACAGGACACTCACAAGACAAAGTATATATCCATATTCTATTATTTACTTAAATGATTCCTTTTTTCTGGGATTTATTACTGTCTTTCAGCACGATGTTACTGATGAAACATGCCTACTTATTGCAAAAACTTTCACACAGTTAATACCCTGCCTTCACTCACTTAGCTTATGTTGTTCTCATTGTGCAAACAGTCCTTGCTAATACAATTTTCATTTTTGTATCCATCACCCTGTTTGTTGTTTAAAAAATGTTAAAGGCACAGAGCCTCAAAGACCATGAGACATATTTAATGAAGTGTCCTCAAAACATGTTCACAGAGAAAAAATGTGAAATAAACATGTCAAAATTATTCCTGGACACTGTCCAACAACCAGCTGTGGTGTGCAGACTATACTAACCCTGGGAACATTCTTCTTTCTCTATGGGCCTCCAGCTTTGTCTTCTGTTCCTACGGATATTTGTATTCCTAATGCATTCAGTTAAATCTCAAACTAAGCGAGACCAAACTGAATTAGTACTTCAAGAGAAAAACAATTAAGTACAAACAAGCTTTTAGAGTAACTAAGTTTTTTTTGGTTTGACACACAGTACCTTTTCATTAACTTCCCATAAAAACCATGCTGTGGGACACCTACACTATTTCAGTCATGTCAAATCCTAACATTAAAGTTCTGTTCATTTAGGGTAATTAAATAATCAAACATCTATTTTTTGAATAGCAGCACTAATTCCTACACTATGGCCAAATCCAAACTTTGCTAGTCATGTTCAGTGTCTCTAGATTTCAGTAGAGTTTTAATTATTTAAGGCACTGCTCAACCATGCACAGAGAGTGTTAAGAAAGGCAAAGGTCACCTGGAGTTGTAAATAACAAGGGGCAGAAACGGTGACAAGTACACTGGCAACAAAAGAAAGACTAAGGAAAAAATAGGCCTAATGCTTAGCAAAAAAGGGTCAAAGAAGCCATGGAAAAGGCTGAGGTATTAATATAATGTCACAACACTAGATAAAGATGCAGCTGTACAAATCCATAGGATCAGAAGGATGTATCCATGAGCACTGAGAGAGCTGGTCAGTGTCACTACAAGGATGCACTTTATCATCTTTTTAAAGTCATGACATCAAGGGAGATTCCCAAAGACTGGAAAATGGCACATAGCACACCCATCCTCAAGCAAGAAAGAGAATCTGGGAAACTACAGGCCAGTCAGCCTAACCTCAGTTCACAGACAGGAGTAACCCCATTCAGCAGTACAAGGAAAGGTCTGACTTGCCCATTGTGATCAGCATTAATTATGCAATTCTCCTTTAAATCTTCACTGACAGCATACTACTATTGGCCTTTTCAAGGTGCACATATTATACTTTCTAAATTTGGGCACATTAGTTCCCCTTCTGCTCCAGCCTTCTAGAATTTCTCTACTGTTCCATGATTTGTTAAAACTCAAAATGAATAATTCATATATCTTCTAAGGTTTTTTTCTTTTTTAGTATATGTAGGTGTCAGGGCAGCAGATTTAAAAACATTTAACATTAATAGTTGCTGGTACAGTGATAATACATTCTTCCCATCACTAATGATGGAGGTGGTGAAATGTAAAAGCATCATCCGGCCTCTTTCTGAATACAGAACATAATATTTATTGAATATTTATGCCCTTTTCTGCACAGCAGAAATTTATCATCCTTGCCTGTTACAGGACTTCTATCATTACTGAGCTTTTGTATCCTTCAAGAACACCTTCTATATTTAAAGAACTCTATTGTACTCTACTGCCCACAGATTTTTATTAATAACTTTACCTCCTTAGCCACCTGTCTCCAAGCCACATAGTGCTTGCCATCATCAGCTCCCCATTCTTTAAAACTGTGTTGCTAACTTCACTCCCTTTCTTACCTTGTTTTAACCAAACAAATCATGTTTCCTAAGAGAAGAATTGTTCTGAGAGTAACTAAATGAGCAAGCAGTTATCAAGTTAGTCACATTTGTATGCTCAAGTATTCCTTGTTTTTTTAAGTTTGCTCTTCTTTTAAAGATTAAAGTAGGAGATATATGCATGCAGAACTTTTCCTTGAAAAGAAAAAAAAGAAAAGTTAGGTCACAGTTCCTAACACATCTGCACTATTTATTCTGTTCATATCAGAAAGAAAAACCCATACGGAATTCAGCAAAATAATATGGCTTTTATTTGATAGAAAACTGTCATGTATGTACACATGTATATATAAAGATATTTTTGTGTATATATATATACACATATATATCTATTTGAAGAAGAATTTTAGAAGCTTTATAAATTGATCAGTGGCAAATTGATTTATCAGCACAAGCTCCCAGTACCTGCAACAGGTGGAATTCTCATAATTTTCCTTTACTGAATACAGAAGGAGTTTTAAGAAACTACTCACATTTCTAGGACCTGAATTAAATTTATAAAAAGCCTCTAATATAATTTTTTTTCAGATTAAAAAACCCTGGCACAGTACTACTCGTCTTCTGAATGGTGAGAACTGGTCAAGTAGGAAATGTAGAATGTTTAATATACAAGATCACAGAAAAGTCTATACAGTTTTGATGCGAAATTTTAGTTTTCACAGTGGTTCTCTACGAACTCTCATGAAACATGTTTTAACATACCAGTTATTTGGGTCTGCTATTATTTTCAATACACAGCTGTGATTTGTTTGTTGTTTTTTTTTAAATTTATCATTTTGCTTTATCTCAAGAACTAGCAGAAATATACAAGCTTGAACAAAGAACACAGTACCCCGCAATATTTAGACAAGAGTTTTAATCTGGAAAGAACATCACCAAATGCATTTCTGTAAAAATAAAAGTCAGTGCTTCCCTTGCAGCAAAGCAGAAAACCCTGCATATTATTTCTACCATTTTCACTTTCTCACTGTAAAGTCCACTCGCCTTTCACTAATGGTGAAATAACATAAGATCTGTGCTGTAAACTTTGTCATTGGGAGATGTGCACTGAGTGCATGCCAACAGCTTGCATCATCCTCTGTATCAAACAATTCATTCATCCAGCTCAACCACTTTTTAATAGAGCACTGGGAGACAGGAGGGGAGAGAAAAAATAATGGTGATAACTGCCAAAGACATTCTGCATGTTCCTTCTAAGGTATTTCTGATCTGTGTGAATTCACTTGCTGTATGCAGGCCTCATGACCCATAGCATGTAAATGTCAATGACCAGGTTATAAGTTGGAACTGAATTAATCTTAAAAAAGAAACCTAAAATGGCAATGACAAAGAGTTCCCTTCAAACCCACAGTCATTTGATTAATCTAAAAAAATAAACACTTCTATTGATGACACTTACCTTTAAAGATGAACAAGTAACTCATTTTTTCAATATTTCTGGCTACATACATATATAATTTGCAAGTATTTGCAAAACTGCCTGCTGCAATAGCTGCAACACCTATGACATTTAAAGATCATGAAAATCCACAGACTGGAAAGCAAATTCATTTTATGCAGATGGAAGAATTAAGCTTTCAGATTTTGAAGAAATTTTGGATACCATTTTTAAAAGAAACAACCAAAAGGTAACAAATTTAGGCAATATATGTACATTTAGCAGAACCCATAAAAAGCATAAAACTGCTTTGGGTATTAGATCAGATGACAAGAACAAAACTTTTTCTACACAGGAGAAACACAAGTCTAATAAGGATACAGTGTATGCCCTTTCCTAATATCTTTCAAACTGTTAAACGCCTTGTAAGGTTCTCTGCTTTCATGACTGTTCATGTAAAACTATAAAATTAAAAAGCCTTAAAAATATAGGCAGAACTTCCAGAACTTCTGGGAGGTACTGCATCTCAGTGTTCAAAATATCATGATACTCCATCTTCTCTTGGCACAGAAAAAAAGACCAACATCTGCATCACTACATTTAATCTCTTTTTCTTCATTTGCTGAATAGTAGTCTCTGAATGTGGTAAACTGGGCAACGAAACTTAACATTAGCAAAGGCTCTCAGGTATCTTTTGTTCTTGTATTTATCTATGGGTCACATAAAATATTTTAACTAGTCAATAAGAGCTGCAAATAAGCTCTTTCCATCACTGAAGAGGCACACTTTCAGTAAATGACCAGAAGTAACACACACCTGGGACCTTGCTTGTTACACTTACTGTAAACACCAGTAAATTGCAGAGAGGAGGGGTGTTCAGTTTTTTCCTTTCAAAAATCACTGTCTATTTTATTTAGTAAAAACCCAGTGAATAAATATAAGCTGGATGCATGCTTAGTGAAATTTGAAAAGAGATACTTTCAAAGAAATATTAATCATCTAGAAACAAAAAATAGAACTGTTAAGTATTAGGTGTAATTGGAAAAATTATCACCCCAGTACCCCAATGTTTTTGTTTCCTATTCCACAACAAAACAATACCACTGGAATTCACTAACAAATGAACATATACACTGGTTTCAGTTATTTCAGAAAAACAACAAAATTCTTTCTCTCCATGTATACGATTCAGAACTCAAATGTGTTTGTGCAGATCACCAGGTCCAAGACAACACCTCATTAACTAACTTACTAAAGTGGTAGGGATTCTCACCTAATCTGAAATTACTAGTTTCAGTGCCAAGTCTTTAATGCACAGTTGCTTTTGTTAGATGATTATTATCTAATTCTAAGCTACAGAAATCATGCCTATTTCAGTTTTTAAACGAAAGATGGCAGTTTTACCCAGGATACCTGTTATTTCTTCTAACAAGCAGTGCTCAAACCAAGACATTCTGAGTGGGCAGTGTAACAGAAGAGGAATTTTTGTCTCAAGCAGCAACTATAGTCTGACAAACTGTTCTATTTCTTTTTTCTTCCTCATACACATTTTTGATAAACTAAGAAATGTGTTTCCATTAGCATTTCAAGAACTTTTTTAAGATTTTATACCAAGTATTTTTCCTTTCAGACAGCAACAGACAGAAAAGTGTTTAATTCTCCTAACATTTGGGTTGTAAAAGTCTTATTTCCTACCAAAACCAGGACACTGTAGCTGCACTGCCTCTTTTTTCAGCATTGCATCCCTTCTATATGTTGCCAGTATTTTACAAGGCTTAAGTGTTTTCAGAGGGAAAATGTAGCTAGGATTTAAGTTTTCCAAAGCAATGGAAGAATCTTCCAAAGTGATGGCGGAAGCTAAAGAAAGAACTGGACAGGAATGGGAAAGTCAATGGCAGTGTTAGATGTAGGACATGTTGAACCTTAAAATCCTGAGAAAAGCTATCAAAGACCAATAGCAAAACTGCAGATCTGAACATGAGGAAACATTACTATTTGTTCAGAAAGCTTGTTGGTGTGACCCCTTTGAAAGGGCCTCCCTGAAACAGGAGTCCTGGAAAACTGATTGATATTCAAGTCAGCTTCTTCAAAGTACAATGACATGCCACAGGTGTGGTAGAAGCCAACAAAGACGAGCAGAGTACTTGTAACTGAGCTCCAAGACAAAAGAAACTTATGAAAGGTAGAAGAGGAAGAAGCAAACAGGAAGACTACAGAAACATTGCCTGGGGTCATGTACACAGCATTAGCAAAGCAAAGATCACCTGGAATTACTACAAGCGAGGGATGTGGAATGCCAAGAAAGGCTTCCATAGATGTCTAAGTGCAAGTTGAGGGAAATGGATACTCTGGTCTGTTCTGTACTTACAGGGCTGCGCTCATGTTTAGGTTCCCCACAGTTCCCACCTGTGTTTACTTGCAGGCTAAGGTAGGATTATTACTGCTGACTTCACCTATGTAAAATAGGAGGGTGTGTGGAAGACAAGGGCAGACCACCCTTCAGGATGCACAAGAGGACAGAAGGCTACAGACAAGCTGTCATGCGGGAAATCTAGACATCAGATAAAGAAAAATTCACAGTGAAAGCCATCAAACACTGAGAAAAGGTGTTCAGAGACTGTGTAGTATCTGTCTAGGAAGATAATCAAGACTCAATTACACAAGACCTTGGACAACCTCCCCTAACTATGAAGATAGCGCTGTTCTGAGCCAGGCATTTGAGCAAATGACCCCCAGTGATTCTTTCCAAAATATTTTTTTCTGACTCCATAATGCATACCCACAAGAGCACATTACTTTTAGCACACCGTTTTTAAGCTTACTGGTTTTCCTTTCCAACACCTCTGTCTGTCAAATAATGAATCTTTCAAAATAAATGATGATTCAAATTAACTTTGATAATACTGACTTTTAAAATCTCTTACTGTGCTACCACCATATCCTCACACCTTTTCCCCTCTTGCCACTGAGATCTCTCCTTCATGTTTCACCTCTTCCTCCTTAAAGCATCAATATAGACCTCCAGGAATGAAAATACTAAAGAAATTATAAAATTAATAATAGCAAAACTATGTGCATCATGTCAGTACACATCACTAAACACACAAGAATTAAAATGCAGTACATACACAGTGAATGTACAAAGGAATGTCATAATTTAAAGATCTCATGTACTCTTAATACTTACCTAAGAACAAATGAAGAGGCAAGTTCTATAAAAACACCAGTGTTAAGATATGTACATATAAATATATATGTCTGTAACATGTCTAAATTCAAAGAACCAAAGATGAAACGCAGGCCACAAAAAAGCTGATGTGCAACACAAATCTATTCCGAAGTCAATGTTGTGGAACTCTAGTATAAGTAGCCTACCAGATCCAAAGTCCAGAGAAGAAATCTGAAAGTCAGCAGCACAAAGAGCATGTGTTCTGAGATTCTCCTATTAGCAGATACATGGCATCTTCTGAATTAGGACAAATCCAAGAAAACTCACAAAGTCAATTGTTCAGTATCTTCATAAACCACTTGGGTGCAGGACTCAAAGATATACTAACTAAATTCAGTGGCAATACTACATTGGGAGAAGCTATTGACTCCCCCCAAGGCCAAGGGGCCCTGCAGAGAGACCTAAACTAGAGGGCTGGGCTGGTCAAACTATATGACATTTAACAAACACAATGGGGCAACCCTAGATCATGGACAAGAGGCTGGAGAGCAGCACCACAGAGAGGGCTCTGGCGGTCCTAGTCAATGGCAAGTTGTATATGAGTCAGTAGTGCCCTGGCAGCCAGGAGGGCCAACCCTGTCCTGGGGGGCATCAGGGACAGCATCACCAGCCAGTTGAGGGAGGGGATTGTCGCACTCTGCTCTGCACTGGAGTGGCCTCACCTTGAATAATGTGTGCAGTTTTGGGCACCACAATATAAGAAAGACATTAAGCCATTAGAGAGTGTCCAAAGGAGGGCAACGAAGATGGTGAAGGGCCTTGAGGGGAAGCCCCGTCTGGAGCAGCTGAGGGCACTTGGCTTGTTCAGCCTGGAGGAGACTGAGGGGAGACCTCATTGCAGTCTACAGTTCCCTCACGAGGGGAAGGGAAGTGAAGGCACTGATCTCTTTTCTCTGGTGACCAGTGGCAGGACCCGAGGGAACAACCTGAAGCTGTGACAGGGGAGATTTAGGTAAAATAACAGGAAAAGATTCTTCAACCAGAAGGCGGTTGGGCACTGGAAGAGGCTCCCCAGGAAAGCGGTCACAGCACCAAGCCTGACAGAGTTCCAGAAGTGTTTGGACAATGCTCTCAGGCTCATGGTGTGATTCTTGGGGCCATCCTTCACAGGGCCAGGAGCTGGACTTCAATGATCCCTGTGGGTCCCCTCCAACTCAGGATATTCTACAATTCTGTGATGCTTTTTGCAGACCAGTGGTAAAAACATAATTTATCAGAATCCTAATCAACATTTTAGCAGTACTTAAGTCTCTGTTATGTATAGTTCAAGTCACTCAAAAAAGCCATTGAGATAAAACCTGTTCTTAAAAATCTAGGCAAGAGGTGCTCTGTGACTAAACAGTTTGTGAACACTGAAAGTGAGAAACCACTGCATTTAAAAACAAAGTGCCTGCAGTTCTATGAAATGTGCTATTACACCGGATGTGTGTTAAATTTGTTTACATGTTACTTTTTATAGCCAGTTTCAAACTGAGGCACTTAATCTTTCCTTAGATAAGTGAAATGAATTAATTACTATCAAACCCTAGACATATTTATGCATTTTGTCACAACAGTAATTTACATGTCTTCTCTAAAAGAGAACTTGTACAAATCTGAATATAAAAATACAGTTGACTACATTGTCTGAAAGCTTAAAAGCTCACCTAATTCAAATTACTCCTTATTTCTAAAGCAGCTTGTTAAAAGCAAACAGCTTCTTTCCCTGCATTCAGGTTAGGTGCAATTCTTCCCTGCATCACAGCTAGATGCATCACCCTGCCTCTAGCAAATCAGAGACATCTAAGTCCAGAAGAGTTTTAAGTTAAACCACCAGAAGATCAGCCCGCACTCACACACACAAGATAACAGAACCAGCTTACATCCTGCAACAGGACTTCTACACAAAAAGCAAAAGGTAATTCACATAGACCCTGAAACCACATATTTTTCATAGAAGAAAATTCATTACCACTCAGAGTACTTTCCACTGCAAAGGTGAAATTCATAATGGAAAGTCTGGTCAGTTACATCCTAAGCAATCTACAAAGTAAACTCAGAGCAGGTTGCCTTTAATTACAATATAATATGTAATTCTTCTCTGTCTTCATCTGAGCAGAAGCAAAATTAAACAGGTAAAGAGAAAGGCAAGATGACCTATACATCCTGTTAGATAGAAAACAGGCTTCAGTACAGTTTTCCTCTCAAATAACTCTAAATTCATCAGTTTTATTAACAAAAAGTCAAAAGTAAGTGGTCTTGGAAAAAAAAAACTTTAACCAATGCACTACCCGGCTGCAATTTGTTGCACAAGCATACCCAAGTTGATGTGCTCAGGTAAACTCTTCATATGAAGTTTCTTAAAATATCTCAGATACCTGTAGATCACATGAAGGACACAATAAAATGACTAATTAACAGTCTAATTTCAAATTATGAGCAGTATCTTCCTTTGTCCAGGTATACTCACATGATGTTTCATGGTTTTGGGTTTTTTTCCCACATGATTACTGTATAAAGACTTTATGCCAGGACTGGATTTCTGTGTGTTGAATAATACCCCAGTAAGAACATTTCGGTTCAACAACAAAAATAGGCATATCTGACAGCCATGTTCCCAATTACATGATGAAGTATGCAATTAAGAACTGGCCAGCATACTGACTGCATTCCAATTATAACTCAGCCATCAAATTCAAGAAGACTTCCTGAAAAGATTAAAAAGACATTTTCATTAAAATATATTCTTCCTATCCTTCACTAGTATAGCAGAACAGTTAACAACAGACACACCAACTGCTCTAACTTCTATTTATAAAGTAAAGCACAGGCATTGGTATGCATGAGAATTAAACTAAGAAGTGCTACAATTTATTACCTACAAACAATTTTCTTCCAGGTATAACCATATAAACCCACTGAACTCAAACACAGTTATACTTTCACAAGATTTCAGTCAGTCAGTTACTGGGGAGACTTTTGAGTATCTGTGTCGCAAGCACAATAATACAGCTGAACAAAACAGAATTACTTGCAGCCTGAGAATTGCACAAAGCAGCCAATTAAATGCACGAGGTAATAAAACCAAAAAAATTATCTATAACAGGATAATAAGATGATACCACTCTTGAATGAAGTATTGAAATTTGGGCTACTTCTTGAACCAATAGTACACAGAACCTCCAACTGCTTTCTTTGACATTGTCAGTACCAAAAATACGCCCACCAATGTCAATGTATCAGCACATTACAACTCCTCACACCCTAAAAAAACCTTGCCATCACAATCTTTCATCTTTCTTGGCACTGTGAGAAAACAGTATAAAGGTCATGGAAAACAAACTTCACTTGCATTCTTACAGGTGTCTCCTCCACATTAAAGGTGAGGAGCAGCTGAATGATGGCACATAGGACCTTTCAGTGCCCTTGCAGAACAGAACACTTCAGTTCCCACACCTGTGAAGTCAACATTTTTCAGTGGTATACAGTCACTTCTATTTAAAAACAAAGTAATACCTTGGGTTTACTGTTTATATCCCAAAACTGAAAATCAGAAGAAATACAGGATAATTGAACTACGTGGGAAAGACAGACTTGAGTATGATCCTGTCTTTCTGGTTTTGGGGTTTTTTTTTAGATATGTAGCTACTGCAAAGAATCCAAAAGGAAAAAAAGAATCCTGAAGGCTCAACTAAGTAGTTCTTCATTCAAACAAGCTTAAAAAGATTTGCCAATTATGTGGTCAAAAGTAAGAAGCTACAGTCAAAATCTGTCTTTTATATCATAACCTATTTTCCAAACGTATTAAGAAAAAATAATCTTTCATGTGAACTTGCAGCCATTCAACCAAGATTCAGCAAATTCAAAACCCACACACTTGATTTGTCATCTATTTGGCTGCTAAATCTGACTCTAAAAGAGTGATGTGTTACCTTATTATTATTTTTTAAAAGTTTTCTCTGGGGATTGCACAGCAAAGGAATGAGTATGTAGCCTATCTTACACAGGAAGGAGAGATTTTTATCCTTAAAAACAGGAGGTTCGCCCACATGATCACCTGGGACAAACTTGGCCAGTGCAAGCAGGCTAGAAGGTTATAGGAGCCTGGGAATGTTTAACATCAAGAAAGTAATTACAGCCCAGCAAGATCAGAAGGAATTACACAGGAAATGTGAACAGTAACCCTTTCATGCCAGAAAAAATCATGAAAAAGTGAGCAGCTGCCAAACTATGAGGCTGTACAAACCAATTGCAAAATGCGGGAATGGAAAAAACACTATATATTACTCGGCTATAAATTCCCAACGATGTGATAAAGCTACACCTCCACAAAAAGAACAAAACCTCCGGTCTTTCTTCTTGCCATGCATATGCAGTATAATTAAAGCCCAGAAGAAACATGAAAAAGTTGCAAACACCACACAGGAATGGTCAGTTGTCTCTTCCGGACTTTTTAACTTTATGCTGACCAAACAGTCTCCTCTCTAGAAGATGGTCAAACATCTTGTTCTTATTTAGCCACAGGAAACTTACTTCCAAAATATATAATGCATTATTCAAGCAAGAACACTAACTCAGTTACCTATTCCACGAAAATGAATCTCACAAATTCTGAAATAAACCCCATAGCTCAGCAGAATGAGATCAAGCTACCTTATGTATTTATTGGTGAAGCAATTTCTGTTCTCTACAGACATGAGAGAATTTGAGTAATCTGACTTCGGTCTAGTTCCAAAGCCTTCAAGTGCCATTTTGGCAAGTCAGCAGTGATTGTACACACACATGCTCTTCACACAGAACTGGGAACCATTTTAGTGATACAAGAGACTTGGCTCCTCACTAAGGAAAATTGCATTCCATTATATTTACCACGACATAATGCTGCACATAACCCAAATCAGACAAGAGATGAGCAATAATGCAACCAAGCATTAGTGTTTTTATTATTTTATTGATTAAAATTACTGTGAATATACTCTCATTAAACAAAAATAAGCTCCCCTAAAATGTTAGTGTATATCTGACCTACTGAAAAAGATAATTTTACAATTAAAAAAGCAGTAAATTATCTTATTTAAGCAACACACTTCTTCAGTTGTTCTTAAAATTATATATCAGAACAGCATTATCACATTGCATTGCCATACTAGCACTTTAGCTTCTTTTCTTTCACCTTGTCACTCAGGTGTTTCCCTCTACCTTCCTTTACTACCAAAGTCTTCCTCTTCTCCTCTCTTCTGCTGGATTCTGTTTTGTTTCCTTTTCCTTGTCTTCACATCTAAGGTGGGTGGGCCTTTGTGTCACTAAAGCCACATGCATAACCAACTCCTGCATGACTGAAGTCTACTCAGCTACCTGTTCAGTGGAATCTCTAAATAAGTAAAATCAAGGGGGGGGGGAAGAAAATACAAAAGCAGCATACGAGAATTTTTGAGCTTGGGCATGCAAACAGGGCAGATAGGGTGCAATAAAGAAGTAACAACCAAGAAGGCCAAAAAGGCATTGCTGACATTATGGCCTGCACCAGTAACTGTACCTCCCATTCATCAGGAGATAAAACTGAAACTTGAAACAATTATGTTTTCTATTATTTTACTGAGATGGAGGCTGAAAAAAGACAAGCACTGTGACCTCATTCTGGAGATAAAGGGAAAGTTCCATTTCTCCTGCACTAAACTTAATCCTACTTCTAAGGGCTGCTGATTTGCAATAACAAACTGAACTAACTCTCCCAGTCAATACACGTTCTTCAGAGATTAAAGTCACTTCTCCTAAATTTGTCTGCCTCCACAGCAGATTAAAGATGCAGCAGTACAATAGCCATACAAGATGTTAGCAAAAAAAAAAACCAAACAAACAAAAAAAACCCCACACAATAGTGGATGAGCCACTAAATTTTTGATGGCTATAAATGCAACACAAATCTACCCACAGAATATAACAATGTTGATCAGTCAGAAAAATATTTCAATATTGCTGCAAGATATTCTGTCTTCGAAGGACTTGTATGTGTAAAGCAAAAGTACTCCTGGGGATAATGCTATGGCTTTTTCAGTTCAATGTGCTTAAAATCACAGCCTTTTTTCAGCAAGGTGAACTGACTCAAGGCTGTTAGAAGCCGGGAGCTGACTACAAGACTATGACCATGCAGATGAATTGGTGGTAACAGCACCGTGAAGAGCTTCCCATACCTCCCAAATGTAGGCAACATGTCAGAACTCAAGCATTTCTTTCAATACTTGAATTTGTAATTGATTCATCTGCTGGACCCTGAAGCAGCACTGTGGCTCACAACAGTATGCACTGCTAACATAGGATTCCTTTGCAAATCTACAATATTTTTTACCTGACCACATCTGCTCTTTGTGAAACCTCTGTAGAATTTATATCTGAAAACTAGTAGGAGTTGAACTCAATGATCCTTGTGGATCCTCCAACTTGGGATATTCCATGACTCTAGTGTACCAGTACAAGTAATGTTCCTTAATTGAGAAGTTACTAGTATTCACCTTATTTTGAGAAAGAAATATAATTAACTTTAAAAAACTGAAAGTAAAAATTGTCATATTCTGGGCCTGTGAAACCGCTTTATAATGAAAAAGTAAATTCCGAAGATACTGGTTTTCAAAATTATTAAGGTTCCAAATACAGTTATTTGCAATATGACTAGATTTCAACAGAAATTTAAAACTTCCTCTTTTGGGGACATCTACAGTCAGTCAACTTAACACGTGTTAATATTCCCATACAGTGTCTTCCTCAGTGCAAGTATATACACCAAATATTTTCTCCTTTCCAATACAGAGCAGATTTCTAAAGATAATTGCCAAAGACTGTATTAACAGTCTAACTACACCATTCACAAAAAAGTATGGGAAAGAGAGGCCACTAAAGATAGCCCAAAACTTTTATTTGTAAATATTCTCCAAGAAACCAAGTATGGTTATTCTCTGTCAACCAGTACTAACCTATGAAAATAATTCAAGTTCATCTATTAACTTTCAATTATTAATGAGTATTTTGGAAATGGTCTTTCTAGTGTTTCACATATAAATGTTATACAGAGACAGCTCAAGGAAATTGTTTCCATTATTGAACAGCACACACTTTAAAACATAATTCCACTTAGACTAAAAAAAAAGCTTACACTCTCCACAATTATTATATCTCTCATCACCTGAATTCCATGAGGTTAAATAAGACCCACGATACTTCGCCTGTCCTATTCCCTGATAAGACAGGACAATTGCAACAGTATGTAGGTACAGTCCACTCTCCAATACAGGACAAACATAAATTATGCTAATCAAGCACACCAAACTCTTACAGTTTCAGCACCTCACCTTAAGCAGAAGAAGATGCCCTAAACTGGTCAGAGGTGGAAAATCCTGCCCTGGATTGGACTAACACATCATCTGAATAACACTCCCAGCAGCTGTAGATCGAACCTGGCTTCCTTTACATTTAGAAAATCAAAAAGGCTTCACTCAATCCTCTTGGAGCAGTTCCAACCACAATTATTTCCAGTCTTGTCACTTTAAAGTTACTGAGATTAGCTACCTAAACAAGAAATTCAACATGTTACATCCACCAGGCATGCTAGTTCGTCCTGTTTTCTTTTAGCAATGCATTTCCTTTGTTCATCAACAAAAGAGATGGAAAGATTTGTCCTGAAATTTGAACAGCACACTCCACGCCTGACTTTCTAAGAGGAGAACAGAGAATGCACATTACATACCTTACACATATGATGCTTTTGTCAACTCACACCATTATACTAATTGCCTCTTTAAAAAAAAGTCAGACTTTCTACTCTTATGAAGTGCACCACAGCATACATTCCTCTTATTTCAAATCCCATCTCCCCTGAAAATGACAAGAGCTACTACTGGAGCTAGACAAGAGTCTAGCTTCACCACTAAAACAGAAGACCCAAAACACCAGTCAACATATTTTACTAAAACACTAACACAAGATTAACGAGAATCATCTCAAGGAAAAGTAGATTTATTACTGTCCTCCCTCTCAGATTATTGTAATTGTAATTATTGTAAGTAAAAGTTTCTCATCACAGGGAAAAAAAGATTCCTCCATTGAGTACATCCTTCTACAATTAGAAAACAGACAACCGGCACAATTTTCAAATACAGCAACCTGCAAACAAAGTTATATAAATAAATCATATTTATGTTTCTATAAGGTATACTGTGGCAATACATACTCTAGTAGTGCAAGTAGATGATGGATGAAAAAAAAGATGTGAGAAAGATACACAAACAAGTCATTATTCTACTAACTTACAAACTACACCAGGTGTTTCAGAAATGGCCCCTTAATCAAAGCAAAGACAAGATTAAAAAAAAACAAAACAAAACAAAAAAAAACCTCTGCTGACTTTTGGAGCATTCTTCTCATTACAAAAGTGAAAAGAAATAATCCAAAGCAACAAACTTCTCCAGGATCCCACATACATCTGGCACCCACCTGCTTATGTAAAGACTGGCAACATGTAGTGGTGGCTTTTAAATGCATATTTTTCAAATAGCGACAATCCCCAAATGGCAAAACTTACTTTTCAGATGTTCCAACCCTAAATGTTTAAATTTGACCATTATTTTAGGCTTATCATCCCTGACAGAATACCTCTCAGTTACTGAAGTTTTTCTGCCTTGACAGGGGAATTCCATTTCTAAGATTCATACAGAGAAAATGTTTCGGTGTAAATCGCGGCTATTCTAAGCCAGGAAAATGTCCCACAGATCACTAAGTTACCATCTTTCAGGCAAGTTCTCCATAATTAAGGTATCAATTATAATTTCACAGGCATATTTTATTTTATAAATAAACTCTGTTTCCATAATTTGAGCTGTGGGAAAGAATGTCTGCGTCAATGCACCAACCCTTACAGCACGGCAGGTTTTGAACTGAATGCCAGCTCTGAATGTTATAATATGGATTCTAGCATGGAAAAAATAGGAGGAAGACTTCCCCCTCACCCCCAAATTCCCACAAGCCTTCTGAATTTTTTTTATTCCTGTCACGGCACCTCCCTGACATCTGCTCTTTGCTGCTCCAGAGCCAAATACAACAAATTTAAGTCAATCTGCTGCTAAACACACCAAAAGTAAAAACTGAAGCCTCCATTAAATGGAGAGAAAAGGACATTTCAGAGGGAATGAGCAAAAGCCAATTCTGTAGTCTTTTTCTGCTGAACACTGCTTTTGATGCTTTTATCACAGAGTTTTATAATTGAGTTTGATAGAGACTGAAAGCAAACAGTTTCTAGGACTTGAACCATGCCAAAAGAAAAGACTGGCAGAGCAACAAGCATGCTCATTTAATTAAGATACCCCCACTGCTATTTTTATGACTTTTTACATACTTGCTGGGAGTTGGCTGGGTGACACAGGAGGCCAGCGTTAGCTCATCTCACCCTCCCTAAATATTCCATCCCTCTAGGTACAGAACAAACTTGTGTACTGACTTGGATTAAATTACTGCAGGAACACCTACTTAATGCATGAGCCCAGGCAACAAAAAAATCAAAGTGGAACAGAACAGTGTCTCACTAGTGGCAAGCCACAAAAGCAACTGCCCTACATAAGTTCTTTCCAAGTTGATGAGGACCCTGATGTTAATCCCCAAAACCTCCTCTTTAATGTCCTCATCTACAAGAAAAACAAAGAGAATCAGTGGATACTACCAAGGGAACTAGATACAGCTCCTAGTGGGTATCTCACCTAGATATAACTTAATACAGAGAAAGAGAGCAAATAAATTAGTGAGACACCATAACCATTTCTCCCATAAACAAACTATAGATAGACTTAATTCCTTTACTCCCCACATCAATACATAGTTTTTAGATGAGCTTTATTAAAAATCATGATGGAAATAATCTTGTAAGTGAGAAAAAGCTGAGGGATTACATTCTTTCAGGAGAAAAGGTAACCTGAGCCTGTGTAAATATTCTTGCACTCTAACTTACCCAATTTCTATTAAAATTTTCCTAAATTAAAATTATCCCTAGGCTGCAGAGCTCACTGTCTTATCAATTTGTTAAGAAATATGTCCTTTCTCAAGTTTCTTTCTCAGTCTGCCACTCCAATTTCACAGAATGTCCCCTTATTCTTATAGCATGAACCAACACAACAAAAGCTTTTGAATTACTTCTCTCAAAGCATTCATCATTCTGTGTACTTGTGTTACACTTCTCGATATTCACCGCCTTGAAAGGCTAAACAATCTTTTTCCTTTTCCTATTTGTCTCTATAAAAGCAACATGTTCAAGACATCATTTGGGGCCAGGTAGTCTTTGTTTTTTTATCCTTCAGCATAAATTTTTCCTTGTATCTCACCCATTACAGTCTGCAAATCTCTGTCATGTGCCAATCAGGATATCTTTCCAAAAAGAAAATCCCTGGTTTACAGGAGAACACAAAAACAGACAGAGTGAAGGTAACTGCCCAGGACATTTCACCTTCAGGTGTTTAATGAGGCACCAAATATGTGCTGCACAAGCATGAATCTGTAAAGTAACACAGCAGGCCTGCCCTTTGAAAAATTAAGACTGTAATAAAAAAGATAACTCATAATATATGGAAGACAAGAACATTCTACATACTGCTTACTCTACCAGAACTACGGAAAACATGTAACATCTCTGAATTAACTGACTAAAATAACATAAAATATACCAGATACTATAATGACTATATAGGAGGTACATATCCAGCCAAAACCAGAAAAAAGTTTCCAAGAACATGGTGCATTTGAAAATTTGAAATCACAACAGCCTATCATGATTTTTCTCTGGAAGAGAATCTAAAGTCTAAGACTTTTTTTCATGATGCTGAACAGTACTGTAGTTTGCTTAATATAGCCATTTAGGGAAAAACACAGTAGAGTGATTGACTCAACTCTGTTCTTAAACACTCTGCTAAAAGAACAAACTATTTGTGAAAATAACAAAAAACAGCTGAAGGCATTTGGGTGGTCTCCATTTTAGTCCTGTAATACAGAACAGTTCCTTCTTTCTAAATCCAATACCAACTTATGTTCCTTCTTCAGTAAAGCCTCAAAATCTGTTGATGACATAAGCAATACAACCCACTGAACATCCATATTATTAATTTAGGACATTTTACTAGTAGGCTGGTAACTTCTTAATGCTTGATTCATCATACACAGGTCACACTTACATGCACAACAGAAATATGCAGGTTTCTGTAGACTGATCCTTTCTGATTCCCTGACAGTATCTTGGGGTTTCATAGAGTTTTACCTTAGGACAGGGCATATAATTAGCAGATGAGGTTGGATATTTCAACTTTACACATTTGCTTCCTAAAATCATGGATCTACCTTATTTCTTCACCAGGAGTTCCACTTATATTGAGCTGAACAAGAGCAGGAACTGTCAGAAGTTAATGTGTTGGTGTATGTAGCACTACTTTGAAGGGGCAGGCTAATATAAATGAGATTACATGCACTCACAGACAATTGGCAGACTATAACCTCTCTTAGGGGGGCTAACCATTCAAGGATGGCCAAAGAAATTACCAAAATTAAGTTCTGTATCATTCTGCAGGAGACTGAAATGTGCCCAAAACTACAAAAATGAGTAACAGGAACATCCCTGTTTTCTCTGGTTCATCCAAAATAACCACAAACATATAAAAGAACAGCAAAGCAACAAAGAAGCACAGGTACAAGAGAAGTTACATCCGTCTAAGCTGTAATTTGCCACCATGCAACATTTCCAGAGAGTTGGTCCCAGGGAAAGATCCTTAGAAGAAGACATAGAGTCCCCTGCAACTGTCCCTTACAACAGCTGCGTAACGCACCAAAAAGTAAGACAACACACCTGTAAGGGGTTTTTTTTTTGGTTTGGTTTCTGCTTTTGGGTCACGTAAAACCATTGCAATGTTCATTTACTGGTACCATAGGGCTTCAGGCAGAAGACTGAGTATGGAAATATTGCTCTGACTAAACTGCAACTCAAATTCAACCAAACAGCAAAAATTCTCGTACGAAATGTGCCAGAGTAGTTTCTTTCCCCCACAACTCCTTTACCTATCAAACAAATTTTCCAAGCTGTTGTTCCATCTCTTTTGCACCTGCTCCTCCTGGCAAATACCCAAGTGAGACACAAGAATACTCCTGCCTCCCCAGTGACTTGCTGTGAGAGAGGCTCTTCAGCAAGGCTGAGATAGTTCAGCTCTGAAGCTTATCTCATCACATGAATTCTTGGCATTAACCACAATAGTTTTTCTAAACCAACAATCTTGGACTTAGATTGTCTGAAAAACAATAAGAGGCTAAGCCACAGAATGAAACACAACGCATACACAGAAATTAATATCTTATAACAGCCTCTAAAAGTCACTTTACTCTTTATATGATCCTGTGAAAAAGAAAAAAAAATCCCAGCACTCTGCAGAACAAAACGCCAAAAAAACTTATCCACAAATGAAGTGACCACAATGCATTATCATTCTGAAAGATGCACTGGGCTACTTATTACATTGTTTCCTTTCCATTTGTGCAACAGTTCCAGATATACTGACAGCTCACTACTAAGCCTGTTCTGGTATCAGGACATGAGCTAGACTCCCTTCAGGCAAGGCTTTCGGTACTGTATGGCCCTCAAAAAGATGCAAGAAAGAACCAACGACAAAACCAATAGTTTGCAGTTTAGGTGAGGAAATTATTCTCTCCTAAAATGGTAAAAGACTAAAGTGACAAACCAAAGATAGTCTCTCCTTAATTTATGCACTTTCACATACTTGTTCAACACACGGTACAGTTCTACCACTGTTAGGTTTATGGTGTTTTGATTACATTCTTGATATTAATTAGGAAGGATTATCAGATTATGACATATTGCTACACAAACCATGATAACATTTCCTACAACATTTATGCTATAAATACCCATGAAAGCAGTCCTTTAGTAATGCTTGAATATTACTTACACTAGGTTTAATCAGCTTATGAAGGAGCAACCAATACCTGCAAATACAGTACTGTAATACAGTAAGTCAAACTCACACTTAATTAGCAAATATCACATGAAGAAAAGCATGGTTTCTACCCAGTTGTTCTGTGTTTTTATGAAACGTGACAAGACCAACAGTAATACAGAGCAAATGCAATATAAAGACAACAGCATTCTCCAAATGCCATTTTATGCTGACAGTAAGAACCTCTTTGTTACACTCGCAAAAGAAAGAATGAAATAAAAAATTATCACAACTTTTTATTTTCAAAATTTAAAAAAAAATATCTGTATCATATACATTATTTTTAGTGGTTACATTGTGAAGAAGTCTGCAATTCATTCAACTCTGATAACAAGAATATGTAAATATACTTCATGAAAAAGGGCTCAACTATTACTCAAGCATCACTGTCCTCTTATTTGCCAATGGTAGTCTTGTAAAAATATGCATTCATGTTTTAAATTTTGTTTTTAAAAAAATCCTTTTAAGTAAAAGCATGTTCTGGACCTCTGTAAGTGAATTATAATGACAACATGAAGCATTAAGTCTAAGCAAATAAGGACAATGTCTTAACTTGACTCCAGATGAGGATGAGAATCAAAACATCTTTTCCTGCTGCTGAACTCCTAATATCTTTTATGGAAATTCTGAAGACAATGTTTCATTGGAGTACAAAACCAATGGAGTACACCCTCAATGACACTAAAGAATTTAAAATGAACAAACCAACAGCAACTCAAGCACAGAGACAAAAACTGGTCAGATAGACACAGAATCAAAAATTAAAATACTTTGCAAGGGTATTAACTGTAATCTTTCAACATACCCACTTTATACATCCTGCTGCTCCTACAAACAATGAAACATTTCATACATCTTAATTCCTATTTCAAAGAAATTAAAAAAGTTCCAATATCTCAGGAAATGTATTTAGCAAAGGAAAGAAAATCATATTAAATAAAACAGACAAATATTTTAGAAAGTGGCATATAAACAAGAATTCTACTAAAACATGTTTACTCTCAATACAACAGCAACTCCTCCAAGGCATACCATACATCAACAGCACTTTAGATAGAAACTGCAACAATAAATATTTGAATAAATATTGCTAAAATAACTGATAAAGTTCACACACTTCTGATTCTACCACGTATTTTTAAAACTCTTAAGTTTCTATAATTGTAACTGCAGTAATATTTTCAGTCAATTTCAGATCAAAGCTCTACATTCAACATTTGACCATTTCACTTTGACCTGACAACATCTACCTCATTAGGTGCAAATAAATACATAAAACCATCACCAGTTTCATATAAAGATTTAAAACTTTAAACCGCTTCCATAAATAATGTATTACCTCTGCACATAAAAATCCTGGAAACAACTCAGGTCACCGATGAAGAACACTCTTTCCGCTAACACAACATAATCCTCGAGCCTGTACATCAAAAACATATATGCATGACAATCATTACATGTATCTAAGGTTTCATGTGAGAAAGTCAGGAATACCTCACCGTATGCTGTCATTGTCATGCTAATTCTGATATTTTCACAAAAGAGATGTAGGAAACATAGTAAACTAGTATTTTCTTCATTAAATGCTTTGAAGAACATTTTAATTACAAAATTTTAGTTACTCCAGAATCTATTTCTTTTAACAGCCTGTCCAAAAGCTAAAAACATTTGAACCCTAAAATAGTAGTTTTCTTCTGCTCCTCTAGCTATCATTAGCCAAGAATATTTTTTTAATGAAACACTATTAGATTGTTACAAAAATATTTTAAACATATAATTGGCATAAGCTTTGTTTCTTCCCTTTCCTTTCTGACTTTTGACAAATTGTAAGTTGGAAAAAACACAATTCTTCTAGCTACTGAAGCAGAAAAAAACATGCAGTCATCCCTGAAATATATATATTTTGTTTTGCATAAAAACAGCTTCTAAAAAGATTAACTTAAAGTAGTACTAAAAATAACTAGCTATGATAAGGTTATAAAAATAAAACCAAACCCAAACAACAACAACAAAAAAAGCTCAATATTTTGGTTGCTGAATAGTTCTGTGGGAAGAAAAAAACCACGCACAAACTACTGTGATCCAAGTGAAGTGTGCATTTTACCCTATGCTAACCTCCTCTTTCCTTTCTATTAAGGAGTAACAGGAAAGATCACTTTTAACGGCATATTACAGGTCCAAATAAATAAGTACAAGCGAATTCAAGACTCTAATTAGTTTAACTTCACAGCATCTAAAGGCTAGACTGTTGCCTGACACACACATTAAAAAGTTTCAACAAGATTAAGAGTTAACATGGAGAAAAAAGGAATTGAGCACAGGATGTATCGTGACAATTTTAATTCAAGCACGGAACTAGGTAAATCTTTTAATAAAGCATGACTTTGGGGCAAAATAGATTTAAACAAGCCAATCTATCATATTGTTTCAAATTTGCCACACTGCAGACATTACCACTGTCTTTCCACAACTCTCTTACACTGCTTTCAAGTGCTTCCCTCCTTGTGTTATCTATGCCACACACATCAGATGACTTGTAACCTGGGATTTGTACCTTGTGTCATTAGCCATATAAAAAGTTTTAATGGATTCATACACTGGCAAGGCCTCAGCACCAGCTACACACAAACACTACACCCATTTACTGCATCCATTTCTGAAGCCACAGGACAAAAACCCTCCAGCTCTCAGTTCCTTCCACACTGTGAGGAGCCCGAGAGGACTGTGCGTGGCATTTGTACTTTTATGGAAGCAGCAGCAGCAAGGTTATGAAACACCGCTCGGGTCCCGGAGTCAGGAGCTGGGCACAGAGCTCTGACTCACCCTGGCAGGGGCTACCCAGGAGCCAAAGGCAGAACCTGGAGGCACCTGTGGCCACCCCTCAGAGGTGACACGCTTTAGGGCCACTGCTAAAAAACCGTGAGCTGGAGAAGGAACTTTGAAGACTTGTAGGAACCTGCAATATACAGCCTTTCTGCAGGTCTTCATTTTAACATCAGAACTGCTAATGCAGTCGCACCCTCTCGCTGTTTCCGCGCTGGCAGGTGTGACACCCCCGGGACACGGGGCTGGGACAGTGGCACCCCCCGGGGACAGTGACACCCCCCGGGACAAGGCTGGGACGGGGACACCCCCCGGGACAGGGACACTCCCGGGACATGGGGCTGGGACAGGAACACCCCCCAGGACAGGGCTCGGACAGTGACACCCCCGGGACACGGGGCCGGGACAGTGACACCCCCGGGACACGGGGCCGGGACAGTGACACCCCCGGGACACGGGGCCGGGACAGGGACACTCCCCGGGCAGGGCTCGGCGCCCGCCCCGGCCCGGTCCCGCCGCAGGCCCCGCACTCTGCCCTCGGCCCGGGGGGCAACGCCGAGCCCTTCCCGCAGCCCGGCTGAGGACCGGGACCGGCTCTGCGTGCCGGGGCCAGGGAAGGGCCCCGCGGGCCGGGAGCCGCGGTCGGGACCCCTCGGGCCGGGCAAAGCGCCCGGCCCGCCCCGCCGGGAGCCGCTGCCCGCCCCGCCGCCTCCTCCCGCTGCCCGAGCCCCGAGCCCCGCGGGCGGGGCACAGAGCGGGGACAGCCGCGGCCCCTCCGCCACCGCCGGGGGAAGGAACTTACGGAGGCGCCTCCGTGCCCGGGTCCCGCCTCCGTGCCCCGGTCCCCTCCCCGTGCCCGGGTCCCCCCTCCGTGCCCCGGTCCCCCCTCCGTGCCCCGGTCCCGCCTCCGCGGCGCGGGCGCGGCCTCAGCCCGGGGAAGGCGCAGGCGCGGGGCCCGCCGGGCGGGGCGGACAGCGGGGAGCGGGATCTGGGGAGCGGGGATAGGGGATCAGAGACCGGGGATTGGGGACCGGGAGTCGGCGATTGAGGATGGGGGATCGGGGACCGGGGATCGGCGATAGGGGACCGGGGATTGGGGATAGGGGACCGGGGATAGGGGATCGGGGACCGGGTCAGAGGATCCGCGGTGCCTCCCCGGGCACCGCCGTGAGGAGCCAGCCCCGCCTCGCCCTGTGCCGCTCCCGGCCGGCCCCAGAGCCGGGTGTCCTCGCTGGAGCCGCGGGTTGGAAAAGGGGTCTCTGGGAAGTGCAGGGGGTGTGCTGGGAAAGGAGCGCCAGGGACTCGGTAGCAGTGGGTCAGGGAGGAGTGGGTCAGGTGAGGCCGCGGCGTGGCCAGGGCCGAGAGGGGCAGGGGTGGCCGGGGCGGTGTCAGACCGTGTGTCCTGCAGCACCGGGGCAGGGGTCGCCACGCTTGGTGTACCGGGGAAAGGCTGTGGGTGGGTTAACCTGGGCTTCAGTAAGGGCTTTGACACAGCTTCCCACATGATTCTGGAGAAACTGGCTGCTCAGGGCTTTACCAGAGATGCTCTTTGGTGGGTGGAAAACTGTCCCAGTGGCTGGGCCCAGGGAATGTTGGTGAATGGAGTTACATCCAGCGGGTGGCCGGTCACCTGTGGTATCCCCCAGGGATCAGTATGGGGGCCAGTTCTGTTTAATATTAATATCAATCCATATCAATGATCTGAATGAGGAGGCTGGGGACAGTTCTAGACACACCAGGGTGGGTGGGAATGTTGTACTGCTGGGTGGTAGGAAGGCTCTGCAGAGGGATCTGGACAGGCTGGATCAACGGGCTGAGGCCAGCGGTATGAGACAAAGTGCCGGGTCCTCCAGTTGGGTCAAACAACTCCAGGTTTGGGATGAGCAGCTGGAGAGCAGCCTGGAGGAGGAGTGCCTGGGGGTGTTGGTTGACAGCAGCTGAACATGAGCCAGCGGAGTGCCCAGGTGTGCACTGATCTCTTTTGCCAAGTAATGAGCAATAGGATGGTTGCGCCAGGGGAGGTTTAGATTGGATATTAGGAAAAAATTTATTCACTGGCAAAGTTGTCAAGAACAGGAACAGGCTGCCCGGGGCAGTGATGGAGTCACCACCCCTGGAAGTACTTAAAAGATGTGTAGATGTGGTACTTAGGGACATGGTTTACTGGTGGTCTTGGCAGCGCTGAATTCACAGTTGGAATCAATGGTCTTAAGGGTCTTTCCAAATCTATATATTATTCTATGAAAGGCAAAATGGAAGTGTGACAGAAATAGGATCATACAGGATTTAAGGAAAGGATGCAGGGAGAAGTGATTTGGGCAGGGGAGAGGTGACAAGGTGCAGAAGAAAGAAGGGTAGTGTAGAACATGTAGGTGAGAAAAGAGAATGGAAACAACATTCAGAAAAATAATTCCAACTCTTTTTCTTTTCCTAATTATCTCTTCTATCACAAAGACGATCTTTGTGGGGAGGAAAAGGACTTCTGTCTGCACCACTTCGAAGATTATTTGGCATTGGGGCCACCTCCTTCCTTTTCCAGTTTCATGTTCTGATGCAGGACTGTCTCCGTCTTCCCAACCTCCTTTTACATGTGCTGTGTCAGAACACCCCCCTCTCCTGTGAGCCTGCACTCAGCACAACTTTGTGCCGTAGCCCTTTGCTGGAAAAAGTGGGTGATGGGGCTCTTTTTGAACTCAGGTTTCATGGAAATAAATGTGAATTAGAATTAGTGATTCTGAACACAAACACAATCTTGTGCATGCAGTAACTACATCTTGGCAAATGAAATTTGTGGTGATAAAATGGGCGGACTGGCTCAGAGTCATTTCAGAACTAAAGTACATTATGATACGATACTTTCCTTCAGTCATGTGTTCCACTTGGAAGCTCTGTATCTGAAATAACTCTTCCAGTGCTTCAGAGTACTTCATTTAAAAGTCATTGACAGTTTCAACAGGAACTGAAGTTTAAAAATAAACATACTTATTCTTCACCTTTTTGTACCTACTAAAGCTGAAGTGGTTTACAGTTACAGAACTTATACAGCGAATTTGAAGGTGAGTCCTCCAAATGGTCTTAAATAATTATAATTCCTTTTGAAGTTATACAAATCTTAACTGTTGCTTAAGCAAAACTATATTCAGTATGTGTACTGCCTTTCTCAATCACAAATGTGGCTTAATTAGCATACAATGATTATATGCCACTTGGAGAGACACAAACTATTCATTCTGATGTGCAAATGTGTTTGTGCCTTTACCATTACCATCTATTAGTTTTCATTTAAAAAATAAAATACTGTACTGGATTTATATAAGCTTCCATTATAGACTGTTTTCAGTATTCACAGAAAATACCAGTAATTTCTAATAGAGAGTGTATTAATTTTCCTGAAGCCTCATATCATGATAAACTGTAGAAACTTTGTATCAGTGGTAATTAGTGTCAATCTGGAATATCAAGTTTTAAAACACTGGGGAAAAGTTTCATTGTGACTTGTTGAAGAAAATATTTTGTGTGGACTAGCCCCTCAATATCCATCGTTACGATATACTCAAGTGCTGTTTCTTGACTATTTTTCAGAACAGTGTATCTGCCTGAAATCTGTTTTACAGACTTTTGTGAAGGAGTTTTTCTTAAAAGCGAAGTAATAGAATGAGTTTCTGCTTAGAACTGAAAGTAAGGAGAACTTAGTAACCAAGGAACAATTAATACCATAGGAAAAAATGAAAGCTGTGGTATCTGATGGAAATACTACTTTCTCTTTTTGCAACCTGCAGTGGACAAAGAGCTACTGTTTTAAAGATTACATTGGTAATGATTTAGAAGAGTGGTAGTGTACTGTCAGAATAAACTGAAGAGTATACATACATGATTAGGAGTTTTATGATGTACAGTATTAATGTGCACTACTTGGTAGTTTAGGGGAATAAACTGGCTAAAAGAAATCCGGAGTTGCAAAGCCCACTTCTTTTTTTTTTTTAATTTAGCAATGTGGTATGTTTTCAGAATTAAATCAATAGAGGTGTTTGCACAGCAGTGCTTTTGCCATATGTCAGCAAAAGTGGAATTGCCAATACATGGTAATAAAGGGGTGAACCAGTGTCTTCTGTGGTGCTGTGGACTGCAGCCTTTATTGGGAGAGCAGCATCAACACACAACTGTAATCCTTCCTGCCTTCCCATAATCCATGAAGTTTCTGAACATTAATTGTTAGCCTCCTATTTTCTCTTGCACTTTAGTGTATATGGAGGAATTTTACATCTCATTTAGAGAAAAATCCACCCGCATGCAGTAAGGTATTCCTGCATAGTACTAGTTTGCTTTAGACCAGGCAGAGATTCATTTAGGTTAGTGTGGGTTTAGATATTTTAAGTTTGTAGTACTTCAGCAGCCTTGGAGAATACCATGGTTTTTTTAGGATGATGAAGGTATTTAAATTCACTGCGCTAGAGTACAGACTCAAAGAGACTGAGAAACTTGGGCACCATCAAGCACAAGCTTTGAAAAACTTCTACCAGACTTCTCCTGCTTCCTACAGGTCAGGCCTCCTGCTGACTATTTATACCTGTTGAATATATAAGATGTTTAAGCTTCAATGTCTGCACCTCAGTTCACCTATCTTTGAAACAGGAGTGATAATTCTGACTTAAATATTGTGAAAACACATTAATAAATATGAGCAAAACTCTTTGAAGTTGAAAAATATAATGAGATTTAAGTACATTCCTTTTTTGTCACGATTAACCTGTCAAACCTTTAAATGTTGAAACTCTGCTCTTGGGGGAAAAAAAAAAAGGAGAAATGGCAAAGAACAAGCAAATAAAAAAAATTTGAGGGGAAATCCAAGGGACAGAACAGATCTAAAAACATACAGCTCAGGAAAATTATAAGAAAATTTGAAACAAATGCTGCTGGCAATTGGAAGGGCAATTTGGATGCTACTAAGGAACACCTTTGCATAAGATTTGGAGTGTGTATTAAGACAATGTGCCTGTTATAGTGCCAGAGAAATCTGGGCAGCAGTTTATCTCCCAAAGTCTGAAACAGATCAACGGTGCCCTGTAAGTTTCCTGTTTCTTCTCTGACTAAGAGGAGCCTATGGCAGCTACCTCAGATATATGAGTCCCAGCTGTTCAGAGTTCAAGTACCTCCAGTGTCAGGGGATGGCTGAATGGAGGTTTTCTTGAAACAGACTGGACTGGACAAGAAGTCTGAGATTGGGCAGAGGCCCGTAGGTGGGACAAGGTAGACTTGCAGGAGTAGGTAGAAGGGAGGATCAAATTTAGGGCCAACAAGTAGAATAATCTTGCACACAAGAGCACATCTTATTCTAAATCCTGGAATGGATCCAAGATGCTTCATTTTGGTATTTCCCCTTACAATAATATATATTTGCAGATTAAAAGTCAAAAGCATATAGCTTCATTTGCACAGAAGATGAGAATCCATCACTGCTGATGTTCTGCCCAGTAGTCCAAACAACAGCACTCTGTGTGGGGGATCACCCACCTGGCCATAAGGAAAACAAATACATAGTAATTGTTTATTTTGTGAATCTCTTGTTCTGGTTTGTTTGTTTGTTTGTTTGTTTTAAAGGTGGACACATATAACTGAGAACTGTATCTTCATCAAGAGCACCAAAGCCAAAATAATGCTGGTTGGTATTTCCTAACTTCTCAGGATGTGATTTCTCAAGTTCCTAATATTCTTTCAGCGTAGCTTCTGTGTTGTGATATGTGGAAGGCCAGAATTTATGTGCTTTATTATTGCTTCATAGAAGAGACTAGGAACATATTTTAAGTATTTATTATCCTTCTTTTGAGGTGACACTTTCAAAAGCTTCTAAGAAATCGTAAAGTAAGAAAAATCCCTCTTTGAACTGATTTTGTACCATCTTGGGATGACTGATTTTTCAAAGACAGCAATAGATTTCAGCAACATGAAAGCCTTGACTGGTGATGCCAAATAAAAATTATTTTTAAAAACCCACAAGCTGCTTGTTCTAAAGTTTTCATTTTATGCCCAACAAGTTGATCTCTGTCCTTCAAGGTAATAAAATACTATGACAAGCCAAGAACACATAGTTCTTGTCTCTTTTTTTTGTTTTTCTTAGTGAGAAGCCAAGGAAACACACATGACTGAGAACCTGCAGGTTTGCAAGTAGGAAGAGCAAACTCCTTTCAGCATCACAAAATACTTTTTTCCTACTTCTGTGGACTAAAAAACCCCTACAAAGCCTTACAACATTGGGAAGCATTTTAAAAGCTGAATTTTTGAAAATGGAAATATAAGATAGAAAAGTACATAAATAAATTCCTTTTTAAGTGGGAGGATAAAAAAGACCCCCAAAAACAATACTTAAAAATATGGGGCAAATAAGCTTTGGAGGCAAAATAAAGAGGGGAAAGAGAAACTGAACATAAGCACAAGATTAAATGAGGACAGAAATGAGTGATCCAGAAATAATGAAGATGCTGTTTCATATTAATTTGGAAAGAAATGTCCATAAAGGTTGGACAACTTAGAAGTAACAAAAGGTTTATAAAAATAGCTGTTCCTAAAAAGCAGTCAAGAAAACATTTGAAAAATGTGCAGAGTTGTAAGTCCATCAGCCAGCCCAGCTGCTATGCATCCTAGGGGATAAAAAGTATTTGCTATGAAACTTCCTGTAGCGCTGTCAATGAAGGCTATGAAAAGAGAGACAAATATTAGAAGACTGAAAAAAATCAAATATGGTCTCTTTTTTCAAAGACAGCATAGAATGCCCTTTGTAACTGCAATCCAGGAGATTATGCTTGACCACTACATATCTGATTCTAGAAATGCTGTGTAGCAAGAGGATGCTGTGTTTCAGAGACAAGGATGTAATTATTTTTACTTAGAACTTTGAGGTAGTTCACAAAGGCACTATGCTGACAATGAAAAGGTACTTCATAAAAATAAACCTTTGAATGAAAACTACAGCTCACAGACCTCTCAAGGCAGTGACTAAAGCAGGAACCCTGCACAGACCGCCCTCCTTTTAACACCTGACGATCTGGGGCACAGATACACTGTTGGCTTTCTAGATAGTTTATTACGTGTTCTCATAAAAATCTTTTTGTGGGTGTGCATTTTGCAATATGTCTTTGCTATAATACAAGGGAATGCCGCTCTGTGTTTCAGTTTCATAATGCAGACTTGCTCATTGGGTCTTCACTTCTTGCATGTGATTGTCCCAGGATACAGTTTGCTCAGGACATTCAGGGAGTACAAAGGTGGCATACATGCAGTGCTGCCGAGCAGAGCTGCAGAGTAGAGGATGAGCAAATTGCTCTGGAATCACAAGACAGACCATTGGTTTTAATGCAAATTACAGTCTGAGCTGGTTTTAAATCATCCTGTAGGTCTCTGCAAAATGTATGGGCATGGGATGTGTGGGAGACTGGACTGCAAAGAATTTTCATCATTTCAGTCTCAAATTTAAAATGGTTCTTTGATACCTCTTAAGGCAGTCCTTAGTTGCCATTTTCTTTCTTTCTTTTCAAAGAAATATTTTGAGTACTTTACCTGTATGACACCTAGTGAGCAAGAAAACTATATTCTCCTCCAGCTGGGCACTGAGGCAAGGAAGCCTTAATATTATTGCAAGGTTTCTCAGAGGATCCCAGCCAGTCTGTTCCACCCACACTGCTAAATAAGATGGAGGCTCCTGTTAGAGGCAAACCATATAGGAAAAGGAACCTGGTGTGGAAAAGCTGAGTGTCTCTGAGCTATTGGCAGTCTTCTCTGGAAAGTTGTTGGCTTCTTTTTTTCTTGTGTGCTCTATATAATATATATTTAAAGTTGTGTTTGTTGTTGTTTTCTTTTACCGTTACTGGTAATCTGTAACTTCTACATCCCTTGTCTTTAGTGTACTTCACGATACTAGAGAGCTATAAATATATCTAAATTTATTTGCTCGACTTCTGTGTTTATACAGTTCCCACTGAAAGTGAGGTCACTGAACTAGAGAACTGACTCTCAGACTGGTTCTCAAACCCCTGTAGCATCTCACTGTCATTTTTGGCACATGAAGTGTGACCTCTTGTCCCACAGTGGCCAGGCATGTTACCAAGAGGCTTTATCATAGTCTTACTCCACATTTAATTAGTATTTTTTTTTTTCACAGCAGTGCATCTACATGGCAGTTTTATTTTTCATTTCCATTAATAACTCTATGGGGTACAGACAGAAGTGAGAAATCAAAGGTCCTTGTAAATGCTTAAGTTTCTGGAAAAATACAACATGGAATAAAACCCTGAAAATTATACTCAGATTTTATGTCCTCCTATTCCCCAAATGAATTTAAAAATTCATGGGAACCACCTTTGGTCGCTGTGAAGTATCATGTGCTGAAACCTCATCACATCGACACATCACCAGCTAAGTTTAGAGTAAACTTCTGGATGCAATCAAGTGACCCATGGCCTTGGCAAAGATCTAACTTGAAGTCTCATGGGGAAATAATTCTGACTCTTAATTTAAGACAAGGCCAAAGGAATCGAGCCCTGCAATTCCTGCAGTCAAAACCCAGAAATCCCATTTTGATTTGAATAGTGAGCTTCTCTGTTGCTAGCAGGTATGTTCTTAAGAGTTAGTGAGGCACAGATCTCCTGCTATTTTCCCCTTAATGTGGAAAAATCAATCACCCTCTTTAAACAGCAGACTTCAGATAAAACACGCAATGCTCCGCGGTTGTGAAAAGGCTCTTTTTCTAAGACTTTGATAAGAAGAGGAAGTTAAACAGAATTTTAACCTTTTTTGTGAGTACTTTTGAAGTGACTGAGGACCTGATTTTCATTTGCATCAAGGCTTCTGCATTACGCTTAAAGGACCTTAAATGGGCATAAGCTGTAATTAGGACCTAGTCCCCTGTCTCTCCTAGCTTAAGGTGTGTAACGACTCTGAATCTTTAATGTCTATAGATGCAGCTCCAGGGCAGAACCTCTGATGTCCAGAGATTGAGCTCTAGGGAATAGTGACAGCCTGGCAACAGCCCAGAAAGACAATTAAAATAAAAGTCTGTCCTCTGAAATTCCCAGAAAATCAGTATGTTTAAAAACATTTAAAATTTATTATTTTTCTTTATACTTGCTCTTTTCGTGGTTTGTATCATACATATTATATAAATAAAATGAAGAAAAACTATTATAATTTTTAATTGGTGGTGAAGAAGCCTAACAATTATCATAGTTTATTAGCTGAGTATTTTGCATAATTGATACATTTACTGTTATTTTATTTTTCATATGTATTATTTGTACATAGGTGTATTAAAAATGTGTTAGTGAATAAGGTCCACCAAGAAAAAGCTATAACTGTACGTTAAATTAACAAATTCAGCTCATCAGCCAGCTGTTGCCAGTAAGAATATAATTTTCTTTGAAACTCTTCTTTAAGACGTGGATGAAGTTTCTCAGTAGATTCCTCTGTTACAACCAGGGCACTGGCAGGCAGGAAAAAAACCCCAACAACAAAACAAAACAAAAAAAAAAAAGCCCAAAAAAAACCCCAACAACAAGAACAAAACCAGATGAAAAGCAGTGTTGCAAATATCTCATTTCCGTTGGCAGCCAGGTTAAGAAAAGAAGGTTATAAGACCTGTGACAGTCCACCTCTTGGCCAAGAGCAGTCCTAGCAGTGAGAGGAAGGAAAAGACCGGTAATACTGTGATTCTTCAGTGCAAATCCTGTGCCAAGACATCTGTGTCCTGAACAGAAAGAAGTGGAACCATTTTGGTAATGTCTCCTGGGTTAAGGGTAAAATGTGTCACAAGAAGGATGCAGGATATCCTAGGAAATTTTTACCAATTATAGTCCACATAGTAACGATAATACGAACGAAGGTAGATTTAGTATACTCACTGAGTTACTTAACAGATGTAAGAGAGAAGAAAGGAGACGCCTGGTGTCAGGAACCTCATCATATCTCTGGCACAGAGGACAGCAGAGGAGTTAGACAGACCCTGTGATAGATGTACCTGAGGTGCAAGAAGAATCCATTCAGTTTGAAAGCTACTGGGATTTTTTCCATTCCAAGGGCTTGCTGGGACATGAGGTCTCCCACAGCTTCTCCCCCCCATGCCAGGTTCCAGAGCAGCAGGGCCTATCCGTATAAAGAGTGAGGAGGGTGCTTTTGTTTGGCACAAGAAATCTAGCAAGAATTTTCCAGTGAAGTAAAGCTAAAGAAAGGTGTTAGTATTATAATGGCAATTACATAACATTAAAAAATTATAGTACATATTTTATTATTGTATCTACTAAAAATATCATATTGATATATGGAATAAACGTTTAAAAGAAGAAAAAAAAAAAAGGCTGTCCCAAGGCCACAAATTGTGGAAAGTGGAAGAGTATTCCAAAGTACTGAAATATGCTTTTCTTGTAATCCTGTTCCCTGCTTACCTGCTACAAGATAGGATACTGGAATAGATGAAACTTTGGTCAGGAAAGCATTTTATTAGTCCATTTGTTTATGCTTCAGTTACTGAGATTTAAAGTCAGATGTTTCATACTACAGTCAAACGAATAATTCATTAAAGCCTTCTGTGATAGCAGTAATAATATATACCCTGCTGCTTATTTTCGTTATAAAAAGAAACAACTATATTTTAATTCATGAGCATGCGTAGTACATAATTTAAGTCATGTGAAACAGAGTCAGAGCATCATATTTAGAGATGAAGTATTATGGGTTTATAGTTACATATCTGAAAGACAGGCTGAATATAAAGGAGTCAAAGTTTGACTTACACTTGGAAGGAGAAAGTGTATGTTTGCTATTACCAGGTTTTTCCCAAATGTCACAAAAAACACGTTATTTTGAGCATCACTAATTAATTTATATCTAGCCTTTTAGACATAACTGTAGTCCTATATAGATGAAATGGGTACATAAGAGAAGAAACCAAGGTTTCTGACATATATGAATGTCTGTTTAGTATTTTAATGATTTATATCCATTAGACTTGAAAACATAGTCAGAATTATGTTGAAAAAATTTTTTTAAGACAACCCAAAAAGACAAAAAAACCCCCAACCCTAGGAACAGGAGGCAAAATGTGAAGTTTAGTAGCTGTCACTAATGATTCCAGATCAGATCCTTTCATGCTTAGCCTACTAACCCAAATGAAGGTGCATAATAAAAAATGTCACTGAATTGAGAATGTTAATTTTTCAGGAGATGTTGAGTTGGTAGTTGTCTTTTTTTATATATTTAGCTAGGAACACATACCAAAGCATGTTCTAAGTTATGTATAAATAACTACATCTTTCCCCCATGCAGAGACATCATGTCTCTGAATTTGCATTGGTGAAATTCAGGATGCCAGAATATACAACTCCAGCACAAGAGCAGAATATGGGAGAAGAGTTGCTTTCATTTTCAACATAAAAGCTTTTCTCTCTACAAAAGAGAGAATGAACCAAAGTTTTTTAGAGGTACTCTGTGTTGGAATAGGCTGAATAATAAAGTTTACAGAATTAGAGGTCCTTTTCACAAAACAATAGTGAGCAAAGATGCAAAAGGGGGACATGCCTTGTAGGACATCAGTGAGAAACTCATGAATATGTCTACTTGGAGTTGTTCCATTGGATTAGTTTATTCATTCACTTAAATTGCAGTAATTAAAGCCATTAAACAGAAGTGCACCAATACCACCTTTTTCTCCATAGGCAAAGTGCTTTTCTTGTTAATCATACAGTCTACAGTCTATGTCTGTATATTAATAAATCCTTCAATATTCTATGAAGCGATTTCAGAGTTGTTTTTCTAATGGTAAATTATAGGTTGCCTACCAGAAGCTACAGGAATTTGGAGATTGGATTAAAAGTAACAACTGCCATGATTCTTGTGCTGGCATCTAGTGATTTTGCCAGCGCCACTTTTGACCTGCTGACAGGCAGCGTAGGGTTGCTGCTGAGTGCTCTGAGCGTGTCTATCAGAGTATACACACGTTGGCAGGTGGGCAGGCAGATTGAATTGGCAATGTAGTTTCAAAGGGCTTCTGGGGACATGGGAATATTCTTAATGGCGAAGGAGAAGAAGGATGAAGACTGAAAAGCTGTTTTTCTGGAATCCTGCATGCGATATGAGACATGCTTGTAGACTCAGCCAACTAGCAGGACTCCTGGGATAGGAGGTGAAGCAAAACTCAGATGTCTGGGCATCCTAACATTGTCAGAAAGGCAAAGGACACTTCCTAGAAATCTGTGTCCTCAAAGTCACCCAAGAGTTGCAGCACCAGAGCAGTAGTGTGGAAGTTGTCCCCAGTGCAGAAGAAATAGGTTGCTCTTGCTCTTTGGGAAGCTGGCTACCCCCACTTACTGCCTGCTAGTAGTTAACCAGGTTGGGGCTGGCAGATCAGCTTCTGGGCTTTTTGCCATGGAAGATTGAGATGTTTCTTTCAGCAGTGCTGCTCTACCAGGTGTATACGCAGGAGGAACTGGCATATCTTCAGAAAGCAGAGGAGAGATATTTGTGTCTACTGATTTTTGGGAGCACCTTTTCTGCTTCATTTGCTCTGACAGTGCCTTCTCAATATTTGTGTTCAGTGACTCCCGGATGGAACTAAATATACCACTTGGGAAGGGCAGGATGGACCTCTGCAGTAGTCCATGCACACGGATGATAGGGCATTAAAGATTTCTGCCTAGCATCTCTGCCTAAATTTGCTTTAGACAGCAATAGAGGTTAAAAAAAAAAAAGGTGTTCCCATGTAGCTGGCACAGATGCCACTTTAAAACATTAAAATGCTGCCAACCCTTTCAAGAGCTAAAAAGGAGTAGAAAACCTGCTTGGTGGTATTCTTGGTGAGAAAGATGCCATAAGACAGAAAGTTCCTTGATGAGGCTTTTGGAAATAAAGTATAAGGATGGCATGTAACTATACAGGCTGGCAGAGGCAGTGGCAAGAGAATCTGCTCCCTAGTAGGCTGGACACTTCAGAGAGCTTCACTGTAATCTTCATTCCTCTTTATTCAGCTGTTAATAAACTTTTAGTTCCACTTCTTCCACTTGAATGAAAAAAAATTGGACCCCAATCCCATATATGTAAAACAAGATTAACTTGGTTGGCATCATTTGGGCGTACTTTATGGGAATTCCTCAACAATTACATCACTTGGCTTAGGTCAAATGTATAAATAACAAAGGTGTTTCCAGTGCTTTCTCTCTAAGGTGATTTCATTTGGCTGTCCTTGGAGTCAGTCTTTGCTCAGAGTTCAAAAGACCTGAATTTCACCCAGGGGTGTTCCATCAGCATAAATCCAGCCTAAATGATACTGGAATAAGCTCTACCAGCTTAGTGAATCATGCAAGCATCTCTTCAATTGCAAGTTTGGGGCTTTCAGTACACCTGTCCAGTGCTCTGCTAAGGCTGAAAGGAAATACGTTTCACCAGTGATGGGAAAATGAGAGAAGAGAAAAATATTTGCAATTCCAAAAGAACTAAATGGAAAAGCATTGCTTAGAAATAACTCCACACACAGCCTTGCATAAAAATCCTTTGTCTGTGGATCAGGGGTAACTTGTACTGTACTCTTCGATGTGGCATTTTATTTTCAGACCACTGCAGACACAGATTTTTTTCAAAAAACAACTGTACTATTTACTGCATGCCACAGCTATTTTTAGAAAGAACTGCCACAAAACATAGTTTAAAAAGGGCTTTCATGTAAGACCCACAGAAGCCTAAGTCTCCTTACCAAGTAGTACATATTTCTATCAAAAACTAATCTCTAGTTAATTTTTCTCAAATAATAACATCAAGTTATTACATAATTCTTTGCCTCAGTAGACATCAGTGCTCCATTCTTTTCCTATATCTTAAAGGGAGGGGGAAAGAGTTTGCTTTGATTCTGCACTACCTTGTCTCTATGTATTATACTTAAAATGCAAAATAGATGCAGGCTACTATAGGTACTTGAGCAGCTTTCTATGCACAGTTTGAAACCAGTTTGCCCAGGCAGCTGCATAAGAAACAATGTGTGGGAGAATCAGGGCCCCACACTCAACTGAAGACATGCCTGGACTGAGGGCCCATATGACATAAGTCAACATCATTCTGTTCTTAATGGAGCAAATTTTCTGTAGATAAGGATGTGGCCATAGGGATGCTGAAAGTGTCAAAGAGAAACTTCATATGGAAACTAGAATGGGAAAAATAGCCTAATATCGAATTTGACTATACTGAAAATTGTCTCCATTAAATGTATAATTAATTAATTAAAGGTGGAAAACAGCTGATAAAAAAATAAATTACTGCATCTCTTGTTTTCTACTCACAAGCTTATCCCTTTTTCTGAATCCTGGGATAGAAAACTCTGTCTTCATAGAAAGTTTTGAGTAAGACATGCTTACCCAGCCTGGTGGAAAATCTGCCTTAGTCTCTACATATGAACAAAATATACTCCTCTTAGTCTTTGTTTTGGCCATAAAGAAAAGAAAGAAATTATGCATTTAGACATACAACATCCATTCTGACCCTCATCTAACTGGAATCCCTGCTTGTTCAATCCCCCCTGAGGTGTGCATAGAGCTTCTAATGGGTACATTTATACCAGTGCCAAACTGAACAACACTGCATTTCCTGGATGAATAGCTATGCCAGTTTGCAGCATTTGAAAGGACACACTTTGAGGTCAAGTGTTTTTGGTGTCTGCCTGTCTGGGATGCCCAGAACTAGTTTTTTAATGTGTTTTTCATGTTAAAGTATGGACAGATGCTGAATTTAAGAAAGTGCCCTGATGTGGTTCTTTGGCGCTGTTGTATCCAAACCAATGACAAAACACAGAGGACTGGAACTTAATTGGATGTCCCTGCCTTTAGTTAATCAAAGCTGTAGTGCAGATAGGCCTTGCAAAGGGTGGAAAGAACTCCAGTATCTTGTCTTCTTCCATCTCATTTTGTGCAGCTGTCCTTGCCACCTTTTTTTTTTTTTTTTTTTTTTTTTAGTGGTAAATACAAGCAGCAAATATTTGTGCATATCTGCAATGTTATTTTATATAACCCAAGATTTACCTCCTATTTATATATTATATATAAGCACACAGAGAATTTTCTAGCAGAAAATTTAAGATGACAACTGAAAAGCTACTTCTAGGAGAAATACATATTTTCAAAGATGTGAAAGCACTAACCGTTAAGGAGCAAAGCTCTAAGCAATGCATGTCATTTTCTCCCAGAACCCTTTCCTTTTGTACTCGCTCCTTTGCCTTTATTGATGCTACTGCACTAAAAAAAAACAGTGCTCTAGGGTAGACCTCAGAGCCCCAGTTCCTACCAACCTCTTCCTTCCTTATTCTCAGTAGCAGAAGCTACTGCAAGGTTACTTTGTGATCAAGAAAAGAAGTTTGTATAATGCCACAACTCTGCAGCTTTCAACTGTTCCTCATTTTTCCAGATTAGTGCCTTAATTAAGTCCAAATGTTTTTCATTTTCTCCCTTATGGTCCCTGCTCTGAAACCTGATGCTGGCCATGGACGCTGTCCTCTTGTGACCTTTTCTCTTCCTGTTCCTGCTGCTGGCTGGCTTTTAAATTGTGAGCAATTGTAAGAGGGTGACGGTTGCACACTTTCTAGTCTCCACACACACCTGGGGGGCTGTTTGCTCTGTTACTGCAGCTGGAACCAGAAATTCACTTTGCTTTTCCCTTTCTCTACAAGGCAGAAGTGAGACAGAAGAGAATTTTAGCTAGTGAACAAAGCAGTTCATACCATCCGAGTCACTCTCAGTACAAACTCTTAATACAGTGCAGCAGTAATTTATCACGTCACATGAAATGTATAAACAAGATTTCTTAAGACCAGCCATTGATTTCAGGGTGATTATTTTTAGGGAGCTGTCTTACAAGTTGGGCCTCAAAATGTTCAACGCAGAGGAAAAGGTTCAATAGAACAGAAAGGCAGAAATTTTAACTGACTCATTTAAAAGTTAACCTGTAACAATGAAGTGCAAATTTTACCAATACAGTAAGTCAGCAATGCTGAGCTGAAAACAACAGACTAAAATTAAATCAGCTAAGAATCTGGCCCAAGAGAATAAGGAAAGAGAAACTAGAGAAAACAAAAAAGGGTTGGTCCATTTCTTATGGCGTGAGTAGCCCCAGTTACTGGAACTACACTGATGTAAAATTGGTTTATGTAGCAGAAAAATCAAATCATATGTCAATTGGAATTGCATGACTGATGGTAAACATAAAAATTAACCATGAAAATCATGGTCAGAGACAAAACTGTTGCAATGGGAAAAACATGGCAGTAGTATCCTGAAGAGCATTTGCATTACGAGTAAGTTAGTTTTTATATCTGCAGGAAATAAAAGAGAGAATCTCTAACACTTATATTTTATCTCTAATACAGAGCAACAGCATGTCTTGCCTCTCAAATAAAACTTTGTATCACTAACCTCATTTCTCTATATGAGGTGTAATAGGATTGTAGAAATCACGCAGATATGTCCACAGCAATTGCAAGTACCAGAAGATGAATGATGTACAGAAAAGGAAATTGTTTATTTTTTCAGCATAGGGTTTGTTCATTGTTCCCCTCAGGGAGAGAGATGAGCAAACATTATGTGCTGAGTGAAATCAGTACCCCTTTCTTTTTGACACCTTTAAAATTATTAGAATTAAATCTGTACTTTGCTAAGTGAAATGTTTCAATTTAATCAAACTGTGCTGTCATGACCATACTTACATTAGGAGTTTAAGAGCCCTACTTTGCCCTCAGCTAATCCCTCACATATGAGGTTTTCATGGTTAAATTGTCTCCTGTGTAAGTAATCAAGTACATATGAACTCTGCTGCTGGGAAAATTGAGCACAAGTCAAAATCTCTAAGAATGAATTGCTAGGAAGAGTTGGGCTGAGAGGGGAAGCTGGCCTCAGTCATCAGGTCTTCCTGATTCTCTTTCTTACCTTGCAACTAATTCCAGTGAAAATCTTAAAGACGAACAAAATCTGCTTCTGTACCAAGAATATACATTCAATCTGTGTGCTCCTGCTGCCACCCTTCACTCTTCTATTAATTCTCATCATTATATTTTGAAGAGCAAACACCCATAATTTTAAAATAATACTAGTCCATGCAATAAGATGAAAGACCTAAAGCACAGCATCACTCTGTAAGAGTTTCCAAGTTACAGAAAGTGTGCCCAGCAGGAATGAAAAGGGCAATAACAGAAATACCAGCTCAGAAGACTTTTTTGTAGGATCGCTGGAAAATGTTCTGATCAAAAATCAGGGGAAGCTAGTGGGACAGTTCCAAATTTAAAGGGGAACAGAGGTATACTAGCCAAAACAGGACTGCCATGAATTTTTACACTAAAAATCTACAGAAAGAAAGTGATAAAGAAGTAAGATTTACACCTCTTCATAATGAACACATACACAAATGGAGCATGTGAACAAATTGCAAAGTTGATTTATAAATGGAGCACAGTTCCATAAAAATTGAGTATATGGCTAGAAAGGTAATCAAGAGGTCATGTAGCCCACTGCTTTACTCACTAATAGGAACTATTTCTAGGTGAATTTTGACAGTTGCCTGTCTTTTCTAAAAAACTCGATGTAAATTGTGATGTTCCTACTCACAAACATTGTAATCTAGCTGTCTACTACTTTCCCACTATAAAGTTTTACCTAATGCTGAAATTAAAATTTTTCTTATAAAATAATCCTGTAGTAGTTTTGTAAAAGAACAAAACAAAAACACAACAGCAAAAACCCCAAGCAAATATAAACAAACAAAACCCCAAGAACAACAACAAAAAACCAAACAACCAAACACAAACCACTTGAATTTTTTTACGTGATTTTTTATCTATTTGAGGATAGTTGTCACATTCCATCATAGCTCTCTTTCCTCTCTGTTGTTTAGGCTGTGCCAGTGTGATTCTTTCAGGCTCTCCTCCCAGGTTCCTACTCTTCATCATTCTTGTTGGTTTTGTGGGATTGTTCTGATTTAGTTTCCATGCTTTTTGAAGGGCATTGGTTAAAATTGGGTGTGGTGCTCCAGCTGATGCTCTGGCAGTGCTCACTAGAGCAGGTGAAAACCTGTCTGTGCCTCCTTACACTCCTCTTTGCATGGTCCACCATTGACTCTGCCTTTTTAAAACAGCCTGACTGTGGAGTCCTGCTCAGCTCATGACCCACTACAACTCCAGATTTCTTTGAAGAGCTGACAGGTAGCCAGGTGCCCCCACAACCCTTATTTGTTCAGGTGACTATTCTTGAACAAATGCAGCTCCTTAAGCTTGTCCCTATCTGTTTTCATTCTGGGTTTTGCAGGTCATTTCTTCAGTAATTCTTCAGGATAACTTTAAATTCCAATCCCACTGTGCATTCCATCTGCCATCCCTCCAGCCCCATTTCATCTGGAAAATTATTAAATATATTGCATTATTCGTATCCTTGAGAAGGACATGAAGCAGAAAATGCTCCAGAACAGATTCCTGTGGAAGCCCTCCAGAAATACACCTTTACTGTAACAGAGCTCTCCTGAAAGATTTCTTTTCTGGCTTGAGGTTTCTAACCAAGCTTTTTTTGCCATCCACAGATGGAGCTTATCAAGCAGGTGCAACTGGTCTGAAAGCATCTGAAAGCACCTTACCTCATCTAAGAATTCCTTAACCTGTTCTCTGTTCTGAGCCCTGTGATGGTTAGTCTTAATTGTGCTAGATACCTGGTTAGAGCTCATCATTTGAGTAAAAACTGATACAAAATTATCTACTTCAGCCTTCTTGGCTTTATAGCTTTTCTTCCTTTTTAAGTAGAAACAATCACTTTCCTTGGATTCACCTTCATTACTACCGAACCTGACCTCATGTCCTTTGCTTTTTGCATCCAATTTTGGATCTGAAAAAAATAGAACAAAAAAAGAAAAAGCACAAATTTTGGTCTTTTGTGATCAGGCTAATTTTTTCAGTGCTCTGAAAAGTCTACTTTGGTTCCATTTTACTTTTTTTGGGCATATATTATGATAGCTTAACCAATTTAGTCTCTTTTTACAGTGTCTGTAGTTTTTCTGATGTGGAATAATATATACTGCTGTCCTTAGAAAGATTTCTTTTAGGAGTTTACAGCTGTTTTTATGCCTGTGTTCACTTAGCTACCTGCTATCTAATAGCTTTTTTGAAGCCTCCGCACTTCTAGTCCACCATCTTTTGTTGCGCTTCTTCATTTCCTTTCCAAGGATCATATACCCTGTGACTCCAAGGTTACTCTTACATATGTAATCTTTCACCTTCACACTCACATCATTCTTTACTGCTTAGCATCACATCTGTAAAAGTCCTCTTTCTGACTCCTTACTCCACTGTTTTAAACAGGAATTGCCAGTGATTCCAGGAACTGACTGGACATTGGCGTCAGGTTGCATTCTTTCACCAGGGAATACCTGGACTGTTAAAATCCCTCATATCCTGTTCTTTGACTGGTTCTGCTTTTTGGACACAAAAAGACTCAAGTCTTCCTTGTTTATTATTGTGCAATCCCCACAATCAAAGCCTTCATATTCTTTTCCTATTTTAACTTCTCAGACAGTGTAACTTCCTCCACATTCTCAACACATCTATGTACTCTTGAATGCAGGGCAGTGTATCTTGTTCTGTCTAATCTTTCCTGTCCTTCCTGATCAAGCTAATGCTTTGCTTATTAATATTCCTGTCATGCCACCACCTCAGCACAGTTTGTAAGTATACTGGGAAAGGGAGTACCTATTAATGAGTTAAAAAAAGTCTTAGTGCCATTAGGAAGATGCATTTGTTAGAAAGCCTGAGGACTTACAAAACTGAAAAAGAATTAGGGGAAGTCTCCTGAGGAAAAAGGAAACTCTCAGAAGCACAGGACAGAGCAGCGAGAGTGCAGCATGACAACAGTTCACACCACTCACCTTGAGGCAGGAGATAAAATGAGACTGGATAAGTGCTCTAAGAGATCTGAGAAACCACGAGTGGTTGTGCTTATTGGACACCGCAGCAGGGAACAAGAGAAGAATTTGCTTATATAGAGAGAACCCAAAAAAATGAAATAAGTATGTTAAGAAAGGAATATTTTCCACTACCTACAAGGAGAGAAATCTTTGGAGACATGACTTGTGCCAAATATTTTCCTATGCTTGATGCATCAGCAGGATTCTGGCAGGTGTCCTTAGGAAAACAGCACATATTTGCACCTCCTCTGGGAGACACTCTTTCTGCAGATGGCTGTTCGGGTTGTGTTTGGCATCTACAGTATTTCACAGGAAAACACAGGAAAGAAACAGCAGTGGTGGTGAAGGTATTAAAGTGTTAGGTAATATTCTTACTTGGGGAAAACAGTAGAAGAGCATGACTGAAAGCTCTGAGCAGCCAGAAATTTACCAAAATACCAAGAGTAAATACTGTTTAGCAGAAATAACACATCTGGGAGAAACATTAGGATGTGGATAGGCCACTATAAGGCCATTTCCGACACATTTGCTTCAGTAGGCAAGAAAGTTGAAGACTGCATTCCCCAGATGTCCCTGCCAGGCTGGGAAGTGCTGACTGCTCAAGCTGTCCGACTCCAAACCCACAGGGTGCCCCTGGACAGAGGTGTCCTATGGCTGTGGTTGCAGTGACTCATGGCAGGCATCCCGTGGTGGCTTACCAGGACCTGTGGCAGCTTGGTTAGCAGGTGGATATTATTAGGCAGTACCTTTGGCTGGAGCATAGTTCTGCTCTAGCACATTCAAAGCCAGAGACCAGTAACTCAGGTATAATGGGTACAAGCAAAAATGGTGTCACTGCACTCACACAGAGAAGGAGTCTTCAGCCTGAAATCAGGGGTAAAAGCAACCATGTTCTGTGGAAAGCGGAGTCTGTTTGGCTGATCATACACTAAGAAACTAGTAAACTTCCTATAAGGATGTGCAACTTATTTTTACAGCTACAGATATCTGACTTAAAACCAAATACAAATCTGGGAAAGATTTATAGCTGAAAATATATTTTCTACACCACAAAAAGGTAGAGTGCAAAAACCAGAAGTAAATTTGTCTTAGATCAGTCTGATAAAACAAGACAGTGAAGTCTTGGACATAATGATTGCCAGAAGCTCAAGTGCATATTGGGCAGAGCACCACTATACTACTTTTACACTATTGTCTGAATAATCATAACTGATCTTTGTTGGTGATGAGGTGCTTGGCTAGGTAGACCCCTGATCTGACAGTTATTTCTTCCTCTGAATTACTGGTGAGAACAGGGTGTACAGAAAGTAGAAATCCAGGAGCAATGGTGTGGCATGTACAGCTTATTTCCTCACCCTGCTAAAATGGAGTTCTCATTGTTGGGAAGTATTTCATTTAAAGGCACCGAGCAGTGATTCCAAAGGCACCACAAAAAATGTGCTTAAAAGGATACATGAAAGTCAACCAAGGGACTGAAAAATCTAAGAGAAGGACCAGGGATGTTTTATATTGGCCTTAAATAAACAGTGCCATTGTGGGAAGTTAAATATGGTAGCATCTGCCAAAAATACTATTCAAGCAAAAGAGCCTATGTTGGTAGCAAAAGAAATATCTCCCCCTCTCTCCTCCCCTGGCATGAAGCAGGCGTAGATTTGTTTATGTTGGCTATATAAACTTCATTGCTCCAAGAGAATTATTCTCAATTCCTGAAATAGCCTCATTTGAAGATATTAGATTAAAAAAGGCAATCTCATGTAGTAACTGTTTCATGGCAGCTGAGTTTTCTCCATTATCAGACATTATTCTTAAGCTGACATAGAGATTTGGAGGGGTGACTGATGCAGAACTAGGACTGAATCAAGTCGTATTTTTCAAAAGAGTCTCATACAGGCAGAGACCCCACGAGGGTGCGAAATTTGAGTCCCAGAACACAGTATAAACAAAACAAAAAGGTTTACAGCCAACCTGAGAATATGAGACCTGGGGAACATGATTTGTCCCTCAACTGAGTAAACACAGTAGCTGCATTTTACAGCTCCAAATTCAAGAGGTCATACCTTCCTGAAAAAGTATCAGCATGTGCTTAATGTCCATTGAAAACCACTGTAATCTGAACCTCAGTCCAATCAGTCTAATAGGCCGGTCACAGAGGAAAAATATCCTCAAAACACATAGAGATTTGCATGCAGAAAGATGATGCTCACGTGTCTAGAGAACCACAAAGGGCAGAAGTGGTATAAAGATTTTGCCTAATGCAACTGCAGCTGAACAATGACTGGGAGTCTGCTTCTTTCATAAAGCAAAATTGCACAAACCACAATTTCTCCTCTCTGGGAACTAAGAGAGCAGCTAAGCTAACCTTCTGCGTGCAGGCGAGTTAGCCATTTTCTGCAAGGAGAACATTACATTTAATCCAGCAGGGAGGTGCCCATACAGGTCTCTTCTGAATGCTGCCTTTCAGCTTAATGTTTAATGATTCAAGCTGCCCTCATGCCTTTATGAATATAATATGAAAGGGCTGGAAAAACAACTGTTTGCCTCTAAGATTCATTGCCATCAGATAAAACTATGATATTTGTGTGGTGCATGATACTAAAGAAAATTACTCTACTGGGGCACAGCTCAGTGCTGGCAGGAACCATGAAAGAGATGCTTGGTTTCTGAAACTGCTGTGAAAGACTGAGGAAGTTTGTTATTTCAATACAATATTAAGCAACATGTACATTTAAATTTTATTCCATAAAAAAATATGTACTAACAGTCAGTCAATAAGACTTCGCTTTGTGGGGTTTTCCCCAAGGATTTTATTCAGGTCACACCTCGGAAATGAACAATGAGAACATAAAATTTGAACTTTTACATTAAGTTACTCAAGAGCTGAGTAGACTGAGTCCATGCAGAGAAAAATGAAAAGGATTTTCTTTTCTCCACTTAATCATGCTGGTTCCATTTTTCTATTGTTCTGATCTGAAGTTATGCAGAAAGCAAACAGTATTTATAGCATAAAGAAAATTTCACTTGCCATCCTTTATGCTTTCAAATGGAAAATATGAGAATGCCACAGACTGAGATTCTTATTCATGTAAGTATGTATTGTTATGTTTCAAGTGTTTGTCAGCCAAGGAGAATATAAAAAATTGAATTTGACAGTTAATTTCTAATCACCTCCTTTATCATCCATTGCAGTGCAGTAATAAATCCTACTTCACCTCTCCCTTGGACTCTTTTTATTCAGGTCACTGCGTTTCCATGGCTGTTGTTTTCATACCTCAACCTCCTTTACTAGGCTCTCACATGTACTTCGGGATCCATCATCAGAACTCCCCTGTCTTGAGAACCCCACAAAGACGTAACATTTAGAAATATTACATTAACAAAGGGAAAGCAGACTATAATCGGATTTTTCTCCATGTATTTAGTACATTTGGTGATGTACATCCTTTTACCATGTCATCTTCGGTCTTGATTCACACAAGAAAATGGTTAGCAACTAATAAAATAAGTTGGTGAAACCCTATCTGAAACACTGTGTCCTGAAGTAGCCCCTTGGGCCAAAGATGACCTGGGAACAAGGGCAGCAAAGCTGTGGTGATAGGGAATGTAAAGCCTACTTAGCATAAGGAGGCCAGAGGATCTTGACGCATTTAGTGTAGCAAAACAAAAGCTGATATGGAATGTCATTGCTCTCTATAAATACACCAGGAGGTTAAACATCAAGGAAGGAAAAGATCTTTTGAAGATAAAGTACAGTGTTGGCACAAGAACAAATGGGCATAAACTGCCCATGAATGCGTTTTAACTGGAAACTGAAGGACATTATGTAGCCAGTTGAGCATTCAACGCTGGAGAGAGCAGACTTCCAATGTGAGTATGGGGGCAAAGAGAGGTTGTAGGATAGAGTGCGAACAGCTGATGAAAGGCATTGTGTGATGTGGCCCGGGGCTAGCGGGGGACTGGGCTCCAAGACACAGGGGGTCCCTTCCAGCCCTCTGTTCCTTTGTTTTAATTTTCCTCAAAGGTATTTGGAGATTCTGCATGGTGATGTCTCACAGCTGGTAAAGGATATGGCTCAGAGAAGAAAAAGAAATAAGCAACATGTTTTAGTTCACCAGATGTATGTTATTACTTTATTCTCAATTCACAGGAAATGAACAATCATTTAGTACTGACAGGTACATACTGGAACTTACTATCTTTCTTTTAAACCTTAAAATAATGTCTTACAGAAGTTTAGCATTAACCTTAAAGTAGACTTCACATTTTTGCCAAGATTACTGTGATATCTTCTGAAACCTATGGGGGAAAACAGAAGAAGAAGGAGGCAGCAGGCAGAAACAATATAAATTGCTGCCAGAATGGCTGAAATGTTAGCAAGGTTAAAATAAAAATGTCATCCAAAGCTCTCCTGCTCATAGAGATACCTCAGTGAAAGGTCTCTTGGGAGCTGCAGAAGGTTATGTAGGTCCGATTTTCATTGGGGTGTAACCCAAATTACCTTTTTAATAGACAATTAGACAAGACAAAAGTAATGGTAAAAGCAGCAAGTGTCTCATTGAATAAAAAGACTGCCGTTTGTTAACAGCATTAAGTGGAGTAGATTACAGCTATATAAGGGTAGGTCATTTTCAGCTCTAAGACAAGGTCAATGTTTTGCATTTGTTTACCAGGATGATTCAGTTTGGCTTTTTACATAACTTTTTAGTGTTTGCCTCTGAAGAGGTGAAGGTTAGGTATGATAGCAACTAAAGACAAACTCAGTCCAGTACCTTCTAATGTTGCAAGAGAGTTCAGCATGCCTTTCTTTAAGAACAGATAAGGCCGGGCTCTCAGAAACAGCCAAATATCCAGTTCTATCAGCAGCCTGTTTGTCTAAAGGAGGAATCTGAGTGGCATCGGAGAGACAGTATAGGCTGCTGCTCAGCGTGTTCCCACTTTCTCCTTTTCCACTGGGCAAGTAAATACCAGAAGAGGCATTGGAAAGTCTTGGTTTTCCCAGCCACATCTTGAACTGGTAAATCAGGATGATTTTTAAATAGCAAATAGCAACAGAACCATTTGGGTTGAAAGGGTGTTCTGGAGATCACCTTGCCCAACCTGCTCTTCAAAGCAGCTGAGGTTTGAGGATCTCTAAGGAGAGTTATCACAATCTCTCTGGGCGACCTGGCCATTGTTCAACTCTTCTCACTGGGATTTTTTTCCCCCCATACATCCAATTGGAATTTCCCATTCTTATATTTGTCTTACCTGTTATGTCTCTGCTGTGCAGTTTCAGGAAGAGTCAGTCCCATCTTCTCTCCAACCATTCCCTAGGTAACTGAAAACAACTCTAAGATTTCTCCTTATCCTTCTCTTCCCCAGGCTCTGCCTCACCTTATTGCCTCATGCTCCAGCCCTTTGAGCATCTTGCTGGCCACCTTCTGGACTCTACCATGTATCACTATCTCTCTGGTACCAGGCAATCTCACACTGGAGACAATATTTTATATAAGGTCCCATGATTGTCAAGAGGAGAATAGTCACTTTCTTTGACCCATTGGCATTACCCTTCCTAATACAGCCCGGCATGCAGGTGGACCTTTTTTCCCACAGGGCACACTACTGACATGTTTGACATGTTGTTCACCAGGACTGTCAGCTCCTTTGCTGGTGAATCACCACCAATCCAGCTGACTCCAGCCTGTTCTGCTGCTTGGGATTCATTCAGTCCAGGTGCAGCATTTGCTCTCTCCTTTGTCGAACTTAGAGTTTTCTCAGGATGCATTTCTCCAGCTTGTCAATGTCCTCCTGAATGGCAGCTCTACCACTTTCCCCAGTTTGATACCGTCTGCAAATCTGCTGAGTGCATTATGGATTGTCGTATAAGTGACTAAGGAAGACATTAAACAGCATCAGACAGGCTGTTAAATCCAGACAACTACTCAACTGGTTTCCAGTTCAGCTGAACCATTGGTTGACTTTCTTTGAACCTGACAGTTCAGCCAGTTTACCAGAGATCTTCAAATCCAGCCATCTAGTCTATATCTCCCCAGTTTGGCTACAAGTATGCTATAGGAAATAATCTTCGAAGTATTGAAAAAATCAAAGGAAATCCTATCCATAATATTCCCCTCATGAGAAAGTCATCTCATCACAGAATGCACCCAGCCTGTTTCAGCACAATTTACCCTTAAACAATGTAATTTATTTTTCATTCTGAATTTCATATTTATGTTCTGAGATTACCACTTTTGTCCAGCATCCTCTCTCCAACACAGTATATCACTTCCAGTGTATCAATAACATGATTGGGTTTTATATTTGAGGCAGGATCAGCTACCCAGGACTTTCAGATCTTGGTCACCAAAACCTGAAAATTCTGATCTTGAAAATCATCCTGATCTTGGCTCATGAATCTGTTCAAACACCTTTAAAAATAAAGCTAAGCAGAGGCCCCAGACCTTCCTTTATTCATACATTTTGGGTGTGCCAGGCTTAAAAGATACAGGTAGGAAAGCTAACTTCACTTTTCACTTTCCATCTCTGTATTTTTCCCCCATGTGTACTTACATTTGTTTCACTAGAATCTATAAAGTCTATGTTCCTCTTTTTATGTTGTGCTAGGAAGGACATAAATGGACTAGCACCCTCTTTTTTTGAGCTTACACACATTCTCATTTTCTTTTCAGGATTTTTTTTTTTTTTAATGGATATTCACATGACTTTGACTAAACTGCAGTCTTGCAAGTAACTGTAAGGCTGAACTACCTGCAGGTAATTTTTAGTACCCTCAGAGGAATGCAGTTAACTTCAACTCATCTCCAGTCTGAGCTGGTGCTTTTTGAAGTAGGTCTTCATGGGGTGAACAGGAAGACTATGAGGGTTTTATTATAGTTGGCTTCCTTTACTGCATTAGCGTTTATATTTTCCCAGTAGAAATCCCCAAATTGAAAATATAGAGGTGTCAGCTAGCACCACTTTAGTTAAGGTTGTGTCAACATTTCCTATAAACGTTGTTTTTCTAGGGTTTATAACTAGACCGTAAAAATGTGCTCAGCACAGAAACTTGGCATAGAAGACTTCAGCCTGGGAGAGAATTTTCACAATTAAAAAGTCCACTCAGCTGTTTTTAACTAATATCCATGTAATTAAATGGAAATTAGTTGATTTTAAGATGTATTTTTTCAGAATAATTCAAAGCAATCTTTTATTTAAAAGAATACATTCACCAAGGGATTATTTCATTAATGTTGTCTTGTTGCACTTGGTAATTTTGAAAAAGTCAAAATTACTGAGATATTGCACACTAGGAAATAGTGACTCCATCTGCAAATGCTAGTTTGTATAAAGCTCTTTGCTACACATAAGAAAATACTTTTAATAGGCGGGGCTAATATTGCATAATATGATGTTTGCCCAACATTTCTTATTATAAAATCACATTTTGAGACTTTGTCAAATTTTAATCGTTTGGGCTGATATTTTATACTCCAGGTGTATGCCTAAGGCTGAACTTTTTGAGAAATCTTTATCAAAACAGTTTAGCAGATTCTGGGAACAGGAACTGAGAAAACATTTTGTGTTGTTCATATTGCAAAAAAAATTATAACAAACTTTTTTTTCAAAAAAGCCTAATTTCTTAAGGATTTGCAGCAGTGACTCAAAATGCAGTAATGGATGCAAAGTGGCCTTTTCAGCTGGGAAATGTGTGTTGCTCTTTTTATAGAAGTCTCTCATTTAGGTCCAGTTAGAAACTTCTGAAATAAAACCTTTGCCCATGCTAAGTAGAGACATTTTTATTTTAGAAGCTAATGTCTCCATACATGCAATCTTTAAGGCACACACACAAGTTTCTCAGGACTGCTGGAGTGCAACAGAGAAGATGCTGTTTGTCTACAGAGAGTGACTGCATATTTTCTGCCCCCTCGCAGCTCCCATCTGGGACGAACATAATATGTGCATCTTCTTCACCCTGGAGTGAATGTACTCCATCCAAAGTCAAAGAAAGTGGATTCGTCCAATAATGGTTGCTCCAAGTAAAAGTCGGGGATGTGAACTCTCAAAAGCATCCCTGCCAACACTGAGGCAGTATAAACAAAGAATTCTTCAGAGCAGCTGGAAAGGAGGCAAAAACTTGACTAAAGGAAAACAACTCACAGATGGTGGGACCAAGAAATAGAAACTGATCATGACTGGGAATTCACTGATCAAAGGGGGAAGGACATGACAGTGGTGGATTCTGGACTCATTTAAGAAGACTGAGGCTGAGAGCCACAGTCTGGACTGTAGTGGATGTTGTGAGAGACCTGGGCAAGAAAAAAATACTTTTTCTTGAAAAGTCCTTTGTTCTCTTTCATGTAACATCATTGTCATCTTCTCCAAGACATTCCTTTCAGGGTTCAAATCCTGTGCCCTGCCCTGACTCAACAGCGAAAGAGTGTGGAGAGCCATACTGATCCAAGGTTGTACATTTGACTTGTTCCCTGAATGTCTTATGAACCTACTCCATGTGCAGCATCCAAGGTCATGGTGTTGAGAGTAGGCGGGACCGTACCCCAAATGAGTTGGCTTCACTCCAAGCCTGCATACACGATGTTTAGTATGTAGAACTTAGCAGGCAAGATTTCCCTTGTGTTTCCTGAAATAGGAGCAGATCCTACTGCCTGAAAGACTTCCCTTCCATTCTAACTGTAGCAGAGGTCTCTTGAAAGAAGTATTCCTAAAGAAATTGCTCAGCTCTAATCCCAGGCAAGGGTTAGAGCAGTTCAGATTCAACTGGCATCCTTGAGACATAGTTTATATCTCCAATGGTCAAGCTAGGCCAAAGTTTCAGTCACATGTCTGAGTTTCAGAAGGTGAGTTGTAAACTTTTGAGTTTGGAGCCAAGCACTGCCCCAAATTCTAGCAAGTCCTGAATGGTGCCTAGTAGAGCCTATGTTGATAAATCCAAGAATTCATCATCTGGATGTTTTCCCCCTTCTCTGTTGTAAGACTTTAAAGACACTAAAACTGCATTATGATGTACTGTCAGTATCAGTTTTTTACACATGCAGTTGAAGTGACTGAAGATGTTGAGCCGTCACTGGGGAAGAGCTGCTCCCCACAACTGGGAAGAGGACAAGGCAATGCTGTGAATAGTCCTAGAGTCCTTGCTCCAGATGAAAACCAAAACTTGGTCTTCTAAATGTCTTTATTCTGAGCAAATAGCAGAACAATGGCAGAGTGAAAGACCTAAGGGAAACCCTCGTTGGTGCTGAGCTCTCCGAGCTGGAAATACTATATATCCCAATTAAATACAGCCAGGCTGTTTGAACTGCTGTGTTTTAGTAAGCAAGCAGTATATCACAGCAACACCTGAGGGTGCTGCTTTGATCACAGCCTGTCAGCATTTCCGCTGTGAACTTTGTTTATTAGAGGTAAGCTGCAAAAGATCTCTCTATGCTGAAATTTCAGTGCAAAGCCAGTCCCAGTCACCAGTTAAGAGAATCAGGGGGATAGAAACTCACATAATAGTGTCATACTCCTATGTGGGATTTTCTTTTTAAATCTGAGGCTTTTCTCCTTTTCTGAAAACTAAAGTTTCTATATCATCTTCAAAGTGCATTAATCCTTACTGCATACTGAAGAAGAAAATCAAACATCTGAATTATTAAGAGAGGTGCTTGAATGGCTGAAAAACTTCTCATCAAATTTTCATCCATTCATTTTGTACAGTTTTCAGGACACAAATGAAGCATTCCTCATCCTGTCTTCCTGCTGGACTCTGAGGTGGTTAAACCACATCTAACTGGCATAAAGGATGGGGTGGGGGAGAGAAGAAAAAGGAAGTATCACATCCTCCACTTTGAATAGCTAACACGGTCACAGCTATGCTGAGCCGAATGCTTAAATCCTTCATCTCCCTGCTTTGGAGCAGGGGCCTGGGATCGGGTCTCTCTGCTGCGGACTGTGATCAGTGGGTCTCACTGCCGGGTCTCTCCCAGGCTCCCCTGCTGGAGCTGCTCTGCTTTGTATGAGCTGATTAAATATTCAGAGGATGGGAATGAAAAGGGCTCTGCGGCGTGGGGCGGGGGTGCTCATCCAGAAGGCCGGCTCCCAGTCCCCGTGCCAATGAATATTTAATCGCTTTGTACAAAGTGGAGGAGTTTCAAAAGGAATCCCTGAAAATCTGTAGCTTGGCAGCTCGGGTATTTAACCGAGAAGAGTCTTGGGTCAGAGCCCCTTTTCAGTATTAGGCAGGAGAAGGGATTTAGGAGTAAAACCCTGAGAAATGCTTTGGCCACTGCAGTCTTCAGGACACAACTCCAGCGTCGTTTTGTGAGAGCTGGCTGAAGTACTCAGTCCAGCGGAAGGAGCGATGTCCTTCCCAGCCGAATTAGCTGTGTTTGTGCCCTGTGTGTGTGCACTGTGTGTGTGCCCTGTGTGTGTGTGTGCCCTGTATGTGTGTGCCCTGTGTGTGTGCACTGTGTGTGTGCGCGTGCATTATGTGTGTGTGTGCACTGTCTGTGTGTGCACTGTGTGTGTG